>QXEO01000175.1:0-723445 GCA_007115705.1 Dactylis glomerata | reverse complement strand
ACTTCATCGGTAAACAAACTGCTTTTAACAAGTCTGTTGAGGAAAAGTTAGGCAAAATTGATATTCTTGCTTCTAAAGTTGATAGCCTTGCTCATGATGTTGAACTTCTGAAATTAAAAGTGTTTCCTAATGATGTGAATGTGAGCAATATTGTTGCTGCCGCTAATGCTACCCAAGTTGGAATTGATGAAAATATTAGATTGTTAGCGGAATTGCATGCCAGGTGGGAAAGAGAAGATGAGATGGCTAGAGAGATGAAGGTATGTACTATTACTACCTCTAATGATGTTGCTCCTACTGATAGCAACCCTCTTACTTTGATTGGTGTAGAGAAAACTCCCACTCCTTGTGTTCAAAAGCCTAAAACTGCCAAAACTTTTTCTCAAAAGAATGCTGAAATTTTTCGGAGTGTGGGAGATGATAGCTCTATTTCCTTTAATGATTTTGATGTTGATGGCTGCAATATATCTGAAGTTATTTTGTTCTTACAAAAGCTTGCTTTGACTCCCAATGCTAGTTCTTTAAATATTGTTTTTACTAAGCATATTACCAATGCTCTCATAAAGATTAGGGATGAAAAGTTGAAGCAAAAAGCCTCTGTTCCTAAGAAGTTAGATGATGGTTGGGAACCCATCATTGATATGCATGTTAATGGTTATGATTGCCATGCTTTATGTGATCTAGGTGCTAGTATTTCTATTATGCCTAGAAAGATTTATGACATGCTTGATTTACCACCGCTTGAAAAATGTTATTTTGATGTTCCTATTGCTGATGTTGCTAAGAAGAAACCTTTGGGAAGGATTAATGATGTTCTTATTGTGGTTAACAATAACCTTGTTCCTGTTGATTTTCTTGTTATGGACGTTGAATGCCATGCTTCATGTCCTATTATTTTGGGAAGACCCTTTCTTCGAACTGTAGGTGCTATCATTCATATGAGGGAAGGCACTATCAAGTATCAATTCCCATTAAAGAAAGGTATGGAACACTTCCCTAGGAAAAGAAAGAAATTACTTTTTGACTCTATTCTTAGAGCAAATTATGAGCTTGATGCTTCATCTATTGATATTACTTGATTCGCACTTTTCTGCGCCTAGCTCAAAGGCGTTAAAGAAAAGCACTCTTGGGAGATAACCCATTGTTTACTTTTCAGTACTTTTTCTTTTATTTGAGTCTTGGAAGTCATTACTACTGTAATGACCGCTCCTTATCTTGTTATTTCGTTTTTGAGCCAAGAGAAGCCTCTAATTTGAGTGAGGTAAAGATTTGGGGTTATTGCTGTCCTGAAACTGTTTTCGGTGCTGTACCGTAAAAATTCGTGAAAATTCTCTGTTTATCTTTTGGACCTGCGATTTCTTGTGCATATGCCCCAGGTTATATCCAAACTTTTCTTAGTTGAACACTTTTTGATTTGAGCAACATAAAATCCCTCAAAAATTCGTCCATTATCAGCTGTTCAGTTTTGACAGATTTCTGCCAATATTTGTTTTTGCCACTTTATCGCTTTCTTTTGAGTTATTTTTTATCATGGAACTCTTGTGGAAGTTGCTACAGTAGTATATACTTTATATGTGGTGGTTTTGGATTGAAACCTGAAGCTAAAAGGGGTTGAATATATTTTATGCTTACACTAATGTTGCTAATAGAATTATGTTTAGTTTTGTATGAAGGAAGTTTTCAAGTGTAGGGATTGGAGAATGATGAGATGAGTTGAAGAATGGACAAAAGCTCAAGCTTGGGGATGCCCATGCATCACCCCAAGAAATATCCAAGAAGTACAAGCGTCAAAGCTTGGGGATGCCCCCGAGGCACCCCTTCTTCATCGGCAAAAATCAGGTCATCTTTCAAAACACTATATTTTTATTGCTTCATGCACTATGTGTTTTTCTTGGAGCGTCAGTTGTTTTAGTTTTCTTAGGTTGTTTAGTTTGTTTGTTTGCTGCAATAAATGGTTGGACCCCAACAAATTTTCCTTTGGAGGAGATGTACTCGTTTTCATTTGCAAAGAACGCTCTAGTTTTCACTCTTATTAAAAATTGAGCGTTCATCTTTTTCTGCTACTGCTTTTGGTTTTCGTTTTCGCCTTGATTTGCATTCAGATCTTGTCATAACTTTTCATCAAGGTGTATTTTTGCCTCTGATCTTCATTGGTTTTCATCAAAAGAGGTGTTTATAAAAATTTCAAATGGTGTTGGAAAAGAGAAAAAGCTTTGTGAAAAATAGTGGTACAAGAAGGAGCTTGTGTAGACTGCGGCTTAGGCTTTTTCATGTCATGCTTGATGTCTTTTTGATAGTATGCTTAGTGGTTTTGCTGTAGCATGACTTTTCTCAAATAACTGAGATTGCTTAATGAGCCTTTGAAAAAATCATGCGTTGTTTTTATTGTATGGAAGCATTATTTTGGTTTTCTCCTTGATGCTTTATTTGGGTTGACTTGGCGCATGCTCACACATGTTAGACTCTTACAAAGTCGCCATTAGCCTTCATGATCATTTAGTTTTTGACTTTTGATGCCATCGTATGCTTCTTTTAATGTCGCTTTGCATGATTATGGCCATTATTGCTCTCTTAGTTGGTCGCTCCCAGTCTTTTGCTAGCCCTCGCCTTGTACTGAGTATGAGCTCTACTCGTGCATCCAACTCCTAAAAGCCAAAGTTTTCCATTGTGTCCACTATAAATTCCTATGCATGGTATTTGTAAGCCATTCCAAAGTAAAATTTTCGTGTGCTACCTTTCAAAAACCTTCAAAATACTTCTCGTTTTGTGACACTGTTTTCAGCTCATGGGGACGTAGTGGTCGGATTTGCTATCTTCCATATTGCTTATTCCAAAAAGAAAAAAAAAAGAAAAAAAAAAGAAAAAAGGCACTCCTCCAAAGAATGTGAATGTTGGTGGGCACCCGATGGAATCGGTTAGCCATGGTATGTGAAAGGAAAAGGTGGGGAGGAGTGCCAAGTTTTATAAAAAGAGCACAAAGTGCCAATCTCTCTCTCAAAAACTTGCTTTATTTTTGTATGGAAGATAGTAAGAACCCCATTGCCAGTCGTTGACAAAGACAACCACCTCTCAAAATCAAGCTTTCTCTCTGTTTTACAAATGAAAAGCTCTAGCACATGTTTAAATCACTGCTTCCCTCTGCGAAGGGCCTTTCTTTTACTTTTATGTTGAGTCACCACCTTCTTTCTTTATGCACCATTAAGAGAGCATAGTTGTCATTCTTAGTGTGATATGCATTGTCCCAAAGTTCATTGATTGACTCATATTGTTGGTTTCACTTGTTCTTAAATTATTTGTATCTAGTCGCCCTCTTAAACTTTGAGGTGTCCTATGCATTTATGTTTTGCTCTCTTTGAAGGACAAGCTGAAAACCATTTGTATGTTTTTCCTTATGATTTGAACACACGTTTGACTTTCATTGTTTCATTATCATGATCTTTTGTTTGTGTTCATTTACATGTTTACAACATGGTTGCTAAGTTCTTATTGTCATGATTATATCTTCATGCCCATGTTTTAAGTTCTATTGATCCCAGCTCACCAATGCTTACATATATGATCAAGATTGTGTAGGTGCATGTCACCTCAAAAATTATTCTTTTATTATCACTTACCTACTCGAGGACGAGCAGGAGTTAAGCTTGGGGATGCTTGATACGTCTCAAACGTATCTATAATTTTTGATGCTCCATGCTTGTTTTTACACCATTTGCCTATTGTTTCGTTACACTTAGTGGTACTTTTATACATTTTCCGGAACTAACCTATTAACGAAGTGCCACAGTGCCAGTTTCCTGTTTTCTGCTGTTTTTGTGTTTCAGAAGTGATACACAGGAAATATTCTCAGAATTGGACGAAACAAGTTCCTGAAGTCATATTTTACCCGGAAGCTTCCAAACATCCAAAGGAGAGAAGGAGTAGGGCCACGTGGGCCCCACACACACAGGCGGTGCGGCCAGGCCCCTGGCCGCGCCAGCCACGTGTGAGGGTGCGTGGGACCCCCTCTGACATCGCCCCTTCGCCTATAAGTACCCCCCAACGAGAAAAACCTAAGGACCCGATCAGTTTTCCAGAATACATCGCGATCCGTCGCCGCCGTCGACCCGAAGATCGGGAGGGTCCAGAAGCTCTTCCCGGCACCCTGCCGGAGAGGGGAATCGCCACCGGAGGTCTTCTTCATCGCCATGCTTGCCTCCAGAGCGATGAGTGAGTAGTCTACCTTGGACTATGGGTCCATAGCAGTAGCTAGATGGTTGTCCTCTCCACCATGTGCTTCATGTTTAGATCTCATGAGCTGCCATACATGATTGAGATCACCGTTATGTAATTCTATGATGTTGGTTTGTTGGGATCCGATGAATATTGGTGTTTATGATTAAGTTGCTGTACTGAATTATATCTTTTGTTATCTCTATGTTGTTTATGATCTTGCATGCTCTCCGTTGTTAGTAGCTATCTTGGCCGAGTAGTTGCTAGTGATTCCAAGAGGGGGTATTTATGCTCGATAGTGGGTTCATGTCTCTATTTCACCTGGGGGAGTGACAGAAACCTCTAAGGTGGTAGATGTGCTGTTGCTACTAGGGAGAAAACAACATTCATATGCTCAAGGGCATATGCTTTGTTTACATTACACACTTTGCTTAAAGCAATTATCTGTTGTTCGCAACTTAATACTTTTGGGGTGTTCGGATTGATATCCCCGAGGGTGGATTATTAGTCATAGATGCAGTTGGATGGCGGTCTATGTATTTTGTTGTAATGCCCAGAGTAAATCTCATAGTGATCTTCTTGACATATCACGTTATCTTTATTCTATCAATTGCCCAACTGTAATTTGTTTACCCAGCATGTTATTTATCTATGGAGAGACACCACTAGTGAACTGTGGACCCCGGTCCTATTTTAATCATATTGCAATCACCCGTTTACTTTTCCCGCACTGTTTACTTTACTCGCATATACTCTACTGTTTTCCACTCGATACGCTCATAACCTTTGTTTCAAGCAAACCGGTGAGATTGACAACCTCATCGTAAGTTGGGAGCAAAGTATTTGTTTGTGTGTGTGCAGGTTCCACGTTGCAGCTAGCAAGCAAAGCTTGGACGAGGCGCCATATATAAATTGTCCGCTGCTATCGCAAACTAGCAAGCATCACCTTCAGTCGTCATTGTCTCTCCTCTCCTGAATGATATTAAACCTTGGTTTCTAACTGAGGGAAAACTAGCTGCTATACTCATCACACCTTCCTCTTGGGGTTCCCAACGGGCTGGTCATTCACCACGCATCAGAGGATCATTCCGATTGATGTATTTTGTTTGATTCAACGGTTTTACACATCTTGTTATAATTTACTATCTGATTTGACTCCAAGTGCATCAAGTCAGTGAGTGCATCAAGTTACCTCACAAGATTTTTCGAATATGCATTCCCTCATTTATGTAATTTGGAGCTTTGAACTTTTCTGAAATTGGTGCTAAATCTTATGGCATGCCCCTTCAAATCCATCCAATCCTCATTCTCAAGTCCATCAAATTTACACAACACACCTTACCGTTTATGCATACTAGATCATGATAGCGCGCGTTGCCGCGCCCGTCAATTTTGGCACTCAAATGATAGGAATTTGTAAATTATTTTGGAGGTATGCAACCTAAGTTTTTAGTGCTTCAAATCATTCAACCGTATAAATGATATGCTCATATAGAACATGTGAACTCGGATGAATCTTCTCGGGGTTTTGGGCCAGTCGTGGAGACGGAGATGTCGTGACGCTCTACCTCACGCCTGCTCTAGACTCAAAGCTGAAGTATGCATGGCAAGGTTGCGTTCGGTTATCTCGGTGTGACGTAGTAGCAGTTGATACGTGCATTTTGTATCATAAATTTAGCATAAATGATAAAAGTATGTTAATTTTCTATAGTAGGGGGGCATAGCCCCCTTACCCTAGGAAAGCTCCGCCACTGAACAAGAGGCCCTTAGTGTAGTGTCGTCTTAGGGCCCACAAAATCTTTGTAATGGCCCTGCTCATCTAGCTTGGTGAAACAATGCCACGCGTTGCTGTTGTTTCTTTGGCGGGGCTTGTGTTCTTTGGTGGTGCCATGTCGCTGCTGGCGTTTTGCATGCCGACTTAAGCTTGCAATTCAGATCTGATCAGTGCTGCGTCGATATCATGCCAGGAGTCCCCACAGTCTCCGACTACTTCATGCTGTGATCCTCTATTGTACGCCATCGATACAATGGCCGAGTCCAGCATGTACAAGGCAAAATGATGCCTCTATGAGTACATGGGGTCAACACACCTCGATTAGGACCTTGCGTCCGTCTACCGCAGCTGTGGTCGGAAATATGCTTCGGACGTTGCTGCATGGATGGCAGCCGCACGTACACTGCTAGACTGCAACGGTATAACTACTAGTAATATTTTCTGTTAAACTTTAAATAATATTAATAAATTTAGCATAAATAATAAAAATATGTTAATTTTCTAGGGTGGGGGGGGGGCATAGCCCCCTTACCCTAGGGAAGCTCTGCCACTGTAAACAAGAGGCCCTTAGTGTAGCGTCGTCCTAGGGCCCACAAAACCTTTGGAACGGCCCTTCACCTAGCTCGATGAAACAATGGCACGTGTTGCTGTCGTTTCTTTGGCGGTGCCATGTGGCTGCTGGCGTCTGGCCTGCTGTCACACGTTTACAAGCCGGATCTGATCAGTATTGCGGCGATATCATGTCAGGAGTTCCTAGAGTCTCCGACTGTTTCCTGCTGTGATGCTCTACTACGCCATCGGTACAATGGCCGAGTCCAGCATGTACAAGGCAAATGCTACCTCTGCGACTACATGGCGTCAACGCACACCTCGACTACGACCTTGCATCCGTCTACCACAGTTGCGGTGGAAAAGATGCTTCAGACGTTGCTGCATGGATGGCAGCCGCACATACACTGTTAGATTGCAACAGTATATGTAGCTAATACTACTAGTAATATTTTCTGATATTTTTTCTGCCTTGTAATTCGTCTGACTTTCGTTAGCTCTTTTTCCTTCATTTTTAGATCCGTGCCATGTTGATGTGGCTTCTTCATCAACCAGTACCGGAGGCAGCAATGGTAAAAGAGGAGGGGACAAGGAAACAAAAGTCATCTTGATTGTAGTCGGAGTAGTAGTGACCATTCTGATGAGTATTGGTGGAGTTGGTTGGTATTTCGCTTGCTACCCTCAGCTCGTTGAAACAATGGCTAGCATTGTTGTTGCTTATTTGGTGGTGAACTTAAAGGCTAGCCCATAGCATTGTGTCCTGCCAGGGACGTCGATTCTCGCTACTATATATACATTTTTGACCTAGGTAAGCGCTACTATATATACATTTTTGTAAGCCGCCGCACGGGATGAGTTGCATATGTAAAATCTTTGGCATTGTGTAAATACTCTCAACATAGTGAAATTTTGTTTGCTTATGGTTTACTTTGGTTCCCATGTTTTTGGCAATTCGCAGTCTGTTCTAGACGAAGGAAGATGAAATAGGGAGCCGTCGGATGAATGGCTAGTCCATTATATAGAATGTACAAAAGTTATTAGAGCATAACAGGGCATTTGGTCTAGTGGTATGATTCTCGCTTTGGGTGCGAGAGGTCCCGAGTTCGATTCTCGGAATGCCCCCTTTTTTCTGTTTTGCGCGCCTAATTTTGAGTTATCTTCTGGCCGTGCGTTAGGCAGAATCCCTGCACATCCAACGGTACAGACAAAAACACGCGGGACAGTCGTCATCTGATGGGAGCCTGCTGGGACTGCGCTTGCTCCTCACCGGAAAGAGACGCGACGCAGCTCGCCGCCCCGCCCTCCGCGAATTCACCACGGCAACCTCCGACTCGAGGAGACCGGCGACGCACGCGGCGGCCGGCGGGGAGAAAGTCTATTCCATAATTCAGTTAGCTAAGTGTATTCACCAGCAAACAAAAGATATCCGGTTCTGCTAATCTCGCCTTCTGTTACATGGGGTGAGCTGTGACCACATGCATGGATGCTTGCACGCATCGCGCGAGGTGATCTTTTTCCATTTGCCACCCACCTCGATCGGGTCGCGAGGTACAGAGATCTAGCTCTGCAGATCGAGATAATAAGTGATTTTCTATTAAGAGAGCGACAAATAAAGTGATAGCGATGCCGGGTCAGTGTTACTATGTCGATGATTTTTTTTTTTTTTTGAGAGCACTATGTCGATGATTTGCTCTAGTTATATCTGACGCGAGCTGAGGCCAACTGCCGGTGGGTGGGTGAGCGAACCATAACGCACGTGACATGATCCCGAACGCAATCAAATACTCATAAAAAAACTCGTATCAAGAGCCAACACCAACTGGATACACCTAACTTTGAAAAAGTTCTCCAAACTTACTCCGGCAGGACGATACCAGTGCACGAATGTCGTCATGGTTTGGTTTTACCAGGAAGATTGGATCCTAGGTTTTCACCTTCGAGAAGGTCCAAGCTTGACAATGTCTTTAACAAATAAAATAGTATACTAGTATATATAGATACGGAAATCTGCTTTAGCTCTCAGGTCCAGATGATCTTATTATCTATACCATCGATGCTCCTTATGATCCCCGCTCCCTTGCGTATTCACAACTGTATTCCTTTTTATATATTCCTTACTGACCAGTGCAGGGTCCACATATGCAGAGCCATTGAATAGGCATATGACCGTTTACCACAAACAGTCCACGACGGCGCCCATTTCCTGGATGAACATGGACGTTGCCATGAGCAACCAACCCTTTCTCCCTTGAAGCCAGTTCAAATTTTGAATTGTTGACCAGTTTGAATTTAAACCACGCTACATGCTAAAGTGATACATCGCATTAATATAGCGTTCTAATTCACCTGATCGATACCCTGCAGTGTAGTGTTTTTGTCTGGCAATTTCCTTTGCGCCTCCCTGTCCACTAAATCATCGGTTCTTATTATACTGCTCGTGTATGCAACACAAACTTGCAGTGAAATCATGTACATACACAAAATGTCACATTGTTCTACAGTTTCTGGTTCATTTTCGAAAAATAAATATCCTAGTTCAGAAATATTCAGTCTAACTGTTATAACACATCGCCATAAATTTATAATACACTTTTAATAAGTCACGAAATTCATTAAGAAAATCTAAATATAGAAAACCAAATACACCGGGCGTCAGAAAGAGAATAGAGAATCAGGCCATGCTCCTTGCAGTTTGCATGTTGCAAGTGTTCTTCCTTTTCATCTGCGGGCACTTTGTCACCGGCTGGCCAATCTTAAAGCTAAAGTTCATCCCTCTTTTCATTATACGACACCATTATCGCTAGATTTTCTCTAAACAGCTGCATCAGTTTCTCGTTCACTTCTGCACCGGCATCACTTAGCAGTCGAACGAATGTTAAATGACCTGGCTGAGTTATGGACATTCTAGTACACTTGAAGATGCACCGGCAAGACATATATAATCCCTTGTCCATCTCTTACTTCTGCACTGGCACCATTTCATGTTTGTATAGTAAGATCTCTGGGTAATTTGCAGATGAGGTTAAAACTCCGGACTCTAGCTAGTGAGCAAAACAGGAAATTATTTAACAAGAATTAAAGGTGCCAGTGAACATCATCAACCTAATCTTAATGCAGCTGATGCAAGCGAAATCATTAGAAACACAACAAAAATATGGAAAATCAAATGGTGAAAACTAATTCAAATAGAACTTAGATATTCAAAAGGATTAACAAAATAATGTACCTCAGTGACAGGGAGGGCCAAGATATCATTGACAGACAATGACTGCAGAACTTCATTTACTACATCTGTGCAATAGCAGCCTTAACTGGAAGCAGAATTAAATCAAGCACTATAAGTTTTGAAGCTTTCAGACAACAAAAGTGCAAACTGCACAGCATGTATAGCCTCGTGGAGTATTGTCTTCCTTTATTTCCTTGTGCAAATTACACGAGTGCAAGCACAAGAGCGACAGTCTTGCAAATCCAATCACATTTCTAAGTACCAAATCTGTAATTTTTAAAATGGAATGATCCAATGAAAATTTTGAACAAAATATAAATGTTATGGTAGAGAAATCAGACTCCTTCATATCATACAAACAGAAGATATCAGAGCAGATCAGCTCAACCAAAAGTTTATAGGAAATAAATGCAGTCACAAAGATTAGTTAACACATACAAAGTTGCTAAATCTAATTCAAATATTGCATAGTTAAGCGCTTTAAAGACAGCAATCCACTGAATAATCATGAAACATTTCCACTAATTGAGAAGCTGCATCTCAATCTGTTCAACATGTCATCTGACAGAAATTTGATGGAACTGCAATATTTTGATTCACTAAACTGCGATTTTGAAGACCCCAAAACATCTATATAAGTTACAAGGGCTTCAAATAATTTCTCCTAGGTCTTTCTGAGCAAGTGAGCATGCACCTTGTATTTGGGTTCCATTTAAAATGTGCTAAGCTTTAAAACTGAACATCTACAGTAAAGGGACGAAACATTGAATAGTTTTCAAGGAAATTCTTCTGTTAAAATTATGGCATTTACTCCTGCAGTTCATCTTCTCATGAAATGCACATATACAGTAGAAATATGATTGACATTTAGCAACTACATAGTATTAAATTTGCTACGTATACAAACCTGTAAACTATTCCCAAACATAAGTTTTCCCACCTTTTGCACAAACACAATAGTACAGTTATTACACTGAATTATATGTGTTAGCTGAGATTTGTTACTAAGTAATATATTTCCACCTCCGATCAATCATTTTATAAGGATTATCATAGCATTTAACTTTTGGAATATTATGCCAAGACAGGCACCTCCATGAGGATACAACTCAAAATCAGTTTGTTTTGTTTCACTCAACTAATTGGACGGAACCTACCTGAGCTAAATCTGCATGCTCAAGCCTTCACAATTTCAACAGAACGGACAGGACGGAAGGTGGATGGGAGATGTCGCGCTCAGGGAAGAGGGTGAGAGGGGGGGAGCAGATTTTTTACCTCGAAAAATGGCGCAGGGACGATGGCTCCCTCCAGGGGCGAAGGAGTGGTCACTGAAGGAGGCTCGGCGGACACCTTCCCGGTGCTCGCGAAGCCCTCGAGGCATAGCTCTCGTCCTGGCCTTGCTGGATCATGCGGGTGAATGCGCCGGACCTGCTGGTCTTGGGGTGGCGTCCCCGCCCTAAGGCGGCCTGCTGCGGCGCCTTAGACGGTGGGTGCAGGGAGCCGACGACGAGCTGCGGCTGTATCACCATGGCGGCGGCATGGGTGGGGACTGGGGAGAGAAGCTAGATCCGGTCAGGAGGGGTGGAAGCAGAGACGGGAGAACTGGAGAGTCGGGCGAGCAGGCGAAACCGACGGTACAATTGTGTCGCCTATTACCTGGACTGACGGTACAAGAAATGAGTGAATACAAGTGCGCCATTACGGCAATTTCTGCGCGAAAGTAACCATGACCACAGTCAGACATACACAGATCCACATGGTGCATCGGATGGTACAGATAATAAGAGTATCTGGTCCTAAGAGCCAAAACGCCGCCTCCATATAGATAGAGTTTTACCAGGTACAACCACCCCAAGGTTAGACCAAGGTTTCACCCTAAAAATTGGGACATGGAGCTCAAAGAGCACCGCCAAGAATGAGTTCAACATGTGTCCCACCCGCACTTACCTAAAACATTTCTGCAAAACACCGATCGTGCAACCCATTTTCTCTACATCCGCTTCGAGTTCTCTATGGAGATGTCACCGGGTCTCGACTTGACATGAGCTTGTGAGATGGTACAACCAGAGCCTATCCAATCTTCTTCAAACAAGACCGCCTTGATTCTCCATCAGCACCGTGGTGATCGTGGCAACAAGGTGCCAAGGTGTACCCACAAGGTGGATGGAGATCACCACAAACTGTCAAACAATAAATCTTTATATCGCCATCAACGATAGGGAAACATCGGGTTGACCCGACGCACGCGACTGTACTCGTATCTCTACCTGCCCCAGAAGTTGACCTGACGCACATGTAGATTAAATTGATGTGCGCGTGCCTGCCGTAGCTTCCCGCGTGAGGCGAAGCCACGCCTAAGCTGTGTAGTCAATGCACTACACATAGGGCTGGACATAAAGCTCGAAGCTCGGCGAGCTAAATGAGTGCTCGTTTGCTTGACACGTTTGAGCTCAGCTCATTTTATTAATGAGCCGAGCTGAGCATCAAATTTTGCTTGTTAAAGTTAATGAGCTAAACAATCAATGAAATAGTGTTCGTGAGCTACTCGTTAAGATTGTTAACAAGTGCTAGTCTAATATGTTCTGTTCATAACTTCTTTCAAAAAAATCTAAAGTGAAGGAGGGCTAGTTATTTGTGCTAAGCCAGTGCTGATACACGCTAGGTTACTTCGCATTATCGAATACTGATGGTAGCTAGTGTATGTATTACCTACTGATGCATTAAAATATCAGTCAGGCTTAAGCAATATTTTCTTAACGAGCAGCTCGTGAGCGCTCGCTAACACATAACGTTCCGGCACCGGCTGCGACGGGGCGGCGTCGTCTCTCCTCATGTTATATAGCGGCTGCTACTTGCTCAAGTCACACACCTCCAGTTCACGCTTCACAGAGCCAATACTCACACAGGAGATCAATAAATCCGCAAGATGTTCCGAGCGATGCAGATCGTCCTCAGGGGAAGGAACGGAGCTGCGCCGGCGCTGCCCAGCATCGTTAACCACTGCAGCTACTCCACGGCTTCGAGCCCCCAGAGGCTAGCCGGGAAGGTGGCCGTGATCACCGGCGGGGCCAGCGGCATCGGCAAGGCGACGGCCGCCGAGTTCGTCAGGAACGGCGCCAAGGTCGTCCTCGCCGATGTCCAGGACGACTTGGGACGCGCCGTGGCGGCCGAGCTCGGCCATGACTCCGCATCATACATTCGGTGCGACGTCACCGACGAGGCGCAGGTCGCCGCGGTGGTCGACCTCGCCGTATCCCTCCACGGCAAGCTGGACGTCATGTTCAACAACGCCGGCATCGTGGGCTCCCTGGCGCGCGCCCCGCTCTGCGACCTCGACCTCGCCGACTTCGACGCCGTCATGGCGATCAACGCCCGGGGCGTCATGGCCGGGGTCAAGCACGCGGCGCGCGTCATGGCGCCGCGCCGCACGGGCAGCATCATCTGCACGGCCAGCATCGCCGGCGTGCTGGGCAGCGTGGCGCCGCACCCCTACAGCGTGTCCAAGGCGGCCGTCGTGGGGCTCGTGCGCACCGTTGCCGGGGAGATGGCGCGCTCCGGCCTGCGGGTGAACGCCATCTCGCCGAACTACATCCCGACGCCGCTGGTGATGCGCCTCCTGGAGGCGTGGTACCCCAAGGAGAGCACGGAGGAGCACCGCCGGATCGTGGAGGGGGACATCAACGAGATGGAAGGCGTGGTGCTGGAGCCGGAGGACATCGCGAGGGCGGCGCTGTACCTGGCGTCCGACGAGGCCAAGTACGTCAACGGCCACAATCTCGTCGTCGACGGCGGGTTCACCGTGGGGAAGCCGCCCAACATGCCGAAACCAGCGGAGTAATTACGAGCTAGCCGGCCGGCGAACGAATACATTGGTTGTGCATTGGTGTACCGCAAAGTCTTTTCTAACGGCACCGGTTCCTAGCGGTGTCCCATTCCTCCAATCAACATGCGCCAGCTCCTCTGGTACCCGAAAGTACTCCCTTGTATTGGCATGTCTTCTTCTTTACTGCGTTGATGTATCTCTTTCTGGACTTTTCTCTCACATGAAGGGCCCACCCACGTGGTTCGGTCTGGCTCGTCCCCATTCCTCTTTTTAGCTAAGACAAGGACAGCCCCTTGGCATGCAGTAAAATTTATTCCAGCAAATTTCTTATACTAATCTAAAATCATTGTTCATCTAAATTTAAACATGTTCAGTTCATATTATTTCAAACATGTTTTTAATGTTGGATCAGTTTGAAAATTAGTTCACAAAAAATACAAAATTACAAGGAAGTATCTCGGATACCTACACAAAATTAGTTCTCAAACAATTCTATTTATCATTCACATATATTCCAGTTATATTTCTTTTTTCATATTATTTTCAGTTTATTTTTGAAAAATCCAAATTTAGGCATTATTTTTTGTTAGTAATTCCTATAAACCGAACAAGATATGTTTCAAGTACGGATCCATTAATTTTTGTTGCATCAAATAGTGATGACATGTTTCATACGTGAGAGAAAATTGGGTCAAACCAAATACAACCAAGTTACGTTTTAGAAATCAAATTTTCTACCATGGACATCAATATTATATCGACGATTTATATAGTTCACTATTCCAGTCGTATTTGAAAAGGTGTGGTATATCTAATATATTGTGACCTAATATGATCCAGCAGTGTCTTAGAAATATACCTTTTTATGCAGAAAAAAAATAACCACAAACTGTCCACAAATCTCATTAACAATTAAAAAAGATTTCACAAGCATTTCATTGCACAACAAATGTTCCAGAATTTACAGAGAGATGAATCAAATTCGTTCCAAATCTTAGGGCAACGAAAATGTTTCTTTCAAAATTTGTTGGATTCTGTCAAGGATTTCTCAATCTTTGCATTTTAAAAATTGTCATAAACAAACTAGAGTAGGGAATCGGATGCAGTAGATTTGACACGGAATAGAAGAATAAAATCAATCGAACCAAAAATAGGCACCACCAAAATCGCTCTCCAAATTTGCATCCTCGTCAGATTGAAACTAAACATTACCCAGATCGAGAAAATAATTCGCGAACCTAGCTGCACATGAACATGGTGACTGCCGCCGCTTTGTCTTCGTCCGGTAGCCCTTGTCGAGGAGACCGAGTCGTTGCGCTAAAGAAGAAGGGGCGAAGGAGGAGTCAGAGCTCCGGAGAGACGTCGTGCTCACGCCCGGCGCCGCCTCCGTTGCGGCCACAGGGTCGTCTCCATTCCGGCCACGAGGCCGCCTCTCCTTCGTTCCGGCCACAGGCTCTCCTCCGTTCCGGCCACAGGCTCGTCTCGGATGCAGGTTGCGCTCCGTCTGGCCGCCGCCATTTGTGGATAGAGATTGAGGGAGATAAGGAAAGAGAGGCATGGCGGGTGGCGACAGTGGGTCTTGGTAAGTAGGAGTAGTAGTATATTCCAGTATATTATACGTATCCATAGCTATGTCTCATACATTCAGAAGCAAATACGAAACAAAAAAACTAAATACCCCATTCGCCAGTCCGAATCACGAGCACCCAACCAGCGGGCGATTCTGCACCGGTAGGAACCGGCACCGCTAGAAAAGCCGCACCCATTGGTGTACTTTGAATAAGTTTAGGTGTGTTGTGTAGCTGCACCGGAACAAATCGAGCATCCATTTCTGCAGATTTGCAAGACAAAATCTTCGTGATGTCTTCCACCGGTTCCCTACGTGTATTGGTGTATGTCTGGACTTCGGATTTGAACTGCAGATACTCGTCCTGCTACAACTTCTTTTCCATGTTTTTCTGTTTTTTTTAATAGGGCTAGGCTAATTAGCAGCCAGTTTCTTTTCTGGTAAGTCAAACTCTATTTCTAGCAAATTTTCGTTTGTTGTAACTTCATACATTCAAGAACTAACGATCGCAAAATCCGCATCAACTGCAAGAATCTCAGAAATTTCCAAATATTGAAGCATTCAAATAAATTGAACTTTCCAAACTTCCAACTTCGCAATAATTAAAACTTTCGACAGTTTACAACTATACTTCTTATAAAGTAAAACCCCACTAGAGGTTCATTTAAGTTGTTTATCTTCATATACAACCTATCCACATCATCATATATTCACCACCGTCCGATTGAAATCATCTAACGGTTTAGACTTGCTATCTCCACGTTACAGAAGCCTGACCCATGATCCCATGTTACAAAGTCTGGCTCATGTCCATTTGACCGTAGGGTCAATTAAAAAAACTGACCATTTCTCCATTAACCTCGACAACTACTCATCTCCCATCGTGACCTGGTGACCAAATTAGTGCCAATTATTTTTCTTCAGTTGGCATGTCCGTAACTGCTAAGTAATAATCCCTTGAGCTCCCCAGACTAATTTCATGATAACTCATGCTGTAATTAGCTAATCCCTTTAGTATGGCTCTTGGTTTCTATGTTCTCTATATTATACATATGTTGTCTTGGTGTATTCATTCTCGACCTTCTCGGCATGAGGCAAGTGAGTAGGGTTGCCTATTATCTTCCTGTATTAGTGAAGCTACTCTCAATCCTCGTAGTTCCTTCATATTTTCCCCACCTTCTCATCCCATTTAAGAGGTAATTTAGTGAATCCCACGGATGCTTTTGCTTCAAGGCTAAACCACAATAGCAAGGGCTTCAAATTATCTTGGCCGCATGAATCTTATCCTTTTCGATCTTTTTGTCTTCCATGATTCAGTTTTCTTATTGGTTTCGTATTTTGCCTTTTCCCATCTAACTTGCGTCTACTTTCTTCATGATTTGATTTTCAGCTATTATTCTTGCATGTAGTTCACGGGCACGAAATTCCAAGTTTCATATTGATGTTCTTCATTGAAGCTTGATCTGACGTTCAAATACCCGGTTTGGAATATGGATATATTCTTCAGGGTATGCACATGAGACATGGCATCTCATGTTGCTTAAACAAACATATGAATGTTTGTCTTCCAAGTGAGTAACCGAAGAAGCCGTCATAATTAAGCAAGAACTACTCACTTTTCTTATCATCGCCACAAGTTAATCAAGGTTCCATCTGCTCTGTACGCTTGCAATTGCCATGTTTCTTTGATGGTTGCGGACAAATGCGAAAGAAATGGGTTCATTGCTGCTCCACATTTCAGATAATGGCCAATGCTTCTCTCAGGTCTTATGTCCCGGGAAAAATTGCATATATTACTATAGATTAGATTTTTGATGTCAACAATATGTATTTTTCCATCGTCATATTGTGCACTCGGACAATTACATTCACGAGGGTAATTATTTAAGCAACTTTTTTCACTTACTTTTCTATCAAATATTATTTACATACTCATTTTTTTGCTAAGTATGTGTTGGCCAATTGTTGATTTCATTTCTTATGCTCTGAACTTTAAAATTATGAAATGTATCGGATTTTATTTCTTAATTTTTTTTTGTAAATTTCCACTGCAACGCGCGGGGTATCTTCTAGTTTATTAAAAAGCTGAACTTTCAAAAAAAGTCAGACTTACTAAAAATAAAAAATGGGACTTATGCGCAAGATCTGAAGATGCTGCCCCTTCGTGCTCTTCTCGTCTCAACCCCTAGCCCTGGATTCGTTCTGGCAGGTTGGTGTGGCCAGAGGAGGGGCTCTGGACCGGTAGAACCCCATGGCCGACAGCAGCAGCCACGACGTCAACAATGCTGCACGCGTCGTTCTCCTTCTTCTAGGCGACTTCAAGGTATAATCTCCCCTTGCTGACTAGCCTATCTCGGGTGAAAACCCAAAAGCTTCGGCTTGGGCGGCGGCGACGCTCTGGCATCGTCTCCTCCTTGGAGGACCGCCTTGAGATGGTCGGGTCAGTGGACGAGTTCTGCGGAGGTAGGCTGGTAGCTGGTAGCGGTGGCTTTCTTTCATGCTATGTTGTGGCTAGCCAGGTGCTGTGCTCCACTGGCATTGTCTTCTTTTTGGCGGGTCGACACCCTCGATCCTAGGCAAGAGAGGATGTGCCCCCTCTTCGGTTGCACCAGCTTCCAGGTGGCTGAGCCGTGTTTCTCGGTCAGTCCTGATGGCACTGACATAACTGTTTCACCGCATCTTCATTGGTGTCTTCTTCCGATAGCTTGGCTTTTTGCGTTGTGGTGGTGTTGAGGAGGCGGTGGTGATCATGGGTGGCTGCTTGGTGAGCTGGTAGTGCTTGGAGTCTTCCCCAAATGTCTGTTAATGTCCATGTGTGCTTAGAGTGAGCTGGCCCACCTCTTTACAGGTGCAACGCACTTCGACTCCAGACAAGAAGGTAGAGTGCTTTCTTCGGAGGTGGAAACACGTCTTGGCCTCCTAGTGGTTGACAATGGTGTGAGTACTCAGTGGCGTGCTTCCTTCACAGACTTCGTTCTTCTTTGTTGAGATTGCGGAGCGGAACAGGGGCCTCGATACTAAAGTTGCACTTCATCGGGTTTTTTTCTCTCTATCCTTGTATGCATTGTATGTAAGCTGCTTTTCACCACTTTGTAAAGTTGGCCATTGAAGAATGTCAGGCTATTCGAGCCTTTTATCTAAAATAAAGGTCTCACCGTGCATGCCACAAACATGTTTTAATAATAAAATGGTCGAACATAATGACTGAACTTATCGGTATTAACAAAAACAGGAAAATAAACAATGCATCCCTACTTATGAGTGGACTGTTCGGCAGTGACCAAGGTATATATGGTCTAAGATTATATTTGGAAGAGCTCCACTCCATCCAACTTTACTCCACCTCAAAGATATTTCATGTTTCTTCCCATAGGGCTAGGCTACTTAGCGGTCACTTTATTTTTTTTGCGTGAGTCGAACTCTATTTCTAGCACCTTCTCGCTTCTCTTAGTAATTTCTTAAATTCTAGCATCAACTACCGGAAAAATCCGCATCAAGTTTCACAATTTCAGATACTTTCAGTTATTAGAGCATTCTACAGATTTGCAACAACAATTCTTCGTGATGTCTTACACCGGTTCCATGGTTGTATCTCTGGAATTCATGGGATTTGGTTACTGTTTATCCATTGGTTAAGTTAATCTAACATATTTGCTTCGATTAAAAAAATATCAATAACTTAGTACAAATATATAAAGTTTTTACTAAGTCATCAACATTTTTTTCCAATAGAAGGAAGTAAAAAAAGTAGCCAATGGAGCTAATGGGCATTTTTCTAAGTCATCGACACTCTATTTCTATCAACTTTTCTTATTCGTAACTTCATAAATTCTAGCACCTACACTTGGAAAATCCTCATTAGTGTCTAAAATTTCAGGAACTTTCATATATTGAAGCATTAAAATAAAATGAACTTTCCAAAATTCAAAGTTCAAAATAATAAATAAAAATTCCAGAAATTTTTAAAATTTATAAAACTACATAACCTTTTTTTTGCGAATATAAAACTACATAACCTTAATTCGAGATTAGGAACTGTATCGGGATAACCTCCGCGAAACATGGTTAATCGATGGCGGTTTGATATTTTTGTTTCGTGAGGAGCACAGATACAAAGAACCAACCAGTCCGATCGCATCTGCAATCGGGCCCCGCACGTCATCCCCTCAGGGCCCTTATATACGAACAGCCCAAATCCCCCTCTGGGGAATCGAATCCCAAGCGATCCGATCGAGCTGTTGCAACTCGCATGGCGAACCACGGCGACCTCTCCCCGCCGGCCGACGGCCGCTCTCAGCAGGTTTGCTCCTCCCGCTGATTTCTCAGTATGTGATTTCCGTCGATTGCTTTGCTTCCACTCCCAGGGATTTCCCCACGGGATCGATCCGCATATGCTCGCTTAAATTTGTCAAACTCTTCTTAGTACTCTAACATGATTCATTCTGGATTCCTGTTTTGCATTTTCAGCCGGTTCGAGTCATCTACCAGTCACGATATGGTAGAACACCCGAGGTACTCTGTACATCATTGTCTTCTACTTCCTCCGATTGAAAATAACTGTTAGCAATTTTATACCAATTTTTTTAATATAAAGTTTATACTAAATGTTCGACAGTTATTTCTAATTAGAGGGAGGACTGATTACCTGATATATACATCGATCGTGGTTTTGTTAACCACCTTTTTTTGTGCGCGCTGCAGGGCACTCCGCTTTCCTTTGAGCTCTACTACACGCCACTTGCTCCAAGTGCTGCTCAGGTAATTGCTACTAATTCACACCTCCTCTTCCTTTTTTCACGTCTCCAAGATATATGATTTTTAATTATTTGTGTCCATGTGCACCACATCTCTACTCTTCGCCTCCTCACTAATTTGTGAGCTATAATAAGTTTTTAACTGATGATCTGATTAAACAGAGACCTGTGTACGAAGATGGGGCGACAAAGGTGTTATGCTTGACCCACATGTTCTCACCCGAACAACTCGAGGACGATGAGTATTACCTCAGCTTTTGTAAGACGATGACGAGCGAAGGGCAGAGATACGGTGGTAAACTGGTGAAAACCGTGGTCCCACGGCCTGACCCCAGCGGCGCTCCCGTCGCCGGAGTTGGCAAGGTGTTTCTGGAATACGGAGACCTCGACAGCTCAACCTATTCCAAGACGATGTTGCATTGGATGTGGTTTCGCGGGAGGCAGGTGATTGCCGTGTTCTACCCCGAGGACAAGTTTGCAGATGGTGACTACACCGGATAGAATGGAAATCCGCTCCCTATGAGTATACTCATTTGTACCAGTGCGCAGATTGTGGGTCTTCCACTAGTTTGAGCTTCAATCTCTAAACATACATTTGTTTATTCAATCTTCATTTCACACGAAAAAACGGATTTCAGGACCTTAGGGCGCCCGGACCCTACCCTAAACCGTCACATACGTGCACGCGATCCATGCTGACTGTTTTGCAAAAAAAACCTTCCAGAAAAAGGAAATTGTGCCGCAGTCCGTTGCCCGCTATATAAGGGCAGGAAATTGTGCCGCACATTTCCCCCAGCTCCAAAACAGCCGCCGCCACCGGGCTCTCTCCTCCCCCACCCCACCTCTGACCTCCCACCCCGCACCCCCTACTTCTCTCCAAGGAACGGTGGTGGTCGCGCTTCCTCGACCACCGGCGGGATGCGGACAGCCTCCCTCTCCAACGGCGGGATCTGGCCCGGCGATGGTGGTGGCCAGGCCTCGATCTGGCCCGGCGACGGTGGTGGCCAGGCCCCGATCTGGCCCGGCGATAGTGGTGGCCCGGCGACGGGCTCCCTCTCCACCGGCGGGATCTGGCCCGGCGATGTTGGTGGCCTGGCCCGGATCTGGCCTGGCGACGGGCGAAGATCTCCTACTCCGACGCAGTCCAGGAGGATCCCGAGCAACTCCTCTGGCCGGTAGTGTTCAGATCTTGGGATCTCTTTGTGAAGTGGATCTTGGGCTGTAGGGAGTAGATCTTTTTGTTCTTTGTTTCCTGATCAATGGATCTTTTTAAATGAAACTATGGTTTCGTTTGAATGGATGTGAAGAACTTTTTCACTGAACTTTTTGTATGTTTTTGTGTGTATCTGGTGCATGTTTGTATGGATACGTATAAAATCGAGGATGGTTACTTACGAAAAGATGCAAAGAACTTTACAGTGCTTATCAAAAATCACGATCTAGAAGTACAGAACTTTTTTGATTCAGCAATAGATCCAGATAAACAATCGTAAAGAACTTTATAATGCCAGGGATTGACAGAAACCCTAGAAGGACCACTTAATAATAATCTCAAAAAGTTTAGGGTATTTTTTATAAAAAATATATCACCAATCTTGATGCAGGGGAGAAAAGGTGCGGTGCCAGATAGGGTCCGCGCGCCATAACGTCCGGAAAAAATCCGGGTTGCATTTCACAGCTGCACTAACGCTGATAGATTTCAACAAAAAAAGCTGACACAGTTAAAGTACATTCCAAGTTAAGTACCCAACAACACACGGGCTTTTTCTTGGATGATCGTGGCAACGGTGACTATCAACCACGTGTCACATGGCAACGGTGACTATCAACCACGTGTCACATGGGGCCCACCTAGGACAAATGCGCCCATCCCCTACCTTATCTTAACCTCTCTCGCAAACCATCGTCTTCCTTCCAAGTCCTTGATTCACATCGCCGCCCTCTTCTTTCTCAATCTTTCGGAGCACCGATGTGCCCCTCATCGACACGACCTAGACGTTCGCCTCCCCGGTTTTCCATCCCCATCTCACCCTGTACCACAACCGAGAGAGAGGGCTGAAACCTCGTCGTCAACCTACCTAGGGCCTTATGGTTGAGGGGTACGGAGTGCACCGAGGCCAAAGACGGACGGGGCATGGCGGAGCTTAGAGGGAAGCTGGGGCTACAATGGATTGGCGGAGGTGGAGCTTAGAGGAGGGTGGGGCGACGAGGTGATCATGGGAGCATCGCCACGGCCGACGGTAGCTGCGAGGGTGCCGTGTCGCTCACCTTGTCCTCTTCTCTAACCTCTCTCCGGCAGGCTGCTCTTATCGATAGGTTGCACTGCTACAGTACCAGCCGGAAATTTATCCGTAGCCACGGATGACTGTAATCTAGAATAGCCCCCCCCCCCCCCCCCCCCCCCCACACACCCCACCCCAAACAAAATGCAAAAACTTGAAGATGTACACATTAGAATGTTTTTTCTTCATTCGTTAACTCAGAGATACTCCTTTGGTACTACTTTTCTACTACTCGGACATATGGGTTGCACTAAAATAACATATATCATGAAGGTAGGTATTCCTGGTTGTACTTTTTCCGTAAAGATTCATGGTACCACAAAATCCAACTTAAAGAAGTTTTAAATAACCTTAATAGCAAGCTCTCATAATTACCAAAAATATAGAACATATTACAGTACGTACAGTTAGATGGTTTTGAGATAATAGTAGGCATCTACAGGTAAGGTTCCCACTTAGGTTCACAACAGAGATATCCATCACTTATTACATATAGCCAAAGACAGAACACCAAACACTCTTTTTATACTCCCTTTGACCATTATTACTTGTGCTTGTATTTAGACACACAGTAATACATCTATATTAGTGATAAATAATAGTGATCGGAGAAAGTAACAGAACACCCGAGGCAATGATCTGAGTCCATACGTCATACTACCTCCGTTACCAAATATAAGGCGTGTTGATAAGCTAGTTTATACTACCAAAATGTCTTACATTTTGGAACAGATAAAGTAATATATTAGACGCCCGTCAGAGTTGTAGTCATAGATCTCACGGTTTGGGTTGTCCTTGTTACCATCATATCTAAATCTTATCTACCTAATCTAATCTATCTATCTAATCTAATATAAACTAATAATCTAATCTAATCTAAACTAATAAGATTGCTACAGAACTGGTCTGTGATGGTGACAAATACGCTTTCAATCTATCTAAAATATCTTTCATCCTACCTAGCCAAAAAAATCGTGGTACTAAAAGCTGTCTCGTACTTTCGTTGTACCGGTTTCCGTATAGATTTTTTCTCGTGGGCCTATTCAAATTTCTAGACTCGCCCGAGCCGGCCGGACCGGAGAGCCCTAATCAGCCGTCCCATGCCGCACCTTGTCCGCGTCCGCTTCAGGTACTATAGGAAAGGCTCAGCCAGTAGTTTGTGAGGCCCCTAGGGATCTCACGGAGGAATTGGGATGGGAATTAGACAGAAATTGGGGATGAGAAGAGGACGAACGAGCTTTGGGTGAGAGGAGCAGGTAGGAGCCCTGATCCTTGAGCTCAGCTGGGTCATCGATCTCATGTCCGTCTCTGATGACGCATTCAGAGTCAGGGACGCGACATTGCTCCCTCCTTGAGCAGCAGCCTCATCCCACGGTGTTGCCGTCGGAAATCGATGCTTGAGCACATGATAGTCCTCCCAGGTCAGGTTGTGTAGTCTGGAGGCAAGTGAGCCCACTGAATGCGTACCTGGGGAATGGCTGTGTTACCCTTTTTGACCATACGCATACGCCCTTCAAGAATTGCTTGCGGGCAAATGTCAATAGCCATTGGTTGCGGCAGCTTGTCAAAGACTAGGGTAGGGTGTAGTTCTCTGTGAAGGGCTTGAGCTGCGAAACATGGAAGACCGGATGAACAGCTGAGTCTTGCGGAAGTTCAAGCTTTGTAGGCTACAAAACCAATCCTCTGAAGCACTTTGAAAGGACCGAAATATTTGAAGACCAGTTTGGGACAAGAGCGATTGACGACTGAGGTCTGCGCACATGGCTGCAGCTTGAGCAGCGCTTCATCACCCACCTGGAATTCAAGTTCCGCTCCATGTTTATCTGCCTGGGCTTTAATTTGTGTTTGAGCTCGAAGAAGATGTTCTCGTAGCAGTGCCAGAAAGGCTTGGCGTTCTGCAGCAAATTCAGCAATATTGGTCGTTGCAGATTCTCCCAGGTTTGGCGAGGCTCCGAAATTGGGCTCGACACCATACAGAGCTTTAAACGGGGAACAGCCAAGCGACGTGTGAAATGAAAAGAGGAATTGTACCAGAATTCCGCCATTGGGAGCCACTTGCGCCATTCCTTGGGACAGTCATGCACGGCACACCACAAATACTAGTGTTTGTTCCAAGCATTGATTTACGCGTTCTGATTGTCCGTCAGATTGTGGATGGCATGCTGTGGGGTAACAGGGATCAGTACCCATAGCAGCGAACAATTCCCGCCAAAAGTGAATATCTTGTCGCGGTCAGACACAATGGATAGAGGAACGCCGTGGAGCTTGACAATTGTGTCAATGAACAATGTGGCCACTGAATGTGCAGAAAATGGGTGTCCAAGAGGGATGAAATGGGAGTATTTTGTGAAACGATCCACCACCACCAAGATTGTGTCAAATCCTTCAGAATGAGGCAGTCCCTCGATAAAGTCCATTGTCCCTGCTGCCCACGGTTTCTCTGGTACAGGTATAATGGCTGAAGCAAGCCGGCTGGTACTGTATTTTCATGCTTCACCTGTTGGCAAGTTTGACATTGTTTAACCCATTCCTCTATGTGGCGTTTCATGCCAGGCCAGTAGTACAGTCCTTTGACTCGCTGGTAAGTTGCCCGACCACCTAATGCCGAATTGTGGAGCGCACTAATCAGTTTAGATTGCAGAGCTGAATTATTGGCAATCCAAAGTCTACATTGATAACGAATTAAGCCCTTGTCCAAAGAGTAGCCTTGAGCATATGGGCTACTGATGGCTAATTGTGCCAGTAAGTCCTGTGCACGATCATCTGTGGCATAAGTATTTAGTAGTTCCTGAATCCAAGCAGGTTGACAGTTAGACACTGAAACTAAATTCAGCAAATGTCCCACTCGTGACAGAGAATCAGCAGCCCCGTTATTGACACCACGTTTGTATTTGAAAGTGAATTGAAGACCAAGTAGCTTGGCCATTGCCTTACGTTGGAGATCAGTAGATAGTTGTGTTGAAGTGTATAAGTGAATTGCCTAGTCCTTTCCATCAGTTCGAGTCCTGGTTTTCGCAATTTATTGTAAAAAAATTATTGTAAAATTGCTATTGACCCCCCTTTGTGTCCACGTGTTGACTTTCTCTTCTCCCGTCACACGTGAGTGGGGGTGTTGAAGTGTATAAGTGAATTGCCTAACCCTTTCCATCAGTTCGGACTTTTGGTTGCGTTGGCTAGTGCATGAAGCTTGACAAGTTGTTGATCCCCAAGAGCACAGAGACTTTTCTGGTCTATCAACATAGTGAAGGAGTTGCGCTGCAAATAGGGTCTCCAACGATCTATTGCCATCATAACCACCAAGAATTCCTTCTCATACACCGACAATTTGCAGTTGTTAATGCCCAAAGCTTTGCTAAGATAGGCCACTGGGTGTCCTCCTTGCATTAACACGGCGCCGATGCCGGTATCGCAAGCGTCTGTTTCAACTGTAAAAGGCTTGTTGAAATCCGGCAGAGCCAATACTGGAGTGTGTGTCATTGCCTTTTTTTAATTTCTGAAATGCTTCAGTAGCTTGATCATTCCAATGAAAACCATGTTTACACGATAGTGCTGTTAGAGGTTTGGCAATAAGAGCATAATCTTTGGGTGTTCCTGCTGCACTGGTCCGTGGCGTCGTCGCGCCCCGTCAGGTTCAGCGAAGTCTGCCTCTGCAAGTCTGCATGCTCTCCACCGACTTCTCTGAGCTGAACTCGTTCCCACCAGTTGAGATGCAGTCACGAAGATCGAGCAAGAGTAGGAGCTTCCTCCACAACGCCATGGCGCACTTGCGTGGAGGTGGAACATGCAGCGGCTCTACATTGGAGCGCCAATGCATGGACCTCGGGTGCTGCATACAAGAAAAAATTATACATTGCACATGTCTTCAGGCAACATGCACAGTGCAAAGAGGTATACCACGTATAGTCACCCGCATAATTAACACATGTTCATGCCAAACCTAACTATGCATAGAAGATTAGCGACATTTGTACAAGCATGTCCAACTTATAATCCAAAAAAAAGTAATATGCACTGTAACCATGCCTTTACCGATGCTATATTCTTGAAATCATTTTTTTTCCTCTTCCGCGACAACGCGCGGACATTGTGCTAGTGATTCGTAGTATTCGCGTGTTCATCTTCGCTAGATCCAGACTCGTCTAGAATCACCCTAGCGGCCTAGCGGGTTTCAGCAAGGCAGCTTACTTAGTGGTTTCCTGCTTAAGATCATCAGCTCTGGCCCGCCCGAATGTCAAGGAGGACGTCACTATGCTTGCTATACTTCGAAGCTATCTTGCTAATGCGATGGCTGATCTCGCGCACACTAAATATGTAGCTATCGTACTCGTACCCCCAAGTAAGTTTTCTGAGTTTGCTGTTGTGTTCTTATTTACTTTAATTAAGGTTCTCTATTCACGCTCTTCTGTTTTTCAAGCTAAGTTTGGCTGAAGCCTTTCAAACCCTTATCTTGATTTTTCATGTGTACACAATCGATTGGACCGCAACATCATTTGCTGAGTAGTAGCTTGACGGTGAATAAGGGTGCGATGAACTATGGAGGAACAGTGAAGAAGGATAAAACATCACTTTGCTCGCAAAGCAGTTCTTTGCGATGACAATGTTTTAGTACTTGGCTTGAAAGGCCTAGCTTCTTTACCATAGCCTTCAGCACACTGGTCTACCGAATTGAATATGTAAATCCCGATGCAAAATGGTTTTATTTTCTACCATATTAATTGTATAGGAGCAGCTAGAAACAAAATCTTGCATGCATGACCAGAGAAACATTACCAAGCATAACCAAAAATAATTACATATACCCCAAGATTCATACGGTAAGGAGATATTAAAAATGAGACCACCCAAGACATTTTTCAACACGCCTCATATGACAAGACCATTTGCCTGAAATATTAATATAAGAATACTTGACCGGGAAAGCTACCAGAGACAAATCCTCTGTAAGGCCTACAAAATCTGGATAAGAGAGCAAGAGTCAATAACTCAATATAGTAACGGTGGACTACATATGAAAATTTCTTCGAACTGCATGAAATATCAACATAAGAACACCTGACAAGGAAGCTGCCAGAGACAAATCGTCCGTAAGGCCTACAAAATTTGGATAAGAGTGCAAGCGATTCAAGACAGCAACGCTAGACTATATACGATTTTCTTTGAACCGTAGTTTAATGAAAAATAAAAATGATCGCCTTTTCTGCCAGGGATCAATATTTTCTTCAAACCGTAATTAAAAATAGAAATGAGCTCCTTCTCTGCCAGTGATCAATACACACTTTAAAGAGCCATATACATACTTTTGAGAGCCATTTTCCCAACAGTATAACCTTACATATCCTCTGTTCAGGTCAATCACAATAAGAACTCACCAATCTACCATCTAGAAAGTATGTTACATAATCTGACCAAAGTTTCATAGTAGAACCTTAGCACAGTCTTCTTACGCCCTTTGAGGGATTGATGGAGAGCAATATGGCTAATCCCTGCTCCTTGCACATGCGATTCCAAAATACCTTATGGAGGCGCCTAGGTACTGTCCTGTTAGTAAAACAGAGAGTTGCAGATAGATAACATGAAGAAACAAATAAATAAAAAATATAGTTGTTTTCCTATAGCTGAAATAGGTCCTATAAAATAACAAAGCAGTACTCCCTCCATACCGGATTATTGGGCAATTATGTATTTTAAGATAAATTTTAATCATTAATTTTAGTCAAGAAAATATGAGATATTTAACATAAAACTTATACCATTGGAAAGTTCTTTTGAATATAAATCTAATGGTATAGTTTTTATATAATATATCTTATATTTTCTTGACTAAAATTAAAAGTCAAAGTTTGTCTCGAAGTGCGTAATTGCCCTATAATCCGGTATGGAGGGAGTAATAAATTTACAAAAATAGTAGCTAGCAATCACAGCCTAACGTACTATCTTACACAATAGAAAGTAACCACTTTGCTAATTCCGAAGGAGCAATTGTGGGATCAAATCAACGAGTGCCAAAAGTCCAAGGAGATCTATAACCATAATGGATTCTTCCTTTTGTTGTTTCCCCTAAATATACAGTTTCTTCTTTTCATATCATAATCTGAGAAAAGAAGAGCATACAAAGATCATACGGACAATTTCATCAAAGATATGGAAAATCTTTAAACCCTCTGGCCATACACCCGAGCATAAGGAATTGTCCTCTATATATAACCTAAGGTGCCTTTAATGTTTTTCCTCCACTTATTCTTTGCTATGGATGTAAGCAAAACTGGAATCATCTTAGAACTGAAATATTATATGATTGACTGAACAATCACAAAATAAAAGAAATGCTGAGAGTGAAGACCTCTGAAGTTCACAACTTTGTGTGTGGCCTTTCTGTTGTTGGCCATGAGAGGATGCATAATTACTTCTGCTGACACCTGCAATGCATTACATTAACAATTATAATCTAGTTAATACAAAAGTTACGTAGTGGCCTTGGTTCACGTATGATGCCTGCTACCTAAAGCATATCCCAGTGAACAAAACATATAAATGGGGCATGAAACTCGGAAGCACAAAAAAAGGGCCAAATGCACAAACCATATCTTCTCATAAAATAATATCTCTCTCCCAATAAAACACAGAAAAATGGAAGGAAACTAAGAGACATAAAAAGTTTTAAGCATACTGGACTACAGAGTAACAGTCTATCAAGGTTTAAATGAACTCTGATCCACTTATTTCTCTGCTCTCCAGTTTTTCTATAACGTCTCTTGAAATGATGTCTGAAACATTTATTAATATTGTACTGAAGGGGACATATCTCAAAAACCGAAGGATTACACATCTGAATTAAAAGAAACTTTCTAATTAATTTAAGAGGGTTTGCAGAAGTATTTCTCTGCTCTCCCTCGTCCATGTGATTACTTGCTTTTCCTCATCTTTTTATATTTTCCTTAGTAAAACGAGGTGGTAAAACATTTTCTATAATAGCATATCTTGTGTATAAATATTTGCAGACTTAACAAGAAAATGTATTAAACAAACACATGCACGGACCATGCTGCATATATACAACAATATCTGAAATAACATGATGACCATTAAAAAAGAACCGATTAAAAAATGGTTAAAGGTCCTCGGAATGGTTGGCTCTACCAACCTAGGAACTAATCAAGTGGGAAGTGAGGGACAGGGAGCACGACGGAACCACAAAACCACTGCTTAAATTAATTGAGCAAAACCCCAATCTACAGTTTTCATCTCTCCTCAAACCAAATATAGAAAGTACAATAATTCATGAGAAGAGTGTTACGATGCGAACAGCTGCGACGATAATATTTGAAGTATGCATACATTTGGAAAAATAGAAGGAACCCATAAAATAAATATGATAATTACTTCCATTTATATGCAAATAATCCGTGCATCACACAAGCAGAACTTACTTTCTGAAGATGCAGAAAAGGGAGAGTTAGGGAGATGGAGTGAGGGAGTTGGTACCTGCAAAAGTTGTCATCGGACTATATAACTGAAGCATATGCATGGCCCATGAATACACCGGGAACAAATGCTCGGCGTGCTTCAGGTGTGATAATGGCTAGACTTGACCTTTTTCTGAAACTTCACAAAATGAACCGGATCTGTAAAAAATTCACAATCTGATTCTTTTTGCATGACGCCATGGGGTAGGGCGCCATGAAATGTAAGCATGGCGCCGGAAATTGCATTTAAGTCACGGCGTCATGCGACCATGGCGCCCAACCCCAAGGCGTCATGCAATGTAACTATGACGCCCCGCGGTTGGGCGTTGTACGAAAGAGTTGGGTCATGTTTTTTTTTTACAAATTCGGTTAATTTTATGTTGAAGTTTCAGAAGAGGTCAATTCTAGCAATTTTTACGCTTCAGGTAGTACAACGAAATGAGCACCTGGTGGCAGATACGCTCACGGAGCTAGGGCAAGAATCATCGTTGGCCATGGCGTGGACCAGGACTTTACCACCCAGGGTTGGAGTACCTGCATTTATGATCAGATAATAGTGTTTTATAGTATTGTGGTGACACAAGTTCATATCCAAAATCGTCAGATACATACATGCGAAGGCAAAAAAATTGCATCTGAAATCACCGCAAAACACTGATAAAAGAAAGCAACCCGTGACAAACAATTTTATGACATCATAAGATAGGTGATAGGTTTTGCTGCTATTTCTCCAGAAGGATAAATTTCCAATCCAACTGAGAACACTTTGCAGAGATATGTAGCATCCAGATAAAAAAGGAAAGACCATGAAGAACAAAACCCGTACTCACTATCACTATGAGCAGGCGAGGTGAGGCATGGGGGCACGCTAGTACCACCATGCCACTGCTCAGATTTCAGTTCTAATATTTTATTTTAAGCATCCATATATCTGGTCAAATAGAAGGATGCCAGGAAGAATATAGTTACCTCAGTTTATGCCTAATATATACCGATGCATCACACAAAGCAGAACCCGCACTGAAACTATAAGTGGAGATGCCAAAGATAGGAGAGCTGGCCTGCACATCACACAAGCATAACCCATATTAATTTACCTACAAATTGATAAATGGAGATATAATTTGTATAAGAGAAAATCTAAACTCCTGAGGAAACCAAATTCTTTCACACCCCCAGTCATGTGCATTATAAATGTTTTTCTGGTTCACCACCACTACCAGGAGATGAAAAAAAAGAATTTGTTAGATTCCGCATTTTTTTCCAACTTTTACCTCACTGAATCAGAATAAGGATTAACATGGACAGGAAAACTAAGTCACACAAATAATGGAGCTACCTCAGAACAAAGGTCTCGCATAGTTGAGGTTTTAGCCGGAGATGATCACCATTATGAGGACCCCAAAGTTACTCCTCTCGTTAAGCATCCCATCGCTCACATAATCCAACACCACATAATAGCCAAAAGAATAAAGTATCATCTTCAACATCTTACATTTCTCCTTGGGCTACGCCGGTGGGAGATGCGTGGCAGCGGCCGGTGGGAGATGGCTTGGTGGAGGAGAAGGGGATTAGGACAGGAGGGGGTTGGGCGGTTGGCCCATTGGGAGGATAAGGATTGGGTGTGCTGGGGACTGCGGGCATAGGTTACTTGGGTTTCTACCTCAAGGATATTTTCTCCTGCTCACGTGCATGAGCACCGAGCTGAGAAATTGGGTGGGACACTGCAGCCTAGGCCCGAGAGGTGACAGACCCACTGGCAGAGACCAGTTCCGGGTGCGCACAGCAGTAGACCAAAGCACTGTTTGGCGGGGTAAAAGAGTCTTACCGTGATCAGACAGGGCGGACACAATGTAAAGGCTCAATCCAGCGGCCAAAAATCCCTAAGCTCTCTGGTAACTCCTTAAGCTCCACCCAATTATACTTTTAGATTGCATCAGGAACAACGATAAAAAAGATCTGCATGAATCCAGAAGTTGCTAATTTTAAGTACATGCTAGAAAATTATTGCTACATCCCAATGCATCAAGTGAAATAAAGGAACTCATTTTGCTCTCATATTATTCAGGTGTGCTACATCTATTGCATTAGGAACAGAGATAAAAAAGGGTAGCATAAACCCAGAAGTTGCTACTATGAGTATACAATAGAAAGATTAGCACAACCCAATGCATTAAAAAAAGGAATTCATTTTGCATCCATATATTCTCCAGGTGAAATATAAAAGGAACATCCATCCAGGTGGAGAACTTTTTTTCCTATGCATGTTCATAATAACTAGAAACATGACCTGTTTTCCGCGGAAAACAACTATTTGACAAAAGAAACATCCGAAAATGAAACTTGACCTGAACCCGCTTTCTGAACATTAATGTTGCGAAGGAAACACTTACATCAATTCGGTTATGGACTCAGTCATTCTTAGCTCTTTTGTCATGTTCGCTGGTTGACACCAGCACCTGCATGTATCAAAAAATAAAGTTTACATGTTACACATTGATAGTAACTTCCTGTTTTGACAGAAAAAAAAATGAAAGCAAAATCGTGACTAAACCACATGTATTTCATAAAAAATATCAGCTTACATCTAGTAAAGAAAACAGAATTGCGTCAAAGTATAGGAAAATACATTTGAAAACAAAAACTAATTTACATCTAGTAAAGAAAACAGAACTGCATCCAAGTAAAGAAAAAAATTAAAATCCCATCTAATTCGACAACGAAACCTAGTTTACATCTTGTTCACAGAGAAAAGGAACAATCCAACTAGAAAATTACCTTCTTTTATTGCAAGGCCAGGGCACCATATAAGAAGTCACATTTAGTTCAACAATGATACCGTACATCTAGTTCACAGTGAAAAAGGAACATCCAGCAATGCAGTGTGTTCATACAAACATCTATCAAGTCTCAGATTTACATCTAGTAAAGAAAAAAGGACTAATCTGGATATGGGGTACACGTAATCTACGTTATCACATCAGTAACTGCCGCTACTAATTTACATCTGGACGTACGCTTAATTATATCAGTACAGAAACTAAACTACAGATGTGATTGTGTTTGAACTAAAATATAACTGCTAGAACTAATGACCATATATATTCACACTTACACTATATTAGGATTAGACCTCAAGCTACATCTGATAAAACCTACATCCTGTGGACCAGTTGAACGACAAAGCCAGCGGCGAATCAAGGAGGGGCGGAGAGGAGAGATGATGGGGTAGAGAGACAAGGAGAATGAATGCACATCTCTCTCACTTCTTTCTACTGAGCTACATTGGGAGTGAGCCTAGCTACATATGTATTTGCACTTGATACCACTAGAACTAGGCTTCATCCTGTACAAAAAGGCATCAAACATATTCTCTCTAGGAGTACATTGTAAAAGTTCTATGCTAAAGCTAATCTACATCTACACAAGCACCATAGGCTGCATCCATGGCATAATCAGCAAAAGGACCTACCATATAGTGCTGAGAGAAAAGCAGTACAGTTGATCAGATGGGGATGGTGTCCTGGCCGGTGGATAGTGTCAGATTGCTTTTTTGGAAGACTTACTCAAGAAAGAAATGCAACTGAAACTAAAAGAATGGTACAAGAAAACGAAACAGAGTCAGATGATAAATCTGCTCCTGTTGACAGCAATGTTCAGTGTTGTTTCTGAAGTATCCGCTTAGGAAGATGATACAACCGAAATGCAGTTGAAACAGAAACCAATTGTTGACTTCAGATGGAGACGAGGCAGACAAAGATTTCAGTTTCTGGTGAAAGACCAGCCTTAGCTATGTGACTGAAAGTTGTCACAAGACAAGGCCGAACTTCCTGAAGCAATACACAGCAGTTAACATGATGACAGATAGCGATCTGATACGCTCTAGCGATCAGAGCACCGATCAAAACCAAAAACCACATTATCTTGTTGCAACAAGCGACTAGTCGTCAGCATGAAACAGGGGACAGCAGTAGAGCAGCAGAGTAAATAAGTTTCTCAAGATCGACCTTGTAGGTGCCGTTCTGCAGCGGCTGGATGTACTTCCGCGGGAGGGCAGTCTTGAACAGCGGACTCCATGGCTGCTGGATGTCGGGTCGAGCTGGTGAGCCTTCTCAAATGCGTCAGCCTGGAACATCATCAAAAAACCGCCCTTAACTACAACTATATGAAACTACCTTACATCCATGCAAAAGAAAAGCACAACAGAATCCACGAACTGACAAAACCTAGAATCATCTAATCAAACGAAGCACCATATGATGACAAAAGTTACATTGTATATATACTGGGACACATCCACTAAAAATCCATCTACACATGTATTGTTATATTTTACAAAAACGCATCAGAAAATCCATGTACGCATGTATTATTAATTACATCTACTAACAGAGCGTATTAAAAAAACCCATCTACACATTTTAAATCAGAAAGAGAGCCCGATGAGCGAGATCGACTAAGCTGTTAAAGATGGAGCGCGATGGAACATTTCGCGTCAATTGGTCGCAGCAACCGTCTTCGCAGGCGGTAAACCCTAAAACCGCTCACCACCGCCGTGAAAACAGTAAACCCTAAAACATCTCACTACCACCGTGAAAATTAACCCTAGCATGCGCACAAAAAAGGGAGGACAAGGAAGGAGGAATCAAATGCAGCGCTAGATAAAGGAAACTTGCGCGGCCAAAAAAAAACCAAAGGAACAAGAAATCTAGTACCAAAGAAAACCTAGCGCCGCCGAACGCGGCCAGAGGAGCGTTGGGTGCAGACGAACGCTGGCCGCGCGAGGATGTAACATACGGGACGACGCGCCGTCCAATTTCCGCAGATTTGCTGGTTCCCCCGGTGGATTTGGGCAGGGAGACGTACGCGGCGCGGGATGGAGGCGGAGGGGAAGGGGGGAATGAGGAACCGCCGTCGCTCTATTCCTCCCTGTCGCTAGGTCACCGCTCCAGAACAAAACGAGTTGGGTAGATTAATAATTAATTAATTAACAGAAATTGCGAAACAGAACTCGAACGTTCCCTGCTCCCGCTCGCCCTCTCTTTCTCTCGCCTCCAACCTTGTTCGCCCTCCAGTCCCCGGAGCTCCTCAACCTTGTTCATCCCGTCCCCTCCTCCGACTCCCCTCGCCTGCTCTCCTCCGGTCCCCTTCTCCGACTCCCCTCGCCTGCTCTCCTCCTCCTTAATCTTCCCCTCCTCCTCGCCCTTCTTGCTCTCTCGCCTGCCCAATCGATTCCGTCCAGAGCTCGAGAGAGGAGAGCCACCATGGCACCGCCGGATGATGGACACGTACCTGATCACCCCGTCTTGCCTTCGACGTCCGAGCCTTCCCTGGAGGCAGGAGACGGCACCGCACCGAGGTCCGCCTCCCTCCAGCCTCTCCATGAGGTCGCACACGCCGCCGCGCCGGCGCCGGCAGGGGGCGGTCCGGGCGACATGTACGCCCAGCCAGCCGTGTTCTTGCCGGTCGTATGGTCGCCGGCTTCCGCCGTCCACCGCGGAGATGGAGACCTGCTGCGCTCAGACTCCGGCGAGCCGATCATTGCGACGGTACGACATGTTCAATTCAAAGAAACAAAGAACTGAAATAATTTCGTTCAAGAAATTGATCCCCTTCTGTCTTCATGTCAAAGATTGTGTCCGCGAGCGCCATTGTCTTGAGCGCGGGAGCTCCGGTCGCCACTTCTTCGGCGCCTTCTTACGGAAACACCTACTACGTCGCGGCGGCCGACGTCGACGCTCCAGAGTACGGGGAGGCCGTCCCTGCGGTCCCAGCGTCAGCCGCCCCTGCTGTGCCGAGGCCGACGTATCTGTACCTTTTCTACGGCGACGCTGCAGCAGATGGCACAATCAGGACCCTGCCGGTAAGCTAATCGAAATTCTGCAAGATTACTTGTCACAGGCAACCGGATCTTTCTCAATTTCGCTAAAACAAGCTGTAATGTACTCCCAGATGAGCTCTACGATGAGTCTGGCAGTTGGCCATGGTGCAGCTGTTCCTGGTTCGCCCGCTGGAGAATGGGCAGGCTCCGCGTTCCAGATTCTAGCTGCTCTCGCGCACGTAAGTTGTAAATCACTTCATTGCATTGTTAAGTTGAGCGGCGCCGGCGATCAAGTTCTAAGTACTTTGTTGGGCGGTTTTGCAGCACATTATGGCGGCCACTGAGCACACGAGGTCGGGCGTTACAGTCGATCAGGCGGAGCAGGTAAACAAACCCTCTCCCATTTCAGTTGTTACTCGTGTGCACATATGTTCCTGTTCTCATTACTGCTTATTATTTGCTACAAGCTTGAGGATGAGGAGATACCACAGACCTGTCAGCTCTGCGGACAGACACCTTCCTCCTGGTTCGTGCCGTGTTGCAGGACAGTGATGTGTTCCGTCTGTCGCCTATATCTTCCAGTGCAGTGCCACTGCGGTCTTGGAGTCCGCCCGGTTCCCATCCCACCCGTTTTCACCACGGGCGACGGCCAGCCGGTGCCACGCACGTTCGTGCGACTCCATAGACCCATTTGGCAGATATACCGGTATGTTCCAGGTCCAGATTTTCTGATGATCTCCTTTTATGACACGGCCAGCGCGTATCTCCGCCCGGACCTAGGAGTTCGATTTCAGACACACCTCTATAGGCGGGAGGGAGAGATCGGCTGGGCATGGAGAGTGGAGTTCTTCGTGGAGATCCCTCCTGTCGATCCACTACACATATTATGGCGAGTTGTTGTCGCTCCACACTACGCTATGGGATAGCTTTGCCTTTGCATGAGGGTTACACTTTGTACAGTAGTAGATTTCCTTGTTTAGAATTCATTTTTGTTGTGCAAAACATTTCTCGCTACATGGTGTCAGATGATGACTTGATTCTCGTACTGCAAATGCAAGAATTGTAACAGAATATGGTTTTGTTTTCGAGCTCTACTATATACAAAGTCAACAATGAATACCCAGAAACTACTTTGCCTGGTAAAAAATAGAGGCTTTTATCTCCTGACTATGAAAGGAATTTTGCCTTCTTGGAGATGTACCTGTGGCACCATGCCACCACACAGCGCCCCCGTGTTGGCCGACACCTACTCTCCCGCAGCACCATCATGCACACGCCATGCTTCGTGCCTCCAAGCAACCATCCCTCGTCTTCCTGTAGTCACAAGTAATGACCACGGATTCAGTACAATGCCACTTCTACACATGAAAAAACCCACCACCATCGCAGAAACAACAAATAGGATATTTCAACTGAATAAACTGCTGAAGTAAACAATACATGACAAAGAAGTGTTGGATGAATTTAGCAAACAGAGTTAGGGCAAAGGTTAGGAGTAGATCAGGGGGAGAAAACACAAAGGGGCTGGATAGGCTGAAAAAAATGCCCCGCATCCCGTCCCGCCCTGCATCCCTAATATGTTCTACAATGTACAGCAGTTGCACATCACTGAGGCGGTAGAAAACTATCTTGTCAAAGATTTATCTTTTCTTTAGTTCCTGGTGTTGTTTACATTGGAGATCAGTAGAAATTCTCTTTAAAAACTATAAAAGTTGTACTTAAGCTAATTAATCAATCAGTTAATTAGCAAGTGTTTGGAAAATCTACATGAATAATGCTGTTTTGGGGACATTCAGATCACACAGCAAATAATAAACTTTAACAGAACCAAAGCGCACCAGCCATGTATGGATACTAATTGGTCAACTAGACAAATGCAAGAAGTAGGCAACGGTAACCAGAAAGAAATCTATCTTTCGATAAGCAAAAGAATAAACTAGAGCACCAGATCAACTACACCACAAACAGCACATTCCAGTACCAGAAAAGCAGCACAGCTTCGTAAAATTTCAACAGCTTAAAAGAAATCTATCTTTTGGCTAGACAGAGGGCATCGACTCCATGGCTTTGGTACAACAGAGCACGTAAAAGAGGAAGAAGGGAACCCGAGGAGCTCACCGGAGTGGGGTGTAACCGAGGATGAACGTCACCACCACCATGGTTGCTGCACGGCGGGTTCCAAGGAGGTAGTCAAGGTAGTCACTGCAACTGCCCAGCACCTACAATCAACATACATGCAAAACTAGCTCAACTTTCTCTAAGCATGAAAACTTCCTATGAAAATCTATAGTAATCAAGAAGAATGTAGCCCGCAGCAGCTCCGCAAACAACCATAAAACAGCAAATACACACTCATGCAAAATAGTTCTAACAAGTAACACATTCACGTCTTGAAAGAAGATAGCTCAACTTTCTCTAGGCAGGAAAATCCTTTAAAATTGTATTGTATAGAAGGGAAATATTTGAATCATAAAGTACTACCCTAAATTGTGAAAATCATCTCTAGTAATCCACAATAAGGACATCATCAAACGTATCATAGCTACCTGTAGCCTCTAGTTATCAGAAATAATCAATGTGACCAGATGATAGCATTCAATGCACATCACAAGGACGTTTATGTGTCGAGAACATTCAGTAAGACGAATCCAGACCATCCATAACTGCTCTCAAGCTGGCACTCAATACCCCTTATGACCACAATGCTCTACATCTACACTAAGACTTTGGAAAGAAATAAGTGGTACTGATGCGCAATGACACTGCTAAGTGGCAGGTAAAGAAAAAAATACACACTGATACCAAATAGTTCTGTTCTAACAAGTAATACCTTCATGTCTTAAACAGAAAACATATCAAGTTTCTCTAGGCATGACATCAAAGGAAAATATTTGAGCCATGCAGTACTAGCCTGAAGTATAGCAAAACTCTAGCCTCTAGTGGTCAAAATTATCTAACTGACCAGATTTCAAAATAAAATGCACATCACTAGTAGGTTTACTGTTGATAAGATTCAATCAAACTAATCCTCACCTTCCATAACTCGTCTCGAGCTTGCACTCACATACCCGTTACTGCACTATATTCCACATCCAGGCAAAGACTCGGGAACAAAAAGTAGAACTGATGACACAACTCTTAAGAAGAAATTTACATCCATTTAGTACTTCTCCAGAACCAAGACTTGACCAAGAAGACTATTAACTATAAGAAGGGAATTGCACCATAAAGAAAGCAGGGGAACTATTTGAGTAGACAACCGTACCATCTTGAAGAGCCGCCAAATGCTAACATCAGGTCAGGTCGAAAGAAAAGGCACAATTAATTGTATAAAGGAGCTTTGTCCACTAGTGGGTTACAAAAAGAACAACAAAGGAAGATATGCAATGGCCAAGCAATTACATTATGGATGTCATCCATTACCGACAGTTCCGGAAGGGGCATAGCACCACCCATTCCTGCAGGCATACCACCTCCCATTCCTCCAGGGAAACCACCAGGCATTACACTAAGGAAGCCCCTGGAAGATGCGCTTCCAGATGAGCGGCTTGATGATACGCAACCTGTTGATCCCGTACAGGGCATGAATTCAGATCTAACCATGAACAACAGTACACCTAGAAAGCTCCTGCTAGGAGTGGGAATTTCAGTACGAAAAATCACCTGTGCCTCAGCACGCCGACGAAGCTGGTCACGCTCAGCTTTCTTTTATTCCCTCTCTTTCTGTAATCTGTCATACTTCCTGCAGTGCTCCAGAATCTTGCGTGCATTTAGTCTCCACTTGCAAGATCACAACCATCACACTCATATAAGCACGTCTCCTTACATAGATACATATGCATTCAATGGCAACAAAGAAAAGAGTGAGCGATCAACAAAATGGCACCACGTTAGCGCTCTACAACTTGTGGTTAGTATTGAATGGCAGGCTTGTGAGTTACTTCCTCTGTTCCACAATATAAGCCTTTTTAGCAAGTTGTTTTAGCTTGCTAAAAATGCTTATATTGTGGAATGGAGGGAGTATCTTGCAATTTTATGGTTCTTACAAAAAAATGGGTATTTGACTAATGTGCTTTCGGATTCTGCAACCAAAATATTTAAAAGCGTCATCTGTAGCTCTCCACGGAAAAGCATGGCCGTTGATGTCAAAATGCGGTAATTTGCATCGCACTAGACGGTTGCATCACAGATATAAGATATAAAGGGCACAGCTCACAACACAAAGGCCATAGCAACCACTAGTGATGTGCAAATTAACTAGAGTAACCGTGTGTGGATTTCTGGATATTGTTGTAGACAAGTGCTTCTCCTGTGTTGTGCAGAGCACTAGATGTATCCAAACATGCACAGAGGTATTCGTAGCTAACAGCATACGATGTACCATCTGTAGCAGGCAACCAGCCAGCAGGGTTGGAGAGAGTGAGTTTACCCCGTCTGCCGTACTTGAGGGCGATGCATCAGCAGGACGCTTGCGGCCTCCCGGCGACATCAAATGGTGGGGGATCCCGTCGTCGAGGTGGCCGGCAGAGAAAGGCGATGTCCGAGACCCGCGGCACGACCTGAAAAGCGCACGCACGCAAGCAGATCAGATTCAGGTTGCTGCTGCAGGCGTGTGTTAGCGAAGCAGCTGGCCCTCAACTCAATGGCAGGGAATCAAGCGCGGGCGAGTTGGCGAGCCGGTAGAAGATGTTGGAGACGCCCCCCCGGATAAACGGCGCAGGCGAGCGGCGGGATTGGAGAGAGAAAAGGGGGATCGAGGAGGGAGAGAGAGAAATGGCGCTGGGCTGCGGCTGTGGAGCTAGAGAAGGACGAGCGTTGGATTGGATGGGTGGGACGTGGACGTGTTGGATGGTTTGGCCGCGGTGATGGGTCCGTGGCACCGTGTATCGACCTCACTAATCAGATCGAGCAAGCTTCAGTTGCTTCGGTCTTCGTTGCCACTGTACTTACTACAAGCATCCTTTAAGATTCCCCTCCCTCCCCCCCCCAAGGCCCTCCAAATGTTGTTTGGGGGCGCCCGCGTTTAAAATCCTGCCCAGCCGCGTCTCCAAACTGATTTTTCATCCAGCACAGGGCTATTTTTCGTCCGGCGGATCCGGTCGAAATCCAGCGCATGGGGGGCGAGCGGGGGCGCCGGCTACGCCCAAAAACGTCGCGGGCCATCATTGTCGGCGAGACACTACTATTATTCTCCCCCAAATCCGCCATCGCATTTCGCACACCCATCAGATCGCCACCGCGCCGCCATGCCGCCTCGCCGCACCATTCTCCGGCGGTACTGAAGGATCAAAGATGGCGCCTAGAGGGGGTGAATAGGCGACTATAATTTTTTATCAATTTGGTTGTTTTTCGAGATAGATGCGGATAAATAAATTGACCCTAAAACAACTAGATGAACAAACCTATATGATGCAATATAACAACAAGATACAAGATACAATAAGTAAAGGCAAGGATTGAAATAACCGAAAGTAGAGGGAGCAATGATACGGTGATTTATCCCGAAGTTCAAGTCCTTGGGGGACTCTAATCTCCGTTGGAGAGGCCGTGGCAAACAAAGCCCACACGATCCCTCACCAGATCTAGCCTTATTCTCCCTTGAGCTCTCCAAACCAAGCGAGAGCCCTTGAGCTCTCCACACAAAGCGAGAACCCTTCCACTATCCGGGATCTTCAAGTGATCCTCGCACCTTTTACAAACTCCTTGATGGGAATCCACACACCGGATCCTCTCAAGGCAACTCCAACCGTCAAGAGTTCCCCACAAACCCAAGAGTAACATGACCAAGCTTACTCAAGGTGGGGATTGAACTTTTGTTTGGATGGAAGTGTAGATCTAGGGTTCCTCTCTCTTTTCCCTCAAAGATTTGCAAGATTGAGTGGGGGAATGTGGAGGAATCGAAGGAATTGAAGATCAGCAATGGAGGGGCTCAAAAGGATGTGAAAGTCGTGCCTTCCCAAGGTGGAAGAAGGCTTTTTATATGGGCCCCAAAAGTGACCGTTATGCATAGCCACGAGCAATCCAGACAGTCTGGGCAATGTCTAGGATATTGTCTGAGATAATGTCTGGGCTTGTCTGGACCTGGGTCTAGGCATTGTCTGGGCGACCAACAAAGGCTCCCAAACGAAGCCAGACGGAGGCCAGACACAGGGCCAGACAATCTAGGCTTTATAGCAAGGAAAAATATGATATTTGAAGGGAAACAAATGGTTTCTTTTGGAAGGCTTTTTGGTGGATGAAATGGTATGAGTATGGGATTGCCAACACACCAACTTTCATAAGCTTAGTCCCCTCTTCATAGTACGGCGTCCTATGACTCAAAATGTGTAAAAGAAATGCGCAAAAATAAGACACCGTCTTCTTGATTATCCTTTAATGTAGGGGTAACCATTCACCTTGCTTCATCCATGTCCAGAACTAATTCCTGAGAATACATCTTGTAAATGCATTAGTTCCCTAATTCAATGGTCATTAACACCAAAATCCACATAGGGTATGATTTGTCCCTACAATCTCCCCCTTTTGGTGTTGATGGCAACATGAATTAGAGCTCGCAGAAGATTTAAAGAATTGCCGACTCGAGCAATGGTTACCATAGATATACAAAGGGCTCCCCCTAAATTTGTGCACCATTAACAAATTGCATTGGAATACAAGATACACAAAAATAGAGGGGTTCCCATTATATCTAGTAACCGATCGAGTGCAAAGAGTGAGTAATAAACAACCATGGCAACCTTTGCACAAGGTGTGTGTGAGCATGGCAAAACTAGTAAAAGGATAACAAGTAAACAAGATAGTAAGCTAGCCAACACAGTCTTACATAATAGATCAAACATAGTTTTACACGACACAAATAATATTTGGAGGTTAAAGTGGCACACACAACGCATAGATAAGTGATACGTCTCAAACGTATCCACAATTTTTGATGCTCCATGCTTGTTTTTACACCATTTGCTTAGTGTTTCGTTACACTTCGTGGCACTTTTATGCATTTTCCGGAACTAACCTACTAACGAGTCGCCACAGTGCCAGTTCCCTGTTTTCTGCTGTTTTTGTGTTTCAGAAAAGTTACACAGGAAATATTCTCGGAATTGGACGAAACCAAAGCCAGTCGCCCAGAATTTTACCGAAGCTTCCAGAGAACCGAAGAGGAGACAGAGGGGGGCCACGAGGCGGTCTCACACATAGGGGGCGCGGCCCAGCCCCTGGCCGCGCCGCCCTGGTGTGAGGCCACCTCGGTCCACTTCTGGCGATGCCCCTTCGCCTATAAAGACCCCCCGACGAGAAAAACCTAAGGACCCGATCAGTTTTCTAGAACACATCGCGATCCGCCGCCGCCATCGACCCAAAGATCGGGAGGGTCCAGAAGCTCTTCCCGGCACCCTGCCGGAGAGGGGAATCGCCACCGGAGGTCTTCTTCATCACCATGCTTACCTCCGGAGCGATGAGTGAGTAATCTACCTTGGACTATGGGTCCATAGCAGTAGCTAGATGGTTGTCTTCTCCACCATGTGCTTCATGTTTAGATCTCATGAGCTGCCCTACATGATTGAGATCACCGTTATGTAATTCTACATGTTTAGTTTGTTGGGATCCGATGAATATTGGTGTTATGCTTGAGTTGAAGTATTGAAATTTATCTTTTGTTATCTCTATGTTGTTTATGATCTTGCATGCTCTCCGTTGTTAGTAGCTATCTTGGCCGAGTAGTTGCTAGTGACTCCAAGAGGGGGTATTTATGCTCGATAGTGGGTTCATGCCTCTATTTAATCTGGGGGGGGTGACAGAAACCTCTAAGGTTGTAGATGTGTTGTTGCTACTAGGGGGAAAACAACATTCATATGCTCGAGGGCATATGCTTTTTTTACATTACACACTTTGCTTAATGCAATTATTTGTTGTTCGCAACTTAATACTAATGGGGTGTTCGGACGATATCCCCGTGAGTGGATTATTAGTCATATATGCAGTTGGATGGCGGTCTATGTATCTTGTTGTAATACCCAGAGTAAATCTCATAGTGATCCTCTCATCATATGCACGTTATCTTTATTCTATCAATTGCCCAACTGTAATTCGTTTACCCAGCTTGTATTATTTTATCTTATGGAGAGACACCGCTAGTGAACTGTGGACCCCGGTCCTATTTCCTTTATATTGCTATCACCTGTTTACTTTACTCGCACTGTTTACTTTACTCGCATACTATTATCATTTTCCACTCGATACGCTCATTCCTTTGTTTACAGCAAACCGGTGAGATTGACAACCTCATCGTAAGTTGGGAACAAAGTATTTAGTTGTGTTGTGTGCAGGTTCCGCGTTGTAGCTAGCAAGCAAAGCTTGGACGAGGCGCCCTATAAATTATCCTGAGCTGTCGCAAGCTAGCAAGCATCACCTTCAGTCGTTTGTCTGCTCCTCTCCTGATCGACATACCTTGGTTTCTTACTGAGGGAAAATCTGCTGCTATATTCATCACACCTTCCTCTTGGGGTTCCCAACGGGCTGGTTATTTACCATGCATCAAGCATATTTTCTGGCGCCGTTGCAGGGAAGGAAGTAGAATACTTCTGCGAGGGGAGTTTTCGCACGCACATCCTTTACTTTGTTTTAAGTTTTGCTTTTACTTTATTTATTTTTACTTGCATCGTTTTATCAAAAACCCAAAAAAATTAGAATCCTTGGTAGTTGTTTTTACTTGTCTGCTTTTAGTTTGCTAGAATGGCTACTCCTGAAAACACCAAGTTGTGTGACTTTACTAGCACGAACAATAGTTATTTTATCTGCACTCCTATTGCGCCACCTGCTTCTGCTGCAAATTTTTATGAGATTAAGCCTGCTTTATTGAATCTTGTTATGAAAGAGCAATTTTCTGGTGCTAGTACTGAAGATGCTGCAGCTCATCTCAACAATTTTGTTGAGCTATGTGAGATGCAAAAGTATGAGAATGTTGATGGTGACATTATTAAGCTTAAGTTGTTTCCTTTTTCTTTGAGAGGAAAAGCTAAGGATTGGTTGCTGTCTTTGACTAAGAATAGTATTGATTCATGGGCTAAGTGTAAGGATGCTTTTATTGGTAGACACTATCCTCCTGCTAAGATTATAGCTTTGCGTAGCAATATTATGAAGTTTAGTCAGTTTGATAATGAACATGTTGCTCAAGCTTGGGAAAGAATGAAAGTTATGATAAAGAATTGTCCCACTCATGGACTGACTACTTGGATGATTGTTCAAACTTTTTATGCAGGACTGAATTTTTCTTCGAGGAACCTACTTGATTCAGCTGCTGGAGGCACTTTTATGTCCCTTACCTTGGGCACCGCAACAAAGCTTCTCGACAATATGATGGTAAATTACTCTGAATGGCACACCGAGAGAGCTCCACAAGGTAAGAAGGTAAATTCTGTTGAGGAAACCTCTTCCTTGAGTAATAAGATTGATGCTATTATGCTTATGCTTTCAAATGATAGGACTCATGTAGATCCTAATAATGTTCCTTTGGCCTCTTTGGTTTCTCAAGAAGAGCATGTTGATGTAAACTTCATTAGAAATAATAATTTTAACAACAATGCTTATAGGAACAATTTTGCTAGTAACAATTATAGGCCGTATCCTTCTACAATGGTAATGGTTATGGTAACTCTGATGGTAATTCCTCCAACAACACTAGGGCCGCGCCCTCCGAGCTTGAGGTAATGCTCAAGGACTTCATCGGTAAGCAAAATGCTTTTAACAAGTCTGTTGAGGAAAAGTTAGGCAAAATTGATATTCTTGCTTCTAAAGTTGATAGCCTTGCTCATGATGTTGAACTTTTGAAATTAAAAGTGTTGCCTAATGAGTTGAAAGAGAACAATGTTTTTGCTACTGCTAATGCTATCCAAGTTAGAATTGATGAAAATGTTAGGATGCTAGCAGAATTGCATGCCAGGTGGGAAAGAGAAGATGAGATGGCTAGAGAGATGAAGGTATGTACCATTACTACCTCTAATGATGTTGATCCTAATGCTAGCAATCCTCTTAGTTTGATTGGTGTAGAGAAAACTCCCACTCCTTGTGTTGAAAAGCCTAAAACTGCCAAAACTTTTTCTCAAAAGAGTGCTGAAATTTTTCGGAGTGTAGGAGATGATAGCTCTATTTCCTTTAATGATTTTGATGTTGATGGCTGCAATATATCTGAAGTTATTTTGTTCTTGCAAAAGCTTGCTTGGACTCCCAATGCTAGATCTTTAAATATTGCTTTTACTAAGCATATTACCAATGCTCTCATGAAAATTAGGGATGAAAAGTTGAAGCAAAAAGCTTCTGTTCCCAAGAAGTTAGAAGATGGTTGGTAACCCATCATTGATATGCATGTTAATGGTTTTTATTGCCATGCTTTATGTGATCTAGGTGCTAGTATTTCTATCATGCCTAGAAAGATTTATGATATGCTTGATTTACCACCGCTTGAAAAGTGTTATTATGATGTTCCTATTGCTGATGTTGCTAAGAAGAAACCTTTGGGAAGGATTAATGATGTTCTTATTGTGGTTAACAATGACCTTGTTCCCATTGATTTTCTTGTCATAGATGTTGAGTGCAATGCTTCATGTCCTATTATTTTGGGAAGACCCTTTCTTCGAACTGTAGGTGCCATCATTGATATGAGGGAAGGTACCATCAAATATCAATTTCCACTCAAGAAAGGTATGGAACACTTCCCTAGAAAGAGAAAGAAAATAGTATTTGACTCTATTCTTAGAGCAAATTATGAGCTTGATGCTTCATCACTTGATGTTACTTGATTCACAATTTTCTGCGCCTAGCTCAAAGGCGTTAAAGAAAAGCACTCTTGGGAGATAACCCAATGTTTTTACATTCAGTTCTTTTTCTTTTATTTGAGTCTTGGAAGTTATTACTACTGTAATGACCTCTCCTTATCCTTTTTATTTCGTTTTTGTGCCAAGAGAAGCCTCTAATTTGAGTGAGGTAAGATTTGGGGATGTTGCTGTCCTGAAACAGTTTTTGATGCTGCACCGTAAAAATTCGTGAAAATTTTGTATATCTTTTGGACCTGAAATTTCTTGTGCATATGCCCCAAGTTATATCCAAACTTTCATTAGTTCAACACTTTTTGATTTGAGCAACAGAAAATCCCTAAAAAATTCGACCTTTGTCAGATGTTCTATTTTGATAGATTTCTGCCAATATTTGTGTTTGCCGCTTTATCGCTTTCTTTTTGAGTTCTTTTGATCACGGAACTTTTGGGGAAGTTGCTACAGTAGTATATGCTTAATAGGTGGTGGTTTTAGGTTGAAACCTGAAGCAAAAAGAGGTTGATTATATGTTATGCTTACACTAATGTTGCTAATAGATTTGTGTTTAGTTTTGTATGAAGGAAGTTTTCAAGTGTAGGGATCGGAGAGTGATGAGATGAGTTGAAGAACGGACAAAAGCTCAAGCTTGGGGATGCCCATGCATCACCCCAATAAATATCCAAGAAGTACAAATGTCAAAGCTTGGGGATGCCCCCGAGGCACCCCTTCTTCATCGGCAAAAATCAGGTCACCTTTCAAGACACTATATTTTTATTGCTTCATGCATTATGCGTTTTTCTTGGAGCGTCAGTTGTTTTTAGTTTTCAGTTTAGTTTTGTTTTGTTTGCTGCAATAAATGGTTGGACCCCAACAAATTTCTTTTGGAGAAGTTGCCTTGCTTTTCATTTGCCAAGAACACTTCGTTTTTCATTCTTATAATTTCAATGAGTGTTCTTCTTTTTCTAGAACTGTGTTTAGTTTTCGATTTTCGCCTTGATATGTGTTCAGATCTTGTTATATCTTTTCATCAAGTTTATTTTTGCCTCTGATCTTTATTGGTTTTTATCAAAAGAGGTGTTTATAAAAAGTTTGAATGGTGTTGGAAAAGAGAAAAAGCTTTATACAAAAAAGTGGTACAAGAAGGAGCTTGTGTAGACTGCGGCCTAGGCTTTTGCATGTCGTGCTTGATGTCTTTCTGGTAGTATGCTTAGTGGTTTTTCTGTAGCATGACTTTTCTTAAATAATTGAGATTGCTTAATGAGCCTTTGAAAAAATCATGTGTTGTTTTTATCGTTTGGAAGCATTATTTTGGTTTTCTCCTTGATGCTTTATTTGGGTTGACTTGGCGCATGCTCACACATGTTAGACTCTTACAAAGTCGCCAATAGCCTCTATGATCATTTAGTTTTTGACTTTTGATGCCATCTTATGCTTCTTTTAATGTCGCTTTGTCGCTTTGCATGATTATGGCCATTATTGCTCTCTTAGTTGGTCGCTCCCAGTCTTTTGCTAGGCCTCGCCTTGTACTGAGTATGAGCTCTACTCGTGCATCCAACTCCTAAAAACCAAGTTTGCCAAAGTGTCCACCATACATACCTATTAGCAATTTGCTATTCCAAAGTACATTTGACTTGCTTTTATCTACTCTTCAAATTAAACTGTTACCAGTGTTATGCAAAAATTGGTCAGTAAAGCTCTCACGAACCGGAAGGCACACTTTATTTTTCTCGTTCTTAAAAATTTTACATTGTGGTCTCTTATGTTGAGTTGTTATGCTTGCAAGTTGTAAGTTGGAGACTAGCCCAACCATGCTATCATGGGGCAAGCTTTCAACATTGCATTTCTTAATTGAGTTGATATCGTGATCTTTTGTTTATGGATGCTCGCGGTGTGAAATGAATTGGGAATCTTGCAGGATCATGGAGTTTGTATATGTGTTAGGGAAACGCCTAGGCTGCCAATCTAAGCCATGCATAATTCATGGTGGAAATTTGCAGCATACTGATACGTCTCCAACGTATCTATAATTTTTGATGCTCCATGCTTGTTTTTACACCATTTGCCTAATGTTTCGTTACACTTCATGGCACTTTTATGCATTTTCCGGAACTAACCTACTAACGAGTTGCCACAGTGCCAGTTCCCTGTTTTCTGCTATTTTTGTGTTTCAGAAGTGATACACAGGAAATATTCTCGGAATTGGACGAAACAAGTTTCTGAAGTCTTATTTTACCCGGAAGCTTCCAGAGATCCAAAGAGGAGTAGGAGGGGGGCCACAGGGGCCCCACACATAGGGCTGGCGTGGCCAGGCCCTGGCCCGTGCCACCCTGACATGAGGCCGCCTGGCCCCTCCTCTGACATCGCTCCTTCGCCTATAAAGACCCCCCGACGGAAAAAATCTAAGTACCCGATCACTTTTCCAGAACACATCGCGATCCGCCGTCGCCGTCGACTCAAAGATCGGGAGGGTCCAGAAGCTCTTCTCGGCACCCTGCCAGAGAGGGGAATCGCCACCGGAGGTCTTCTTCATCGCCATGCTTGCCTCCGGAGCGATGAGTGAGTAGTCTACCTTGGACTATGTGCTTCATGTTTAGATCTCATGAGCTGCCCTACATGATTGAGATCACCGTTATGTAATTCTACATGTTTGGTTTGTTGGGATTCGATGAATATTGGTGTTTATGATTGAGTTGCTGTACTGAATATTATTTTTTGTTATCTCTATGTTGTTTATGATCTTGCATGCTCTCCATTGTTAGTAGCTATCTTGGCTGAGTAGTTGCTAGTGACTCCAAGAGGGGGTATTTATGCTCGATAGTGGGTTCATGCCTCTATTTAACCTGGGGGAGTGATAGAAACCTCTAAGGTTGTAGATGTGTTGTTGCTACTAGGGAGAAAACAACATTCTTATGCGCAAGGGCATATGCTTTGTTTACATTACACACTTTGCTTAATGCAATTATCTGTTGTTCGCAACTTAATACTTGTGGAGTTCTCGGATTGATTCGCCACAAGTGGATTATTAGTCATAGATGCAGTTGGATGGCGGTCTATGTATTTTGTTGTAATGCCCAGAGTAAATCTCATAGTGATCTTCTTGACATATCACGTTTATCTTTATTCTATCAATTGCCTAACTATAATTTGTTTACCCAGCATGTGTTATTTATCTTATGGAGAGACACCACTAGTGAACTGTGGACCCCGGTCCTATTTCCATCATATTTCTATCACTTGTTTACTTTACTCGCACTGTTTACTTTACTCGCATACTCTATTGTTTTCCACTCGATACGCTCATAACCTTTGTTTCAAGCAAACCGGTGAGATTGACAACCTCATCGCAAGTTGGGAGCAAAGTACTTGGTTGTGTGTGTGCAGGTTCCGCGTTGCAGCTAGCAAGCAAAGCTTGGACGAGGCGCCATATATAAATTGTCTAAAGCTGTCACAAACTAGCAAGCATCACCTTCAGTCGTTTGTCTCTCCTCTCCAAGAACGATTAAACCTTGGTTTCTTAACTAAGGGAAAACTAGCTGCTATACTCATCACACCTTCCTCTTGGGGTTCTCAACGGGCTGGTCATTCACCATGCACAAGGACCATCTGCTACACGTCAACTTGGCACCAGCAGCTTCTTTTCTGGCGCCGTTGCCGGGGAGGAAGTAGAAGACTTCTGCGAGAGGAGTTTTTGCACGCACATCCTTTACTTTGTTATTGTTTTGCTTTACTTTATTTATTTTACCTGCATCATTTTATATCAAAAACCCAAAAAAAAAATTAGAATCCTTGGTAGCTATTTTTACTTGTTTACTTTCATTTTGCTGAAATGGCCAATCCTAAAAACACCAAGTTGTGCGACTTCACTAGCACGAACAATAGTGATTTTATCTGCACTCCTATTGCACCACTTGCTACTGCTGCAAACTTTTATGAGATTAAGCCTGCTTATTGAACCTTATTATTAAAGAGCAATTCTCTGGTGCTAGTACTGAAGATGCGGCAGCTCATCTCAACAATTTTGTTGAGCTATGTGAGATGCAGAAATATAAGGATGTTGATAGTGATATTATTAAGCTCAAGTTGTTTCCTTTTTCTTTGAGAGGAAAAGCTAAAGATTGGTTGTTGTCTTTGACTAAGAATAGTATTGATTCATGGGCTAAGTGTCAGGATGCTTTTATTGGTAGATACTATCCTCCTGCTAAGATTATATCCTTGCGTAGCAATATTATGAAGTTTACTCAGTTTGATAATGAACATGTTGCTCAAGCTTGGGAAAGAATGAAATCTATGATAAAGAATTGCCCCACTCATGGACTGACTACTTGGATGATTGTCCAAACTTTTTATGTAGGACTGAATTTTTCTTCGAGGAACCTACTTGATTCAGCTGCTGGAGGCACTTTTATGTCCCTTACCTTGGGCGCCGCAACAAAGCTACTTGACAACATGATGGTAAATTATTCTGAATGGCACACCGAGAGCTCCACAAGGTAAGAAGGTAAATTCTGTTGAGGAAACCTCTTCGTTGAGTGATAAGATTGATACCATTATGGCTATGCTTGCTAATGATAGGACTCATGTTGATCCTAATAATGTTCCTTTGGCCTCTCTGGTTGCTCAAGAAGAGCATGTTGATGTGAATTTCATTAGAAATAATAATTTTAACAACAATGCTTATAGGAACAATTTTGCTAGTAACAATTATAGGCCGTGTCCTTCTACCAATGGTAATGGTTATGGTAATTCTTATGGTAATTCCTACAACAACACTAGGGCCGCGCCCTCCGAGCTTGAGGTAATGCTCAAGGACTTCATCGGTAAGCAAACTGCTTTTAACAAGTCTGTTGAGAAAAAGTTAGGCAAAATTGATATTCTTGCTTCTAAAGTTGATAGCCTTGCTCATGATGTTGAACTTCTGAAATTAAAAGTGTTGCCTAATGATATGAAAGAGAACAATGTTTTTGCTACCGCTAATGCTACTCAAGTTGGAATTGATGAAAATATTAGATTGTTAGCAGAATTGCATGCCAGGTGGGAAAGAGAAGATGAGATGGCTAGAGAGATGAAGGTATGTACCATTACTACCTCTAATGATGTTGCTCCTAATTCTAGCAATCCTCTTACTTTGATTGGTGTAGAAAAAACTCCCACTCCTTGTGTTAAAAAGCCCAAAACTGCCAAACCTTTTTCTCAAAAGAGTGCTAAATTTTTTCGGAGTGTGGGAGATGATAGCTCTACTTCTTTTAATGATTTTGATGTTGATGGCTGCAATATATCTGAAGTTATTTTGTTCTTGCAAAAGCTTGCTTTGACTCCCAATGCTAGTTCTTTAAATATTGCTTTTACCAAGCATATTACCAATGCTCTCATGAAAATTAGGGATGAAAAGTTGAAGCAAAAAGCTTCCATTCCCAAGAAGTTAGAAGATGGTTGGGAACCCATCATTGATATGCATGCTAATGGTTATGATTTCCATGCTTTATGTGATCTAGGTGCTAGTATTTCTATCATGCCTAGAAAGATTTATGACATGCTTGATTTACCACCACTTGAAAAATGTTATTTTGATGTTCCTATTGCTGATGTTGCTAAGAAGAAACCTTTGTGAAGGATTAATGATGTTCTTATTGTGGTTAACAATAACCTTGTTCCCGTTGATTTTCTTGTTATGGGCGTTGAATGCCATGCTTCATGTCCTATTATTTTGGGAAGACCCTTTCTTCGAACTGTAGGTGCCATCATTGATATGAGGGAAGGCACCATCAAATATCAATTCCCACTCAAGAAAGGTATGGAACACTTCCCTAGGAAAAGAACGAAATTACTTTTTGACTCTATTCTTAGAGCAAATTATGAGCTTGATGCTTCATCTTTTGATGTTACTTGATTCGCAATTTTCTGGCCTAGCTCAAAGGCGTTAAAGAAAAGCACTCTTGGGAGATAACCCAATGTTTTTATTTTCAGTACTTTTTCTTTTATTTGAGTCTTGGAAGTCATTACTACTGTAATGACCGCTCCTTATCTTGTTTATTTTGTTTTTGTGCCAAGAGAAGCCTCTAATTCGAGTGAGGTAAAGATTTGGGGATGTTGTTGTCCTGAAACTGTTTTCGGTGCTGCACCGTAAAAAATCGTATAAATTCTCTGTATATCTTTTGGACCTGCTATTTCTTGTGCATATGCCCCAGGTTATATCCAAACTTTCTTTAGTTGAACACTTTTTGATTTGAGCAACAGAAAACCCCTCAAAAATTCGACCTTTGTCAGCTGTTCAGTTTTGACAGATTTCTGCCAATATTTGTGTTTGCCACTTTATCGCTTTCTTTTGAGTTCTTTTGATCATGGAACTTTTGGGGAAGTTGCTACAGTAGTTTTTGCTATATATGTGGTGGTTTTGAGTTGAAAGCTGAAGCAAAAAGAGGTTGATTATATGTTATGCTTGCACTAATGTTGCTAATAGATTTGTGTTTAGTTTTGTATGAAGGAAGTTTTCAAGTGTAGGGATTGAAGAATGATGAGATGAGTTGAAGAATGGACAAAAGCTCAAGCTTGGGGATGCCCATGCATCACCCCAAGAAATATCCAAGAAGTACAAGCGTCAAAGCTTGGGGATGCCCCCGAGGCACCCCTTCTTCATCGGCAAAAATCAGGTCACCTTTCAAAACACTATATTTTTATTGCTTCATGCACTATGTGTTTTTCTTGGAGCATCAGTTGTTTTAGTTTTCTTAGTTAGTTTAGTTTTGTTTGCTGCAATAAATGGTTGGACCCCAACAAATTTCCTTTGGAGGAGATGTACTCGTTTTCATTTGCCAAGAACACTCCCTTTTTCATTCTTACAATTTCACCGGGTGTTCTTCTTTTTCTGCTACTGCTTTTGGTTTTTGTTTTCGCCTTGATTTGCGTTCAGACCTTGTCATATCTTTTCATCAAGGTGTATTTTTGCCTCTGATCTTTATTGGTTTTCATCAAAAGAGGTGTTTATAAAAATTTCAAATGGTGTTGGAAAAGAGAAAAAGCTTTATGCAAAATAGTGGTACAAGAAGGAGCTTGTGTAGACTGCGGCTTAGGCTTTTTCATGTCATGCTTGATGTCTTTTTGATGGTATGCTTAGTGGTTTTGCTGTAGCATGACTTGTCTCAAATAACTGAGATTGCTTAATGAGCCTTTGAAAAAATCATGCATTGTTTTTATTGTATGGAAGCATTATTTTGGTTTTCTCCTTGATGCTTTATTTGGGTTGACTTGGCGCATGCTCACACATGTTAGACTCTTACAAAGTCGCCAATAGCCTCTATGATCATTTATTTTTTGACTTTTGATGCCATCTTATGCTTCTTTTAATGTCGCTTTGTCGCTTTGCATGATTATGGCCATTATTGCTCTCTTAGTTGGTCGCTCCCAGTCTTTTGCTAGCCCTCGCCTTGTACTGAGTATGAGCTCTACTCGTGCATCCAACTCCTAAAAGCCAAAGTTTTCCAAAGTGTCCACCATACATACCTACTAGCAATTTGCTATTCCAAGTAAATTTGACTTGCTTTTATTTTCTCTTCAAATTAAACTCTTACCAGTGTTATGCGAAATTCGGTCAGTAAAGCTCTCACGAACCAGAAGGCACACTTTACTTTTTCCTGTTCTTAAAAATTTGACATTGTGGTCTCTTATGTTGAGTTGTTATGCTTGCAAGTTGTAAGTTGGAGACTAGCCCAGCCATGCAGTCATGGGCAAGCTTTCAACATTGCACTTCCTATTTGAGTTGATATCATGATCTTTTGTTTATGGATGCCCGCGGTGTGAAATGAATTGGGAATCTTGTGGGGATCATGGAGTTTGTATATGTGTTAGGGAAACGCCGGGCCGCTAATCTAAACCATGCATAACTCATGGTGGAAATTTGCAGCATACCCATGGTGAACATTCGACGACGCATCTCACAATAAAAAGCTAAACAAATGGCAAATAAAAGAGATGTCGAGGTGTTCATTGTCTGCTTGTCCTGTCATTTTGGTGTGGGCTTGTTCCATGTCATCGGGCATGGAGGTACCCCATTGGCGGTTCTCAATGATATGCATATACTTACAATGACAAGAGCCTTGCATGGGACTCTTAGTAAAGTAGCATGAGGTTTGGGTACTCATATTCACGGGACACGAGGTTTTCAACTTATGATTTGTCAAGCATATGCATCGTAAGTGTTCTCGCATTAACTTTAACCATTCAATATGCTTATGATGGGGGCAATGAGAGCTCAATGCCGGTAAGTACCATAATTTTTGAAGGTTATAAAACTTGCAATCACTGCTTCCCTCTGCGAAGGGCCTTTCTTCTACTTTTATGTTGAGTCACCACCTTCTTTCTTTATGCACCATAAGAGAGCATAGTTGTCATTCTTAGTATAATGTGCATTGTCCCAAAGTTTTCATTGATTGATTCATATTGTTGGTTTCACTTGTTCTTAAATTATTTGTATCTAGTCGCCCTCTTAAACTTGAAGGTGTCCTATGCATTTATGTTTTGCTCTCCATGAAGGACAAGATGAAAACCATTTGTATGTTTTTCCTTATGATTTGAACATACGTTTGACTTTCATTGTTTCATTTTCATGATCTTTTGTTTGTGTTCATTTGCATGTTTACAACTTGGTTGCTAAGTTTCTTATTGTCAAGATTATGTCTTCATGCCCATGTTTTAAGTTCTTATGATCCCGGCTCACAAATGCTTACATATATGATCAAGATTGTGTAGGTGCATGTCACCTCAAAAATTATTCTTTTGTTATCACTTACCTACTCGAGGACGATCAGGAGTTAAGCTTGGGGATGCTTGATACGTCTCCAATGTATCTATAATTTTTGATGCTCCATGCTTGTTTTTACATCATTTGCCTAATGTTTCGTTACACTTCGTGGCACTTTTATGCATTTTCTGGAACTAACCTACTAACGAGTTGCCACAGTGCCAGTTCCCTGTTTTCTGCTGTTTTTGTGTTTCAGAAGTGATACACAGGAAATATTCTCGGAATTGGACGAAACAAGTTCCTGAAGTCTTATTTTACCCGGAAGCTTCCAGAGATCCGAAGAGGAGTAGGAGGGGGGCCACAGGGGCCCCACACACAGGGCTGGCGCGGCCAGGCCCTGGCCCGCGCCACCCTGGCGTGAGGCCGCCTGGCCCCTCCTCTGACATCGCCCCTTCGCCTATAAAGACCCCCCGATGGAAAAAACCTAAGTACTTGATCACTTTTCCAGAACACATTGCGATCCGCCGCCATCGACCCGAAGATCGGGAGGGTCCAGAAGCTCTTCCTGGCACCCTGCCGGAGAGGGGAATCGCCACCGGAGGTCTTCTTCATCGCCATGCTTGCCTCCGGAGCGATGAGTGAGTAGTCTACCTTGGACTATGGGTCCATAGCAGTAGCTAGATGGTTATCTTCTCCACCATGTGCTTCATGTTTAGATCTCATGAGCTGCCCTACATGATTGAGATCACCGTTATGTAATTCTACATGTTTGGTTTGTTGGGATCCGATGAATATTGGTGTTTATGATTGAGTTGCTATACTGAATATTATCTTTTGTTATCTCTATGTTGTTTATGATCTTGCATGCTCTCCGTTGTTAGTAGCTATCTTGGCCGAGTAGTTGCTAGTGACTCCAAGAGGGGGTATTTATGCTCGATAGTGGGTTCATGCCTCTATTTAACCTGGGGGAGTGACAGAAACCTCTAAGGTTGTAGATGTGCTGTTGCTACTAGGGAGAAAACAACATTTATATGCTCAAGGGCATATGCTTTGTTTACATTACACACTTTGCTTAATGCAATTATCTGTTGTTCGCAACTTAATACTTGTGGAGTTCTCGGATTGATTCGCCACAAGTGGATTATTAGTCATAGATGCAGTTGGATGGCGGTCTATGTATTTTGTTGTAATGCCCAGAGTAAATCTCATAGTGATCTTCTTGACATATCACGTTTATCTTTATTCTATCAATTGCCCAACTATAATTTGTTTACCCAGCATGTGTTATTTATCTTATGGAAGGACACCACTAGTGAACTGTGGACCCCGGTCCTATTTCCATCATATTGCTATCACCTGTTTACTTTACTCGCACTGTTTACTTTACTCGCATACTCTATTGTTTTCCACTCGATACGCTCATAACCTTTGTTTGAAGCAAACCGGTGAGATTGACAACCTCATCGCAAGTTGGGAGCAAAGTACTTGGTTGTGTGTGTCGTGGGGATGACTTATGGGGCGCACCACGGGCCGGGCAATATGTCGGCTGGCATCCCAGGAGTCCCCACGGCTCCAACACGAGAGGACCGGCTCCGCCCGAAGGGCCGGCTGCGCCAGCAGCCGGCTGGCGACTCCACCGAGGAGAACTGGAGCCGAGCGATGAAGACAAAGCTTCCCAACGGTTGTCTGGCCAAAAGTAGGATGGCCCCGACAAGAGCGGCAGGGGCGCAGGACGGGAGTGACGAGCGCCACGACCACGTCCAGCCAATAAGAGATCGAAGACCCTTCCCCACGACGGGATCCGAGGCAAAAGAGAAGGGATATGCCCTCCAGATGCCAGCCCAGGGGAAAGGCACTTTATAAAGTGCCTTTGCCAGAGCAGGGCCAGAAGATCACGCCAAGAACGCCGCCGCTGAGGAGCCGGCAGCCGGCCGAATCGCCACCTAAACCTGTAACCAGTCCCCCGCCTATATAAGGGGGCCTAGACCCTTAGCATAGGGGAGATCCGATCTTCTTCTTCCTCCTCTCGCCCGAACAGCTCGAGGAGCATTGTAATCGTTATTTCCCAATCAATACGAAGCAGGCAGGAAGTAGGGGTTTACCTCCAACCGGGAGGGCCCTGAACCTGGGTAAACCGAGGTGTCTCTGTTGGCACAATCCCGAGCCGGACCCATCGTCACCATCGTCGAGCCCCTCCGATAAGCCTCCCCATGGCTATTGTCTCTAAATTCCCACGACAGTTGGCGCCCACCGTGGGGTAAAGCGCGGTGGCGAGCGGAGTCAAGTTCCGGCCGGGACCCTCCGGCGAGAAGGTCGCCTCCGGCCTCGTCTGGAGGTTCGGCACCTTCGACTGCGTCAGCGACAACTTGTCCCACTTCGAGAATGGCTTCGGCAATAGTGGCTCCTTCCTCGACGTCGGCAGCCACCGCTTCTACATCGCCAAGCCCTTCTCGGAGGAAGTGACCGACGTCTTCAACTCCCTCTGCGACGGAGGCTCGAGCTGCGGTGAAAGCAGCAGTCTTGGCGCCATGGTCGAGGTGATGGCCCTGGGAGAAGAGGAGGGCGGCGACTCTTTGCGCCCCGAGCGCCCGTCGCCCAGATGCCTTCTTCCACAGGAGCAAGATGCTCCACTCCCAGAGCAGGATGCCCCGGACGTCTCCGTGGTGGACCTGTGCGCTCCCCTCGACCGCGTCATCGATCCCGCCCGGGTCGCCGAGGCCCTGGAGCGGACGCGCCTCGTTCTCCTTGGCAAGGTGGCTAAGGACGAGGCCAACCGGTGCCACGCGAGCACCACGCTCAGCGAGTTCTACGACGTGCATGGAGACGCACCGACCGAGCTCGCCCGCGACCTGCGCCGCAGCTTCGCCACCGTCGTCCCCGGCCAGATCCAGTGGTTGCCATCGGCAAGCCGAGGCCGCGGAGGGCGCGGACAGGGCGGCCGTGCTTCGAGCGGCAACGCCCAAGGTCGCCGCGTTCAGCAAGGTGGCGGGGCAAGCAGGCCACGCCAGATCCCGGTGCCAGCGCCAGGGTCGGAGTCCCAGGCTCGCTCGTCGGTGCTGCACATCCACTTGTGGCTTGACCATGTCGAGGCGTCCCCTAGGGTATCTGGTAGCTCAAAGCGAGCGGCTTCTGACCAAGGAGGCCCGGGGGCTGCAGGCAGCGGTCATGGGCGCAAAGAGGGCAAGTACACCCTCGATGCTGCGCTTGATCAGCCGTGTAAATTCCACACCTCCCCGGGCAGGGAAGCGACCCACTCCACGCGTCAGTGCCATTTCATAAGAGAGCTGGAGCAGCGCGCTCGGCAGATCCCTGGTACGTCGTAAGCGCAACTGGCTAAAGGTCAGGAGGACCAACAGCGCGACCCGGCTGGAGGCGAGCCGGATCAAGATGATGACTTCCCGACGGATGTGGAGCAGTATCACATCTTCACTACCCCCGGCAAGGACAAAAGGAATGACCTTTGGCATGAGGCAGAGGTGAACGCTGTGATGCTTGCAGAACCCCAGTTCATGCATTGGTCCGAGGCGGCCATTACCTGGGGGCGCGAGGACCATCCGAGGCTGATGCCCAACCCTGGAGAGTACGCTTTGGTCATGGATCCTGTCGTGTGTTCCGATACGCACATGTGCCGGTTCTCCCGCGTGCTCATCGACGGCGGTAGTAGTATCAACCTTCTTTACCGAAGCTCCCTGGAGAAGTTGGGCATCCCGCTTGCTCAGCTGAAACCTAGCCGGCTCACCTTCCATGGCATCGTGCCTGGGCATTCTTGCACCCCTCTAGGCAAGGTGCAGCTGGAGGTTCTCTTTGGAAAGAAGGGGAATAGCCGCCGCGAGCCCATCTGGTTCGAGGTGGTGGACATCAGCAGTCCCTACCACGCGCTGCTTGGCCGTCCGGCCCTGGCCAAGTTCATGGTTGTCCCGCATTACGCCTATCTGAAGATGAAGCTCCCAGGGCCCAGAGGTGTGATCACAGTCTTGGGAAACTTCAAGAAGTCCCTGGCCTGCACAAAGGAGAGCTCGCAGTTGGCAGAGGCGCTGGTCGTCGCCGAGGAGAAGAGGCAACTTCTACACCGCGTGGAGCTGACCCAGCAAGACGTACCGGTTCGCCAGTCGCCGGTGGAGCAATTCAAGCCGGCCAATGACACCAAGAAGATCCTGCTGGACGAGAGCGACCCCTCCAAGTACGTCATCATCGGCACCGGCTTGTCTGCCAAATAGGAAAGCAAGCTCACCAGCTTCCTCCGTGAGAATCGGGACATCTTTGCATGGTCTCCAAAGGACATGCCTGGTGTGCCGAGGGAGCTGGCTGAGCACGCACTCAACGTCCGGCCAGACGCCAAGCCGGTCAAGCAGCCACTGCGGTGGTTTGTAGAAGAAAAGAGGAAAGCTATTGGCGAGGAGATTGCCCGGCTCCTTGCAGCCGGCTTTATCATGGAGGTGTTTTACCCTGACTGGCTTGCGAACCCAGTCTTGGTTCTGAAGAAGAATAACACTTGGTGAATGTGTATCGACTACACCAGCCTCAACAAGGCCTGCCCCAAGGATCCTTTCGCATTGCCACGGATTAACCAGGTGATCGACTCCACAGCCGGCTGCGACCTGCTGTCCTTCCTGGATGCCTATTCAGGCTACCACCAGATCCCGCTCTTCCAGCCGGATCATATCAAGACCTCCTTCATCACCCCATATGGAGCCTACTGCTACGTTACCATGCCGTTCGGCCTGAAGAATGCTGGAGCCACTTACCAGCGAACCATGCAGCGATGTCTGCAGGGGCAGATTGGGAGGAACGTGCACGCTTATGTGGACGACGTGGTGGTGAAGACCAAGCAGAGCGACACCCTCCTGGACGACCTCAAGGAGACCTTCGCCAACCTGCGGCGCTATCGCATGAAGCTCAACCCTGAGAAGTGCACCTTTGGTGTGCCGGCTGGACAGCTCCTAGGTTATATCGTTTCCCAGCGAGGGATCGAGGCTAACCCCTCGAAGATAAAAGCCATCGAGGCCCTAGAAAAGCCCACCCAGCTCAGGGATGTGCAGAAGTTTGCTGGTTGCTTGGCCTCACTCAGTCGGTTCGTCAGCCGGCTCGGGGAGAAGGCCATGCCGCTGTACCAGCTGATGAAGAAGGCGGACCACTTCGTTTGGTCCCAGTGCGCTGACAACGCCTTCAACGACCTCAAGCGAGCCTTGTCTACCGCGCCAGTCTTGGCAGCGCCGGCTCCGCGAGAGCCAATGCTGCTCTACATCGCAGCAACCCCACGCGTCATCAGCGTCGTGATCGTGGTGGAGCGCACCGAGGAAGGCAAAGAGCTGCCGGTTCAGTGCCCGGTGTACTACCTGAGTGAGGTGCTCACTCTCTCCAAGCAGAATTACCCGCACTACCAGAAGGTCGCGTACGGCGTGTGCATGGCGGCCAAGAAGCTGAAGCACTACTTTGAGGAGCACCCAATCACGGTGGTGAGCACAACTCCGCTCTCGAAGATCATCAGGTGCAAAGACGCGTCGGGAAGAGTGGCCAAATGGGCGATCGAGCTCGCAGCTCACACAATCCAGTACAAGCCCAGGACGACGATCAAGTCGCAGATCATGGCGGATTTCTTCGCTGACTGGGGAGAGCACCAGTACCTGCCGCCGGCTTCGGACTCCACCCACTGGCGCATGCACTTCGATGGCTCCAAGCTGCTCGGGGGCTTGGGAGCCGGCGTCGTCCTCACCTCTCCCAAGGGAGACAAGCTGCAGTACGTGCTGCAGATGCACTTCCGGGCGTCGAACAACGTCGCTGAGTACGAAGCCCTGGTACATGGGCTCAAGATGGCCAAGCAGATCGACATCAGGAGGATCCTCTATTTCAGAGACTCTGACCTAGTGACGCACCAGGTCTCAGGGAATTGGGATGCCAAGGACGCCAACATGGCCTCCTATCGCTTCTACGTGTAGCAACTCAGCGGATTCTTCGAGGGCTGTGAGTTCCACCATGTCCCCAGAGCAAACAACGAGGAAGCAGACCGGCTGTCCAAGATCGGCTCCACCAAGCAGGATATCCCAGCTGGGGTGTCCCTGGAGATCATCCACAAGCCGTCTATCAAACCTTCGCCGGAGTCCATATCCATCTACGTGCCTGGAGACCCAGCCCCGGCTCAGGTACCACCACCGGACCCGGGGGCTGCCGTCTCGGGGCTGAAGGAGGCAGCCGGCCAGCCCAGCGCGGCCGGCTCGACGAAGGACAAGGGGACTGCCGGCTCCGCGCCCGCTCCCCCAGCCGGACAATCAGATGAGGCCGGCACAACGACGGACCCGGGGGCTGCTGATCCTCTGATCGCCAGTGTCTTCCACATACGGGAGATACCTTCCTGGGCGGAGCCATTCTCCAACTACCTCATCACTGGGGACTTGCCGCAAGACGAAGCGGAAGCTAGGCGAATTCAACGTCGAGCTGGGGTGTACACCATCATCAACAGCGAGTTATACAAGCGCAGCGTGTCAGGCATCTTCCAGAAGTGCATCGAGCCGGAGGAAGGGATAGAGCTGCTAAGAGAGATACACCAAGGGGAGTGCGGGCATCATGCATCTTCTAGAGCCTTGGTGGCTAAAGCCTTCCGCCATGGCTTCTACTGGCCAACGGCCAAGCAGAATGCAGAGCAGCTGGTGAAGCAGTGCAACGGCTGCCAACGCTTCTCCAAGCACAGAAACACTCCAGCGGCAGCCCTCAAGACCATCCCGCTCACCTGGCCGTTCGCTGTCTGGGGCCTGGACATGGTAGGGCCATTCAAGACTGCACCCGGGGGCTTGACGCATCTGCTGGTTGCCGTGGACAAGTTCACCAAGTGGATCGAAGCCAAGCAAATTAAGAAACTCGACGGCTCGTCCACAATCAAGTTCTTCAACGAGATCATCACAAGATACGGAGTTCCCCACAGCATCATCACCGACAATGGGACAAACTTTGCGAAGGGAGTCTTTGCTGATTACTATGGCCAGAAAGGCATCCGGCTGGACTTAGCGTCAGTGGCGCACCCTCAGTCAAATGGGCAAGTGGAGAAGGCGAATGGGCTGATCCTGGCCGGCATCAAACCAAGACTAGTCGAGCCTCTCGAACGCTCAGCCGGCTGTTGGGTTGAGGAGCTACCCTCAGTACTCTGGAGCCTGCGCACCACTCTAAACCGCTCTGTCGGCTTCACACCTTTCTTCCTAGTCTATGGAGCAGAAGCGGTGTTGCCCACGGACATTGAGTTCGACGCGCCCAGAATTGTCCAGTACACGGAGAAGCAAGCAAAAGAAGCTCGCAAAGATGGCGTCGACCTCCTCGAGGAGGCACGAGAGCAGGCTCTGGCCAGATCAGCGCTCTACTAGCAGCAGCTATGACGTTACCACAGCCGGAAAATTCGCCCGCTCGCATTTCGCGAAGGAGATCTCGTACTCCGGCTGGTCCAAAGCACTAAGGGCATGCACAAGCTGTCTCCTCCCTGGGAGGGACCATTCATTGTCAGCCGGGTGCTGGGCAATGGGGCATATTACCTCATCGACGCACAAGAGCCCAGAAAGAACAAGGCAGATAACTCTGACAAGGAGACCGAGCATCCCTGGAATGTCAGTCTCCTAAGACCTTTCTTCTGCTAAGGCAAAAGCTTGTACCCCGAAAAACATGTCAATGAATAAAGGAAAGCGGAGCGGCTAGTTACGGCCGGCTCCGAGGGAAACACTTCGTGTATGTTTTGCTTCCTGTGTTATTCACTTGATCGGCAGCCGGCTCCAGGCACCGAGCCATAGCCGGCAGCCCCGAAAAACGATCGATCCCTCGCCAGCCGGATGAGTACTACGTATGAAGAAGGTCTCGAGCCCAACCTCCACCTTCCGGCTCCGTGCAGCCGGACGGATAGGAGCCGGCAGGCCACATACGAGGGAAAGCCGCGGAGCAGAATCGCAAACAATAGAAAAATCGCTCAACCAGGCGTTAAGGGCAGTGTCTGTTAACTAAGCGGTGGTTAGCACGAGTCGGGGGCCCGATAGACCGAAGTACTACTTCTCACTCCGCGGCACGCTCCCACCCTAGGCCGGCATTCGGCTGCCGGCCCAAGGAAGACCAACCGGCACCAGGCTGCCGGTTGGGGGTAGAAGGGCCGAAGGGTGGGGAGATTAAGGAAAAAGTTGAGGGAACCGGACGAAGGCAAAGCCAGCGAATAGCTAATAGTCATAGTCTTTTGACGTTTGGGCTGAGAAGCCATGCCCAAGGGGTTCGAAGCTAGAGCTACCTCGCTTGGCATTGGCATCGTTCGCGAAAAGTTAGTTTCGAGCTAGCTGTTAGTCCAGCTACCCCAAAACTCGGGGGCTAGGAGGAAAGGGAATTGGCCCTCAGAAGCGGGCCGGCTCCAGTACCTCGCCGGCTGTCCGATCAGCTGGCGCTGTGACACGATCAGCAAACGAGCAACGAAATCGAAACCTAACACTCGCAAAGCAACGGCCAGAGCCGAAAACTAGGAGATCTACTCCAATCGTGGCTTGGGACGTGCGAAGGCCCGGAAAAGGAAACGTGCCGGCTTCGACCCTCGCCCGAGCCGGTACAAGATTCAGTTTCCGCTCCGTCCGCGCTGGAGCCGAAGCTAGTCCATCCTTCCTGGAACCGGCTAGCAGAAGCACCATTCCCCCTGCGTCGAAGCCGGAGGAGCCCGCTCGAAGCATCTGCGCAGGCCAATGACCATCTTGGTCCCTATCTACAGATTCACGTGTCAACAATTCCATCCAAGGAAAGACCCTAGCCGGAGAATCGTCTCGGCGCTATGGCACAAGCAGAAGACAGTCTCACGCAAGAGCAGTCACATAGCAAACGAAGAGGAGCAAGCAAAGATTTGCACGAAATTAAAAGAGTTCTTAGGCGAACGGTTACATATTGTTGGCCACGCTAAGGGCCGAAGTAGCAAAAGGACTCCCCCTCCTAACCCCTAGACTCCTGCTGACGATGCCGCCGTCAAGAAGGAGGCTTCGAGGCCGCTCGCCGATCACGGCCAGGGGGAGTAGGCGCGGGCGCAGCCGGAGCCGTCGACGACGCAGACGCAGAGGATGTGTGACCTGGTGCGGTGGGTCAGGATAAGAGACCACCCCCGCTCCAGGCCATAATCGTTGAAGAACCGCTCCCACCCCCGGTGAGGTAGCTATTCCCCTCCTCGTCATAGAGGACCTCAACGTCGTACAGCGGCTGCCCGCCGCTGCCATCCTCGATCATGAAGCTCGTCGGGGGATTCTTCCCAATCGTGCCGACGAAGCTGGCTGGGAGCGGAAGGCGCTCCTTACTCCTGGCCAGCAGGGGCACCATGGCGGTGGCGAACCCGTGCGTCGGGACGTAGGAAAGCCGCTGCCTGGTCGGCGGGCGCGGCGGCGCCTTTCGCACCTTCTTAGCGGACACGCTGGAGGAACCGTCGATGCCCAGGCCGGCGAGGCCCGGAGGGGCGGCCCCGAATGCCATTGCGGCGCCGACGAGGGCAGCCGCCGCCTCCAGGGGCGTCCCGGTAAGACCGGCGACGGAGGTCGCGGCCGCGGGGACTACGGCACCGCTGACGGCCGCAGCAACGGTCCCCCCGGGGGCCATCGCGAGGGCGGTGGAGCGGCCGGCCCCGGAAGGCCCGGCGGCGGCCGCGGCCGCAAGCGCATCCAAAGTCTTCTTGTTGCGGCTGCCCAGTGGGCGGCCGCGCTTCCGGGACGTCGGTGGTGTCGCCGCCGGGCCCGCGGCTCCGTGCTGGCTTCCGAGCGGGCGTTCCTGCCCATGCTCGCCCGGCCCGTCGCCAGCCCCAGCTCCGCTGTTCGCCCCGGGTGTTGACATTGAGATCGGAGCGGGAGTAGCGGAGGCGACGGTTTTGGCTAGGCGAGGAAGCGGAGACGTTTGGAGAAGGAGGAAAAACCACCGGGAGGGCTCTGGAATTTAAGGGTTGCAGAAGCGTGAAGGGCCGAGCCAGTTTAATGCGAGTAAACCGTCCGCATGGCGTTCCGATGGGACTTAACGCTGACGCAGGTCTCGTCTCGTCGGCTGACGTCGGCAGGAATCATCTCGGAGTCAAAGTGACAAGACAGGCCATCGGCCACTGGCGCGTAGTGCCTGCCGCCGCATGGGAACAAAACCTGAAGCGGCACAAGTCCCCAGGGAGTAACTCGCCGGCTCGCGAACCGTCGGAAGCCCGCCGGCTGGGCTAGACCGCGAACCGGCACGTCCCGAGACGGCGGAAAACCAACAAGCCTCCAGACCCGGTGGAGAAATCCTGGGACTTCGACGAGGACGAGCAAGACTTCGGCGAGAAGAGGAACCCGCCAAAGCCCCATGCTATCCCAAGAGACTTCGCCAGTTTCGGGGGCTAGTGTCGTGGGGATGACTTATGGGGCGCACCACGGGCCGGGCAATATGCTGGCTGGCGTCCCAGGAGTCCCCACGGCTCCAACACGAGAGGACCGGCTCCGCCCGAAGGGCCGGCTGCGCCAGCAGCCGGCTGGCGACTCCACCGAGGAGAACTAGAGCCGGGCGATGAAGACAAAGCTTCCCAACGGTTATCTGGCCAAAAGTAGGATGGCCCCGACAAGAGCGGCAAGGGCGCAGGACGGGAGTGATGAGCGCCACGACCACATCCAGCCAATAAGAGATCGAAGACCCTTCCCCACGACGGGATCCGAGGCAAAAGAGAAGGGATATGCCCTCCAGATGCCAGCCCAGGGGAAAGGCACTTTATAAAGTGCCTTTGCCAGAGTAGGGCCAGAAGATCACGCCAAGAACGCCACCGCTGAGGAGCCGGCAGCCGGTCGAATCGCCACCTAAACCTGTAACCAGGCCCCCGCCTATATAAGGGGGCCTGGACCCTTAGCATAGGGGAGATCCGATCTTCTTCTTCCTCCTCTCACCCGAACAGCTCGAGGAGCATTGTAATCGTTACTTCCCAATCAATACGAAGCAGGCAGGAAGTAGGGGTTTACCTCCAACCGGGAGGGCCCTGAACCTGGGTAAACCGAGGTGTCTCTGTTGGCACAATCCCGAGCCGGACCCATCGTCACCATCGTCGAGCCCCTCCGATAAGCCTTCCCATGGCTACTGTCTCTAAATTCCCACGACAGTGTGTGTGCAGGTTCCGCGTTGCAGCTAGTAAGCAAAGCTTGGACGAGGCACCATATATAAATTGTCCGAAGCTATCGCAAACTAGCAAGCATCACCTTCAGTCATTTGTCTCTCCTCTCCAGGAACGATTAAACCTTGGTTTCTTAACTGAGGGAAAACTAGCGGCTATACTCATCACACCTTCCTCTTGGGGTTCCCAACGGGCTGGTCATTCACCACGCACAAGTACCGTCTGCTACACGTCAACTTGGCACCAGCACATACACATAGTGGACATTCGATGACGCATCTCAAAATAAAAAGCTAAACAAATGGTAAATAAAAGAGATGTCGAGGTGTTCATTGTCTGCTTGTCCTGTCATTTTGATGTGGGCTTGTTCCATGTCATCGGGCACGGAGGTACCCCATTGGCGGTTCTCGATGATACATATATACTTACAATGACAAGAGCCTTGCTTGGGACTCTTAGTAAAGTAGCATGAGGTTTGGGTACTCGTATTCACGGGACACGAGGTTTTCAACTTATGATTTGTCAAGCATATGCATCGTAAGTGTTCTCGCATTAACTTTAACCATTCAAGATGCTTATGATGGGGGCAATGAGAGCTCAAAGCCGGTAAGTACCATAATTTTTGAAGGTTTATAAAACTTGCAAACACTGCTTCCCTCCACGAAGGGCCTTTCTTTTACTTTTATGTTGAGTCACCACCTTCTATCTTTATGCACCATTAAGAGAGCATAGTTGTCATTCTTAGTATAATGTGCATTGTCCCAAAATTTGCATTGATTGATTCATATTGTTGGTTTCACTTGTTCTTAAATTATTTGTATCTAGTCGCCCTCTTAAACTTGAAGGTGTCCTATGCATTTATGTTTTGCTCTCCATGAAGGACAAGCTGAAAACCATTTGTATGTTTTTCATTATGATTTGAACACACGTTTGACTTTCATTGTTTCATTTTCATGATCTTTTGTTTGTGTTCATTTTCATGTTATAACATGGTAGCTAAGTTTCTTCTATCAAGATTATGTCTTTCATGCCCATGTTTTATGTTTTTTTGATCCCAACGCACAATGCTTACATATATGATCAAGATTGTGTAGGTGCATGTCACCTCAAAAATTATTTCTTTTGTTATCACTTACCTACTCGAGGACGAGCAGGAGTTAAGCTTAGGGATGCTGATACGTCTCAAACGTATCCATAATTTTTGATGCTCCATGCTTGTTTGTACACCATTTGCTTAGTGTTTCGTTACACTTTGTGGCACTTTTATGCATTTTCCAGAACTAACCTACTAACGAATCGCCACAGTGCCAGTGCCCTGTTTTCTGCTGTTTTTGTGTTTCAAAAAAGTTACACAGGAAATATTCTCGGAATTGGACGAAACCAAAGCCAGTCGCCCAGAATTTTACCGAAGCTTCCAGAGAACCGAAGAGGAGACGGAGTGGGGCCACGAGGTGGCCTCACACTAGGGCGGCGCGGCCAGGGGCTGGGTCGCGCCCCCTATGTGTGAGACCGCCTCGGTCCACTTCTGATGATGCCCCTTCGCCTATAAAGACCCCCGACGAGAAAAACCTAAGGACTCGATCAGATTTCCAGAACACATCGTGATCCGCCGCCGTCGTCGACCCGAAGATCGGGAGGGTCCAGAAGCTCTTCTCGGCACCCTGCCGGAGAGGGGAATCGCAACCGGAGGTCTTCTTCATCGCCATGCTTGCCTCCGGAGCGATGAGTGAGTAGTCTACCTTGGACTATGGGTCCATAGCAGTAGCTAGATGGTTGTGTTCTCCAGCATGTGCTTCATGTTTAGATCTCATGAGCTGCCCTACATGATTGAGATCACCGTTATGTAATTCTACATGTTTGGTTTGTTGGGATCCGATGAATATTGGTGTTATGCTTGAGTTGAAGTACTGAAATTTATCTTTTGTTATCTCTATGTTGTTTATGATCTTGCATGCTCTCCGTTGTTAGTAGCTATCTTGGCCGAGTAGTTGCTAGTGACTCCAAGAGGGGGTATTTATGCTCGATAGTGGGTTCATGCCTCTATTTAATCTGGGGGAGTGAGAGAAACCTCTAAGGTTGTAGATGTGCTATTGCTACTAGGGGAAAACAACATTCATATGCTCGAGGGCATATGCTTTGTTTACATTACACACTTTGCTTAATGCAATTATCTGTTGTTCGCAACTTAATACTCATGGGGTGTTTGGACGATATCCCCTTGAGTGGATTATTAGTCATAGATGCAGTTGGATGGCGGTCTATGTATCTTGTTGTAATGCCCAGAGTAAATCTCATAGTGATCCTCTCATCATATGCACGTTATCTTTATTCTATCAATTGCCCAACTGCATCTATGACTAATAATCCAACTGCATCTATGACTAATAATCCACCCTCCGGATGTCATATAATAAAGATAGTAAGAGGAGAAAGAGTCTTCAAAAAGTAGTTGTCACCAAACCCATTGGGGAGAGCCGACTCACCAAAGCCACTGGGGAGAGCCGACTCAATGAGCATTTGAATGTATGGTCCATAGATGCAATTCTTCCTATCGAATACACAACTCCGCGATTCCTCATATATATAATCCATGATGTCAAACTTATTTTCCTCTTCCACATAGTGCAAGGTGTTCACCAAGTAGTTTCTAATAGACCACGATCTCCCGACTTGACGGCAAGAGTGTGGTGAAAGATATTGTGCAATGTGTGGTACTTGGCATTCAAATGCACAACTAAAGGAGCAAGGTGAGCATTGTCACGAGAGTAGCAATGAGCAAGTGAGGAGGAAACAGTCATGATCGCCTTTGCATGAATTCTGCGGTAAGTGGGATCGCCTTTAGCCTTAACTTCATATCCCAAAAGAGCAACAAACTGAGCCAGATTCTTCTCACATCTATGACCAGCACTCATCTATGTCATAGTTTTTGCCTTATCATCATGAAATAACACAGTGGCAAAGAACTCCATGACCAACTCCACACTATAGGGTTTCTCAAGGGTCATAAGCTTCACAAGGTCATGCTTCTCACAAAGCTCCATGACCCCAGGAAATCATCAGGATTATCTTGGATCCAATCTATACTTCTTATAAAGCAAAACCCCACTAAGAGATCATTTAAGTTGTCTATCTCAACATGCAAGCTATCCACATCACCCACTATATTAGCCAATCAATTGTCCATGTCATCTTACTAATATTAGTTAATTAATTATAGGATATGTTTGCATACAACATATCCACCTCATTAATTCTTTTAAGCTATACAATTAATCACATCACCATTTTTTGTTTGCAAATACACAATAATTTCCCTTTAATTAAATTTAGCCCTTGAATATTGTGGCCAATTGAATCTTCAGATTATAATATACAATTTTACATTTCATGTGTCTTATACATAGTAATTTTTTTTATAGAAATTACCGCTGCAACGCGCGGGGTATTCTTCTAGTCAACATTGATAGTTTGTTGGTCAACAACTTTCTCAACTTTGACATCAAGAACATTATGATAAATTCTCTCATGCATTTTGCACCAAAACCTCTCATCCATATTTGGTGTTCTAGGATGCTCATAAGGATTGTAGTCCCTTCTTGCAATGATAAAACTATTCTTCAGTTCCTTTTTCCAATTCTTGAAGCTTGGCTCGAGAGACTTAGGATTGAGTTTCTTCCTCTTAGATGGAGTGGGTCCAACACCACTCATCTTAGGCCTAGAAGAGGTGGACTTGGCAATATGAAGAGGGTTCTTCTTGTTTCCATTTTGTCTAACCTCCAAGATTCCTTTTCCTTTTCAGGGATCACGCACAACAACATCATCACAACCTTTTGGTCCACGTCCTTGCCCTCAGAGTTGAGGTCGAGATGCCCATTTGATAGCATCGGTGTCTTCATGCCCTTTAGCTTGTGCATCTCAAAGCGCTCGAGCATATCCTTGGTGTACTTGGTTTGGGAGATGAAAGTTCCTTCCTTGAGTTGCTTGATTTGAAATCCAAGAAAGAATTTCAACTCCCCCATCATCGACATCTTGAATTCACTAGACATAAGATCACTAAATTCTTGGCAAAAACTCTGGTTAGGTGAACTAAATATGATATCATCAACATAGATTTGGCATACAAACAATTCACCATCTACCCTCCGACGAAAGAGGGTGGAGTCGATTTTCCCAGTTTCAAGCCCATTCACCTCTAAATATTTCACAAGACACTCATACCAAGCACGTGGAGCTTGCTTTAGTCCATAGAGTGCTTTGTGAAGTCTATAGATGTGATTAGGGAAATTGGGGTCCTCGAAACCCGGTGGTTGTGCAACGTACACCTCCTCTTCAATAGGACCATTTAGGAATACACTTTTAATATCCATTTGTTGTAACTTGAAATCGTGATGGTTAGCATATGCAAGCAATATACGGATGGCCTCAAGATGGGCAACGGGAGCATAAGTTTAACGATAATCCAAACCTTCAATTTGGGAGAAACCTTGTGCTACCAATCTTGCCTTGTTCCTTACAATATTGCCATCCTCATCCTCCTTGTTCTTGAAAATCCACTTTGTCCCTACAATGTTATGATGCCTTTCGTTTGGTCTCTCCACAAGAGTCCAAACCTTGTTGAAGGTGAATTGATTGAGTTCTTCATGCATAGCTTCCACCCAATCCGAATCATTCAAGGCATCACCTACACATAAATGTTCTTGAAAAGATACAAAGGCAAAGTGATCACGATATTCATATGGTTTAACACAAGAGCGAGTAGAAACTCCCTCTTGTGGGTCACCGAGAATGTTTGCTTGTTGCACTCTTGATTGAACACATGGAATCTTGGGAATGGGCACATGTTGAGGATGAGGTCCATCTTGCATTTGAGCTTGGCCTTGATCAACTTGTTGATCTTCACTTTGTGTTGGCCCTTGCTCAATGGACTGATCTTGAATATTTTCTTGATCTTGAATAGGAGTGGAATTATCATGGTCTTGGTGATGATCTTGATCTTGAGGTTGGCCTTGGATGGAAGTGGATGGTTCACCTTGGGTTGAGCTAGGCTCAACTTGAGGTTCCACCACTTCCTTTCTTGGGAGGATATTTCCTATGGCCATCCTCTTGATTGCTTCATATGGAGGTACTTCATCACCTACATCATTTAAATCAACTTGCCCTACAGTGGAGCTATTAGATTCATCAAACTTCACAACACTAGACTCCACAATTGCCCCGGTGAAGGGATTGTAGATTCTATATGAGTGTGAGTTTGTACCATAACCAACAAAATATCCCTCTATAGTTTTAGCTTGGAATTTAGAAAGATGATCACTCTTATTGAGCATAGAGCACTTACAACCAAAGACTTTTAAGTATGAAACATTTGGTTTCTTCCCAATGAGAATTTCATAAGGTGTCTTCTTCAAAAATTTCCTCATGAAGACTCGGTTTGATATGTGGCAAGTGGTGTTGACGGCCTCGGCCCAAAAGCTATCGGGCGTCTTGTATTCATCTAGCATGGTTCTTGACATCTCAATAAGAGTACGATTCTTCATTTTCGCCACTCCATTTTGTTGAGGGGTGTATGGGGTAGAAAATTCATGCTCAATCCCCTCTTCTTCAACTAGCTCTTTCACCTTCATATTCTTGAACTCGGACCCATTGTCTGTCCTTATCTTCAAGATGTTTGAGCCAAACTTCCGTTGAATTGTGTTGACAAAGGTCTTGAAATATTTTGGAGTTTCATCCTTGAATTTCAAAAAGAACACCCAAGTGAAACGAGAATAATCATCAACAATAACAAGACCATATTTACTACCACCAAGGCTTTCATATTTTGGAGGTTCGAAGAGATCAATGTGAAGAAGTTCCAAAGGCCTTGAGGTAGCGATCAAGGTAATGGGAATATGTGCTCCTCCAACTTGTTTTCCCGCATTGCATGAGAAGCATTCCCTATTCTTATCAAAGGTAATATTTGTTAGTCCAACTACATGATCATCCCTTTGAAGATCATTCAGCCTCCTCATACTCACATGGCCAAGCCTCCTATGCCATAACCAACCTTTGTCGGCTTTAGCCATTAAGCATATGCCAAGATCCGATTTATATTTGGATAAATCCACAACATAAAGCTTATTCTCAACATATCCTTTGAGTATGATTTGGAAGTTGTCCCTTCTAAAGACAACCACATCTATATTGGAAAAGTGCAATTATAGCCTAAAGTACAAAGTTGATAAACGGAAATAAGGTTGTAGCTTAGAGTTTGGACAAGCATGACATTCTCCATAGTGAGTTCCGGAGTTATAACTATCTTGCCCAAACCTAATACCTCTCTGCTTTTGTCGTCACCAAATACAATGCTCTTGGTTGATGTTGTGTTCTTCCCAATCGTCTTGAATATGCTCTTATCTCTGGTCATATGATTTGAGCAACCACTATCGATCACCCATTTATTCCCATCGGCGGCATATTCCTACAAAACAACATCAAACCTTGACCTTAGGAACCCATTGCTCAATGGGTCCCTTGGTGTTAGTGATACGTCCAAAACGTATCTACTTTCCCGAACACTTTTGCTACTGTTTCTCCTCTAATTTGTGTGTTTTGAATACAACTAACACGGACTAACGCTGTTTTCAGCAGAATTGCTCTGGTGTCTCGTTTTTGTGCAGAAATCCAAATTTCAGTAAAAATTTGGGAAAATCATCAAAAATCCTATTTCACCAGAAGACCCATGAAGCCAGAAGATGAGACGGAGGGGAGGCTTGAGGGCCCCACACACACAGGGGGCGCGGCCCAGCCCTGGCCGCGCCCACCTGGTGTGAGGACGCCTCGGCCATTCGCTCGACCTCTCCTTTCGCCTACATATACCCCCTGACTCGATTATATTGGGGAGACGGCGTTTTTCCTAGATAGACTTCCGCTGCACCGCCGCCATCAGAAACCACGATTCAGAACCAGAAACTCCGTTCTGGCACCCTGCCGGGACGGGGATTTGGAGGAGATCTTCATCACCATCATCACCGACGTCACTCCATTGACCATCCATGACTTCCCCATCCATGTGTGAGTAATTCCCCCGCTGTAGGTGAGGGGATGGTAGGGACTGGATGAGATCGTTCATGTAATTTGATATGAGATTGTTAGGGCATAGTGCCTAGTATCTTTATTTAGTACCTATGACATTGTTGCAACTTGTTGTGCTTAATGCTTGTCACTTTGGGCCCGAGTGCCATGATTTCAGATCTGAACATGTTATTATTTCTATGATGATACTTGTTGTTTATGGTCTTACCTACAAGTTGTTTACACATATTGTTGTCTGGAACTCGAGGCCCCAAAGTGACAGAAATTGGGATAACCGGAGGGGATGGCTATGATGTGAGGATCACGTGTGTTCACCGAGTGTTAATGCTTTGCTCCGGTACTTTATTAAAAGGAGTACCTTAATTACCAGTAGTTTCCCTTGAGGCCCTGCTGCAACAGGCTGGTAGGACAAAAGATGTCGTGCAAGTTTCTCCTTGTGAGCACGTACGACTATATACGAAACACATGCCTATGATTGTTTGTACTAGGATGCTTTATCTTTATTTATCTGCAATGCCCATGTCTCATTGATTTCATGAATTATCTTATCCATGCAACGCCCGTAATCCATCCATATGCCTACAGTATTTGTTCCTACTGTTTACTATCGCTACTATTACCGCTGCTATTTTACTACTGCTGTTACTGTTTTGCTACTATCACCACTATAAAACTGTTGCTACTGATAAACCACTGCGAGCAAGACTGTTTCCAGGTGCAGCTGAATTGACAATTCATCTGTTAAGGCTTACATATATTCTTTGGCTCCCCTTGTGTCGAATCAATAAATTTGGGTTTCACTTCCCTCGAAGACTGTTGTGATCCCCTATACTTGTGGGTCATCAAGACTATTTTCTGGCGCCGTTGCCGGGGAGCATAGCTTTATTTGTAAGTTCACTTGGTATTCATATTGTTCGCTGCAATCCTTTCATCATGGGTAAACCTCATGATGGAAAAGTTCCTATATTGCCATCCACTACAAGAAGAGGTACGACTCTCAACACCTCTGCTGCTCTTGATTCACCATCTGTTATGAGTAAGTTGCTTACACCACCACACCCACACGCTACTGCTACTACTTCTGCTGAGTTTGAAAATGCCACTGATAATTTAGATGATGCTTCTACTGTGCTTGATGAGAGTGGTTCACTAGGTTCCTTTTTAGATGCTACTATTGCTAGAGCTAAGCTGGGAAACACCACTGTTACACCTGTTAGTTCACCTGAGTCTAGGGAATGTCCTAGTGATGATTTTGATGATGATGCTTATATTGAGCTTAATGATGATTTTATTGCTGAAGCACGTGCTACTCGTAATGCTGCTGAGGTTAAAGAACTTCTTGCAAGACGTTCTGTTAGATATAATTTGTCTCATGATCCTAAGTTTGCTGCTTCTTCCATAAATATTAGAGACAAGGATTATGATTTCTCTTTAGATTTATCTTACATATCTATTGTTGAGAAAACTCCTTTTTGTGGTACTAAAGATGAGAGTGCTATGGAGCACATGAATGAGCTTTCTACTTTGAGTAATTTGTTTTCTGATGATATTAAGCTCCGCACTTACTTTGTTGCTAAGATTTTTCCTTTCTCATTGAAAGATGCAGCTAAAACTTGGTTTAATAGCTTGTCTCCTAGATCTCTTAATAGTCCTATTGCTTTGGTTAATGCTTTCTTTCAGAAATATTTTCCTGCTAGTGCTCAACATGCTGCTGTGCAGAAAATCTTTGATTTTGAACAGGGAAAAGGAGAGATATTGCCTGAATCTTGGACAAGGTTTTGTTCTTCAATTAGAGCTTTGCCTAAAGAACCATTGCCTAAAAATGAACTCCTTGATATATTTTACAATGGACTAACTGATGAATCTAAGTCATATTTGGATAGTTGTGCTGGTTGTGTTTTTAGGGAAAGAACTTCGGCTGATGCTGAAGAATTAATGGCTAAAATAAGCCGGAATCATGATGATCAGACTCTAATTGAGCCAACACCAGCGCCATCACCTGCGCCATCTACAGAGCCTACACCGAAGAAGAGAGGGATGATTGAATTAAATGATGAAGTTATGAAGGAAGCTAAGAAATCTCTTAAGGAGAAAGGTATTAAGGCCAAAGATGTGAAGAATTTACCTCCTATAGAAGAACTATGTAAGCCAATTCCTCATTCGTCAACTATTGAGGTACACTCTCTCCAGCGCTTTGATGAAAGAGATATTCCTTATTCTAAACCTCCTGATCAATGCTTAGATGAATTTGATAATTTTATTGTTAAGCAAAAAAAATTTAATAGAATGGTGCATAATCATTTGTTGGAAAATTCTAGAGCTATTAACAAGTTGCAGGATATTGTGGAGAGAACCGCCAATGATGTAAAGATACTTGTTAAACATTTTCAAATGGTTCAAACACAAATTGATCAGCTTACCAAGGTGCAAAAAGACTTGCTAGTTAATACCGCAAGAGAGAAGCAAGCATGTGAAATACGCACAAGAAGTGGCGCTGCTACTCAAGATCCATTATATCCTGAAGGACATCCTAAGCGGGTCGAGCAAGATTCTCAACGCACTTCAAGTGATGATATTCCTTCTAAGAAGAAGAAGAAGAAGAAGAAGAAGCATAAAACAACTACAGAATCATCTGATGCAGGTAAAGATCCTAATAGTGTTTCTATTTCTGATGCTGAAACTGAACCAGGAGATGCTTCCGATAAAGAAGAAGTTGAAGAAGAACCAGAAAAGATTGATAAAAATGCGAAGTACACCAAAGAAGACTTCATTGCCAACAAGCATGGTAATGAGAGAGAACCTTGGGTACAGAAACCAATGCCTTTTCCTAGTAAGAAACACAAGTCCAAGGAAGAAGAACACTACAACAGGTTTTGTGAATGGATGAGACCTTTATTTTTGCAAATTCCTTTGACTGATGCTATTAGAATGCCTCCTTATGCAAAATATATGAAAGATATTGTTACTAACAAAAGGAAGATTCCTAATGAGGAAATCTCCACCTTACTTGCTAATTATTCTTTTGATGGTAAAGTACCGGAGAAGCTTGGAGATCCAGGTATACCAACTATTCCTTGCTCCATTAAAAATAACTATGTTAGAACTGCTTTATGTGATTTGGGAGCTGGAGTTAGTGTCATGCCTTTTTCTCTTTATAAGAGACTTGATCTAGAAAAATTAGTATCAACTGATATATCTTTGCAGATGGCTGATAAGTCTACTACTATTCCTATTGGTATATGTGAAAATGTTCCTGTTCAAGTTGCTAACAGCTGTTTGATTTTAACTGACTTTGTTGTGTTGGAAATGCCTGAAGATGATAATATGTCTATTATTCTGGGGAGACCTTTTCTAAACACTGCAGGTGCTGTTATTAATTGCAATCAAGGAAAAGTAACTTTCAATGTCAATGATAAAGAGTACACAGTCTATTTTCCCAAGAAGACTGATAGAAAGAATGCTCTAAATTCCGTCAAGAATGTTGAGACCATCAAAGTTGGTCAAATTATTTGTTCAGAGCGAAAGCCCAAGGAAGAATATAAAATTGTTATGATTGGGACTATGCCCATCAAAGTTGAGGTAACATAAGCATTAAGTGAAGTGCAAAGTTTTACCTCATATAAAGATAGTTTGGGAGCAAGACTTGATCAACCTTGTTAACAAAGTGATTTTATATGAACGAAACTTTGTTTTCACCGCATCCACTCCACCTTACCTATATTTACTTGTTCAATTTTATTCCTTTAGTGTAGTTACATGATTAAGAGTATCTCAGAGCTGCTGCATGCTTGGTTTTGATTTGCTTGAAATCATTTCATCTTCATTTTTCTGAGTTTTTATCGATATGCCAATTTCTGAAAAATCCTCGAAAATAAAGTTTCTCGAAAAATTTCAGAAAATTCTTTATAAATTTTTATGTCAAAAATGGGGCAGAGAGACACCTGGGAGACACCAGGAGGGGCTGCCACGCCATCTCCCACACAGGGGGCGCGACCCAGCCTGGGGCGCGCCCACCTGGTGTGAGGAGGCCCCACCTGGCCTCTCACTTATCTCTTCCTCCCCTGCTCTTTCTCTCTCCCGAAAACAATGACACACCTAGCTCATACCCGAGTTCTTGCTATTCTTCACCTCGATTTTTCGATCTCCTTGCTCAGCCCATCATTTCTGCTGAGATTTGGAGCAATTGTTCTCCGGTATGTGACTCCTTCGCTTGTCCAAGTAGAATTTCTTTTGGTAGAGTATTTCTTGAGTATTTTAGCATTGTAGGTGGCAGGATAAATGAGTATGCATGCTTGTTCTATTTCTTAGAAATGTTATTTTGATGCATGTTAGCTCTCTAGTAACTCACTATAGTAGTTCCCTACATTTGTTTATCTCAAAATCATATTTTATGAGTTTTGTTAAAAATTTCAGAAAGAGGACATGGATAACTACACCTATGGAGAAGTGTTTGAAAGAGAAGCACCAAGGTCCTCAAGGCCTTCAAGATCCACTGCTCAATATAGGATATCCTACAATGAAGATCTTATGTCACCAAACCTTGAGGGGGACGATGGAGATGCACATCCATCGACCTTCCCTTGTACTAATTTCTTGAGTGATGCAGGGATTCTTAATGATTTCTTGCTCCTTGTTAACAGGGTTGGATTGACTACATACATGATGGATGAGAGTAATCAATATGCCATTCTCACAAAGATTTTCGTTGAAAGCTTTAAATTCACTAATGCTCATTACAATCCTTCCATTGCATTCAAGATTTATGATAGACCTATCACCATGTATTTGGAAAGATTTTGTAATATTCTAGGTATACCTATGTTTGGGACGGCAAGGAAGATACTACAACAGCCCGCTGATTTAGTGGAGCTCTACCGAGGAGTAACCAACGATGATGACCGCACCGCACAATGTGGCAAGATAAGAAACATTCAACTCCCAGCTATTAGATATTTCACTTACTATCTTGCCACTAGTGTACTTGGTAGAGGAAACACTAGCAATATCTCCAACTATCATTTAGCTTTTCTAGCTACCACTCTTGATGTTAGTAGGAAGTATAACCTCGGTGCTATTATTGCTCGTCGCCTAGCTGCTAAGGGACCTATTTATGGAGGTATTATTGCTGCGTGCATTGTTGCTGCTCTTGAACTTCCTATTGCTCCTCATGATATATTGTTGACTCCACAGAGGCTCGATCTCGCCGCCATGAAGCTCCATCATTTTGTTACTGCTAACTCACATGCAGGGAAACTAGTTTACATGATGTTATTCACTGATGGAGAGGAAAGGGAAGTGCCTTTGCCACAACCCAGTTTATTTAATATTGATAATAGGCCATGGTCACGCACGAAGGAGGAGTTGGACGAACGGCTTAGGGTGCTCGGCTTCAACTTACAGCATGGCATCGTGGACCAGGAGGAAGAGGAGGAGCCGACCTATCATTTCACCATGTACCACTCCGGGGCGTCCTCGAGCTCATATCAGGACGATGGTGCTTCTTCGTCGCACTACGGAGGCGCCACCTCTTGGCCAAGTTGGCCGAGTTGGGATTGATCTCCACTTAGGCCAAAAGCCTAAGCTTGGGGGGAGGTACGCCGACGATTCACTCATCTATATATCATATTCTGTCGGTCCTATGTATATCCATGTTTCGCTCTCTTTATTGCCCTTATTCTTATTTCCACCTTCCAAAACAAAAAAAAGACCAAAAATATTTCTGTTGTTTCTCTTTATTTGCCTTTTTAGTTTGCTACCTTTGGTTTGCTTTATTTGCTATTTTCGGTTTGCTATTTGAAAAATCCAAAAATATTTTGCTTTGTTTGCTATTTCCTTCTGTTCTTATTACAATCAAAAACCCAAAAATATTTGTTGTTCTTCTTTGGTTTTGTAAAGTTTGTTGCAGAGTTCAGTCCCCCGTTACTCCATTGGAGCTTGGTATTCACTTTATATTATTCAAGCCACACAAGTGAAGAGCAATAATGACGGCATATGACAATCCGAGATGTGGTAAGAGGCTGGTATGAACTCTATTTGTTTTCATTTTTGTACATATACTCATCTATGTGGACTTGCTTAGTCGGTTCATGTAAGGTATATATTATCTAATGGATGCTTTGTAGTTCTTGCTCTCATATGATTAGTTTCAATTTACTAATAGTTTGTAGCATGTCATGTAGACGCTTGCATGCATTGTTTTATTCATAATATGGTATGTTATTGTGGTATCCTCCTCTGAAAGTTTCATTTGAATTGACTTGGCACATGCTCAAGCATGCATATGCCTGAACAAAAAGTCAATTAAGCCTCGATGATTTACTTTGCCTTAGAGTTCTTGTATCATTTTTATGCCTATATTAGTTTTGTTTTGTTGCAAGCATGATTATGACAGTTATTGCTCTCTCGATTGTCGCTTCCCAGTCTTTTGCTAGCCTTCACTTGTACTGAGTATGAGCTCTACTCGTGCATCCAATTACCAAAAACCAAGTCTACCAAAGAGTCCACTATAAATTCCTATGCATGGTATTTGTAAGCCATTCCAAGTAAATTTTCATGTGCTACCTTTCAAAACTTTCAACTACTTCTCATTTTGTGCCACTGTTTTTAGCTCATGGGGACGTAGTGGTCAGAATTGCTATCTTCCATATTAAATTGAGTACCCCTCGACTAGGCAGCTTCATCTGCTCGTCATTGATTTTGCATGAGAGCTGGTCAGACCATTATAATCTAATTCTAAAATGAAAGAAAAAAGGCACTCCTCCATGGAATGTGAAAGTTGGTGGGCAGCCGATGGAATCGGTTAGCCATGGTTTGAGAAAGGAAAAAAGGTGGAGAGGAGTGCCAAAGCTTTATAAAAAGAGCACCAATGTGCCAAAATTTCAAGAACTCGGAACCGCTCTCACTTGTTTATTATGGAAGATAGCAAGTCCCCATTGCTAGTCATTGACATGAAACAATCACCTCTCAAAATAAATTTTTATCTTTGTTTTACAAATGAAAAGCTCTAGCACATGTTAAATCACTGCTTCCCTCTGCGAAGGGCCATTCTTTTACTTTTATGTTGAGTCTTCATATTCTAACTTTAAAGCACTTCTTGAGAGCATAGCTGTTATTCTTAGTGTAATGTGCTTGTCCCAGAACACGGTTAATTGTGGTATAACTTTGATGCTTGTATCTTTGATATTTTTACTTCTAGTCTTCCCTTGGACTTCAGAGGTGCCTCAGCATTTATGTTTTGATCCACAAATAAAGGCAAGCTGGATACCACTCTTTCATATCATTTATGCATATTACAATCTTGTAGCTTCTTATGTACATGTTACTTATTATTAGTGCATTGGCACTCTTTCATAGCTTGCTTGACTATGAGGTGACATTAGTTGCATATTTCTTATTATGAATTGCCTGAGTACTTGATCACATAGTTAGTATATATACATCATATGGAGCAAATGTGTTCATGAAAGTTTTTTTTATCGCTCTCAGTTGTTAACTGAATTGCTTGAGGACAAGCAAATAGCTAAGCTTGGGGGAAGTTGATACGTCCAAAACGTATCTACTTTCCCGAACACTTTTGCTATTGTTTCTCCTCTAATTTGTGTGTTTTAAATACAACTAACACGGACTAACGCTGTTTTCAGCAGAATTGCTCTGGTGTCTCGTTTTTGTGCAGAAATCCAACTTTCAGTAAAAATTTGGGAAAAATCATAAAAAATCCTATTTCACCAGAAGACCCACGAAGCTAGAAGACGAGACGGAGGGGAGACTCAAGGGCCCCACACGCACAGGGGGCGCGGCCCAGCCCTGGCCGCGCCCACCTGGTGTGAGGACGCCTCGGCCGTCTGCTCGACCTCTCCTTTCGCCTACATATACCCCCTGACTCGATTATATTGGGGAGACGGTGTTTTTCCCAGATAGACTTCCGCTGTGCCGCCGCCATCAGAAACCGTGATTCGAAACCAGAAACTCCGTTCTGGTATCCTGCCGGGACGGGGATTTGGAGAAGATCTTCATCACCATCGTCACCGACGTCACTCCATCGACCATCCATGACTCTCCCATCCATGTGTGAGTAATTCCCCCGCTGTAGGTGAGGGGATGGTAGGGATTGGATGAGATTGTTCATATAATTTGATATGAGATTGTTAGGGCATAGTGCCTAGTATCTTTATTTAGTACCTATGACATTGTTGCAACTTGTTGTGCTTAATGCTTGTCACTTTGGGCCCGAGTGCCATGATTTTAGATCTGAACATGTTATTATTTCTATGATGATACTTGTTGTTTATGGTCTTACCTACAAGTTGTTTACACATATTTTTGTCCGGAACCCGAGGCCCTAAAGTGACAGAAATTGGGATAACCGGAGGGGGTGGCTATGATGTGAGGATCACATGTGTTCACCGAGTGTTAATGCTTTGCTCTGGTACATTATTAAAAGGAGTACCTTAATTACAAGTTGACGAGGGTTAACTCGACAAATGTCCTAAATGAAGGACTTAGGATCGTAGAGATAGGGCGTCGGATGAACTTGAAGGTAAGGTTAGTCAAAATATGTGTATATCGAAAGTGAACTTGGGCGTTGAACCTGGCTTGCTTTCAATCTGGCCTACACCGTCCCCTCCTGGACCCTATATATAGGTGGCCAGGTCTCGAGGATCGGGTAGGGTCCGATACAGATTACAATATCGACATACGGTAAGAACTCATATCTCGACTATCATTACAATTGGGCCTAGCTTAACGGGCCTCAGGGGTACTCAACTAACGGGCTCTATTAGCTATACCCTTGTCAGTAGCCCCTGAGATTCTACCAGAATTGCAGATTCGGGTTGAATATCTAATCTTTAAATCTTCGACTTGATCAATTCTTTGACTTCTTCATATCTTCAAATCTTTGACTTGGTCTTTCGACTTATTTTATGATAATATTTCACAAGGGGTTTTGATGAACAAGCCTGACAACTCTGATGGATCAAGAGGTCAGTTAACTGCCAGAATAGACACTTGTCACCTACTTCAAATTCAATCCCCTTGGACTTGAATTTGGGATACCGGTCAAACCCACTCTTTTGCCGCATTTAGGACTTACAAAAAATGAATCCCAGTGATTCTCAGGGTACCCAGTGCATCCACCAGGATTTTCTTCGCGTCGTAGACACGGATACATACCAGCAGAGCGCATCCATGTGCGTATACTAGGCCACACAGGACGGATCCCGGGGTCTTACCTTCGTGATAAATCACGGCATTCGAGTTTCGTTGTGATAACACAACTCGAGAATCTCATGTCGCAGTCTCTTTTGACTGATAAAATATTGAAGAATTTCGAATTATATTAACTTCTCCCAAGTATCTCCCGATGGGAGTAGTCGCTTTATATTTTGTTGACTATGAAGTCGATGTTTTATGGTTTCCAAAATGTTGAGCGGCTCCTAACTTTCTTCATCTTTATTGCTGATTGCCTTATTTTCTATCGGGTGCGCGCTCAGCGCTCCCGATGGGAGTAGCCCCCGAGGCTATGGTTGGATACTTGTAGTCAATCATAGGCTCAAATTGACTTGTTCTTCTTCCTTCTACGTTTTCCTGTTTGTAAGCCCCCGAGCCCAAGGCGAGGTTTTCTCATACCTTTCGATGATACATTCTTTTTTTCCCTTTTGTTATTATCGTCTGCTATGTGTAGAATTTAACTCCTTTGTAAATTTGTTTATGGGTGACAAGGGTATAGCTAATAGAGCCCGTTAGTTGAGTACCCCTGAGGCCCGTTAAGCTAGGCCCAATTGTAATGATAGTCGAATACGAGTTGTTACCGTATATCGATATTTGTAATCTGTATCAAACTCGACCCGATCCTCGAGACCTGGCCATCTATATATAGGGGCCAGGAGGGGACGGTGTGGGACAGATTGAAAGCAAGCCAGGTTGAACACCCAAGTTTACTTTCGATACACACCTATTTCGACTAACTTTACCTTCGAGTTCATCCGACGCCCTATCTCCCCGATCCTAAGTCCTTCATCTAGGACATTTGTCGAGTTGACCCTCGTCAATTGGCGCCGACCGTGGGGAGCGGGGCGTTGGAATCATGAATTCGACGGCTTTTTCGCTTTTAGCCAACAGCAGTCCAGAAGTCGACGGAAGTCAAGAGGTGAAGCTAACCATCGGAAGCTTGAGCATCCTCATCGGGCCGTCGGGTTCATCCCGCCTTTCGGATCCGACGAAACAAGATCCGTCGGCAGACAAGCCTGAAACAGAGGAAACATTGGAGTCATCAGAAGGTTCTTCCAGCGAGGTAAACTCGCCGATCAGTTTAGAAAAAACATCAATCACAGAAGGCGACGAAATTCAGGAAAATTTCGACTCAGAAGAAAAAGCGTGTCAGACGCACAACAATACAAAGGACTTCGCCGTAGGAAGCAGCGGCGTCTCCAAAGTACATCAGTTATGCGTCATCATCACTGAGGCAGAAGAAGGAAACGACAGCGAAGGAAGTAAAAATGTCGACAGGCAAGTCGACAAAGTGAAAGATCACAACAAAAAGGAAAAAGAGAAAGTCCATGTCTCGGCTGGTGAATGGAGAATGATCAAATCAGCCATTAATCATGGTACAGAAGTACCCGAAGGATCGAGAAGAGAAGTTCTAATGGGATATCAGTATGCATTATACCAACACAAGAAGAAACTAAGGGAGGAAAGAGGCATGATGATTCAAGACAGAAACAATATATCAAGGGAGGAATACTGGGAAGACTATAGTGAAGAGTCAGAATATAGCAGAGAAAGGCGCGGAGATCCAAAACACAGCAGGGGAACGACAGCATGCGGTAGAGAAGAAGGGTACTCGAGAAGCCCCACCCCGCAGCTAGAAGAGGAGGAAGACGACCAGCTACAAAAAACGCCAGAGGCGGCATTGGCAGCAGCACAAGCGTATTTACTAGCCACAAGACCAGAGCATGGGGACCCGCAAGAAGATATGCACCGAGCCGCGATACGAAGTCTCGGAATAGTAGAAGGAAAGATCAAGGAACAAGACCTAGAGATAAAGTCGACAAGCCACAAAAACAAGTTCAGATACAACCGCACAGACAACGACTATAGCGAGTCATCAGAAGAGAAAAAGCAAAAGAAAAAGAAGGAGGATGCAAGAAGTATAATAGCACAAGCTCGAGTAAATAAATCGCGACATGCTTGGAGGGAAGAGAATTACGAAGACGACGATAAAGATATGGGTGCGTTATGCTTTACTCGCAGAGTTCGCAAAACGCGGGTACCCAAAGGATTCAAACTACCACACGACCAGAATAAGTACGACGGGTCGCAGGAACCCACCTTATGGCTATCAGACTATCTACAGGCAATGCAGATATTAGGGGGAACAAAGGCGACTGCAATGCAAAGTTTGCAGCTGCACCTCACCGGCGCCGCCCGGTCCTGGTTGAACACCCTACCCAACGAATCCATTGGAAGCTGGGGGGAACTCGAAAGTCGATTCACAAGAAATTTTCGTTCCACCTACAAACGCCCAGCATCATTGGAAGAAGTTAAAGCATGTGTGCAGAGGAAAGGCGAAACGCTACGTTCTTATATACAACGCTGGAGTGTAATCAAAAACTCATCAGAGGACGTCTCTGACGAACGAGCAATAGACGCCTTTTCGGAAGGACTTCGTCGCTCAGATCTTGTGGAAGAAATAGGAAGAACAAGACCGACGACAGTAGCTGAGCTAATGGAGCAAGCTAACAAATTCGCTGACGGAGAGGACGCGTATAACAATAAAAGAGGACGTTCGCCAGAAGTCGACAGAGTGAGTCGACAGAGGAAGCGACACCGCAGCGGGGGTAACCAAGGAAGGCGATATCAGGTAGCCGCAGGCTATGTACCAAAAGAAGAGGAAGGGTATGAAAGTAGGAGATTTCAGGCAAAAGGAGAAGAGAAATCAAGATACTCTGGTCCTTCGGCCGAGGATATGCTATACGGACCTTGTCGAATCCACTACGCGTATCTCAACGGGAAAAGGGTGTCAAATCACCAGATGAAGGATTGCAGAACATTTCTAAGGTTGCAAGGCACCATGGGCTCAAGTAAAGAAGGAAGGCAAGGAGAAAGACGCAAAAATCAAGGATATCAAATGCAAAGACTAGCAAGGCACCTAGAGTCAAAAGTATACATATCAGCCATGATTCAGCCGGTGCCCAAGTCAAAGAAAGAGCGAAAGAGCATATCTAGGCAAGTAAACCTAGCAATATCATCGCCACCAGCTACCACAGAGTACCTACGGTGGTCAGAGCAACCAGTCAAGTTCAGCAGAGCAGACCACCCAAGGAAAGTTCCTAGGCCGGGCCACTCGCCTATGGTTCTAAAGGTGCAAATAGGAGGATACGACATCGGAAGAGTGTTCATGGATGCAGGGAGCGGCATAAACTTAATATATGCTAGAACACTAAAAGCAATGTGCATCTCACTAACGAGTCTGAAGCCAACAGATTGCTCTTTCCACGGAATAGTACCAGGAGCAGCAAATTACCCTTTGGGAAGGATAGAATTCGATGTCTGCTTCGGCAGCAGCAAAAATTATAGAAGAGAGAAGCTGGAGTTCGAAGTCATGGACTGGCCATCGCAATATCATGCAATCCTAGGGCGCCCAACATTTGCAAAGTTCATGGCAGTACCACATTACGCGTATCTCGCGTTAAAAATTCCAGGGCCCAAAGGAACAATTACGGTACAAGGGAGCTTTGAAGTAGCCAATACATGCGACAGAGAATTTAACAGGATGGCGCAAACTTTTGGCATGACAGCAGAATATGAGAGGTTGAAAGGAGAAACGGATCATAACGTGCTACCCGACGTTGGACGATCCCTACCAGATAAGGCTTTCGACACAACGCAGGACTCGAAGAAAATTCAGGTCCACCCTACAGATCCAAACAAGACGACATCAATTGCGGTGAACTTGGATCCCGCATAGGAAGGCGCGCTCGTCGAGTTCCTCCGTGAGCGCTGGGAAATTTTCGCCTGGTGTCCATCGGACATGCCAGGGGTTCCCAGGGAACTCGTCGAGCACGCACTTAATGTAGATCCTAAAGCAAAACCAGTCAAGCAACCATTGAGGCGATTTGATGAACCGAAGAGGAAGGCGATAGCGTCAGAATTACACAGGCTAGAAAATGCCGGATTTATCAGAGAAATCAAAACTTCGAGTTGGGTGTCGAACCCAGTCATAGTACCCAAGAAGAATACAGACGTACAAAGAGTATGTGTCGATTACACATCTCTTAATAAGCATTGCCCAAAGGATCCCTTCCCTCTACCTCGCATCGATCAGATAATCGATTCCACAGCGGGATGTGCAAGGCTTTCCTTTTTGGACGCGTATTCTGGTTACAATCAGATCAAATTGAAGAAAGAGGACGAAGAAAAAATGGCCTTCATCACACCATACGGAGTATTTTGCTACCAGGTAATGCCGTTCGGCCTAAAAAATGCAGGAGCAACTTATCAACGGATGATGCAAAGCTGCCTCGGGAGCCAAATAGGACGCAATATCCAAGTCTACATTGATGATGTAGTCATCACGACAAGAGAAGAGAAATCCTTAATCGGCGACTTAGCAGAAACATTCGACAACTTGAACAAGTACAAGCTTAAGTTGAACCCGACAAAGTGTTCCTTCGGGGTGTCAGCAGGGCAACTTTTGGGGTTCTTGGTATTAGCACGAGGAATAGAGGCAAATCCAGAGAAGATTCAAGCAATTCTAACAATGGGGAAACCCACGAAACTCCACGATGTACAGAAGCTGGCAGGACGTGTCGCGGCACTAAGTCGCTTCGTTGCTCGACTAGGGGAGAAGGCGCTTCCTTTTTATGCACTTATGAAGAAGTCAGACGATAAATTTGAGTGGATAGAAGAAGCAGATGCAGCGTTTGCACAGTTGAAAAAAGTGCTCTCCACGCCACCAGTGTTGGTCGCACCAAGAGAAAAAGAGCCACTGCTATTGTACATCGCCGCAACTCATCAGGTGGTGAGTACAGTTCTAGTAGTCGAAAGAAGTGAAGAAGGAAAAGCTCATGGCGTTCAGAGGCCGGTATATTTCATCAGTGAAGTGCTATCTCCAACCAAACAGAGGTACCCGCACTATCAGAAGTTGGCATACAGTGTCTTTACAACTGCGCGTAAACTACGACAGTATTTTGCGGTGCACCCAATCATAGTGGTCAATGAAGCGCCACTGTCGAATATATTGAACAACCCTCTAGCAACGGGACGTGTCTCTTTGTGGGGAATCGAGTTATCTCCCATGGACATCACGTATGAAAAAAGGAAGGCAATCAAGTCGCAAGTCTTGCCAGACTTTACAGCAGAGTGGCTCGAGTTGCAAAGCACGGGACCACCGGATTTATCGAGTACTTGGACAATGTACTTCGACGGTTCTAAGAGAGTCCAAGGCGCAGGCGCGGGAGTGGTGTTGATATCACCTCACAGAGACAAATTAAAGTACGTCTTAAGGATGAGCTTCCCGCAGGCCTCCAACAACGAAGCGGAGTATGAGGCCTTGTTGCACGGAATGAAAATGGCTAAAGCATGTGGAGCAACTCGCCTAAAAATATTTGGAGATTCCAACCTTGTTGTTCAGCAAGTTATGAACAGATGTGACACAATCAACGACAACATGATGGCCTACAAAAATTTGTACCATTATCTAGAAGGAACGTTCGATGGATGCGAAGTCTCGCACATAAGCAGGAACAGCAATGAAGAAGCCGACACTTTAGCAAATATCGGGTCACAGTGTTTACCTGTGTCGTCCGGAGTATTTTGGGAGGAAATAGTGGAGAGATCCATCAAAAGTGGAAAAAGTTCGACTACCACAGCAGGCTCGGGGGCTACATCAGAACCAGAGGAGATCATGATGATAGAAGAAACATGGATGCAGCCATATCTCGCGTACATGATAAATAAAAAATTACCAGAAGATGCAGTGGAGGCCAAGAAGATAACTCGAAGATCAAAAGCGTTTGTCGTGTTGGAAGGGAAATTATACAAGAGAAGTATTACCGGCGTTTTACAGCGTTGTGTAACGCCTCAGGAAGGGCAAGCAATATTGAAAGATATACACGGCGGAGTATGCGGCCATCACGCCAGCAGCAGAGCAATAGCGGCAAAAGCTTTTCGAGCGGGATTCTATTGGCTAACAGCCATCGAGGACGCAAAAGATATAGTTCGAAAGTGTGAAGCGTGTCAAAGGTTTGCATCCAGGCCGCATGCACCAGCAGCGGAGCTACAAACAATACCATTATCTTGGCCCTTCGCACAATGGGGCCTCGATATGGTGGGAAAATTGCACAAATCTTGGCCAGGAGGGCATGTCTACATGCTAGTGGCAGTCGATAAATTCACCAAGTGGGTAGAAGCGGCCCCAGTAACAACTCAAGATTCTACAGCAGCAATCAGCTTCATCAAGTCGATAGTTTTCCGTTTTGGTGTACCATATAGCATTATCACAGACAACGGGACAAATTTCACTTCAAAGGAATTCAAGAGTTACTGCGAAGGGTTGGGGATCAAGCTCAAATTCGCATCTGTGGCACACCCGAAGACAAACGGGCAAGTCGAAAAAGCCAATGGCCTAATATGTAGTGGAATAAAAAAGAGGCTCTTAGCACCTCTTGAGAAAGCCAAGAGCGCTTGGGTAGAAGAATTGCCCTCCGTTCTTTGGAGTCTAAGAACTACTCCTAACGCAGCAACTCAAGAAACTCCTTTCTTCCTGGTCCATGGCGCCGAAGCCGTGCTTCCAGTCGAAGTAACACACGAGGCTCCAAGAGTGACAGCGTATGATGAGACAACGTCAACAGAAGCATTGCAAGATGATGTCGATGCATTGGATGAAGCAAGAGACAAAGCTTTAGAAAGGGCTACACAATATCAACAAAGCCTACGAAACTACCATAGTAGTCGAGTTCGTCCACGATCCTTCGTGGTGGGAGACCTTGTTTTGCGACTCAGGCAAGACAGCCACGGTAAATTGGAGTCCCCTTGGGTGGGACCCTACATCGTCACCGAAGTAATACCAGGAGGAGCATATCGACTACAAGACAAGAAGACTGGGAAGGACGAGAGCAACCCGTGGAATGCAGAACAGCTACGATGTTTTTACGCGTAGACTAAGTATAGTTTCAATAAATTTGAGTTCGCCTTCTGAACCCAGAACATGAGGCCACAGGTCGGGTTCTTTGGGGTTGAACTCGATGAAAGTTGTACAATTATTTTTTACTTCTCCGCTCGGGGGCTTCAACCCCCTGGGTCGTACGAAAAGAATTATTATGACAAGTTGGAGGTTTTCTTTCACTAAAAGGTTGTTTACACAACCCGAAAATTTGGTTCCGTAAAAGAACCCGATATTATCCTTACATTTATTGGTTCGCAAAGAACCCGATATATGGAAAAGCATACCTCAGAACATGACTTGTTCTCATGGTATTAGCAAAAGAGGTCGACACAAAGTACGAGTATTTATTACAAATATCATTGCAGGAAAGACATTATCAAACGAAATTACATGGATAGCAGATCCTAATAAAAGCGGGCTTCAAGCTTCATACTCCTTCTGGCAAAGAGTGCCATCATAGATCTTCACGTCAAACTTCGACGTACCGATATGGAAGTCGAAGGCCATGAAGAAGCCCTGATGGATGTCGTGGTCCTCAGCAAATTGCGCCCAGCCACCTCGGAAGTACTGCTCGCCGTCGCCATCATACCACACCTCCACCTCGTAGGGAAGGCCACCGCCAGACTGTTCACGGAGAACCGCCTCTCGCAGTTCGTGGCCATCCATAAACTTCGTAAAATTCAGCGGCAGGCGCTGAATCTCGCGGCACTGCGCCATGGCAATGCAAAGGAAAGAAAAGATCCGGGGAGGTGCAGTAGGAGCAGCTGGAGCAGCAGAAGGAGGAGCGATTGGACCTGGAGCGACGTTAGTCACTTTGGGTTTGTTCTTGCTACCAGGTGGGCGGCCGGGACGGCGCTTAGCCGGAGCATCCAAAGAAGTTCCTGCGGCGGCCGGTGCGGTGTTCTTGTTCTTGCTACCACGAGGGCGACCCCGACCTCGTGGCGCCATCGGGGAGCCAAGGTTCAGACGGGAACCTTCAGCATCTGCCATAAGCACAAGAGAAAAACCTCGGAAAAACACTAGATGGAGAAGAGAAGATGAGGCGGCGGAGGAAGAATCTGATTAGGGTTTTTTCCTTTACCAGATGGTGCTTTATTTATAAGCGCGTATTATTGGGCCCTCGTGCTGCGGCATAGCCCATAAACATATTTTACAGCAGGAGTTAAATTCTGCGTACAGCAGACGATAATATCAACAAAGAAAAACAAGAACAGAAGACTATGATCGCACGATATGGAAACCTCGACTTGGACTCGGGGGCTCGCCAAATAGTAAGACATCCAGAGAAGAACGAAGAGCTGAACTTTGAGCCTATGCTTGACTACAAGTCGCCAAACATAGCCTCAGGGGCTACTCCCATCGGGAGCGCTGAGCGCGCACCCGATAGAGATGAGATAATCAATATCGAGATGAAGAAGGATAAGCATACAAAACTTCAACTGCGTATTCCACAAAATGAAGAAGGATTACTCCCATCGGGAGCGAGTTTTTTGGTTGTAGAAACCCGAATATTTTTAGTCAAAATTTGACTGCGACATAAGATTCTCGAGTTGCGTTATCGCAACGAAACTCGAATGCCGTGACTTGTCACGAAGGTAAGACCCTGGGATCCGTCCTGTGTGGCCTGGTATACGCACATGGATGCGCTCTGCTGGTATGTATCCATGTCTACGATGCGAAGAAAATCCTGGTGGACGCACTGGGTACCCTGAGAACCACTGGGATTCATTCTTTGTAAGTCCTAAATGCGGCAAAAGAATGGATTTGACCGGTATCCCGAATTCAAGTCCAAGGGGATTGAATTTGAAGTAGGTGGCAAGTATCTGTTCCGGCAGTTAACTGACCTCTTGATCCGTCAGAGTTGTCAGGCTTGATCATCAAAACCCCTTGCGAGCAGATTGTTATCATGAAGTATAAGTCGAAAGACCAAGTCGAAGATTTGAAGATATGAAGAAATTGATCAAGTCGAAGATTTGAAGATTAGAGATTCAACCTGAATCTACAATTCTGGTAGAATCTCAGGGGCTACTGACAAGGGTATAGCTAATAGAGCCCGTTAGTTGAGTACCCCTGAGGCCCGTTAAGCTAGGCCCAATTGTAATGATAGTCGAATACGAGTTGTTACCGTATATCGATATTTGTAATCTGTATCGAACTCGACCCGATCCTCGAGACCTGGCCATCTATATATAGGGGCCAGGAGGGGACGGTGTGGGACAGATTGAAAGCAAGCCAGGTTGAACACCCAAGTTTACTTTCGATACACACCTATTTCGACTAACTTTACCTTCGAGTTCATCCGACGCCCTATCTCCCCGATCCTAAGTCCTTCATCTAGGACATTTGTCGAGTTTACCCTCGTCAATGGGCCTTGCTATCACGGAGGCCCGTTAATATGTGCTTATAAATAAAGCACCTTTGGTGAGGGTAAAAACCCTAAACCGATTCCTCCTCCGCCGCATCATCTTCTTTTTCATCTAGGGTTTCTTTTCTTCCCACTTTTCCACATGGCTGGTGCAGATGGGTCCCGTCTAGACCTTGGCTCTCCGACGGTGCCACGGGGTCGCGGCCGCCCTCGTGGAAGCAAGAACAAAACAACTCCAGCTGCTGCAGGATCATTGTCGTCTGCTCCGGCGAAGCGTCGTCCCGGCCGCCCACCTGGTAGCAAGAATAAACCAAAGGTGACTGGCGCCACCCCAGGTCCAAGCGCTCCTCCTCCTGCTGCTCCTTCTGCTTCTCCAAGAATATTCTCTTTCTTCTGCATCGCCAATGCGCAGTGCCGCGAGATTCAGCGCCTGCCGCTGAATTTCACCAAGTTCATGGATGGGCGAGAACTGTGAGAAGCGGTTCTTCGTGAACAATATGGTGGAGGGACTCCATACGAAGTGGAGGTTTGGTACGATGGCGACGGCGAGCAGTACTTCAAGGGTGGCTGGTCGCAGTTTGCAGAAGACCACGACCTCCACCAAGGCTTCTTCATGACTTTCGACTTCCACATCGGCACGTCAAAGTTCGACGTGAAAATCTATGACGGCACCTAGTGCCAGAAGGAATATGAAGCTGAAGTTCACTTTCATTAGGATATGCTTTATGTAATCTCTTATTCTAGTTTCCTTGCCGCCGTGCTACTTGTAATGAATATTCATATTTTGCTTTGATGTTTTCTAATAGACCATGAGAACAAATCGTTGTTCTGAGGCACGCTTTATATATATCGGGTTCTTTGTGAACCAATAGCTTTGAAGAATATCGGGTTGTTTGCACAACCTAGTAATGTGAAAAGATCTCCATATCGTGATAAAATTTTCTTTCGTACGACCCGAGGGTTGAAGCCCCCGAGCGGAGAAGTAAACACATTTGTACAATCTGTCGAGTTCAACCCAAGGAACCCGACCTATGGCCTCATGTTCTAGGTTCAGAGGGTTAAACTCGAGTTTACTGATACCACTAAATTTCTTCTACGCGTAAAAACGTCGTAGCTGCTCCGCATTCCATGGGTTGCTCTAATCTTTTCATGTCTTCTTGTCTTGTAGCCGATAAGCTCCTCCTGGTATTACTTCTGTGACGATGTAAGGTCCCACCCAAGGGGATTCTAATTTGCCGTGGCTGTCCTATCTGAGTCGTAAGACTAGATCTCCCACCACAAAGGATCGTGGACGAACTCGACTACTATGGTAGTTCCGCAGGCTTTGTTGATACTGCGTGGCTCTTTCTAATGCTTTATCTCTTGCTTCGTCTAGTGCATCGACATCATCTTGTAACGCTTCTGTTGATGTTACTTCGTCGTATGCCGTTATTCGTGGAGCTTCGTGTGTAACTTCAATTGGAAGCACAGCTTCTGTGCCGTGGACCAGGAAGAAAGGAGTTTCTTGAGTTGCTGCTTTAGGCGTGGTTCTTAAACTCCAAAGAACGGAGGGCAGTTCATCTACCCAAGCGCTCTTGGCTTTCTTGAGAGGTGCTAAGAGCCTCTTTTTTTATCCCATTGCATATTAGGCTATTGGCTTTTTCGACTTGCCCATTTGTCTTCGGATGTGCCACAGATGCAAATTTGAGCTTGATTCCCAATCCTTCGCAATAACTCTTGAATTCCTTTGAAGTGAAGTTTGTCCCGTTGTCTGTGATGATGCTATATGGTACATCGAAGCGGAACACTATTGACTTAATGAAATTGATTGCTGCTGTCGAATCCTGAGTTGTTACCGGGGCTGCTTCCACCCACTTGGTAAATTTGTCGACTACTACAAGCATGTAAACATGTCCTCCTGGCCAAGATTTATGTAATTTCCCTACCATATCGAGGCCCCATTGTGCAAAGGGCCAGGACAATGGTATTGGCTGTAACTCTGCTGCTGGCGCGTGCCGTCGAGTGATACGTCTCCAACGTATCTATAATTTTTGATGCTCCATGCTTGTTTTTACACCATTTGCCTACTGTTTCGTTACACTTAGTGGCACTTTTGTGCATTTTCCGGAACTAACCTATTAACAAGTCGCCACAGTGCCAGTTCCCTGTTTTCTGCTGTTTTTGTCTTTCAGAAGTGATACACAGGAAATATTCTCAGAATTGGACAAAACAAGTTCCTGAAGTCTTATTTTTCCCGGGAGCTTCCAGAGATCCGAAGAGGAGTTGGAGGGGGGCCACGAGGGCCCCACACACCAGGGCGGTGCGGCCAGGGGCCTGACCGCGTCCCCTATGTGTGAGAGCCCCTCGGGCCACCTCTGACGATGCCCCTTCGCCTATAAAGACCCCCCGACGGAAAAAACCTAAGACCCGATCAATTTTTTAGAACACATCGTAATCCGCCACAGCCATCAACCTGAAGATCGGGAGGGTCCAGAAGCTCTTCTCGGCACCCTGCCAGAGAGGGAAATCGCCACCAGAGGTCTTCTTCATCGCCATGCTTGCCTCCGGAGCGATGAGTGAGTAGTCTACCTTGGACTATGGGTCCATAGCAGTAGCTAGATGGTTGTCCCCTCCACCATGTGCTTCATGTTTAGATCTCATGAGCTGCCCTACATGATTGAGATCACCGTTATGTAATTCTACATGTTTGGTTTGTTGGGATCCGATGAATATTGGTGTTATGATTGAGTTGCTATACTGAAATATATCTTTTGTTATCTCTATGTTGTTTATGATCTTGCATGCTCTCCGTTGTTAGTAGCTATCTTGGCCGAGTAGTTGCTAGTGACTCCAAGAGGGGGTATTTATGCTCGATAGTGGGTTCATGCCTCTATTTAATCTGGGGGAGTGACAGAAACCTCTAAGGTTGTATATGTGCTATTGCTACTAGGGAGAAAACAACATTCATATGCTCAAGGGCATATGCTTTGTTTACATTACACACTTTGCTTAATGCAATTATCTGTTGTTCGCAACTTAATATTCATGGGGTGTTCGGATGATATCCCCGGGAGTGGATTATTAGTCATAGATGCAGTTGAATGGCGGTCTATGTATTTTGTTGTAATGCCCAGAGTAAATCTCATAGTGATCTTCTTGACATATCACGTTTATCTTTATTCTATCAATTGCCCAACTGTAATTTGTTTACCCAGCATGTGTTATTTATCTTATGGAGAGACGCCACTAGTGAACTGTGGACCCCGGTCCTATTTCCATCATATTGCTATCACCAGTTTACTTTACTCGCATACTTCTACTGTTTTCCACTCGATACGCTCATACCCTTTGTTTCAAGCAAACCGGTGAGATTGACAACCTCATCGCAAGTTGGGAGCAAAGTATTTGGTTGTGTTGTGTGCAGGTTCCGCGTTGCTACTGGCCGAAGATGAGTAGGAGGGGGGCCACAGGGGCCCCACACACAGGGCTGGCGCGGCCAGGCCCTGGCCCGCGCCACCCTGGCGTGAGGCCGCCTGGCCCCTCCTCTGACATCGCCCCTTCGCCTATAAAGACCCCCCGATGGAAAAAACCTAAGTACTTGATCACTTTTCCAGAACACATTGCGATCCGCCGCCGCCATCGACCCGAAGATCGGGAGGGTCCAGAAGCTCTTCCTGGCACCCTGCCGGAGAGGGGAATCGCCACCGGAGGTCTTCTTCATCGCCATGCTTGCCTCCGGAGCGATGAGTGAGTAGTCTACCTTGGACTATGGGTCCATAGCAGTAGCTAGATGGTTATCTTCTCCACCATGTGCTTCATGTTTAGATCTCATGAGCTGCCCTACATGATTGAGATCACCGTTATGTAATTCTACATGTTTGGTTTGTTGGGATCCGATGAATATTGGTGTTTATGATTGAGTTGCTATACTGAATATTATCTTTTGTTATCTCTATGTTGTTTATGATCTTGCATGCTCTTCGTTGTTAGTAGCTATCTTGGCCGAGTAGTTGCTAGTGACTCCAAGAGGGGGTATTTATGCTCGATAGTGGGTTCATGCCTCTATTTAACCTGGGGGAGTGACAGAAACCTCTAAGGTTGTAGATGTGCTGTTGCTACTAGGGAGAAAACAACATTTATATGCTCAAGGGCATATGCTTTGTTTACATTACACACTTTGCTTAATGCAATTATCTGTTGTTCGCAACTTAATACTTGTGGAGTTCTCGGATTGATTCGCCACAAGTGGATTATTAGTCATAGATGCAGTTGGATGGCGGTCTATGTATTTTGTTGTAATGCCCAGAGTAAATCTCATAGTGATCTTCTTGACATATCACGTTTATCTTTATTCTATCAATTGCCCAACTGTAATTTGTTTACCCAGCATGTGTTATTTATCTTATGGAGAGACGCCACTAGTGAACTGTGGACCCCGGTCCTATTTCCATCATATTGCTATCACCAGTTTACTTTACTCGCATACTTCTACTGTTTTCCACTCGATACGCTCATACCCTTTGTTTCAAGCAAACCGGTGAGATTGACAACCTCATCGCAAGTTGGGAGCAAAGTATTTGGTTGTGTTGTGTGCAGGTTCCGCGTTGCTACTGGCCGAAGATGAGTCAACAAGTGTCGTAAACGGCGCCCTTGTTGGAGTGCTATTAAGCCAGTCCGCATCACCTTCAGTTGTATTGTCCGCTCTTCTCCTGATCGATAAAACCTTAGTTTCTTAACTGAGGGAAAATCTTGCAGCTATATTTATCACACCTTCCTCTTGGGGTTCCCAATGGGCTAGTCATCAACCACGCATCAAGCACAATTTTCTGGCGCCGTTGCCGAGGAAGAGTGGAAGACCTCTGCAAGGGGAGTTTTTCGCACGCACATCCTTTACTTTGTTGTAAGTTTTGCTTTACTTTATTTTTACTTGCAACGTTTTATATCAAAAACCCAAAAAAATTAGAATCCTTGGTAGTTGTTATTTCCTTACTTTTAGTTCATCATGTTGTTCCCTAAGTACGTTCTGGAGGACCTCTCAGTAGGTAGTGGTTCAATTATTGGGAAAGATAACATTGAGGAGTTCTTTAACCATATTAGTATGCATAAGGAAGTTAAGGAAAAATCTTTGGTTGAGCTAGCTCCTAGTTATGAAGTTGTTTCTGCTTATTTAGTTCACATGTTAGAAGCTAGGTTTGCTAGCCTTAATCCTTTTATGCAATACATGTTCCTTAAGCTTCATGAAATTGAGGATCCCGAAAAGAAAGCTTTTATCTTGGAAACTTTGCGTATAGAATTTAGAGATGTTGCAATTGAGGCTAGGAAAGTTTTTAAGAAGTTTAATAAGCTTGGCTCGCCTGTTGAAATTGTTGGTACACCCAACGAAGATTCTAGAATGCCAATACCGTGTAAACTCGTAGGAATTCATAATGCCTTGGTAACTAATTTTAGTTGGATTTGTCCTGAAAATCTTTTTGATGAAAATAGTGTACCAAAGCGTGACTACAAGGGATACTCAAAACCTCAATTGGATAGTATTTATTTCTTTATTCCTATAGTGGATCCTGATCCCCCTTTCATTATTACTTGATTCGCAATTTTCTGCGCCTAGCTCAAAGGCGTTAAAGAAAAGCACTCTTGGGAGATAACCCATTGTTTTATTTTCAGTACTTTTTCTTTTATTTGAGTCTTGGAAGTCATTACTACTGTAATGACCGCTCCTTATCCTTTTTATTTTATTGTTGTGCCAAGAGAAGCCTCTAATTCAAGTGAGGTAAAGATTTGGGGATGTTGCTGTCCTGAAACTGTTTTCAGTGCTGCACCGTAAAAATTCGTATAAATTCTCTGTATATCTTCTGGACCTGAGATTTCTTGTGCAGATGCCCCAGGTTATATCCAAACTTTCGTTAGTTGAACACTTTTTGATTTGAGCAACAGAAAACCCCTCAAAATTTCGACCTTTGTCAGCTGTTCTGTTTTGCCAGATTTCTGCCAATATTTGTTTTTGCCGCTTTATCGCTTTCTTTTTGAGTTCTTTTGATCACGGAACTTTTGGGGAAGTTGCTACAGTAGTATATGCTATATATGTGGTGATTTTGGGTTGAAACCTGAAGCAAAAAGAGGTTGATTATATGGTATGCCTACACTAATGTTGCTAATAGATTTGTGTTTAGTTTTGTATGAAGGAAGTTTTCAAGTGTAGGGATTGGAGAATGATGAGATGAGTTGAAGAATGGACAAAAGCTCAAGCTTGGGAATGCCCATGCATCACCCCAAGAAATATCCAAGAAGTACAAGCGTCAAAGCTTGGGGATGCCCCCGAGGCACCCCTTCTTCATCGGCAAAAATCAGGTCACCTTTCAAAACACTATATTTTTATTGCTTCATGCACTATGTGTTTTTCTTGGAGTGTCAGTTGTTTTAGTTTTCTTAGTTAGTTTAGTTTGTTTGCTGTAATAAATGGTTGGACCCAACAAATTTCTTTTGGAGAAGTTGCCTTGCTTTTCATTTGCCAAGAACACTCATTTTTTCACTCTTATCGTTCACCGAGTGTTCTTCTTTTTCCGCTACTGCTTTTGGTTTTCGTTTTCACCTTGATTTGCGTTCAGACCTTGTCATGTCTTTTCATCAAGGTGTATTTTTGCCTCTGATCTTTATTGGTTTTCATCAAAAGAGGTGTCTATAAAAATTTCAAATGGTGTTGGAAAAGAGAAAAAGCTTTGTGCAAAATAGTAGTACAAGAAGGAGCTTGTGTAGACTGCGGCTTGGGCTTTTTCATGTCATGCTTGATGTCTTTTTGATAGTATGCTTAGTGGTTTTGCTGTAGCATGACTTGTCTCAAATAACTGTGATTGCTTAATGAGCCTTTGAAAAAATCATGCGTTGTTTTTATCGTTTGGAAGCATTATTTTGGTTTTCTCCTTGATGCTTTATTTGGGTTGACTTGGCGCATGCTCACACATGTTAGACTCTTACAAAGTCGCCAATAGCCTCTATGATCATTTAGTTTTTGACTTTTGATGCCATCTTATGCTTCTTTTAATGTCGCTTTGTCACTTTGCATGATTATGGCCATTATTGCTCTCTTAGTTGGTCGCTCCCAGTCTTTTGCTAGCCCTCGCCTTGTACTGAGTATGAGCTCTACTCGTGCATCCAAATCCTAAAAGCCAAAGTTTTCCAAAGTGTCCACCATACATACCTACTAGCAATTTGCTATTCCAAGTAAATTTGGCTTGCTTTTATCTTCTCTTCAAATTAAACTCTTACCAGTGTTATGTGAAAATTGGTCAGTAAAGCTCTCACGAACCAGAAGGCACACTTTACTTTCTCCCTGTTCTTAAAAATTTGACATTGTGGTATTTTATGTTGAGTTGTTATGCTTGCAAGTTGTAAGTTGGATACTAGCCCAACCATGCCATCATGGGGCAAGCTTTCAACATTGCACTTCTTATTGAGTTGATATCGTGATCTTTTGTTTATGGATGCCTGCAGTGTGAAATGAGTTGGGAATCTTGTGGGGATCATAGAGTTTGTATATGTGTTAGGGAAATGCCTGGGCCGCCAATCTAAGCCATGCATAATTCATGGTGGAAATTTGCAGCATACCCATGGTGGACATTCGACGACGCATCTCACAATAAAAAGCTAAACAAATGGCAAATAAAAGAGATGTCAAGGTGTTCATTGTCTGCTTGTCCTGTCATTTTGATGTGGGCTTGTTCCATGTCATCGGGCACGGAGATACCCCGTTGGCGGTTTTCGATGATACATATATACTTACAATAACAAGAGCCTTGCTTGGGACTCTAAGTTGAGTAGCATGAGGTTTGGGTACTCGTATTCATAGGACACGAGGTTTTCGACTTATGATTTGTCAAGCATATGCATCATAATTGTTCTCGCATTAACTCTACCCATTCAAGATGCTTATGATGGGGGTAATGAGAGCTCAAAGCCGGTAAATAACATAACTTTTGAAGGTCTATAAAACTTGCAATCACTGCTTCCCTCTTCGAAGGGCCTTTCTTTTACATTTATGTTGAGTCACCACCTTCTTTCTTTATGCACCATAAGAGAGCAAAGTTGTCATTCTTAGTATAATGTGCATTGTCCCAAAGTTTTCATTGATTGATTCATATTGTTGGTTTCACTTGTTCTCAAATTATTTGTATCTAGTCGCCCTCTTAAACTTGAAGGTGTCCTATGCATTTATGTTTTGCTCTCTATGAAGGACAGGCTGAAAACCATTTGTATGTTTTTCCTTATGATTTGAACACACGTTTGACTTTCATTATTTCATTTTCATGATCTTTTGTTTGTGTTCATTTGCATGTTTATAACATGGTTGCTAAGTTCTTATTGTCAAGATTATATCTTTCATGCCCATGTTTGAAGTTCTTTTGATCCCAGCTCACAATGCTTACATATATGATCAAGATTGTGTAGGTGCATGTCACCTCAAAAATTATTCTTTTGTTATCACTTACCTACTCGAGGACGAGCAGGAGTTAAGCTTGGGGATGCTTGATACGTCTCCAACGTATCTATAATTTTTGATGCTCCATGCTTGTTTTTACACCATTTGCCTACTATTTCGTTACACTTAGTGGCACTTTTGTGCATTTTCCGGAACTAACCTATTAACAAGTCGCCACAGTGCCAGTTCCCTGTTTTCTGCTATTTTTGTGTTTCAGAAGTGATACACAGGAAATATTCTCAGAATTGGACGAAACAAGTTCCTGAAGTCTTATTTTTCCTGGAAGCTTCCAGAGATCCGAAGAGGAGTTGGAGGGGGTCCACGAGGGCCCCACACACCAGGGCGGCGCGGCCAGGGGCCTGGCCGCGCCCCCTATGTGTGAGAGCCCCTCGGGCCACCTCTGACGATGCCCCTTCGCCTATAAAGACCCCCCGACGGAAAAAACCTAAGACCCGATCAATTTTCTAGAACACATCACGATCCGCCACCGCCGTCGACCCGAAGATCGGGAGGGTCCAGAAGCTCTTCCCGGCACCTTGCCAGAGAGGGGAATTGCCACCGGAGGTCTTCTTCATCGCCATGCTTGCCTCCGAAGTGATGAGTGAGTAGTCTACCTTGGACTATGGGTCCATAGCAGTAGCTAGATGGTTGTCCCCTCCATCATGTGCTTCATGTTTAGATCTCATGAGCTGCCCTACATGATTGAGATCACCGTTATGTAATTCTACATGTTTGGTTTGTTGGGATCCAATGAATATTGGTGTTATGATTGAGTTGCTATACTGAAATATATCTTTTGTTATCTCTATGTTGTTTATGATCTTGCATGCTCTCCGTTGTTAGTAACTATCTTGGCCGAGTAGTTGCTAGTGACTCCAAGAGGGGGTATTTATGCTCGATAGTGGGTTCATGCCTCTATTTAATCTGGGGGAGTGACAGAAACCTCTAAGGTTGTAGATGTGCTGTTGCTACTAGGGAGAAAACAACATTCATATGCTCAAGGGCATATGCTTTGTTTACATTACACACTTTGCTTAATGCAATTATCTGTTGTTCGCAACTTAATACTCATGGGGTGTTCGGATGATATCCCCGGGAGTGGATTATTAGTCATAGATGCAGTTGGATGGCAGTCTATGTATTTTGTTGTAATGCCCAGAGTAAATCTCATAGTGATCTTCTTGACATATCACGTTTATCTTTATTCTATCAATTGCCCAACTGTAATTTGTTTACCCAGCATGTGTTATTTATCTTATGGAGAGACACCACTAGTGAACTGTGGACCCCGGTCCTATTTCCATCATATTGCTATCACCTGTTTACTTTACTCGCACTGTTTACTTTACTCGCATACTTCTACTGTTTTCCACTCGATACGCTCATACCCTTTGTTTCAAGCAAACCGGTGAGATTGACAACTTCATCGCAAGTTGGGAGCAAAGTATTTGGTTGTGTTGTGTGCAGGTTCCGCGTTGCTACTGGCTGAAGACGAGTCAACAAGTGTCGTAAACGGCGCCCTTGTTGGAGTGCTATTAAGCCAGTCCGCATCACCTTCAGTTGTATTGTCCGCTCTTCTCCTGATCGATAAAACCTTGGTTTCTTAACTGAGGGAAAATCTTGCTGCTATATTCATCACACCTTCCTCTTGGGGTTCCCAACGGGCTGGTCATCAACCACGCATCATCGAGATGCGAATCTTTGACATGCTTCACACTTCCGAACTATATCTTTCGCGTCTTTGATGGCTGTGAGCCAATAGAATCCTGCTCGAAATGCTTTTGCCGCTATTGCCCTGCTGCTAGCATGATGGCCACATACTCCGGCGTGTATATATTTTAATATCACTTGTCCTTCTTGAGGTGTTACGCAATGCTGCAAAATGCTAGTTATACTCTTCTTGTATAATTTTCCCTGCAATACGACAAATGCTTTTGATCGTCGAGTTATCCTCCTGGCTTCCACTGCATCTTCTGGTAATTGTTTATTTATCATGTATGCGAGATATGGCTGCATCCAGGTTTCTTCTATCATCATGATTTCTTCGGGTTCCGGCGTAGCCCCCGAGCCTGCCGCAGTAGTCGAACTTTTGACACTTTTTATCGATCTTTCCACTATTTCCTCCCAGAAGACTCCAGATGGTACGGGTAAACACTGTGATCCGATATTTGCTAGATTGTCGGCTTCTTCATTGCTATTTCTGCTGATGTCCGAGACTTCGCATCCATCGAATGTTCCTTCGAGATAGTGATACAAGTTCTTGTAGGCCATCATGTTGTCATTGATTGTGTCACACCTGTTCATAACTTGCTGGACGACAAGGTTGGAGTCTCCAAATATTTTTAGGCGAGTTGCTCCACATGCTTTGGCCATCTTCATTCCGTGCAACAAAGCCTCGTATTCTGCTTCATTATTAGAGGCCTGCGGAAAACTCATCCTTAAAACATATTTAAGCTTGTCGCCATTCGGCGATATCAAGATTACTCCTGCTCATGCGCCTTGGACTCTCTTAGAACCGTCGAAGTACATTGTCCAGACACTCGATAAATCTGGCGGTCCTGTGCTTTGCAACTCCAGCCATTCTGCTGTAAAATCTGGCAAGATTTGCGACTTGATCGCCTTCCTCTTTTCATACGTGATGTCCATGGGAGATAATTCGATTCCCCACAAAGAGACACGTCCTGTTGCTGAAGGGTTGTTCAATATGTTCGATAGTGGTGCCTCATTGACCACTATAATTGGGTGCACCGCAAAGTATTATCACAATTTTCGTGCTGTTGTAAAAACACTATATGCAAGCTTTTGATAATGCGGGTACCTCTGTTTTGTCGGAGATAGTACTTCAATGATAAAATATACTGGCCTCTAGACACCGTGGGCTTTCCCCTCTTCACTTATTTTGACTACTAGTACTGTGCTTACCACCTGATGGGTTGCGGCGATGTAGAGTAGTACTGGCTCCTTTTCTTTTGGTGGGACCAGCACTGGTGGCGTGGAAAGCACTTTTTTCAACTGCGCAAAAGCCGTGTCTGCTTCTGCTGTCCATTCAAACTTATCATCTGACTTTTTCATAAGTGCATAAAACGGGAGCGCCTTTTCTCCCAATCGCGCAACAAAACGACTTAGTGCCGCGACGCGTCCTGCGAGTTTCTGTATGTCGTGTAGTTTCGTGGGTTTCCCCATTGTTAAAATTGCTTGTATCTTCTCTGGGTTCGCCTTTATTCCCCGTGCTGACACCAGGAACCCCAAGAGTTGTCCTGCTGATATGCCAAAGGAACACTTTGTCGGGTTAAGCTTAAGCTTGTACCTGCTCAGGTTGTCGAAGGTTTCTGCCAGGTCGCTGATAAGGGATTCCTCCTCTCTTGTAGTGATGACTACATCGTCAATGTAGACTTGGATGTTGCGTCCTATTTGGCCCCCCAGGCAATTTTGCATCATCCGTTGATAAGTTGCTCCTGCATTTTTTAGGCCGAATGGCATTACTTGATAGCAAAACACCCCATACGGTGTGATGAAGGCTGTTTTTTCTTTGTCTTCTTTTTTCAACTTGATCTAGTTGTAGCCAGAATATGCATCCAAAAAGGAAAGCCTTGCGCAGCCCGCTGTCGAATCAATTATCTGATCGATGCGGGGTAAAGGGAAGGGATCTTTTGGACAATGCTTGTTGAGAGATATGTAGTTGACACATACTCTTTGTACGTCTGTGTTTTTCTTGGGTACGATCACTGGATTGGATACCCAACTTGAGGTCTTTATTTCTCTGATAAATCTGGCATTTTCCAGCCTGTGCAATTCTGATGCTATCGCCTTCCTTTTGGGTTCATCGAATCTTCGCAATGGTTGCTTGACTGGCTTTGCTTTAGGATCTACGTTTAGTGCGTGCTCGACGAGTTCCCTGGGAACCCCTGGCATGTCTGAAGGACACCAGACGAAGATTTCCCAGCGCTCATGGAGGAACTCGATGAGCGCACTTTCCTATGCGGGATCTAGGTTTACTGCAATCGATGTCGTCTTGTTTGGGTCTGTAGGGTGGACCTGGATCTTCTTTGAGTCCTGAGTTGTATCGAAAGCCTGATCTGGCAGGGATCGTCCAACGTCGGGTAGCACATTATGACCTGTTTCTCCTTTTAGCCTCTCATACGCTGCTATCATGCCGAAGGTTTGTGCCATCCTGTTGAATTCTCTGTCGCATGTGTTGGCTACTTCAAAGCTCCCTTGCACTGTGATCGTTCCTTTGGGTCCTGGGATTTTTAGCGTAAGATACGCGTAGAGAGGTACTGCCATGAACTTTGCGAACGCTGGGCGCCCTAGGATTGCGTGGTACTGTGATGGCCAGTCCATAACTTCAAATTCCAACTTCTCTCTGCGGTAATTGCTGCTGCTGCCAAAGCAGACGTCGAGTTCTATTTTTCCCAGAGGGTAATTTGCGGCTCCTGGTACTATTCCATGGAAGGAGCAATCTGTTGGCTTCAAGCTTGACAGTGAGATACACATTGCCTTCAAGGTTCTAGCATATATTAGGTTTATGCCGCTTCCTGCATCCATAAACACTCTCCCGATGTCGTATCCTCCTATTTGCGCCTTTAACACCATTGGCGAGTGGCCCGGCCTGGGAACTTTTCTTGGGTGATCTGCTCTGCTGAACTTAACTGGTTGATCTGACCACCGCAAATATTCTGTGGTGGCTGGTGGTGACGATATTGCTAGGTTTACTTGCCTGGATATGCTCTTTCGCTCTTTCTTCGACTTACGCACTGGTTGAATCATTGCTGATATGTAAATTTTTGATTCTAGGTGCCTTGCTAGCCGTTGTAATTGGTATCCTTGACTTGCGTGCTTCTCTCCTTGTCGTCCCCCTTGGCTTGAACCCATGGCGCTTTGTAGTCTTAGGAAAGTTCTACAATCCTTCATCTGGTGATTTGAGACTCTTTTGCTGTCCAGATATGCGTAATGGATTCGACAAGGTCCGTATAGCATGTCTTCGGCCGATTGGCCGGAGTACCTTGATTTTTCTGCTCCTTTGGCCTGAAACCTTCTATTTTCATATCCTTCTTCTTCCCTTGCTTCGTAACCCGCGGCTACCTGATTTCGCCTTCCTTGATTATCCCTGCTGCGGTGCCGTCTCCTCTGTCTACTTGTTCTGTTGACTTCTGGTGAGCGCCCTCTTTTGTTATTATACGTGTCTTCTCCATCAGCGAATTTGTTGGCTTCTTCCATTAACTCTGCTATTGTATTTGGCCTTGTTCTTCCTATCTCTTCTACGAGATCTGAGCGACGAAGGCCGGCCGAAAAAGCGTCTATTGCTCGTTCGTCAGAGACGTCCTCTGCTGCATTTTTTATTACACTCCATCGTTGTATATAGGAACATAGAGTTTCGCCTTTCCTTTGCACACACGCTTTGACTTCCTCCAGGGATGCCGGGCGCTTGTATGTCGAGCGGAAATTTCGTGCGAATTGGTTTTCGAGTTCTCCCCAGCTTCCAATGGACTCATTAGGTAAGGTATTCAACCAAGACCGTGCTGCGCCGGTGAGGTGTAGTTGCAAACTTTGCATTGCAGTTGCTTTTGTACCCCCTAATATTTGTACTGCCTGCAGATAATCCGATAACCATAGAGTAGGTTCCTGCGACCCATCATATTTTTGCTGGTCGTGCGGTAGCTTGAATCCTTTGGGTACTCGTGTTCTGCGAACCCTGCGGGTAAAGCATAATGCGCCCATATCTTTTTCATTGTCTTCATAGTTTTCTTCCCTCCAGGCGTGGCGTGACTTATTTACTTGAGCCTGTGCTATTATATTTCTTGCGTCCTCCTTCCTCTTGTGTCGCCTTTCTTCTTCTGATGACTCCCTAGATTCGTTTTGTATTGTATTGTGCTTGAACTTCTCCCTTCGCCTTTCCTTGTATTTTGTGGGATTTGTCTCTGGACCTTTTCCCCTGATCTTGTCTTCTACTATCCCGAGGCTTCGTATTGCGTCTTGGTGCATGTCTTCCCGCGGATCTCCGGGTTCTGGCTGCATGGTTAGTAAATATGCCTGTGCTGCTATCAGCGCTGCTTCTGGTGTTTTTTGCACAAAGTCTTCTTCCTCTTCCTCTAGCTGTGGAGTCATATTTCTTGAATACCTTTCTTCCCTACTCTGCGCGGCTGCCCCTCTCTTGTGTTTTGGGTCTCCGTGCCTTTCCCTGCTATATTCTGAATCTTCACTATAATCATCCCAATACTCTTCCTTTGACATACTATTATTATCTTGAAAAAGCATGCATCTTTCCTCCCTGAGTTTCTTCCTATGTTGGTATAATGCATACTGATATCCCATTAGAACTTCTCTTCTCGATCCTTCGGGTACTTCTGTACCATGATTGATAGCTGACGTGATCATCCTCCATTCTCCAGCTGAAACGTGAACTTTCTCCTTCTCTCTTTTGTTGTGTTCTTTTACTTTGTCGACTTGCCTGTCGACCCTTTTACTTCCTTCGTTGTTGTTTTCTTCTTCTGCCTCAGTGATAATGACGCATAGCTGGTGTACTTTGGAGACGCCACTGCTTCCAACAGCGAAGTCCCTTGCGCTGTTGTGCGTTTTACACGCTCTTTCTTCTAAGTCAATTTTTTTTCCGAATTTTGTCGCCTTCTGTGATTGGTGCTTTTCCTAAGCTGACCGGTGAGTTTACCTCGCTGGAAGAGCCTTGTGACGATTCCAACATTACTTCTGTTTTGGGCTTACTCGCCGACGGATCTGGTTTCGTCGAATCTGAGAGGCGGGATGAACCCGATGGCCCGATGAGGATGTTCAAACTTCCGATTGTTAACTCCCTCTCTTGACTTTCATCGAATTCTGCACTGCTGTTGGCTAAAGGTGAAAAAGCCATCGAATTCATGATCCCAACGCCCAAGCTCCCCACGGTCGGCGCCAATTGATGAGGGTTAACTCGACAAATGTCCTAAATGAAGGACTTAGGATCGGGGAGATAGGGCATCGGATGAACTCAAAGGTAAGGTTAGTCAAAATATGTGTATATCGAAAGTGAACTTGGGCATTGAACCTGGCTTGCTTTCAATCTGGCCTACAGCGTCCCCTCCTGGCCCCTATATATAGGTGGCCAGGTCTCGAGGATCGGGTAGGGTCTGATACAGATTACAATATCGACATACGGTAAGAACTCGTATCTCGACTATCATTACAATTGGGCCTAGCTTAACGGGCCTCAGGGGTACTCAACTAACGGGCTCTATTAGCTATACCCTTGTCACCAGTAGTTTCCCTTGAGGCCCTGCTGCAACAGGCTAGTAGGACAAAAGATGTCGTGCAAGTTTCTCCTTGTGAGCATGTACGACTATATACGGAACACATGCCTATGATTGTTTGTACTAGGATGCTTTATCTTTATTTATCTGCAATGCCCATATCTCATTGATTTATGAATTATCTTATCCATGCAACGCCCGTAATCCATCCCTATGCCTACAATATTTGTTCCTACTGTTTACTATCGCTACTATTACCGCTGCTATTTTACTACTGCTGTTACTATTTTGCTACTATCACCACTATAAAACTATTGCTACTAATAAACCACTACGAGCAAGACTGTTTCCAGGTGCAGCTGAATTGACAACTCATTTGTTAAGGCTTACATATATTCTTTGGCTCCCCTTGTGTCGAATCAATAAATTTGGGTTTCACTTCCCTCGAAGACTGTTGCGATCCCCTATACTTGTGGGTCATCAGTTAGCAACAAGGGTCTTAGGAACCCAAATAGTATGATAACGCCTAACATTGTGAGCACCAACATATTTTGCATAAACACTCCCATCATTGCACTGAAAGAGTGGCATTCTATGTCCAATATCTTGATCGAAGTATGGATGTAAGAATAAATAGAATAATGATGAATGGAAAAAAGAGCAAAATCCTTTTCATAGCACTGTGAGGGGTTAAATGTGCCCTTTGAATTATCATAGGTGGCATAGCTCCTATTAGCTTTACCACCTCCGATGCCTTGATAAATAATGCCTAAAGTATCTTCCTCCATTGCCATCTTCTTTTGTTGCTCCATGGTTTTCTTGCGGATTTGGTGAGGCAACCAAGCCTTAACATTTGCATTGGGATTAGGCATGTACCCAAGACCTTGCTCGTTGATGTTTGTGTTTTGATTAATGATGTCTGATATGTCTCAAACGTATCTATAATTTTTTATGCACCATACTTGTTTATACACCATTTGCTTTGTGTTTTGTTACACTTCGTGGTGTTTTTATGCATTTTCCGGGACTAACCTACTAACGAGACGCCACAGTGCCAGTTCCCTGTTTTTTGTTGTTTTTGTGTTTCAGATTAGCTACACAGGAAATATTCTCGGAATTGGACGAAACAAAAGCCGAACCTCCTATTTTTCCAGAAGCGTCGCGAAGTCCGAAGATGAGACAGAGGAGGGCCAGGGGCCGACCACACCCTAGGGCGGCGCGGCCCAGGCCCTGGCTGCGCCACCAGGGGGTGAGGCTGCCTGGTCCACCTCCTGACGCCGCCCTTCCGCCTATATATTCCCCTCGACGGGAAAAACCTAAAGCCCCGATCAATTTTCCATGAAACCTACTGCAAGCCGCCGCCGTCATCGACGTGAGATCAGGAGGGTCCAGAAGCTCTTCCTGGCACCCTGCTGGAGAGGGGATTCCATGCCGGAGGCCTTCTTCATCACCACGGTCGCCTCCAAAGTGATGTGTGAGTAGTCTACCTTGGACTACGGGTCCATAGTAGTAGCTAGATGGTCATCTCCTCCACCTTGTGCTTCATGTTTAGATCTTGTGAGCTGCCTAACATGATCAAGATCATCTTTGTGTAATTCTACATGTTGTGTTTGTTGGGATCTGATGAGTATTGGTACTATGTCAAGTTGATGTTCTGAATTATTATCTTTATGTTATCTCTATGTTGTTTGTGATCTTGCATGCTCTCCGTTGCTAGTAGATATCTTGGCCGAGTAGATGCTAGTGACTCCAAGAGGGAGTATTTATGCTGGATAGTGGGTTCATGCCTCTAGTAATCTGGGGGAGTGACAGAAACCTCTAAGGTTATAGATGTGTTGTTGCCACTAGGGAGAAAACAACATTCTTGCGTTCCAGGACATTTGCATTGTTTACATTACGCACTTTGCTTAAGGCGATAATCTGTTGTTCGCAACTTAATACCCGATGGTTGCTCGGATGACATCCGGAGGGTGGATTATTAGTCATAGATGCAGTTGGATTATGGTCTATGTATTTTGTCGTAATGCCCAGAGTGAATCTCATAGTGATCCTCATGACATATGTATGTTATCTTTATTCTATCAATTGCCCAACTGTAATTTGTTTACCCAACATGTTGTTATTTATCTTATGGAGAGACACCACTAGTGAACTGTGGACCCCGGTCCAATTCCTTTACATTGCTATTACCGTTTTACTTTTACTCGCACTATTTACTTTCTTGCATACTATTACCTTTTACCACTCGATACGCTCAATCCTTTGTTTACAGCAAACCGGTGAGATTGACAACCTCAACGTAAGTTGGGACAAAATACTTGGTTGTGTTGTGTGCAGGTTCCACGTTGCTGCTAGTGAAAAGCCACGCACCAGCATTTTTTTGGTGCCATTGTCTGGAGTGTCGCAAAGCTAGCGGGCATCAACCTTCGGAAGTGTGGTTCTTTCTCCTGCTGGTTCGATAACCTTGGTTTCACAACTGAGGGAAAACTTGCTGTTGTGCTCATCATACCTTCCTCTTGGGGTTCCCAATTGGGTGTCATCTACACGCCATCAAGCATTTTTTTTGGCGCCGTTGCTGGGGAGAAAGAAGATTTCTGCAAGGGGAGTCTCTCATTTCCAATCTTTTACTTTGTTATTGTTTTGCTTTACTTTATTTTTACTTGCATCTTTTTATCAAAAACACAAAAAAATTAGTTCCTTCATAGTTGTTACTTTTACTTGCTTGCTTTTAGTTTTGCTAGAATGGGTACTCCTGAGAACACCAAGTTGTGTGATTTTACTAGCACCAAAAACAATGATTTTATTTGCACTCCTATTGCGCCACCTGCTCCTGAGGCAAATTTTTATGAGATTAAACCTGCTTTGTTGAATCTTGTTATGAAAGAGCAATTTTCTGGTGGCAGTTCTCATGATGCTGCAGCTCATCTCAACAATTTTGTTGAGCTATATGAGATGCAAAAGTATCAAGCATCCCTAAGCTTAACTCCTGCTCGTCCTCGAGTAGGTAAGTGATAACAAAACAATAATTTTTGAGGTGACATGCACCAACACAATCTTGATCAAACGATGTAAAACATTGAGTGCTGAGATCAAAGTACTCTAACATGGGCATAAAAGACATAATCTTGACAATAAAACTTAGCAACCATGTTATAACATGAGAAGTAACACAAATAAAAGATCATGAGTAATAATGCATTGAAAGTCAAGTGTGTGTTTCGAGCATATAGAAAAACATAGCAAAGTGATTTTCAGCTTGTCCTTCATGGAATAGCAAAACATAAATGCATAGGACACCTTCAAGTTTAAGAGGGCGACTAGATACAAATAATTTAAGAACAAGCAAAACCATAATCATGAATCAATCAATAATAAATTTTGGGACTATGCACATTAAACTCGGAATGACAACTATGCTCTCTTAGACGGTGCATAAAGGTAGAAGGTGGAGACTCGACAACAACAAAAAGTAAAAGAAAGGCCCTTCGCAGAGGGAAGCAGTGATTGCAAGTTTTATAAACCTCCAAAAATTATGATACTTACAAGCTTTGAGCTCTCATTGCCCCCATCATAGGCATCTTGAGTGGTTAAGGTTAATGCGAGTACAATTATGAAGCATATGCTTAACAAATCATAAGTTGAAAATCTCATGTCCCGTGAAGTACGAATACCCAATCCTCATGCTACTCGACTTAGGTCCCAAGCAAGTTCTTGTCATTGTAAGCATACATGTATCATAGAGAATGCCAACGGGGTACCTCTTGCCCGATGACATGGAACAAGCCCACATCAAAATGACAAGACAAACAGACAATGAACACCTCGGCATCTCTTTTATTTACCATGGGTATAGCTTTTTATTTTGAGATGCGTCGTCGAATGTCCACTATGGGCATGCTGTAAATTTCCACCATGAATGATGCATGGCTTGGATTAGCGGCCCAGATGTTTCTCTAACACATATACAAACTCCATGAGCTCACTGGTTTCCAACTTATTTCACATCGCAGGTATCCATAAACAAAAGATCACGATATCAACTAAATAAGAGAAAGTGCAATGTTGAAAGCTTGCCCCATGACGGCATGGCTGGGCTAACTTCCAACTTACAAATTGCAAGCATAACATCAACATAAGAGAGCCACAATGGTCAAATTTTTTAAAATCAAGAAAGTAAAGTGTGCTATCGGGTTCATGAGAGCTTTACTGACTAATTTCACATAACACAAAAAGTTTAATTTGAAGGATAGATAAAAGCAAGACGAATTGTGCTTGGAATAGCAAATTGCTAATAGGTAGATATGGTGGAAACATTGGAAAACTTTGGTTTTTGGGAGTTGGATGCACAAGAAGTATTCCCTCTCAGTACAAAATGAAGGCTAGCAAAAGACTGGGAGGGACCAACTAAGAGAGCAATAACGGCCATAATCATGCATAGCGACAAAACATCATTAACCAAAGCATAAAATGGTAGCAGAAGTCAAAAACCAGATGATCATAGAGGCTTATGGCGACTTGGTAAAGTCAAACATGTTGTAAGCATGCGCCAAGTCAACCTAAATAAAGCATCAAAGGAGAAAACCACAATAATATGCTCCCATATAATAAAAACAACGCATGATTCTTTCAAAGGCACATTAAGCAATCTCAGTCATTTGAGACAAGTCATGCTACAACAAAAACTACTAAGCATACTATCAAAATAAAATCAAGCATGACATGCAAAAGTCTAAGCCACAGTCTAAACAAGCTCCCATTTGTACCACTATAGGCATGAAACTTTTTTCTCTTTTCCAACACCATTCAACCTTTTTGAATCAACTCTTAAAGATGAAAACCAACATAGACCAGTGGTCTAAATACACCTTGATACAAAGATATAACAAGATCTGAACAAAAATCAAGGCGGAAAACGAAAGCTAAACGCAGTACTAGAAAAAGAGAACACTCGTTGAATGATAAGAGTGAAAACTAGAGTGTTCTTGGCAATGAAAACAGAGTGTGTCTCTCTCCGAAACAAACATGATATGATCCAACCATTTATTGCAGCAAACAAAACAAAAGAAAACTGAAAGCGAAAGTAAATACACTCCAAGAAAAATGCATAGTATATGAAGCAATAAAAATATAGTGTCTTAAAAGGTGACCTGATTTTTGCTGATGAAGAAGGGGTGCCTCAGGGTATCCCCAAGCTTTGACGCTTGTACCTCTTAGATATTTCTTGGGGTGACATGGGCATCCCCAAGCTTGAGCTTTTGTCCATACTTCATCTCATCTCATCACTCTCCTTTCCCTACACTTGAAAACTTCCTGCATACAAAACTTCACACAATTCTATTAGAAACATTAGTGTAAGAATGATAGTAAATCTACTCTTTTGGTTCCATTTCAAACTCAAATACACCATCCATTAAATCATAAGCTACTGTAGCAACTTCCTCAAAAGTTCCGTGATGAAAAGAACTCAAAAAGAAAGCGATCGAGAGGCAAACACAAATAGTGGCAGAAATATATCAAAACAGAACAGCTTACAAAGATCGATTTTTCGGAGGACCTTCTATTGCTCAAATCGAAAAGTGCAAAACTAATACTCCCTCCATCCCAAAATGTAAGGTGCCTAAGCTTTAGTCAAAAGTCAACATATTTTAAGTTTGACCAAATTTATACGTAAAAATATAAACATTCACAATACCAAATCAATATCATAGATTCACCAGAAAGCATAGTTTCTCAAAATATCCATTTGATATTGTAGATATTCATATTTTTTTGTATAAACTTGATCAAACTTAGAATATATTGACTTTTAGCCAAAGCTTAGGCGCCTTACATTTTGGGACGGAGGGAGTAAAAGTTTGGAAATAACCTGGGGCATGTGCACAAGAAATCGCAGATCAAAAAGATATTCTGAGAATTTTCACGAATTTTTATGGTACAGTGCAGAAATCTGTTTTAGGACAGCAACTTCCCCAAATCTTACCTTCGTCCAATTAGAGGTTCTTCTTGGCACAAAAATGAAATAAAAATGATAAGGAGAGGTCATTACAGTAGTAATAACTTTCAAGACTCAACAAAAAGAAAAAGTACTGAAAAGAAAATATTGGGTTATCTCCCAAGAGTGCTTTTCTTTAACGCCTTTGAGCTAGGCGCAGAAATTTGAGAAGATGCTCACATAAGTACCAGAAAGAACTTGAAGTAAGAGAGAGCATCAAAAAGCAAATACGAAACAAATTTAAATCTAAACCACTTCCTATGAAAAAGAGTCTTGTAAAGGAACAAGTCATGAAAGCACATAGCAACAAGCATAGGAAAACAAAACAAGTGCAACTTCAAGAATTTCAACATAAAGAGGGGAAACTTAATATTATTGAGATGCATAAAACCTTGTTTCCCTCTCTCATAATAATTTTCAGTAGCATCATGAATAGAATTAACAATATAGCTATCACAGAAAACATTCTTATCATGAGCCACATGCATAAAAGAATTAATACTCCCCACATAAACATAGTCATTCCTAGTAATCGTAGTGGGAGCAAATTCATCAAAATAGCTATCTTCCGGAGTGCGTTCAGTTGTAAACACATCATCATTGGTACCATAGAACAACAATTATTAACCTCATTATATTCAGAATTGGTACCATAGATATTTTCAATATCAAAAGTAGAGTGCTTTTCCCAATCATGATCACTACTATAGGTAATAGGCATAGGAACATCATCGAGTTCAGATTCATCAAAAACTATAATAGGAGCAACATGCTTAGGGGAAGATACCGTTTCCTCTCTCCTTTTACTCCTCCTCTCTTCTTCTTCTTCTTCTTCTTCTTCTTCCCTTCTTTAGGAGGTAGAGGCTTGAAAGGAAGCTTCTCCACATACCTTGGTTTAATGATAGAAACGATAGAAGAAACTTCAGAGGATTCCTCCTTCTCATTAATAAGAACAAAACACATATTAGTCCTATCATATATTGGTAAAGTATCATCTTTTATAACATTTTGTATGTAAGTATTTGCGTGGCAATTATCAAAACAATAAAGATGGAAACCTTGAAGGAAACTATCCATATCAAAAGCACTCATGTCTACCAAAGAAGTTTTCCTCAATAACTCTTCACACCCCAAAAATAAAGTAAGCTCATCATGCTGATTGGGAGTGATCATGTCATCACAATACAAACTTGCAGTACTCATTGGATTAGAAAGGCTACTATCATAGCTTGAACACTGGAAATTGTAATGACCCACTTTATAGAAAAGTTCACAAATAAAAGGGTAGAGGGTACAAACCTTTTCACCAAGCTCATTTAGAGCCCTGTCCCACATTCTAGTTTCTTCACTCCTGTGGTGGATACAATAATCCTCTTTGATGTGATTCTTTTCACAAGGTCTAAGTGCCCCACAAAAATTAACATGCTTTAAAAAACAGTACTTTCAGAAGTTTAAGCATGTTCATTGCAATCATCAATAACAATTTCACATTCCAAGCAAGTGTCTTTAAAAGGTTCATGATACACGTCCCAATTTCCTTTAAGAACATTAATATGAGAAGCAAAGTTTCTAAAGCAATCAACCATAATTTGAGGATCAAGACCATATTTAGCACTAAGCTCTTGAAAATTAGTAGTTTCAGCAAAAGACTTAATGCAATCATACTCATAATTTATACCTGATCCTTTACCTTTGTCGCTATCCCAATCTTCGATATTCCTTTGAATTGTTTCAAGCAGATACCATTTGGCTTCAACCTCCTTGCTTGTGAAAGACCTAAAATTATTAATAACAATATTACAGGGGAGCTCATGAATGGGACATTTGAGCATTAGTGACTTCAATCTTCCCCACGCTTGGGCAATGCTTTCTCCATCATGAGGATGAAAATTATAAATATAATTCCTATCTTTATGAACCTCACTAGAAGGATAGAATTTAGAATAAAAGAGAGGTACAATTTCCTCCTAGCCAATAGATCGGCCATCCTTCAACATCTTATACCATTCCGCAGCTCTGCCCTTCAGGGATAAAGAGAATAGCTTCCTCTTAACCTGGCTTGTTGAAATACCTGCACACTTGAACAACTCGCATAAATCATGTATAAAGAGCAAATGATCACCAGGATGGACAGTTCCATCTCCTAAATAGTAGTTATTCATAGCATGTTCAACAATTTTCATAGGTATTTTAAAGGAATGAGGATCACAAGCATCATTAGAATTATCACATATGGGAGATAAAATATCATCAGAGCAAATTTTCTCCACTAAAGCTAGGGAACTAAAAATATCATGCTTATCAAAACCAGCTTCCCCAAGCTTAGATTTTTCTATAGCATTAGCAATAACGGTGTTCAAAGAATTCATACTAACAACATTGCTATTAGCATGCGAATAAAGCTCCAAAGGTTTTCTAAATTTCTCCTCAAACACTTCATGTCCTAACTCAGGAAAAATACTATAAAGCTCTTTGTTTTCCATTAAGCCTAACTAGTGAAAATAAAAACAAGAAACAAAAAGATATAATTGCATAATCTAAAGGAAATAACTTTGAGCACCCACACACCAGCAACAGTACTAGAAGATGTATGTGAGTACCTTTTACCTTACCTCCCCGGCAACGGCGCTAGAAAGAGCTTGATGTCTACTCATGCTTCTATCCTTGTAGACAGTGTTGGGCCTCCAAGTGTAGAGGTTTGTAGAACAGCAGCAAGTTTCCCTTAAGTGGATCACCCAAGATTTATCGAACTCAAGGAGGAAGAGGTCAAAGGTATCCCTCACAAACAACCCTGCAATTACGATACAAGAAGTCTCTTGTGTCCCCAACGCACCCAATACACTTGTCAGATGTATAGGTGCACTAGTTCGACGAAGAGATAGTGAAATACAAGTAATATGGATGATTATAAGTAGTAAATGCAATCTGAAATAAATATCGTTGCGAGCAAACATGTAACAAAACTGAATGTAAACATTATTTCAATGCTTAGAAACAAGGCCTAGGGATCATACTTTCACTAGTGGACACTCTCAACAAAGATAACATAATTAAACACATAAATATCTATCTTCACTATGCTACTCTAAACTGTTCTCTAATGGATAACGAATACTAATCATGTGTAGGGCTACGAAGCACTCCTCAAAGTTCGCATTTCCCCAAACTAGATTGCCCCATACTATCACCTTGAGCGCACTAGATGGTTCCAACAAACACCAACAATTCATAGACACTAGCCAAAAAGACACACATAATGTGCACACTATCATCCTTCACATCATGGTACAAGGTGGCTCCGGAGATTACAATAATAAAGCACTGGAGTAGAATAATATATGAAGAATAGCATCAACCAATTCAACTAGATACAAAGCTCATGATCATATGTAGATCACATCATGGGAGAAAGAAGTGAACCACATAGCTACCGGTAGAGCCCTCAGCCCCGGGGGAGAACTACTCCCTCCTCATCATGGGAGACAGCAACGTCAATGGAGATGGCGGTGAAATTGATGGAGACGGAGGTGGAGGTGATGGAGTCGATGGAGATGGCTCCGGGGGCATTTCCCCGTCCTGGCAGGGTGCCGGAACAGAGACTTCTGTCCCCCGAAATTGGTCTTTGACGACGGCAGCGATGCGGAACTTTTACTGGGAAAACGACGATTGATTTAGGGTCTTGGCGTCGGGAGGCTTTATATAGGCGGAGATGCGGTGTTAGAGGGCGGCCAGGGCCCACACCACCCCCTGGCATGGCCAAGGGGGGGCGCGCCACCCCCTGGTGTGGTGGGTCCCTGGCCCCCCTCCGGCTCTCCTTCGGTCTTCGTCTTGTGTTCGGGAAAAATAGGAGGTTCGGGCTTTGTTTTGTCCAATTCCGAGAATATTTCCTGTGTAGCTTTTCTGAAACACAAAAATGGCAGAAAATAGAGAACTGGCACTGTCGCATCTCGTCAATAGGTTAGTTCCGGAAAACACATAAAAACGCCATGAAGTGTAACAAAACACAAAGCAAATGGTGCATAAACAAGCATGGAGCATCAAAAATTATAGATACGTTTGAGACGTATCAATCCTCTGGCTACTAAGCTATCTTCTAGTAATGTTGCTGGTGTGTGAGGGCTCGAAGTTATTTCCTTTAGATTCTGCAATTATATCTTTTTGTTTCTTGTTTTTATTTTCACTAGTTAGGCTTAATGGAAAACAACAACAAAAATAGAGAGCTTTATAGTATTGGGATTTCTATTTTCGTGCCCCTAGTTCGTTAGTTGTACTCAGTTTTCCCCAGCCGCTTAACTTTTCCTCAGTTTTCCCCTCGCTCTAGTTTGAAACTCCTCGCAGACGCTCGGACGGGAGGGTTGTCGTTTGGTCAGAGGCCTTGACCATTACCGGTGATGGCTAGGGAGCCGCGGTGGTTGTGAATTGACCGATGCTTTTGAATGGTGCTGACGGGTAGGGTCAGGAGACACGTCGGAGCAGCCATCCATCTATCGCTGACGTGTGGGCCGTTTTATTTCCTGATTGTATACGCGGTGCTGCCAATGACAAATGGGGCCGCTCTATAGGGCTGCCGCAGCCAATGACCAGTGGGGTCATGTATTTTTCAGGAAAAGACATATATTGCCGCTCTGTGGGGCCTCCGCAGCCAATGACCAATGGGGCCGCTCTGTGGGGCTACCGCAGCCAATGACCAGTGGGGTCATCTATTTATTTAGAGAAAATCATATCTTGCCGCTCTGTGGGGCCTCCGCAGCCAATGACCGCTGGGGTCGTCTATTTATTTAGAGAAAATCATATAGAGCCGCTTTGTGGGGCTGCCTCAGCCAATGACCGCTGGGGTCGCCCTTTTTCTTAAGCTAGACCCAGCAGGTGACTATTTTCGCTAGAGAGAAGCAACAAGTTCACTAATTAATTTTTCTTAAGCTAGACCCAACAGGTGACTATTTTCGCAGCTTAATCTAAAGTGAATCTTATGCTAAACATGGCTGGAACCTAGTGTTGTGTATCTCATTAGTAATCGGAGAACCGCTGGCAGCTCGTTCCCCACCCTCAGACGGAGCAGCCATTGCCGGCGCCTCGTCACGCCGCCGGCTCTGTCCCCTGGCGGTGTCGGACGGACTGCGGCGCTGCACGTCAACCACGGCTCCAGCACTTGTTTCGTCCGCACGCATTGTACCAACCGCAGGAAAGTCCGCCGCAAGCAGATCCGCCGCCCACGACGACCGGGATTTGTTCCACGCACCAATTGGTAGTATAGCTTGGTAAGACCTCCGCTTCCGCCTCCCCCGCCCCCGCCCCTAATCGATTCAGTTCCCGTAATTTATTGGAGTTTGCAGGTGCGAAATAGTCCTCAATGTCTAGTCGTAGCAGGTACACCGGCGAGGGTGGGGATTCGATCATGTCGTGGCCACGTTCTACTTCTCCTACCTCGTCGGAAGTGCAGGTATCTAGCTTCTGCTCTCTGTACTACCATTGAATTTAAGTGCCGCCATGGCCTGTTGGAGTGATTTCAGTTGTTCTTTTTTCCATTATTGTTATAGTTTGCCAGGCAAGCCGATGATCCATGGTACATTGCATACCAAGATGAATCAACCCAGTGGTGTAGCCAAAGGATGGATTTGGAGGAGAAGGTGGCCAATTTAGGTGATGAATTGGCCCGTAAAAACCTGATGATATTCGAGCTGAAGCATACTGTGGAGGAAGAAAAGAAGAATTTAGAGCTTATTCGCAAGGAGAAGTTGATACTTGAGACAGATCTTGCCGTATCTGATCAAGTGGTAGAAAATCTAGAACATGAACTTCAAGTGATGGGAGAGGCGAAAAGTAGATTCATCTGGGTAGTTTTATTAGGTGTCATACCTGTCCTAGCAGTTATGTGGTTGTGGTAGATGATTTAGATAGTATAGAATTGTTATTCAGTAGATGGCTCTAACCACTGTATTTTGGTGTGGCTCTAACCACTGTATTTTGGCGTACAATTTCCTAGTTGTGCTAAGTAATGCGCGCGATAATTTTAGCATGCATGAACATCTTATAAAAGTGAAGGGATCCCAAAAGTGAATTTGGATGAGTTCCAAAAGTGAAGGGATCCCAAAAGTGAAAGCATGTACCAGCCTCTCGGATCAAATACATATCAATCTTCCCAATCAAGTTGGGATAGAATTCAAATCATACATTCAGATGTACAGGGACACATCGAGAAAGTGGAGAAGCTTTTTTTGAGACGGAGGTAGTAGTTCGAACAATTTTATCTCAAATTAAAATTGAAAAATACAAATTTATCATAATTTATCCCAATTTGCGGCGTTGAACACGGCCGCGCACCGATGGGCTAGAAGGGCCTGGACGACAGGCGGCTGAGGGGTGGTCATCTACGCCATCTGCAAACTCGGACATGGAGGAGGGCTGGATCTGCGGCTTCGCAACCACTCTTGGCACCGCCGCCGTCTTGGTGGCTGGATCTGCGCCATCCGCAAACTCGGACATGGAGGAGGGCTGGATCTGCGCCATCACAGCGATGTTGTAGGCGATGGCTTCAATCGTCTTGGCATCGATGACCACTGTCGACACAGCCGCCGTCTTGGTGTCCATCAGCAACAGATCTGAGGAGGGCAACAGAAGTGAGACATCGGCAGGCTCCAACATTGAAGGCTGGATCTGCGCCGTCGCAGCGATGTTGTAGGCGATGGCTTCAATCGTCTTGGCATCGATGACCACTGTCGACACGGCCGCCGTCTTGGTGTCCATCAGCAACAGATCTGAGGAGGGCAACGGAAGTGAGACATCGGCAGGCTCCGACATTGAAGGCTGGATCTGCGCCGTCGCAGCGATGTTGTAGGTCGCAGCGATGTTGTAGGCGATGGCTTCAAGACGATCGATGAGCACTATCGACACGGCCGCCGTCTTGGTGTCCATCAGCAACAGATCTGAGGAGGGTAACGAAAGTGAGACATCGGCAGGCTCCAACATTGAAGGCTGGATCTGCGCCATCGCAGCGATGTTGTAGGCGATGGCTTCAATCGTCTTGGCATCGGTGAGCACTGTCGGCACGACCACCGTCTTGGTGTTCTTCATCATCAACAGATCTGAGAAGATAAATGAAAGTGAGATAGAGAGAGACATTTCAACTATTTCTGAGGGTTAGATCCTCACCGGCACTCATAGATCCTCACCGGCACTCTTAGATCCACGCCGCCGCACGGTTAGATCCGCGCCGCCGCACGCTGCAGTTCCGCGCGGCTGCACGCACGGTTAGATCCATGCTGCCGCACGCACAGTTAGATCCGCGCCGCCGCACGCACGCATGCACGCTGCAGATCCGCGCCACCGCAACCGCCAGAGTAAGAGAGGAAGATGTGACTGCTAGGGTTGGTAGGTATGTGCTCTGCTCTTTTCTCCGTATGCGTCCATCGAGGTAGAGAGAGATATACAGGCCATCCGATCATAAATGATCCCACGGTGCAAGCGTACATTGAGCTATCAACCAACCAAGATCCGTGTGACATACATCTCGACCAATCAGAGATCAGCCAGTGAGTACAAGTGAGGAAAACTGAGTAGAAATAAGAGGGGGAAATGTGAGGAAATGTTTATCGGAAGGGAAAAACTGAGTAGGACTGAGTAAAACAAGTGGAGCCGGAGGGGGAAAACTGAGTAAAACTAAGTAAAACAGGGGCACCCAAATAATAAAGGGAGTAAGGGAAATTGAAGCTTTTGGCATAAAAATTGTTAGATTGTGCTATTTGAACAATATAGTACATTTTGGCCGACGTGATATTGTTTGCAATTCAAAGATACAGAAGTGTGACGAATTTGGACTCATTTGGACAAAGTTTGTAAGCATAGTGGGTATTTGGGAGGTGTGTTGAGTAGAAAGCCCTGCATCTTCATAGCTAGTAGCTCATGGACTAGGAAGTGGTTTTGGGAAAAACTTCATATCTCTATATTTCCTTTTCCATTATTATTTCTCCAGGTTGTAGGTAACATAACAAGACTCCATGGGAAGGTTCCACCATGTTTTGAATGATTTTGAATTAAACTAAACCCAAAACTATGTTTTTTGAGTTTAGTCACTTAGAAAATGATAAATTTCCTTTTCCATTATTATTTCTCTAGGTTGTAGGTAACATAACAAGACTCCATGGGAAGGTTCCACCATGTTTTGAATTATTTTGATTTTTTTGAATTAAACTAAACCCAAAACTATATTTTTTGAGTTTAGTCACTTAGAAAATGATAAATGTGGCTTACGCGATGAACTTATTCGAGGTGCATGACCATAGAAAACTTGCAATAACACATACATTCAAATTAATTGTTCAAAATAAAATCTTTCTCTTGCTCCTGGTGTGACTCGCTGGGTCCACCACCTTACTTCGGGTAACCCTACCAGGGATATTACCGGTGTCTACCTTCCTTTTGCCCCCTTTCTTGTTCTTCTTCTTCTTCTCTTCGGGTTGTGCCAAGACCGAGACAACCATATCATACGAACCTTGTGCTCTTTCTTCTAATGCATTTTCTTCACTTGCTTCTACAATCTGCTCTTGATCCATCGGTTTACCCAGCTCTCAATCAATTCCTTCACTCAGCTGTCTATACATTGCTTCAACGGCCTCTAGATCCATCTGTTCCCTCTGCTCTTGATCCATCGGTTCAAGCAGCTCTCGATCCATCGGTTCAAGCAGCTCTCGATTCATTGCTTCAATCTCCTCATGTTGAATTGCTGCTTCATTCTCCTCTGCATTTGCTGCTCCCGCCTGATCTTCCATTCCAAAAGCTGGGTCAACTGGATTTTTACAAAGCCTAGCACTGTGTCCAGGGGTTCCACAACGTTTGCACTTACGTCATCGAATCAGTGCACCACCCTCTGCACTAGCTCTGATCCTATTCTTCCTCGGCCTACCTGCCGGTCTAGTCAAAACTGGAGAGTACAGTTTGAAGCCTGGATCGACTTTCATCCATTGGTCTTTTCCCAACAAGGTAGGAACATTCATAGCATATGCAGCCCTAAATTTGGCAACAGAGAAATACTCTGACACATACTGATTGTAACGACCCGGAAAAATCCCAACATTAGAATTGTTTGTTCTTTTCTTTTTCACGTCATTGCGACGTCATTCTTCATCGTGCATACTTTCACCTTGCATGTTTTTTCAAATCTAAAATTATTTGGTACAATCCTATTTTTATTTTTCTCGTATGGTTTTATAATAAACCATCCTTTCTTTTCCTATGTTCTATTTAAACTAAAACTTTAATATTTGCAAACCTTTAAAAAAAAATTGTTTTGGGTACAAAATCTTGTTTTGAAGATGTTGTTTCAACCTATTTGGAAATCTCTCGCAAACCCCTCTCATTCTTTGTTTTGATCTTCTCTGCTATTTGAGCAATATCTAGAAAATGCCTCCAGGCAAATAGCCTTCTTTCTACCCCGAAGCCACCCATCTCTGATCTCTGTCTTTGGCCCACGGCCCAGCTTACTTCCGATGCCTCCTCCTGTCGTTGTCTTCTTCGTACGGGAGAAATCTTGCACCTCCACGTAGCCACCTGGTGGATGGGACGGCCACCATGAATTCCTCTCCTCCTTTAAAACCTTGTCCTCTGAAACCTGCAACCCTAGACTCCTCTGTTCCCCTACCACCGCCGCCACTCGCTCTTGTCCTTCCCGCTCTGGCTTCCTCTGTTTCGCTCGCGTCGCAGCGTGTTCCCCGGTCGCGCTCCCTTCCCATGCTCCTCTTCGCTTCACCCGACAACAACTCGAGACCCAAGCCTCCGCCCTTACCATGCTTCTTCGGTTCTCCCTGCAAGCGGTGCAGCACACCACCTGCAGCTCTCCATCGACGCCCCGGTCCTCTCCGTCCGTCGCCTGCTATCGCTGTTTCCGCTCCGCGTCTACGCCTTCCCGTTCGGCTCGTCCTGGTATTTTTTTTCATCGCTGCACGGTCGCCACCTTCGTCAAGCTCAAGGACGTCGCCAAGCACTTCTGCCCGGAGGTCGCCATCGTCCACCTTCGTCCGTGCGTCGCCAAGCTTCCGCTCACAGGCAGCGCATCCCCACCACTGACCCGTGCCTTCCCGCTCGTCCTCGCCATGTTTTCAAGCAACGTCGCCACTCACCTGTATGCATCCATGACCTCCTGCCCGTCAGTCACGCCGTCTCCTTCGTTGTTATCATCTTCCTGGACGTCTCAGACTCTGCTGTGCTCACGTTCGTCGGCGCGTCCGTGCACGCTCGTGCTCGGCATCTACTACGTCGCTTCGCTATTGTTCCCGTCTGCTACGCTTTCTGAATCCAAGGCGTGGTCTTTTCCAGCTCAAAACGACCGCGTGCGACATCTTGACAACAACCGCAAGGTAGCCTGGTCGTTCGTCCTCCTGTCTTGTCTCCGTGATCGAATCCTGATTCGATGAATGAATCCACTCTTTTTCACTCTATTTTTGTTCAGATCTCGTGGTCAAAGATGCTTTGACTGACGCCGAAGCCATCATTAAACAAGCTCTGCTCACTAGCCCGTCCGGTGTGTTCTTCTACTTCGATCAGCAGGTCCCAAGTTCGATCGCTGCTATTCGGGATTAATCCCATCTTTTTGTTGCTCCGATCCGTCGCCAACTGGACCTCGGCCCATCAGAATATCTCCGCCGTCGCCGGCGTGCGATAGATTCTATCCGTCGCCATTCGGGCTCAGGTCCAGCCCTCTCTGTTTCTGTTTTATTTTCGGAAATTGGCAGAAAATGTTTGAATCTTGCCAAATTCATATCTTTCAAACTATAACTTGAAATACAAAGTATTTTATATGAAATTTTATCAGGAAAATGTGTAGAATCTGAATATGTAATCCATATACCTGTTTGCATCTCGCATCATGTCGTTCCATGGTAGTTTGCATATCACCTTATAAACAACATATGGAGTATTTTGGGAAACGCTTATAATGTTTTCCCCGCTTCATTTAATTTGGTGTAGATCACCCATGACTTGTCTTACATGCTAATCAACATTTAAATTATCGTGTAGTAAAACAAGTTGAACCATATGTATGTGTGCCGGGATTCCGATTCCGCTTAATTTGGATAAGTTGCATTGCATCATAATTGCCATGTCATGCATACATGCTTCATATGATCATGCCGATTCTTTTGCCGTAGTTGTAAGTTGTGCATCCGTTGTTTGTTGTAGCTATTTGCTTCTTCTCGGATAGGACGATTCGTGGTGATGTGAGCAACGACAAGTTCTTCGGGTGTTCTTCGACAATCTTTTCAGGCGAGCCCTTTTCTCTCTACCCATTTAATACTTTTGCTCTCGCTAGCTCTATATTCTAGCCTTTTGTCGCGATGCTTTGTTCGAGTCCCGTGTCCTATCCACCTGTTTATCCAAAGCACGCCATAGAACCTTCCATACTTCCTATTAACCATGTGCTTGTTGTTTGAGTTGGCCCTGCGAGTCGTAGGCATTTTTAGGTTGTTCGACTTGTTTTATCTTGTCGGGTTGGGAAAGTTATCACATGCTCTACCTTGTGGATATATGTTGTTGGAGATAATCATGGCTTATTTATTGTTAATACTTAAAATTGAATTAAGCAGAGGCATCGGTGAGTCATTTTGCCAGTTTTCCGACGGCTCACTTGTGTCCCCTAGGACCCCGAGATCGCATGAACTGTTCTGAGACTGAGCGCTCTAACCAGACGTGGGTACGTTTACGGGCCTCCCCTCGATCACTGCCGGAATCTACACACTTGTCCAGTGGCCACAACTAGTTTGAGGTTTTCCATTTGGGTTTTGCGTGCATGCAGCTCTTGTATCTTAACGGTCCAATTTATTTTGGGGGAAGCCCAAGAGTGCCTTGTAACCCCTTGTTTTGCTTCTGCATGCACGTATAGGATGTGGTACGTGCGTTTATCGCTGCTGAAGCGGGTCGTCTCCCCAGAGTGGAGCCGGGCCTCGGAAGCCGTAGACACAAACAACTAGGTCCGTCTCGGAGATTCGGCCGGACTCTCGATACGGGTTCAACTTGGTTATGTGGCTTCCTGGACTTGTTTGTAGTGAAGGAGAGTGCGAGTCGTGACTATCCTAATGGCGCACCTATTTTTATTAAGGGTGCGACACTTGCCTGAAGGATTGATCGTACGTTTGGGTACATTTGGGCACCCCTGCAGGGTTAAATCTTTTCGAAAAGCCGTGTCCGCGGTTATGGACGACTTGGAGCTGTACTACTCGATCATAGAACAACTTGCACCTGCTATTTCAATACTAATAAACTTGTGTAGTAAGCTAGCACAACTACAACAATAAACCTGCAATAAAACTTGTTAACTGTGTGAGTGCCTTTGATATTGCTTCTTCGTGCGGGCGCGATGAGGTGATTCATCGGCTGGGTTATGTTTGTTGTAGTATTCTAGTTGGTTACTTTTATGCGCTCTCTTATCTTATCTATTTAGACGAAAGTTGTAGTGTGTCTCTGTAGTTTAGTGCTTTTGTTGCCGCTAAGTCCACCATATAGCCTGTAGGCGAGCACAGCTGAATTCTAGTCTCGCGAGTACGTGCCTCGGTACTCACCCTCATTTTTTTCTTTTTCTCTTTCTCCCTCCTTGTTCGGCAACCTTTGGCCCGACGATTTTGACAGGTATGGGAGCGACGACGTTAGCAAGGTTACCCTTCCGGCTTGGCCTGGGCAGGGTTATGGACGCCATCGTTTATCTTCAGGCCTCTTAGGCCCATTTGTATTCTTGTCCGTACTCGGATACTATTTTGCTTTATGTATGATTTGGATCTTTGTATGTATATTTGGATTCTTGACTCGTGGAGTCTTCTTGGTTATTATATATTCTTTTGTGGGTTCCATCGTGAACTTGTGTAACTGTTGCTACTCGATTCCACCCGCACCACGTGCACGCTCCCACGTGCACGAGACGCTTGGTGGTGCGTTTCCAAAGCGACATCATGTAGATTGTGGCTTAATCGCTATAATCTGCAAGGTGCCGGTTTTGGGGACGTTACAAGTGGTATCAGAGCTCAGGTTTTGTCGATACCCACGGGTCCAGTCTGCCTGTAGGATAACCTTGCCAACGGACGAGTTGAGTCTAGTGTGAAAACTATTTTTGCTAAAAATGAGTTGGATAGATCTAAGTAGTCTGCATTTTTCTCCTTACCTGTGTGCTTCTCTCCTCTTACCTTTGCGAGTTTTGAGTTCTCTCTCTTACCTGCTTCTCTGAGTTTAGGTTCCCACGTGGTTGGACGATCTCTTGCCTTTTATCCTAATAGGTTCGATCTTTGGAAGGATCTCGGTGGATGGTCATCGTTGTCGGCGTGAGCAAGAATTCCTTGTTGGTGGTGTCGAGAAGAAACCTCTTGTTAGTGGTGTCGCGGAGTTCAACATTAAGCATGAAGATCCGATAGTTTACCCAACTCCTCCCCCACCTTAGCGTGGATCTCGGGGCGAGATCCCTTGTTAGTGGTGTCGATTATAACGACCCGGAAAAATCCCAATATTAGAATTGTTTGTTCTTTTCTTTTTCACGTCATTGCGACGTCATTCTTCATCGTGCATACTTTCACCTTGCATGTTTTTTCAAATCTAAAATTATTTGGTACAATCCTATTTTTATTTTTCTCGTATGGTTTTATAATAAACCATCCTTTCTTTTCCTATGTTCTATTTAAACTAAAACTTTAATATTTGCAAACCTTTAAAAAAAATTTGTTTTGGGTACAAAATCTTGTTTTGAAGATGTTGTTTCAACCTATTTGGAAATCTCTCGCAAACCCCTCTCATTCTTTGTTTTGATCTTCTCTGCTATTTGAGCAATATCTAGAAAATGCCTCCAGGCAAATAGCCTTCTTTCTAACCCGAAGCCACCCATCTCTGATCTCTGTCTTTGGCCCACGGCCCAGCTTACTTCCGATGCCTCCTCCTGTCGTTGTCTTCTTCGTACGGGAGAAATCTTGCACCTCCACGTAGCCACCTGGTGGATGGGACGGCCACCATGAATTCCTCTCCTCCTTTAAAACCTTGTCCTCTGAAACCTGCAACCCTAGACTCCTCTGTTCCCCTACCACCGCCGCCACTCGCTCTTGTCCTTCCCGCTCTGGCTTCCTCTATTTCGCTCGCGTCGCAGCGTGTTCCCCGATCGCGCTCCCTTCCCGTGCTCCTCTTCGCTCCACGCGACAACAACTCGAGACCCAAGCCTCTGCCCTTACCATGCTTCTTCGGTTCTCCCTGCAAGCGGTGCAGCACACCACCTGCAGCTCTCCATCGACGCCCCGGTCCTCTCCGTCCGTCGCCTGCTATCGTTGTTTCCGCTCCGCGTCTACGCCTTCCCGTCCCGTTCGGTTCGTCCTGGTATTTTTTTTCATCGCTGCATGGTCGCCACCTTCGTCAAGCTCAAGGACGTCGCCAAGCACTTCTGCCCGGAGGTCGCCATCGTCCACCTTCGTCCGTGCGTCGCCAAGCTTCCGCTCACAGGCAGCGCATCCCCACCACTGACCCGTGCCTTCCCGCTCGTCCTCGCCATGTTTTCAAGCAACGTCGCCACTCACCTGTATGCATCCATGACCTCCTTCCCGTCAGTCACGCCGTCTCCTTCGTTGTTATCATCTTCCTGGACGTCTCAGACTCTGCTGTGCTCACGTTCGTCGGCGCGTCCGTGCACGCTCGTGCTCGGCATCTACTACGTCGCTTCGCTGTTGTTCCCGTCTGCTGCGCTTTCTGAATCCAAGGCGTGGTCTTTTCCAGCTCAAAACGACCGCGTGCGACATCTTGACAACAACCGCAAGGTAGCCTGGTCGTTCGTCCTCCTGTCTTGTCTCCGTGATCGAATCCTGATTCGATGAATGAATCCACTCTTTTTCACTCTATTTTTGTTCAGATCTCGCGGTCAAAGATGCTTTAACTGACGCCGAAGCCATCATTAAACAAGCTCTGCTCACTAGCCCGTCCGGTGTGTTCTTCTACTTCGATCAGCAGGTCCCAAGTTCGATCGCTGCTATTCGGGATTAATCCCATCTTTTTGTTGCTCCGATCCGACGCCAACTGGACCTCGGCCCATCAGAATATCTCCGCCGTCGCCGGCGTGCGATAGATTCTATCCGTCGCCATTCGGGCTCAGGTCCAGCCCTCTCTGTTTCTGTTTTATTTTCGGAAATTGGCAGAAAATGTTTGAATCTTGCCAAATTCATATCTTTCAAACTATAACTTGAAATACAAAGTATTTTATATGAAATTTTATCAGGAAAATGTGTAGAATCTGAATATGTAATCCATATACCTGTTTGCATCTCGCATCATGTCGTTCCATGGTAGTTTGTATATCACCTTATAAACAACATATGGAGTATTTTGGGAAACGCTTATAATGTTTTCCCCGCTTCATTTAATTTGGTGTAGATCACCCATGACTTGTCTTGCATGCTAATCAACATTTAAATTATCGTGTAGTAAAACAAGTTGAACCATATGTATGTGTGCCGGGATTCCGATTCCGCTTAATTTGGATAAGTTGCATTGCATCATAATTGCCATGTCATGCATACATGCTTCATATGATCATGCTGATTCTTTTGCCATAGTTGTAAGTTGTGCATCTGTTGTTTGTTGTAGCTATTTGCTTCTTCTCGGATAGGACGATTCGTGGTGATGTGAGCAACGACAAGTTCTTCGGGTGTTCTTCGACAATCTTTTCAGGCGAGCCCTTTTCTCTCTACCCATTTAATACTTTTGCTCTCGCTAGCTCTATATTCTAGCCTTTTGTCGCGATGCTTTGTTTGAGTCTTGTGTCCTATCCACCTGTTTATCCAAAGCACGCCATAGAACCTTCCATACTTCCTATTAACCATGTGCTTGTTGTTTGAGTTGGCCCTGCGAGTCGTAGGCATTTTTAGGTTGTTCGACTTGTTTTATCTTGTCGGGTTGGGAAAGTTATCACATGCTCTACCTTGTGGATATATGTTGTTGGAGATAATCATGGCTTATTTATTGTTAATACTTAAAATTGAATTAAGCAGAGGCCTCGGTGAGTCATTTTGCCAGTTTTCCGACGGCTCACTTGTGTCCCCTAGGACCCCGAGATCGCATGAACTGTTCTGAGACTGAGCGCTCTAACCAGACGTGGGTACGTTTATGGGCCTCCCCTCGATCACTGCCGGAATCTACACACTTGTCCAGTGGCCACAACTAGTTTGAGGTTTTCCATTTGGGGTTTGCGTGCATGCAGCTCTTGTATCTTAGCGGTCCAATTTATTTTGGGGGAAGCCCAAGAGTGCCTTGTAACCCCTTGTTTTGCTTCTGCATGCACGTATAGGATGTGGTATGTGCGTTTATCGCTGCTGAAGCGGGTCGTCTCCCCAGAGTGGAGCCGGGCCTCGAAAGCCGTAGACACAAACAACTAGGTCCGTCTCGGAGATTCGGCCGGACTCTCGATACAGGTTCAACTTGGTTAGGTGGCTTCCTGGACTTGTTTGTAGTGAAGGAGAGTGCGAGTCGTGACTATCCTAATGGCGCACCTGTTTTTATTAAGGGTGCGAGACTTGCCTGAAGGATTGATCCTACGTTTGGGTACATTTGGGCACCCCTGCAGGGTTAAATCTTTTCAAAAAGCCGTGTCCGCGGTTATGGACGACTTGGAGCTGTACTACTCGATCATAGAACAACTTGCACCTGCTATTTCAATACTAATAAACTTGTGTAGTAAGCTAGCACAACTACAACAATAAACCTGCAATAAAACTTGTTAACTGTGTGAGTGCCTTTGATATTGCTTCTTCGTGCGGGCGCGATGAGGTGATTCATCGGCTGGGTTATGTTTGTTGTAGTATTCTAGTTGGTTACTTTTATGCGCTCTCTTATCTTATCTATTTAGACGAAAGTTGTAGTGTGTCTCTGTAGTTTAGTGCTTTTGTTGCCGCTAAGTACACCATATAGCCTGTAGGCGAGCACAGCTGAATTCTAGTCTCGCGAGTACGTGCCTCGGTACTCACCCTCGTTTTTTTTCTTTTTCTCTTTCTCCCTCCTTGTTCGGCAACCTTTGGCCCGACGATTTTGACAGGTATGGGAGCGACGACGTTAGCAAGGTTACCCTTCCGGCTTGGCCTGGGCAGGGTTATGGACGCCATCGTTTATCTTCAGGCCTCTTAGGCCCATTTGTATTCTTGTCCGTACTCGGATACTATTTTGCTTTATGTATGATTTGGATCTTTGTATGTATATTTGGATTCTTGACTCGTGGAGTCTTCTTGGTTATTATATATTCTTTTGTGGGTTCCATCGTGAACTTGTGTAACTGTTGCTACTCGATTCCACCCGCACCACGTGCACGCTCCCACGTGCACGAGACGCTTGGTGGTGCGTTTCCAAAGCGACATCATGTAGATTGTGGCTTAATCGCTATAATCTGCAAGGTGCCGGTTTTGGGGACGTTACACTGATCAACTTCACCTTCTGCACCCGCTATAACACTCATGAAAAACAATGCGTGTATGCAGGGTATCCCACGGATCTGCCATCGCCTACAATGGCATGTCCTATCAACCAAACTCACTGGATACCTCCACTGCCTGTTTTTACTGTCAGTGTAGGTTACCTCAGCCTCCATTCCTTTTCTGATGCATTTCATCTTCAATTGTTTTGCCCTGGCATGCAAAGACTTAATCAAAGATGGGAGCATGAGATGGCCAACATATTTTGTGGCTGCAATTCTTTGACGCAGATCGATCTTTATCATGATCATCTGCCTAATCTTATCAAATATTTGCCACAGCATAAGCCCTTTCAATGACTTGACCTTTGCATTGAAACTCTCCGCAAGGTTACTTATTACATAGTCTACCTTGCAAATTTCATTGAATTGGCTTCTTGACCACACCCTACCATGATGTTCATTCAAGTACTCCTTCACCCCAGGTTTTTGTTTATACAACACTTCCAAATGAAACAGATGCTTCCTAATGCTGTATGTGTATACAGCTGGCCATAGGTTGTCAGTATAAACTTTACCCTTGAATTTCTTTGTAAAATTCTGTACCAAGTGTCACATATATTCCCTATGCTCCACTCCAGGGAATACTGCTTCTACTGCACTCTCCAAACCTTTGCAAGTGTCTGTGTGGATAGCAAGTCCTGGTGGATGACCTATAAGGTCGCGCAAATTCTGTAGAAACAAAGTCCAACTTTCCTCTGACTCAACCTCCAAAACTCCATAAGCAACAGGGAACATCCAATTGTGTCCATCAACTGCAGTAGTGATACGTCTCCGACGTATCTATAATTTTTGATGCTCCATGCTTATTTTTACACCATTTGCCTACTATTTTGTTACACTTCGTGGCACTTTTATGCATTTTCCGGAACTAACCTATTAACAAGTCGCCACAGTGCCAGTTCCCTGTTTTCTGCTGTTTTTGTGTTTCAGAAGTGATACACAGGAAATATTCTCGGAATTGGACGAAACAAGTTCCTGAAGTCTTATTTTTCCCGGAAGCTTCCAGAGATCCGAAGAGGAGATGGAGTGGGGCCATGAGGGGGCCACACACCAGGGCGGCGCGGCCTGGCCCCTGGCCGCGCCCCCTAGGTGTGAGACCACCTCGGTCCACTTCTGACGATGCCCCTTCGCCTATAAAGACCCCCCGATGGAAAAAACCTAAGTACCCGATCAATTTTCCAGAACACATCGCGATCCGCCGCCGCCGTCGACCCGAAGATCGGGAGGTTCCAGAAGCTCTTCCCGGCACCCTGCCAGAGAGGGGAATCGCCACCGAAGGTCTTCTTCATCGCCATGCTTGCCTCCGGAGCGATGAGTGAGTAGTCTACCTTGGACTATGGGTCCATAGCAGTAGCTAGATGGTTGTCTTCTCCACCATGTGCTTCATGTTTAGATCTCATGAGCTGCCCTACATGATTGAGATCACCGTTATGTAATTCTACATGTTTGGTTTGTTGGGATCCGATGAATATTGGTGTTATGATTGAGTTGCTATACTAAAATATATCTTATGTTATCTCTATGTTGTTTATGATCTTGCATGCTCTCCGTTGTTAGTAGCTATCTTGGCCGAGTAGTTGCTAGTGACTCCAAGAGGGGGTATTTATGCTCGATAGTGGGTTCATGCCTCTATTTAATCTGGAGGAGTGACAGAAACCTCTAAGGTTGTAGATGTGCTATTGCTACTAGGGAGAAAACAACATTCATATGCTCAAGGGCATATGCTTTGTTTACATTACACACTTTGCTTAATGCAATTATCTGTTGTTCGCAACTTAATACTTGTGGAGTTCTCAGATTGATTCGCCACAAGTGGATTATTAGTCATAGATGCAGTTGGATGGTGGTCTATGTATTTTGTTGTAATGCCCAGAGTAAATCTCATAGTGATCTTCTTGACATATCACGTTTATCTTTATTCTATCAATTGCCCAACTGTAATTCGTTTACCCAGCATGTGTTATTTATCTTATGGAGAGACACCACTAGTGAACTGTGGACCCCGGTCCTATTTCCATCATATTGCTATCACCTGTTTACTTTACTCGCATTGTTTACTTTACTCGCATACTTCTACTGTTTTCACTCAATACGCTCATAACCTTTGTTTCAAGCAAACTAGTGAGATTGACAACCTCATCGCAAGTTGGGAACAAAGTACTTGGTTGTATTGTGTGCAGGTTCCGCGTTGCAGCTAGCAAGCAAAGCTTGGATGAGGCGCCATATATAAATTGTCCGAAGCTATCGCAAACTAGCAAGCATCACCTTCAGTCGTATTGTCTGCTTTTCTCCTGATCGACAAACCTTGGTTTCTTAACTGAGGGAAAATCTGCTGCTATACTCATCACACCTTCCTCTTGGGGTTCCCAACGGGCTAGTCATTCACCACGCACAAGCAACAACTAATTTTCTGGCGCCGTTGCCAGGGAAGAGTGGAAGACCTCTGCAAGGGGAGTTTTTCGCACACACATCCTTTACTTTGTTTTATTGTTTTGCTTTACTTTATTTTTACCTGCATCATTTTATATCAAAAACCCAAAAAAGTTAGAATCCTTGGTAGTTGTTTTTACTTGTTTACTTTAGTTTTGCTGAAATGGCTAATCCTGAAAACACCAAGTTGTGTGACTTTACTAGCACGAACAATAGTGATTTTATCTGCACTCCTATTGCACCACCTGCTCCTGCTGCAAACTTTTATGAGATTAAGCCTGCTTTATTGAACCTTGCTATGAAAGAGCAATTTTCTGGCGCCGTCATTGATGTGGGAAAAGGCAATATAAGATTTATCTCCCCACCTTGCAATAGCCATGTCTTTCCTAGAGTCAAGAGCAAAGGTAAGAAAGGAAGACGTAAGGCGCCCACTGATCCTAGCACTTCATCACTTAATGTTACTTGATTCGCAATTTTCTGTGCCTAGCTCAAAGGCGTTAAAGAAAAGCACTCTTGGGAGATAACCCAATGTTTTATTTTCAGTACTTTTGTTTTATTTGAGTCTTGGAAGTCATTACTACTGTAATGACCGCTCCTTATCTTGTTTATTTTGTTGTTGTGCCAAGAGAAGCCTCTAATTCGAGTGAGGTAAAGATTTGGGGATGTTGCTGTCTTGAAACTGTTTTTGGTGCTGCACCATAAAATTCGTATAAATTCTCTGTATATCTTTTGGACCTGCGATTTCTTGTGCATATGCCCCAGGTTATATCCAAACTTTCATTAGTTTAACACTTTTTTGATTTGAGCAACAGAAAACCCCTCAAAAATCGGCCTTTGTCAGCTGTTCAGTTTTGCCAGATTTCTACCAATATTTGTGTTTGCCGCTTTATCGCTTTCTTTTGAGTTCTTTTGATCACAGAACTTTTGGGGAAGTTGCTACAGTAGTATATACTATATATGTGGTGGTTTTGGGTTGAAACCTGAAGCAAAAAGAGGTTGATTATATGCTATGATTACACTAATGTTGCTAATAGATTTGTATTTAGTTTTGTATGAAGGAAGTTTTCAAGTGTAGGGATTGGAGAATGATGAGATGAGTTGAAGAATGGACAAAAGCTCAAGCTTGGGGATGCCCATGCATCACCCCAAGAAATATTCAAGAAGTACAAGCGTCAAAGCTTGGGGATGCCCCCGAGGCACCCCTTCTTCATCGGCAAAAATCAGGTCACCTTTCAAGACACTATTTTTTTTGCTTCATGCACTATGTGTTTTTCTTGGAGCATCAGTTGTTTTAGTTTTCTTAGTTAGTTTAGTTTTGTTTGCTGTAATAAATGGTTGGACCCCAACAAATTTCCTTTGGAGGAGATGTACTCGTTTTCATTTGCCAAGAACACTCAGTTTTTCACTCTTATCGTTCACCGAGTGTTCTTCTTTTTCTGCTACTGCTTTTGGTTTTCATTTTTGCCTTGATTTGCGTTCAAATCTTGTCATATCTTTTCATCAAGGTGTATTTTTGCCTCTGATCTTTATTGGTTTTCATCAAAAGAGGTGTTTTAAAAATTTCAAATGGTGTTGGAAAAGAGAAAAAGCTTTATGCAAAATAGTGGTACAAGAAGGAGCTTGTGTAGACTGCGGCTTAGGCTTTTTCATGTCATCCTTGATGTCTTTTTGATAGTATGCTTAGTGGTTTTGCTGTAGCATGACTTGTCTCAAATAACTGAGATTGCATAATGAGCCTTTGAAAAAATCATGCGTTGTTTTTATTGTATGGAAGCATTATTTTGGTTTTCTCCTTGATGCTTTATTTGGGTTGACTTGGCGCATGCTCACACATGTTAGACTCTTACAAGTCGCCAATAGCCTCTATGATCATTTAGTTTTTGACTTTTGATGCCATCTTAAGCTTCTTTTAATGTCGCTTTGTCGCTTTGCATGATTATAGCCATTATTGCTCTCTTAGTTGGTCGCTCCGAGTCTTTTGCTAGCCCTCGCCTTGTACTGAGTATGAGCTCTACTCGTGCATCCAACTCCTAAAAACCAAAGTTTTCCAAAGTGTCCACCATACATACCTACTAGCAATTTGCTATTCCAAGTAAATTTGACTTGCTTTTATCTTCTCTTCAAATTAAACTCTTACCAGTGTTATGCGAAAATTGGTCAGTAAAGCTCTCACGAACCGGATGGCACACTTTACTTTTTCCTGTTCTTAAAAATTTGACATTATGGTCTCTTATGTTGAGTTGTTATGCTTGCAAGTTGTAAGCTGGATTCTTGCCCATGCATGCTGTCATGGGGCAAGCTTTCAACATTGCACTTCTTATTTGAGTTGATATCGTGATCTTTTGTTTATAGATGCCCACGGTGTGAAATGAGTTGGGAATCTTGTGGGGATCATGGAGTTTGTATATGTGTTAGGGAAACGCCTGGGCCGCCAATCTAAGCCATGCATAATTCATGGTGAAAATTTGCAGCATACCCATGGTGGACATTCGACGACGCATCTCAAAATAAAAAGCTATACAAATGGTAAATAAAAGAGATGTCGAGGTGTTCATTGTCTGCTTGTCCTGTCATTTTGATGTGGGCTTGTTCCATGTCATCGGGCACGGAGGTACCCCGTTGGCGGTTTTCGATGATACATATATACTTACAGTGACAAGAGCCTTGCTTGAGACTCTAAGTTGAGTAGCATGAGGTTTGGGTACTCGTATTCACGGGACACGAGGTTTTCGACTTATGATTTGTCAAGCATATGCATCATAATTGTTCTCGCATTAACTCTAACCATTCAAGATGCTTATGATGGGGGCAATGAGAGCTCAAAGCCGGTAAGTAACATAATTTTTGAAGGTTATAAAACTTGCAATCACTGCTTCCCTCCGCGAAGGGCCTTTCTTTTACTTTTATGTTGAGTCACCACCTTCTTTCTTTATGCACCATAAGAGAGCAAAGTTGTCATTCTTAGTATAATGTGCATTGTCCCAAAGTTTTCATTGATTGATTCATATTGTTGGTTTCACTTGTTCTTAAATTATTTGTATCTAGTCGCCCTCTTAAACTTGAAGGTGTCCTATGCATTTATGTTTTGCTCTCCATGAAGGACAAGCTGAAAACCATTTGTATGTTTTTCCTTATGATTTGAATACACGTTTGACTTTCATTGTTTCATTTTCATGATCTTTTGTTTGTGTTCATTTTCATGTTTACAACATGGTTGCTAAGTTTCTATTGTCAAGATTATATCTTCATGCCCATGTTTTAAGTTCTTATGATCCCAGCTCACAGTGCTTACATATATGATCAAGATTGTGTAGGTGCATGTCACCTCAAAAATTATTCTTTTGCTATCACTTACCTACTCGAGGACGAGCAGGAGTTACGCTTGGGGATGCTTGATACATCTCCGACATATCTATAATTTTTGATGCTCCATGCTTGTTTTTACACCATTTGCCTACTATTTCGTTACACTTCGTGGCACTTTTATGCATTTTCCGGAACTAACCTATTAACAAGTCATCACAGTGCCAGTTCCCTGTTTTCTGCTGTTTTTGTGTTTCATAAGTGATACACATGAAATATTCTTGGAATTGGATGAAACAAGTTCCTGAAGTCTTATTTTTCCCGAAAGCTTCCAGAGATCCGAAGAGGAGACGGAGTGGGGCCATGAGGGGGCCACACACCAGGGTGGCGCAGCCTGGCCCCTGGCCGCGCCCCCTAGGTGTGAGACCACCTCGGTCCACTTCTGACGATGCCCCTTCGCCTATAAAGACCCCCCGACGGAAAAAACCTAAGTACCCGATCAATTTTCTAGAACACATCGCGATCCGCCGCCGCCGTCGACCCAAAGATCGGGAGGGTCCAGAAGCTCTTCCCGGCACCCTGCCGGAGAGGGGAATCACCACCGGAGGTCTTCTTCATCGCCATGCTTGCCTCCGGAGCGATGAGTGAGTAGTCTACCTTGGACTATGGGTCCATAGCAGTAGCTAGATGGTTGTCTTCTCCACCATGTGCTTCATGTTTAGATCTCATGAGCTGCCCTACATGATTGAGATCACCGTTATGTAATTCTACATGTTTGGTTTGTTGGGATCCGATGAATATTGGTGTTATGATTGAGTTGCTATACTGAAATATATCTTATGTTATCTCTATGTTGTTTATGATCTTGCATGCTCTCCGTTGTTAGTAGCTATCTTGGCCGAGTAGTTGCTAGTGACTCCAAGAGGGGGTATTTATGCTCAATAGTGGGTTCATGCCTCTATTTAATATGGGGGAGTGACAGAAACCTCTAAGGTTGTAGATGTGCTGTTGCTACTAGGGAGAAAACAACATTCATATGCTCAAGGGCATATGCTTTGTTTACATTACACACTTTGCTTAATGCAATTATCTGTTGTTCGCAACTTAATACTTGTGGAGTTCTCAGATTGATTCGCCACAAGTGGATTATTAGTCATAGATGCAGTTGGATGGCGGTCTATGTATTTTGTTGTAATGCCCAGAGTAAATCTCATAGTGATCTTCTTGACATATCATGTTTATCTTTATTCTATCAATTGCCCAACTGTAATTCATTTACCCAGCATGTGTTATTTATCTTATGGAGAGACACCACTAGTGAACTGTGGACCCCGGTCCTATTTCCATCATATTGATATCACATGTTTACTTTACTCGCACTGTTTACTTTACTCGCATACTTCTACTGTTTCCACTCAATACGCTCATAACCTTTGTTTCAAGCAAACCGGTGAGATTGACAACCTCATCGCAAGTTGGGAACAAAGTACTTGGTTGTGTTGTGTGCAGGTTCCGCGTTGCAGCTAGCAAGCAAAGCTTGGACGAGGCGCCATATATAAATTGTCCGAAGCTATCGCAAACTAGCAAGCATCACCTTCAGTCGTATTGTCTGCTTTTCTCCTGATCAACAAACCTTGGTTTCTTAACTGAGGGAAAATCTGCTGCTATACTCATCACACCTTCCTCTTGGGGTTCCCAATGGGCTGGTCATTCACCACGCACAAGCAACAAGTAGCAGCAACTAGCTGTCCTTTAAACCTGCCATGAAGAGCTGTTGCATCCACGGCCAAATAAGGCCTGCAACCGTCCAGAAAGCCTTTCCAGCAAGCTTTGAAACAAATAAAAGCCCTTCTAAAACATTCCTTCTGCATTATCCTCCCGCTTTTCAATTTGTAGGGAACTGTATGCTTGTCTATCGCTACAACACTGCCTGGACTAGCCATCTCCACTTCAGCTTTGAAAGTGTAAAGCAACTGAAAGCTTTCATTCCATGGACCATTGATCCTGTCAAGAGCCATTTCCTTTGCATAGAACATCCTCATGTAAGGTATTTTTATATTAAACTTATCAGATATCAATTTTATGAGTGCTGTTGGACCAAGTGATGGAGTTTCTCTCAGCCAATCTATGATTGCATCTGCCAACAACCTAATCTTCACTAGCTTTGATTTCTCCTCTGGCGCTCCCGCTCATGGTGGACAAGTATGGTCGATCGAGTTCTTCTTTATCTGAAACATAATTATAAGGGATGTCAGTAACAGTTAACAAATTTTACACTGTGATCTAAAATACACAACTGGTTGGCGTAGTACCTGAACCACGGTGCTTCTGAGCATTGTGGATGCATGCAGCCTCCACTTACACCTCTTGTATGGGCACTTAACTGTGAACCTACCTGGCTCACTTTTAATAACCTCATAATCATTCTTGGTGAGAATGCAATATGTAGTAATTGCATTACGGCAGTCCATCATCGTTTGAAATACGGTGCCTTCTGCAAGCTGAGGATCCTCCCTGTTCCACTCAATTGTTGGCAAGTCATCACCTTCGTAATCGGCTAAAACGAGGCTGTCATTGTTCTCATCCTTCTCTTCATCATCAGTGTCATCAAATCTGACACCTTGTGCAATATCTTCCATGTATTGATCCTCCATTGCCTGCTTACTGTATCGATCTACCAATTCAGGAAACATCAACTCATCCTCATCATCTTGAGGAGACGGATCCTCAATCTCTGCATTGTCCTCCACATCGACCGCAGGAACGATCTGGCTACCACTACCACTAGCACTGGGGACAAATGGTGCTGCTGTGGACCTACAAGGAGCGGGGCGGCGCACACGATTAGCAGAGGCAGCAACACTAGAGAGACATGATGCCCGACCACCTGATGATGCCCCAACACCAGATGATGCCTGGACCCTGTCCACATTGATTCAAATTTTACCGACACGGCAAGAATCATTTAAAGCAAAAAGAATTCCCAGATCCTCATCGGAAATTAGTGGAACATATCTTCCCTCCGTGCTATTGAAATATTGGAAATCAACTGAATCGCCAGAGCCCCAGGGGTACTGAGCGCAGATGTTATCTTTTAAATCCCTCAACGAGATGGTAGTTGCAACCACCGTTGGGATGTAAAATCCGCTCACATTGCGTTCAGAATCACGCAAAAAGCTAGTATCCAGCCTAACCACCAGCTGAAAAGCCAGCGCTGGATCAATCCTATTCGAAAAGCAACGCAATTAGTTGAGCAACAATGATTCGCGCTCAAAAACTGCCTACTGTTAATTCACATAGGCAGACGATGCTTACCCAGATGGAATCCATGCGTTATATCCCTCCGATTCCCAATCTTTTCCGCCGTTGAGGGGCATAATCGGCACACCAGACGGCTGTACAAACTCTACCACGATAGGGGTAGATCTAGTGGAGGCGGAGCCCTCTCCGCCTCCCGGGGGTGGTGGTGGGGGCGGGGGCGGCTCGGGAGCGGGCGACGCCATAAGGTAGGAGGGCAGGATGGCGTGGCGGCGGAGGGGCGGTGTGTGAGCTCTTCCAGTCTCGGGCGGAGGGGAAAGCTTTTTTTTTGAATGACAGACCGCCAGTCCGACGTGTCTCATTGGGTCAACAGTCAACATCATTCAAAAGCAACGGTCCATTCACAACCACCGCGGCTTCCTAGCCGTCACCGGTAATGGTCTAAGGCCTCTGACCAGACGGCAACCCTCTTGTCCGAGCGTCTACGAGGGGTTTCAAACTAGAGGGAGGGGAAAACTGAGGAAAAGTTAAGCGGCTGGGGAAAACTGAGCACAACTAAGGACCCGAGGGCACGAAAATAGAAATCCCTATAGTATTTATCTTGAGTTAGGACATGAAGTGTTTGAAGAGAAAATTAAAAAACCTATGAAACTTTATTTGCGTACTAATAGCAATGTTATTAGTATGAATTCTTTGAACACCATTATTGCTAATGTTATGGAAAAGTCTAAGCTTGGGGAAGCTGGTTTTGATGAGCACGATATTTTTAGGCCCCCAAGCATGGAGGAGAAAATTTACTTTGATGATACTATATCTCCAGTTTATGATGATTACAATGATGAGTATGATATTTTCAGTCCACCTACTATTGAGGAGAAAATTAGTTATGATTACAATATGCCTCCTATATTTGATGATTATGGTGATGAGAATAATAATGATAGCTATTTTGTTGAATTTGCTCCCACTACGATTAAGAAGAATGACTATGTTTATGTGGAGAGTATTAATTCTTTTATGCATGTGGCTCATGATAATAATGTTTTATGTGATAGTTATTTTGTTAATTTTATTCATGATGCTACTGAAAGTTATTATGAGAGAGGGAAACATGGTTTTATGCATCTCAATAATATTAAGTTTCCCCTCTTTATGTTGAAAATCTTGAAGTTGCACTTGTTTTGCTTTTCTATGCTTGTTGCTTTGTGCTCTCATGAATTGTTTCTTTACAAGATTCTTTTTCATAGGAAGTGGTTTAGATTTAAAATTGTTTCGTATTTGCTTTTTGATGCTCTCTTTGCTTCGAGCTCGTTTCTGGCGCTTATGTGAGCATCTTCTCAAATCACTGCGCCTAGTTCAAAGGCGTTAAAGAAAAGCACTCTTGGGAGATAACCCAATATTTTCTTTTCAGTAATTTTTCTTTTGTTTAGTCTTGGAAGTTGTTACTACTGTAATTACCTCTCCTTATCATTTTTATTTCGTTTTTGTGCCAAGAGTAGCCGCTAATTGGAGCAAGGTAAGATTTGGGGAAGTTGCTGTTCTGAAACAGATTTCTGCGCCTCCCTGTAAAAATTTGTGAAAATTCCCAGAATGTCGTTTTGATCTACGATTTCTTTTGCACATGACCCAGGTTATTATCTAACTTTCATTAGTTTTGCACTTTTCGATTTGAGTAACAAAAGATTTTCGAAAAAATTTATCTTTACCAGCTGTTCTGTTTTGACAGATTTCTGCCACTATTTGCATTTGCCTCTTGATCTCTTTCTTTTTGAGTTCTTTTGATCACGGAACTTCTGAGAGAAGTTGTACAATAGCTTATGTGTTAATATGTGTTGTACTTGAGTTGAAACTGAACCAAAGTGGATATACTATCTTGCATACACTAATGTTGCTAATGAGAATTGTGTGAAGTTTTGTATGAAGGAAGTTTTCTAGTGTAGGGAAAGGAGAATGATGAGATGAGATGAAGGATGGAAAAAAGCTCAAGCTTGGGGATGCCCATGTCACCCCAAGAAATATCCAAGAAGTACAGGTGTCACAGCTTGGGGATGCCCAAGGCACCCCCTTCTTCATCAACAAAAATATCAGGTCATCTTTCAAGACATTATATTTTTATTGCTTCATATGCTATGTGTTTTTTCTTGGAGCGCCCTTATTTTTATTTTCAGTTTTCTTTTGTTTTGTTTGCTGTAATAAATGGTTGGATCACACTATATTTCTTTTAGATAAGACACACCCCATTCTTATTGCCTAGAACACTCTAGTTTTCACTCTTATCGTTCAACGAGTGTTCTCTTTTTCTAGTACTGCGTTTAGCTTTTATTTTTCGCCTTCATTTTTGTTTAGAACTTGTTGGTTATTTTTAGCTAGGTGTTTTTATACCTATGGTCTTTGTTGATTTTCATCTTTGAGAGTTGTTTTAAATAGGTTGATTGGTGTTGGAAAATAGTAAAATGTTTCATGCTTATAGTGGTGCAAAAGGGAGCTTGTTTAGACTGTTGCTTAGACTTTAGCATGTCATGCTTGATATTATTTTGATTTTATGCTTAGTAGTTATTGTTGTAGCATGACTTGTCTCAAATAACTGAGAGTGCTTAATGTTCCTTTGAAAGAATCATGCGTTGTTTTTATCTTATAGAAGCATAATATTGTTGTATTCTCCTTTGATGCTTTATTTGGGTTGACTTGGCGCATGCTTACACCATGTTATGACTATAAACCAGTCGCCTCAAGCCTCTATGATCATTTAGTTTTTGACTTGTAATACCACTTTATGCTTTGATTAATAATGTTTTGTCGCTATGCATGATTATGGCCGTTATTGCTCTCTTAGTTGGTCGCTGCTAGTCTTTTGCTAGCCTTCATCTGTACTGAGTATGAGCTCTACTTGTGCATCCTACTTCCAAAAACCAAAGTTTGCCAATGTGTCCACCATATCTACCTATTAGCATTTTTTGCTATTCCAAGTATATTCATCATACTTTTATCTATCTTCCAAATTAAATTTTTTGTTATGAGAAAATTAGTTAGTAAAGCTCTCAAGAACTTGATGGCACATTTTACTTTCTTGCACTTAATAAACTTGACCATAAGATCAAGTCTATCAAATTGCTTCTAGCATCAGCCCTGGAGGTGGGGGGTGAGAGGTGAGAGCTTGACGCTTCTGCGTCATCCCCGTGGTGAGTGCCGGCGGCTTGCCACCGACAATGGCTTCTTCTTCAAAGTCTTCTGCTGCTCCAATGGTTGATAGGTGGCATGCTACCTATTGGGCTTCTTTTCAGTGCAAGTTTTCAAGATCATATTCTAGTTTCTTGGTCTTGAGAACCAAAGACTCAAGTGTTCTCCTGTTATCGGATGAAGAAAAGATCGTGGATCGTCAACCTCTGGAAGATGGAGAAACTATTCAATCAGGTATGATCATTACATTTCCTTGTCACTCTGCTTTGGTCCAAGATAGGATTGCTTTGGAGAACTCTGTTGATCTAGTCTCTACCCCGGCTTTGAATTTCTATCGTGGAGTTCTTTTTGATGAATCTATCCAAAAGAAATTTGGTCATGTGGTTAACTTCAATGAAAATCATAGAAGAAGAGAATTCCTTATGGTGGTGTCATTTTCTAGAGCTTGTTTTAGATTAAACAATCATACTGTTGCTATTGCTCTACAAGCTTGTTTTGAAGGTTTAGCTTCTAAGTTTAGAGTTCATACTCTTAGAGATAGAACATTCAGATTTTTAGTGGCTTCAAAGTTAGTTGGATTTGAAATTTACAATGCTGGAAAAATCTCAGAAAAGGACTTTGAAATTTCGTTCAATCTTTGGGGCAATGGTGGTCCTAATTGGCTTGTGGAAGAAAGAAAATATTACTCTGAACAAGATTCTTCCTGGACAACAGTTTATCGTAAGAAAACTTTGGTTTTTGATCGCTTAAAATTTCAAAATCTAGTTCCTCCTTCAAGATCAGAGAAAAGACAATCTATTTTCCAAAGACTTGAATTTCAAAATTCAAATTTGAATATTGGTCAACAGAAAATGGTTTCCAGCAAAAACTCCTCTCAGCCTTCATTTGCTGAGGTAGTTATTTCTGGCCGCTCTAAATCTCCAGAGAAAATTTTGAATAACTCCTTTAATGCAATAATTCTGGACATAAATTCACAGCGAAATTTTCTGCCAATCAAATCTGCGGGTCAAAAGCGCTTGCCCAATTTGCTCCCGGGCCTAATACCATTCATGAAATTCAAATCTTTTAATGCCCCTAATAGGGCTGATTGGCCAGAAGATCCTTGCCCGATTTGGTTCAGAGCCTATAGGCCTAGCTTACCGCTGGTAATTGCGACTTCCTTTAATGAACTTTTTTCTCGCTTGCCTGGGTACTTCTCTGTTCCCCTTGCCCCCTGGAATTCTCAGAGCACAGTAAACCCCAGCTCGCCGTCGGCGTCGGAGAAATCGGCGCAGCAAAATCCAGCCAAGATGGCAAACATTCCCATTGATGCTGCGCCATTCGTCCTGCCGGAGAGGGGAATCACCACCAGAGGTCTTCTTCATCGCCATGCTTGACTCCGACGCGATGAGCGAGTAGTCTACCTTGGACTATGGATCCATAGCAGTGGCTAGTTGGTTGTCTTCTCCACCATGTGCTTCATGTTTAGATCTCGTGAGCTGCCTTACATGATCGAGATCACCGTTATGTAATTCTACATGTTGTGTTTGTTGGGATCCGATGAATATTGGTGTTATGATTGAGTTGATATGCTGAATATTATCTTATGTTATCTCTATGTTGTTTATGATCTTGCATGCTCTCCGTTGTTAGTAGCTATCTTGGCCGAGTAGATACTAGTGACTCCAAGAGGGGGTATTTATGCTCGATAGTTGGGTTCATGCCTCTATTTAATCTGGGGGAGTGACAGAAACCTCTAAGGTTATAGATGTGCTATTGCCACTAGGGAGAAAACAACATTCATATGCTTAGTTTACATTACACACTTTGCTTAATGCAGTTATCTGTTGTTCGCAACTTAATACTTGTGGAGTTCTCGGATTGATTCGCCACAAGTAGATTATTAGTCATAGATGCAGTTGGATGGCGGTCTATGTATCTTGTTGTAATGCCCAGAGTAAATCTCATAGTGATCCTCTCGACATATTCACGTTGTCTTTATTCTATCAATTGCCCAACTGTAATTTGTTTACCCAGCATGTGTTATTTTATCTTATGGAGAGACACCACTAGTGAACTGTGGACCCCGGTCCTATTTCCATTATATTGCTATCACATATTTACTTTACTCGCATACTACTATTGCTTTCCACTCGATACGCTCATCCCTTTGTTTCAAGAAAACCGGTGAGATTGACAACCTCATCGTAAGTTGGAAACAAAGTATTTGGTTGTGTTGTGTGCAGGTTCCACGTTGCTAGTAGTTGAAGACGTGCTAACAAGTTATTGTTAACGGCGCCCTTGTTGGAGTGTCACTAGGCTAGCATCACCTTCTTGAGTTTGGCTTTTTCCTACTGGATTGACTACCTTGGTTTCATAACTGAGGGAAAACTTGCTGCTATATTCATCAAACCTTCTCTTGGGGTTTCCAACTAGCCGGTCATTTACTTCATCAACTACACGCCAACAAGTTCTGTAGCACCATTCATCACCGCGCCATCAACAAGTTTTCTGGCGCCGTTGCCGGGGAAAAAGAAGATTTCTGCAAGGGGAGTCTCGCACGCACATCCTTTACTTTGTTTATTGTTTTGCTTTACTTTATTTTTGCTTGCATCTTTTTATCAAAAATAAAAAATTAGGTCCTTCTATAGTTGTTATTTTTGTTGGTCTGTTATTATCTTGCTTTACCATGCTTTCTATCAATGGTTGGTTTCTTTGAAACTAAATCTTTTTGGCAAGGTGGATTCACAGAAGAGCAGCAAAATTATTATGAGGAACTCCGCTTGTCACAAAAAGGGAAACACTTATGGGAACAAATCAATAGATTGTATATCATTGCTAGAAACGTGTGCTCTACTTATAATGTTACTTATTGCTTTGATAGATCTTGTTGCTGTAGGAGGTATAAACACCTCCCTTTTCAATGTGAGTATAATGATGATGTTACCATATCTTCTTATATTAATGGAAATTATGACTTTTATGATGTGGAACAAATTGAAGAATTTATTGCTTGGAAGGGTGCATTTGAACTTGCTTATTTGCTTGAAAATACTGATGATGCACCTTATAAATACGAGGTTTATGATATACTTAAATTTTGCTTTGATAATTACAAGGAAGAAAATGGCTATATTCTTAAATATTTTAATAGATGATCTCCAATGGAAGAGACTAATGCCTTGAAGGAGCCTATGGAAAAAAGAAATTGCTGAAACTGGAAGCTCATTGGATGAAAAAGAGGAGGAGAGTGATGATCAAGAGGAGGAAGAATGGAGCTACCCATGTCCACCTCCCAATAAGAGTAACTCTTTAACTAATACCTTATTTGATCGCCCTCCATGCTTAACAAAGGAGGGTGAGTGAGATATTTATATTGTTGAGTTTGTTCATGATGCTACTGAAAATTATTATGATAGAGGAAAATATAGTTGTTGGAATTCTCATGTTACTAAAACACCTCTCTTTATATTGAAAGTTCTGAAGTTGCTCTTGTTTTATCTACCCATACTTGTGACTATGTGCTTATTTGATTTATTTTCTTACAAGATTCCTATGCATAGGAAGTGGGTTAGACTTAAATGTGTTTTATATTTGCTCCTTGATGCTCTTTTTGGCTTCCATTCATATTTCTTATGTGAACATCTTCTCAAATTACTGAGCCTAGCTCAAAGGCGTTAAAGAAAAGCACTCTTGGGAGATAACCTAAATTTTTTTCAGTTCTTTTTCTTTTATTTGAATCTTGGAAGTTATTACTACTGTAATAACCGCTCCTTATCCTTTTTATTTTGTTTTTGTGCCAAGAGAAGCCTCTAATTTGAGTGAGGTAAGATTTGGGGATGTTGCTGTCCTGAAACAGTTTTCGGTGCTGCACCGTAAAAATTCGTGAAAATTCTCAGTATATCTTTTGGACCTGCGATTTCTTGTGCATATGCCCCAGGTTATATCCAAACTTTCATTAGTTATACACTTTTTGATTTGAGCAACAGAAAACCCTCTAAAAATTCGACCTTTGTCAGGTGTTCTGTTTTGAGAGATTTCTGCCAATATTTGTGTTTGCCGCTTTATCGCTTTCTTTTTGAGTTCTTTTGATCACGGAACTTTTGGGGAAGTTGCTACAGTATTATATGCTTTATATGTGGTGGTTTTGAGTTGAAAACTGAAGCAAAAAGGGTTGATTCATTGCTATGCTTACACTAATGTTGCTAATAGAATTGTGTTTAGTTTTGTATGAAGGAAGTTTTCAAGTGTAGGGATTGGAGAATGATAAGATGAGTTGAAGAATGGACAAAATCTCAAGCTTGGGTATGCCCATGTCACTCCAAAAAATATCCAAGAAGTATAAGCGTCAAAGCTTGGGGATGCCCCCGAGACACCCCTTCTTCATCGGCAAAATAGGTCACCTTTGAACACACTATATTTTTATTGCTTCATGCATTATGTATTTTTCTTGGAGCGTCAGTTGTTTTTAGTTTTCAGTTTTTTTTAGTTTTGTTTGCTGCAATAAATGGTTGGACCCCAACAAATTCCTTTTGGAGAAGTTGCCTTGCTTTTCATTTGCCAAGAACACTCAGTTTTTCACTCTTATCGTTTCAACGAGTGTTCTTCTTTTTCTAGAACTGCGTTTAGCTTTTGTTTTTCGCCTTGATTTTTGTTCAGATCTTATTATATCTTTGCATCAAGGTGTATTTTGACCTCTAGTCCATGTTGGTTTTCATCAAAAGAGTTGTTTCAAAAAAGTTTGAATGGTGTTGGAAAAGAGAAAAAGCTTTATGCAAAAAAGTGGTACAAGAAGGAGCTTGTGTAGACTGCGGCCTAGGCTTTTGCATGTCGTGCTTGATGTATTTTTGATAGTATGCTTAGTGGTTTTGCTGTAGCATGACTTGTCTCAAATGACTGAGATTGCTTAATGAGCCTTTGAAAAAATCATGCATTGTTTTAATTATTTCGAAGCATTATTTTGGTTTTCTCCTTTGATGCTTTATTTGGGTTGACTTGGCGCATGCTCACACATGTTAGACTCATACAAAGTCGCCATAAGTCTCTATGATCATTTAGTTTTTGACTTTTGATGCCATCTTATGCTTCTTTTAATGTTGCTTTGTCGCTCTGCATGATTATGGCCGTTATTGCGCTCTTAGTTGGTCGCTCCCAGTCTTTTGCTAGCCCTCATTTTGTACTGAGTATGAGCTATACTCGTGCATCCAACTCCTAAAAACCAAGTTTGCCATTGTGTCCACTATAAATTCCTATGCATGGTATTTGTAAGCCATTCCAAGTAAATTTTCATGTGTTACCTTTCAAAACTTTCAACTACTTCTTATTTTGTGCCACTGTTTTTAGCTCATGGGGATGTAGTGGTCGGAATTGCTATCTTCCATATTAAATTAAGTACCCCTCGACTAGGCAGCTTCATCTGCTCGTCATTAATTTTGCATGAGAGTTGGTCAGACCATTGCAATCTAATTCTAAAAAAAAAGAAAAAAAATGCACTCCTCCATGGTATGTGAATGTTGGTGGGAACCCGATGGAATCGGTTAGCCATGGTTTGAGCAAGGAAAAAAGGTGGGGAGGAGTGCCAAAGCTTTATAAAAGAGCACTAATGTGCCAAATTTTCAAAGAACTCGGAACCGCTCTCACTTGTTTATTATGGAAGATAGTAAGACCCCATTGCCAGCCGTTGACATGAAACAACCACCTCTCAAAACCCAATTTTTACCTCTCTGTTTTACAAATGAAAAGCTCTAGCACATGTTTAATCACTGCTTCCCTCCGCGAAGGGCCTTTCTTTTACTTTTATGTTGAGTCACCACCTTCTATCTTTATGCACCGTCTAAGAGAGCATAGTTGTCATTCTGGGTATAATGTGCATTGTCCCAAAGTTTTCATTGATTGATTCATGATGTTGGTTTCACTTGTTCTTAAATTACTTGTATCTAGTCGCCCTCTTAAACTTGAAGGTGTCCTATGCATTTATGTTTTGCTCTCACATGAAGGACAAGCTGAAAACCATTTGTATGTTTTTCCATATGATTTGAACACATGTTTGACTTTCATTGTTTCATTTTCATGATCTTTCATTTGTGTTCTTTTTCATGTTATAACACAGTTGCTAAGTTTCTTCTATCAAGATTTTATCTTTCATGCCCATGTTTTAAGTTCTTTTGATCCCAGTGCACAACGCTTACATAGATGATCAAGATTGTGTAGGTGCATGTCACCTCAAAAATTATTTCTTTTGTTATCACTTACCTACTCGAGGACGAGCAGGAGTTAAGCTTGGGGATGCTGATACGTCTCAAACGTATCTATAATTTTTGATGCTCCATGCTTGGTTTACACCATTTGCTTAGTGTTTTGTTACACTTCGTGGCATTTTTATGCATTTTCCGGAACTAACCTATTAACGAGATGCCACAGTGCCAGTTCCCTGTTTTCTGCTGTTTTGTGTTTCAGAAAAGTTACACAGGAAATATTCTCGGAATTGGACGAAATAAAAGCCAAACATCCATAAATTCACCGAAGCTTTCAGAGAACCGAAGAGGAGACGGAGTGGGGCCACAAGGGGCCCACACAACAGGGCGGTGCGGCCTAGGGCTAGGCCGCGCCTCCTATGTGTGTGGCCGCTTCGGTCCACTTCTGACGATGCCCCTTCGCCTATAAAGACCCCCCGACGGGAAAAACTTAAACACCCGATCACTTTTCCAGAAACATATCGCGATCCACCGCCGTCGTTGACCCGAGATCAGGAGGGTCCAGAAGCTCTTCCTGGCACCCTGCCGGAGAGGGGAATCACCACCAGAGGTCTTCTTCATCGCCATGCTTGACTCCGACGCGATGAGCGAGTAGTCTACCTTGGACTATGGATCCATAGCAGTGGCTAGTTGGTTGTCTTCTCCACCATGTGCTTCATGTTTAGATCTCGTGAGCTGCCTTACATGATCGAGATCACCGTTATGTAATTCTACATGTTGTGTTTGTTGGGATCCGATGAATATTGGTGTTATGATTGAGTTGATGTGCTGAATATTATCTTATGTTATCTCTATGTTGTTTATGATCTTGCATGCTCTCCGTTGTTAGTAGCTATCTTGGCCGAGTAGATACTAGTGACTCCAAGAGGGGGTATTTATGCTCGATAGTTGGGTTCATGCCTCTATTTAATCTGGGGGAGTGACAGAAACCTCTAAGGTTGTAGATGTGTTGTTGCCACTAGGGAGAAAACAACATTCATATGCTTAAGGGCATATGCTTTGTTTACATTACACACTTTGCTTAATGCAGTTATCTGTTGTTCGCAACTTAATACTTGTGGAGTTCTCGGATTGATTCGCCACAAGTGGATTATTAGTTGTAGATGCAGTTGGATGGCGTTCTATGTATCTTGTTGTAATGCCCAGAGTAAATCTCATAGTGATCCTCTCGACATATTCACGTTGTCTTTATTCTATCAATTGCCCAACTGTAATTTGTTTACCCAGCATGTGTTATTTTATTTTATGGAGAGACACCACTAGTGAACTATGGACCCCGGTCCTATTTCCATTATATTGCTATCACCTGTTTACTTTACTCACACTGTTTACTTTACTCGCATACTACTATTGCTTTCCACTCGATACGCTCATCCCTTTGTTTCAAGCAAACCGGTGAGATTGACAACCTCATCGTAAGTTGGGAACAAAGTATTTGGTTGTGTTGTGTGCAGGTTCCACGTTGCTACTAGTTGAAGATGCACTAACAAGTTATCATTAACGGCGCCCTTGTTGGAGTGTCACTAGGCTAGCAAGCATCACCTTCTTGAGTTTGGCTTTTTCCTACTGGATTGACTACCTTGGTTTCATAACTGAGGGAAAACTTGCTGCTATATTCATCAAACCTTCTCTTGGGGTTTCCAACTGGCCGGTCATTTACTTCATCAACTACACGCCAACAAGTTCTTTGGCACCATTCATCACCGCGCCATCAGATATTCAGAAATGCCCCTTTGGGCAAGCTTATGTTCAGTATGCGCATCTACGCGATAGAGACAGAATGGTGGAGCAGAGTCCACATGTTTTTCAAGATGTCAGTATTTCTTTTGTCAAACATAATGAAGGAATAAACTTGAGAAGATCATACCTTGAAAGGGAATGCTGGATCTTGATGGTTGGTCCTCCTCTTGACAACTGGTCAACGGAGGATGCCACTGCTATTGTCTGCAAGTTTGGTAGACTCTTAGCATGGGAAAATGATGCTACAAACAAAGGAAGAATTTTTGCTAAAGTAAGGTGCTCTGAGCTAAGAGATATTCCCAAAAGCACAAGGTTGACAGAGGAAGAAGGGCTAGGAGCTGACTCTTGGACATTTTCAATTGAAATTCTACAGCAGACTCTGATTGGAGGAGGTCCACAAGATGAAGACCCAATTCCACCTGAAGGTGTTGACCCACATGCTCTGCCTCCAGTATCATTTCATCAGCAGCAACCTGAGGCCCCTGTTGAAGATATGGATTGGGGAGATGGTCACTGGGCAATGGGAAATCAAGCCAATAACATGGGTGCTGTTAATGAGCCTGTTAACCAAGATGAAAATGCAGTTGACATGGAGGAAGACTTGCAGCAGGCAGCAGATAACATCCATGGCCACAACAGTGTCACTCTTTCAGTTCCCCTGTCCAATGGTCTACTCTCTACCAATGTTCATGCTATCAATGCAAATCTTAGTGAAGATGAAGTGAATCAGATGCCTAATAGTCCTGAAATGATTGAGCAAAACTTGGCCAATATTCCAGTTAATATCCAGGGAGAAAATCAAGCTTTAAGCTGGGAAAATTTTCCTATTTTGGGAGAAGGAGTTCAGAACATTATGTTGGCTCATCAAGGAGAAGATTCTGACAGTGGAATGGAGGAAGCAAATGATAACATCCCTCCACAAAATAATGAAGCAAATCAGAACATTGAGGCAGACTTGGAATACTTTCACTTCAACGACTTGGTGCAGCCAGAAGTTGCTCACCTTCAGCTGATGAGAGCTGAGACCTTTCTGTTCCCAGTGGAAGACTGCCAAAAATTCTCTGCTCAAGGAATGGAACTATGGGAGAAATATTTTGCCCCACACATTTCAACTAAAAATTCTAATGCCTCTAAGGTACTGTAAATTCCTTCAAACTGGTTCAATTTCATTACTCTGATGCTCTTAACTCCAGAGAAATTTGAATGGACAATTTTTTTCTGAATTCTGATCTTTGGGATATTATGTCTGCCAATGAAGACTCAAATTGTTACATTTCTTTTGTTATCCCTGATATGTGTCAGGTTGAACATGCTCCTGCTTGTAAGATCTCTGAAATGGAGGAAAACTTCCATGATGAAGAGCTGCTGACTCCTGCTGCCCTAGCTAAGAGGAAGAGAAGGGTAACAGTACCTCTAGTGGAGAATGAGGTAAAAAGAAGTCCTAGGATTTTGGAACTGAATGAGGGTTTTAAAAATCATTCTACATGCTCAGATAAAAATTGCCTGTCTTGCTCAATTCCACCTTGCACCAAAAACAAGATTGTTACGAGCTTGGCAACTTATTTTTGCAAGGTTGCTGAGGAAAATCTGGACTCTAAGCTGTTGAAGAAGAACAAGAAGATGGGAAAAGGAAAGGAGGCTGGGGTTGCTGATGTTAGGGCCCAGCAAGAGAAAAGGAAGAAATGGACTTAGTTATCCATGATAGTTAAAAAGAGCAAAACTTTTGTGGTAAGGAAAGTTCAAGAATTTCCAATATGTAATATGGTGGTTATGTGTTTTTGGTCAGTGTTGCACCAGTTACATTACTATGCCTATGTTTCTGCAATGATTAATATATTGCAACCAATCCTGGAATGTTGCATATATACTGAGAATTCTATTTATACTATCTCTGTGGGATGGTATATGTGTCTTACAAAATCAAACTGGTTTACAATATGAGTCACAAAAGATTATGGAAGATTCTTAACTGGAATATCAGGGGAATTAACTCTGAGAATAAATGGAATGCTCTGGCTAGCAAAATTGATGAAAGCAATTGTGATATCATTTGTATTCAGGAAACAGAAAGGGAACATTTTGATGGATAGTATCTAAAGAAATTTTGTCACAAGAAATTCAATGAATTTGTTTTCCTACCTTTAGTAGGAGCTTCAGGGGGCATGATTATAATCTGGAATGGCTCTCTATTCAAAGGAGAACTCCAGTTCTAGAATGAGTTTTCTCTGTCAGTAAAATTCACATGCAAGATTTCAGAGGCTACATGGATTATGACAAATATTTATGGACCTTGCTCTTCTGAAAGGAAAAATGTTTTTATTGATTGGTTCAGTAACATTGATATGCCTGATGATTCAGATTGGCTCATCCTAGGGGATTTCAACTTCATAAGAAACCCTACTGATAGAAATAAGCAGGGAGGTGATATTAATGAGATGCTTGCTTTCAATGATTCTATTAGCAAATTGGGTCTAATTGAATTACCTCTAAAAGGCAGAAAATTTACATGGAGTAATATGCAGCAGGATCCTCTATTAGAAAGATTGGACTGGTTTTTCACTTCATCATCTTGGACAATAAATTTCCCTGCAACTCTGGTTTATCCTTTGGTAAAACCAATTTCAGACCATGTTCCCTGTGTGGTATCAATTGAAACCAAAATCCCTAAGGCAAATTTTTTTAGGTTTGAGAATTATTGGCTCAATCATTCAGATTTCAAATCAGTAGTACAAGCTGCTTGGAATATCCTAGTAGACTTTTCAGATAGTGCAAAGAGGGTGAATGGAAAATTCAAGAACCTAAGAAGAAGCTTAAAGCTGTGGGCAAAAAATCTCCCTTGCTTGAAAAAGCTAATTTCTAAGGTAAATGAAGTTATTGGAATGCTGGATATCTTTGAAGAAATGAGACCACTGAGCACTGAGGAATGGAATCTGAGAGATATTTTAAAATCTCATGTCTTAACTCTGCTACACAATCAAAATGTCTACTGGAAACAGAGAGGAAAGATCAAGTGGGTCAAACTTGGCAATAAGAATACAAAATTCTTCCATACAAAGGCAACTATCAATTACAGACACAATTACATCTCTATGTTACTAAATGAAAATCAGGCTAAAATCTGTGATCATGATGGCAAAGCAACAATTCTCTGGAATGCATTCAAAGAAAGAATGGGAAAATCTGAGTCTCCACAGTTACATTATAATGTTCAACAACTTTATGGTGGCAGCATGGATAATGAAATCAAAGATTCCTTAGAATGCCCCTTTACAGATGAGGAAATTGATGAGGTGATTAAAGAGCTTCCAAATGATAAATCCCCAGGTCCAGATGGTTTCAATAATGAATTTGTCAAAAGTTGTTGGTCAATTATTGCAGATGATATCAAAAGCATGATTAGGGATTTCTATGATGAGAAGATCAATCTTGAAAGCATAAACTCATCTTTCATCACTCTTATTCCAAAAACAGATAATCCTAGTAATGCTGGAGACTTCAGGCCCATTTCTCTGCTGAATACTGTTCTAAAAATTCTCACAAAACTGCTAGCAAACAGACTACAGAAAATAATCCTTAAGCTAGTGCATAAAAATCAATATGGATTTCTGAAGAAAAGGTCCATCCATGATTGTCTAAGTTGGGCATATGAATTCTTGTTTCAATGCCACAAATCTAAGGAGGAAATTCTAATTCTAAAATTGGATTTTGAAAAGGCATTTGACCGAATTGAACACTCCACAATCCTTGAAATTCTGAAGGCAAGAGGATTTGGGAAGAAATGGATACATTGGATCCAAAAAATTCTAAGTTCTGGCACCTCATCTGTATTACTGAATGGTCTACCAGGGAAGAAATTCTACTGCAAAAGAGGTGTAAGACAAGGAGATCCTTTATCTCCTCTTCTTTTTGTGCTTGTTGTGGATCTGCTGCAAGCCATTCTAAACAGTGCAATGCAGCAAGATCTTATCTCTACACCATTACTTGGCTATGCATGTCCAAATTTTCCAGTGATTTAGTATGCTGATGATACTTTGGTGGTTATTGATACATCTAAAACGTATCTATAATTTTTGATGCTCCATGCTTGTTTTTACACCATTTGCCTATTGTTTCGTTACACTTAGTGGCACTTTTATGCATTTTCCGGAACTAACCTATTAACAAGCGCCACAGTGCCAGTTTCCTGTTTTCTGCTGTTTTTGTGTTTCAGAAGTGATACACAGGAAATATTCTCAGAATTGGACGAAACAAGTTCCTGAAGTCCTATTTTTCCCGGAAGCATCCAGAGATCCAAAGAAGTATCGGAGGGGGGCCACCAGGGCCCCACACGCGTGGGTGGTGCGGCCAACCCCCTGGCCGCGCCGGGCCCACGTGAGGGCACCTGGCCCCTCCTCTGACATCGTCCCTTCGCCTATAAAGACCCCCCGACGGAAAAAACCTAAGTACCCGATCAAATTTCCAGAACACATCGCGATCCGCCGCCACCGTCGACCCGAAGATCGGGAGGGTCCAGAAGCTCTTCCTGGCACCCTGCCGGAGAGGGGAATCGCCACCGGAGGTCTTCTTCATCGCCATGCTTGCCTCCGGAGCGATGAGTGAGTAGTCTACCTTGGACTATGGGTCCATAGCAGTAGCTAGATGGTTGTCTTCTCCACCATGTGCTTCATGTTTAGATCTCATGAGCTGCCCTACATGATTGAGATCACCGTTATGTAATTCTATGATGTTGGTTTGTTGGGATCCGATGAATATTGGTGTTTATGATTAAGTTGCTATACTGAATTATATCTTTTGTTATCTCTATGTTGTTTATGATCTTGCATGCTCTCCGTTGTTAGTGGCTATCTTGGCCGAGTAGTTGCTAGTGACTCCAAGAGGGGGTATTTATGCTCGATAGTGGGTTCATGCCTCTATTTCACCTGGGGGAGTGACAGAAACCTCTAAGGTGGTAGATGTGCTGTTGCTACTAGGGAGAAAACAACATTCATATGCTCAAGGGCATATGCTTTGTTTACATTACACACTTTGCTTAATGCAATTATCTGTTGTTCGCAACTTAATACTTTTGGGGTGTTCGGATTGATATCCCCGGGGGTGGATTATTAGTCATAGATGCAGTTGGATGGCGGTCTATGTATTTTGTTGTAATGCCCAGAGTAAATCTCATAGTGATCTTCTTGACATATCACGTTTATCTTTATTCTATCAATTGCCCAACTGTAATTTGTTTACCCAGCATGTTTTATCTATGGAGAGACACCACTAGTGAACTGTGGACCCCGGTCCTATTTCCATCACATTGCTATCACCTGTTTACTTTTCTCGCACTGTTTACTTTACTCGCATACTATATTGTTTTCCACTCGATACGCTCATAACCTTTGTTTCAAGCAAACCGGTGAGATTGACAACCTCATCGTAAGTTGGGAGCAAAGTACTTGGTTGTGTGTGTGCAAGTTCCGCGTTGCTACTGGCCGAAGACGAGTCAACACGTATCGTTAACAGCGCCCTTGTTGGAGTGTTATTAAGCCAGTCTGCATCACCTTCAGTCGTCACCGTCTCTCCTCTTCAAGATCGACATTAAACCTTGGTTTCTTAACTGAGGGAAAACTAGCCGCTACACTCATCATACCTTCCTCTTGGGGTTCCCAACGGGCTGGTCATTCACCACGCACAAGGACTTACTGCTCCACGTCAACTACACGCCACCAGCTCTTTTCTGGCGCCATCACCGAGTAGCAGCTTCTTTTCTGGCGCCGTTGCCAGGGAGGAAGAGAAGACTTCTGCGAGGGGAGTTTTTCGCACACACATCCTTTACTTTGTTATTGCTTTGCTTTACTTTATTTATTTTACCTGCATCGTTTTTATATCAAAAACCCAAAAAATTAGAATCCTTGGTAGTTGCTATTACTTTACTTTTAGTTTATTATGTCTAGCTCAGTTGCTACTACTATGTCGCCCGAGGACATGATTTTCACTTTTAAGCAGAAAGATGAGGAAAGCTTTAAAGAAGCTTGGTCTAGAATTTATGATTGGCATGAAAAAACTGAACCTAAAATGACTTTGAGTTTGCTTCTTAGTAGCTTTTACTTTGGACTTTCTCTTCGTTATAGATATGCTTTGGATGCTACTGCAGAAGGAGATTTCATTCATTGTGATGGAGATCAAGCCTTCAATATTATTAAAAAGTTGATTACAATTTATAGCATGCCAACCTATTTTGATTCCTCTCTTGTGTGCATCTTTAATAGACTTAATACTCTTGAGGCTCGCACTGCTAGTTTGAATTCTTGCTACAATACTTTGCGCCAGCATTTTGATTATGTGCCAATAAATTCTGAACCTTCGAGTTGGAATCCTACAATAAAAATCACCATTAATGGTGAAACTTTTCATGCTCGTTGTGATATTATATCTGAATTTTGTCTCATGCCAAAGAATGTTTATGAATCTTTGAGCCTTTGGAAGCTTTCTGAGGGAGGAGAAGAAATTTCTCTTACTAACAATGCCACTATATTTCCCCTTGGAATAGCTGAAGGAGTCTTTACAAAAGTCCTAGGAAGAATGATATCTACTGATTATCTTGTTATTGAATGCGTAGGAAAAGGACAAATCACACTTGGAAGATCCATTCTGAAGCTCCTGGGCGCCGTCATCGATGTGGGAAAAGGCAATATAACATTTACCTCTCCACCTTGCAATAACCATGTCTTTCCTAGAGTCAAGAGCAAAGGTAAGAAAGGGAGACGTAAGGAACGTGCTGACCCTAGCACTTCATCACTTGATATTACTTGATTCGCAATTTTCTGCGCCTAGCTCAAAGGCGTTAAAGAAAAGCACTCTTGGGAGATAACCCAATGTTTTATTTTCAGTACTTTTTCCTTTATTTGAGTCTTGTAAGTCATTACTACTGTAATGACCGCTCCTTATCTTGTTTATTTCGTTTTTGTGCCAAGAGAAGCCTCTAATTTGAGCGAGGTAAAGATTTGGGGATGTTGCTGTCCTGAAACTGTTTTCGGTGCTGCACCATAAAAATTCGTATAAATTCTCTGTTTATCTTTTGGACCTGCCATTTCTTGTGCATATGCCCCAGGTTATATCCAAACTTTTGTTAGTTGAACACTTTTTGATTTGAGCAACAGAAAATCCCTCAAAAATTCGACCTTTGTCAGCTGTTCAGTTTTGACAGATTTCTGCCAATATTTGTGTTTGCCACTTTATCGCTTTCTTTTGAGTTCTTTTGATTACGGAACTTTTTGGGGAGTTGATACAGTAGTATTTACTTTATATGTGGTGGTTTTGAGTTGAAACCTGAAGCTAAAAGAGGTTGCATATATTTTATGCTTACACTAATGTTGCTAATAGAATTGTGTTTAGTTTTGTATGAAGAAAGTTTTCAAGTGTAGGGATTGGAGAATGATGAGATGAGTTGATGAATGGACAAAAGCTCAAGCTTGGGGATGCCCATGCATCACCCCAAGAAATATCCAAGAAGTACAAGCGTTAAAGCTTGGGGATGCCCCCGAGGCACCCCTTCTTCATCGGCAAAAATCAGGTCACCTTTCAAAACACTATATTTTTATTGCTTCATGCACTATGTGTTTTTCTTGGAGCGTCAGTTGTTTTAGTTTTCTTAGTTGGTTTAGTTTGTTTGTTTGCTGCAATAAATGGTTGGACCCCAACAAATTTCCTTTCGAGGAGATGTACTCGTTTTCATTTGCAAAGAACGCTCAGTTTTTCACTCTTATTAAAAATCATGCGTTCTTCTTTTTCTGCTACTGCTTTTGGTTTTTGTTTTCACCTTGATTTGCGTTCAGATCTTGCCATATCTTTTCATCAAGGTGTATTTTTGCCTCTGATCTTTATTGGTTTTCATCAAAAGAGGTGTTATAAAAATTTCAAATGGTGTTGGAAAAGAGAAAAAGCTTTGTGCAAAATAGTGGTACAAGAAGGAGCTTGTGTAGACTGCGGCTTAGGCTTTTTCATGTCATGCTTGATGTCTTTTTGATAGTATGCTTAGTGGTTTTGCTGTAGCATGACTTGTCTCAAATAACTGAGATTGCTTAATGAGCCTTTGAAAAAATCATGCGTTGTTTTTATTGTATGGAAGCATTATTTTGGTTTTCTCCTTGATGCTTTATTTGGGTTGACTTGGCGCATGCTCACACATGTTAGACTCTTACAAAGTCGCCAATAGCCTTCATGATCATTTAGTTTTTGACTTTTGATGCCATCTTATGCTTCTTTTAATATCGCTTTGTCGCTTTGCATGATTATGGCCATTATTGCTCTCTTAGTTGGTCGCTCCCAGTCTTTTGCTAGCCCTCGCCTTGTACTGAGTATGAGCTCTACTCGTGCATCCAACTCCTAAAAGCCAAAGTTTTCCAAAGTGTCCACCATACATACCTACTAGCAATTTGCTATTCCAAGTAAATTTGACTTGCTTTTATTTTCTCTTCAAATTAAACTCTTACCAGTGTTATGCGAAATTCGGTCAGTAAAGCTCTCACGAACCGGAAGGCACACTTTACTTTTTCCTGTTCTTAAAAATTTGACATTGTGGTCTCTTATGTTGAGTTGTTATGCTTGCAAGTTGTAAGTTGGATTCTAGCCCAGCCATGCTGTCATGGGCAAGCTTTCAACATTGCACATCTTAATTGAGTTGATATCGTGATCTTTTGTTTATGGATGCCCGCGGTGTGAAATGAATTGGGAATCTTGTGGGGATCATGGAGTTTGTATATGTGTTAGGGAAACGCCGGGCCGCCAATCTAAGCCATGCATAATTCATGGTGTGTAATAAAAACGCCACAGGGAACTGACACTGTGGCATCTCGTTAGTAGGTTAATTCCAAAAAATGCATAAAAACGCCACAAAGTGTAATAAAACACGAAGCAAATGGTGTGTAAACAAGCATGGAGCATCAAAAATTATAGATACGTTTTAGACGTATCAACCTTCCTACCTCTTTCGACTCACAGGTCATAGGTGCGAGTTTGTGGATGCCGAGGCGGCGGCCCTGGAAGGTGGACTGCACGGGCGACTCGACGGCGGGCGACGTGGTGGTGGTGATGGCCTTCTCTTGGGGCCATGAGGATGGCGAGGAGTGGGCGTCAGGGGGCTCTTGGCATTGGCGGTGCCTCAGAGCGATCAGTGCCCAGATCGCATGGTAGAAGCTTGGCTTGGGGTTGGCTAGTATTCTGAGGTACCAGGTGTGGCGAGGGTGTTTTCGGGCGAAATCCCAGCACTTCGGCACCAACTATGGCGATGCCTACAGGTGCCGTGACCCTCTTGAGGGCATCGTTGTGGCTACCCTCTCCGCACTAGGGCTCCAGGTGAAAAACCTAGACCTATGTGGTCTTGGCGACTGCGGCGCTTGTTGCGTCGTCTCCTTCTTGGGGCGTTGTCGTGGAGCTTAGGTCTTCTTAGTCTCATGGCGGCTTCGGTGGCAAGCTCAACGCTTCTTAGTTTTAATTGTTTATCTATGATCTTCTTGTAAGAGGAACTCCTCATCACTATGTATTGATTCGGTCGTATTGCTTTATTTATAAAGCAGAACGAAAGACTGTTTCGAGGAGTTCAGTATGATTGTTTGGCCAACCATATACTACATATATAAAGGCTAACTGTTTTATCGGTAGATGACACAAATCTACAGTAAACACATATCTACAGTGTCATTGATTTCACTTGCTTTTTTTTACCAGTCTATCCAGAAGTGGTAAGGCTGAGGCATTAGGATTTGTCTTACATTCTGGTATGGACTCTTCTGGATAGAGCTGACGTTCTGGTATGGACTCTTCTAAATAGAGCTGGTCGTTGTTTGTTTATAAGCTGACACATAGGGCGTGTTTGGTAGCCCGGCCGGGCTCAGAAAATTCCATCTCAGCCGAAATTTGGCTGTTTGTTAGCCCGGCTCGATGAGTTGGGCACTGCCCAACTGAGCCGAAAAACACCCCTCGGCCCTGCCCGGTAGAGAAGCTCGAATCGAGCTTCTCAGGTGGGCAGGGCTGAACTCGCCCGAAAAACACCCCCCCGCGTCGCGCGTCTGGGCCCGAGCCACAGGGGTCACTGTTGCTCCTCAAGTATCTGTTCTTGACTCTTGCTTTCTATGCAGCTTCCATCTATGGGTGGTTCGGTTTCCTCATGTTTCAGTTTGTGATAAGAGATTAATATTCCTTCAGAGGTACCAATGAGTAGAGAAAAGGTGTGTTTGTTTAACATGCTAAGAATTTGGCTAGACTAATTGTTATTTGCACTAATATGTAACTTAATCTTACTGGTTCAGTAGTTCTAATACATAACTGACTCTTTGTGTTTTTCCTAAGTTCATGTACCATATGTCAACTTTCTCTGCTAAAAGCTCAAGGTGCAGATCTAAATCACACATTTTCATCTGAATTTATACAACTACATTTACACTGGTTAGCATAATGTAACCATGTCGTGAAGCATAAGAGGTTTTATCTATTTTGCAAAACCTTTGCTTCGGAAAGCAAAACAGTGTGATTAAAAGCTTCATATATTGGCATATGCAGCTTCAACTTTAGCCTGTGATTAAAGGATCCATCTTTGGTCTGATTAATGGCATATCAGAAGCACATTTTGTAGCTAGCCATACTTTTTTGTTGGCTTTTGCAATAGCATACATGTGGTTACTTTCTTTCATGTAAAGATGAATATATATATTTATATAGTGCAAAAGAGGTCCAGATCTTATATTACCTGTGAAGATTAGCTTGAACATGATTTAAGTTCTCCATCGTACTCTGTTCTTGCCTTTCCATTCTCTCTTGGCAGCAGTAAAACTTTGTAGTAGTGGATAACAAGACTGATAGTTGAAAGGTTTGCTAAAAAAGATGACTGTTGTTGAAAGGGAAATGCAAAAACTAATACTAACTTAGAAGTGAAAATGAGGTCATTAAGGGGGAAAAGGTAAACAAAGAAGAAGGTCATTGACGAAGATGAACTGATACCCCTCCTTCAGGTGCACCCAATACATTGGGACGACCATGCTTTGCTGCTTTTCGGTTTTATCTCCATTACATGATAAAATCAGGACGAGCTATATATATCATTTTTTCTAAGCTGAGTAATTGCGAGGAGATTCTTTATGCAAGGACGAGTACCGGGAGTGTAGGCCCTCCAACACAGCAAGCAGAAACCGAAATGGGTGAAAACACGAAGAGGTGGACTTAAACTGAAGATGCAGCCCCATCATCACTCCATCATCCTGATTTCTCCTGTGTATGTTCTAATATTTTCTTCTGTTTTCAGGTGTGTCTGCTGTCCATAATTCAGTTGGCCCTGCGATGTTGCCATGCTATGCTGGCTGTAACTCTTTGTCTTTGTTCTGTTTTTCAGGTGTGTCTGCTGTCCATAATTTAGTTGGCCCATCGATGTTGCCACGCTGTGCTGATTAAAGTTCTTAGTCACGTTTTGCTGATGCTAACATTTGTGTTATTGTTTGAACCATCTAAGCAATTCAAGAGACGAAGTAACCGACTTAACATTGTTATGACATTTCATTCATGGAGGAAGCTACTGTACCATATTTTTTCATGCATATGGTCCCTACCTTCAATCTTCAGACTATAGTTTTATCTCTCTTTGTTTTCTCAGTTACATAATAATATTTCCTCCATATTATACCTCGGTTTGAACATAGTAATTGTTCCCATATGGCTTAATCATTTAGAAAAACTCCTCTGTCTGGCCCCACCCTGCTTCAATTGGCTCCTCCTCCATGCTGCATTTCAGTTTTCATGCTGCTTCCTGAACTACGATTCATTTGATGTACTAGAGTCAGTTTGGCTGAAGTTCCTCTGTTCTGCTACCTCTTACAACCAGGTTGTGGGATAGGGTGTCTTATATTGGTTCCAACATTATTTACTTTCAGGTTCAAAAGCATTTTGGGGCGCGTGCTGACTTTGGTGAGCACATTATTTTACATAATCAGTAGAGAAAGAAAATTATCTACCTGCACTGGTTATTATTGTCTCCCAAATTCAAACCACAAGGTCGTTTATGTAGGTTTTCATTATGTTGCCTGCAGGGCTGCAAGTTGTTCTTTTTCCAGTTTGAGTAAACGTCCTGTTTGCTATTGTTATTTCAGTGACACTTACGAGAAGTCAATCAATCAATGCAAAATTACTTTACTGAATTTTTTGGTTTTCCATTTTTGCATGTATGTATTTGTTTTTCTTATTTGTTCCTTGAGAATGCTTGATATACCACTTGTGTAGTGTTATATGGGTGTAAAAAACTATATCCTCCTTCTCCTTTGTGCTCTTAGTTTTCGATTGGTCAAAAAGTAAAACAAGAAAACTTAATCCTTCTTTGATGTGATCTTATCCTGTTAGAATTGTCTGAAATTGAAATTTATATGAAGCCCTTCATATCCGTGAAACAAAATTGTCTCTCGACTTCCACATGCTTGATTCTATAATTAGGAGGTTATTTTGAAGAGGTGACACTAGACGAGTTCACGTTTCTCCTTACCTCCTGACAAATCTTTTCTCTAGATGTGAATTTAAACGTTCTCATATGAGTCTTTTGAGCTGTAGCTATTGTTTAGGCTCTATCAGAAAGGAGTACGGTTTATTCACAACTTTAGTTGTATATGACCAAATATTCCTATGACATGAATCCTTGATTGTTCTAAGTTTTATTAATCATTCTTAGTTACATGAACACAAAGTATCTTTTGGTTGCTTTCCATGGTTCTGTCGGCGCTCTGCGTTTTTTGCAGACGGGTTGTTTGGATAAATCAACCTCCAACCTCTGACTTTCTCCACTAATTGATGATGTCTTGCAGGAAGATGATACATTGCAAGCTGAATTTTATGATCCATATTTTGCAAGATTTTGATTCAAATGGATTCATGTAGTTCTGTTAATTAGGTTCAGACTTAAACCTAATTAATTAGATTTAGACTTATTGATAGACATGTAAGAATGGTTCCTTTCTTTTCATGTAGCATATAATTATTGCATGATTTTATATATTTGTCAAACTTTTTCAGTAGAGCTGCTATGCATCGACAAAAAAAAACTAATGCTACACCTTTTAAAAAATGGTTACTATGAGTGAAATAATGTTCACGATGATCTGCACTTTTAGTAGTACACTTATGCAGAGAAATCTTTTATTGTTTGTTTAGGGGCGCAGCGTGCCGCCACGCCGAACTTCCTAGTCTACCCCTAATATTGGCTAGCATCCTTGTTACCATAGCAATAATGCTCATGATTGAAAAACATAACCATCCAACAATGCAAGAGCTAGTCCTAGAGGTGTGATTATTAACACTTTTTGTTTATCTCTCTACACGATGCTATGAGTTTTTATTCTAAATATTATATACTTCCTCTGACCCATATTATTTTTTCCTAGTATAGATATATTTAGACATATTTGAGTGCTAGATACATCCGTATTAGCAAAAAGTAATATGGATCGGAGGGAGTACCAATTACTGCGACTAGGACATAGCGGTTATAACATAAAGAGATAAACGCTAATAATAAACTTAGAAATAAATAATAACTTTTTATTATTGCCTCTAAGGGTATATTCCTTCATTCTTCATCATGTTTTATTGGGTTTAACTGGTTCTCTTCGAGGTTTTAAGTTTTTTCCCTTTTTCATTCCTTTTTGGAAGTGTTCAGTTTTAAAAAATGTCTAGATTTGCAAAATGTTCAAAAAAATTTAAAAAAATCAATTTTAAGATATCCGTTATAAAAATGTTTAGTTACGGAAACCATGATTAATCGATGGCGGTTTGAGACCACTATGTCCGAGAAATCCAAAACGACATTTTGTTTTTATGAGGAACACAAATACAAAAGAACCAACCCAGTCCGACACCGACTCACATCTGAAGTCGGGCCCTGCACGTTATCCCCTTATACGACCCTTATATACGAACGAACATCCCCCTCCAGGAGCAATCGAATCCCAGGCGATCCGATCGAGCTGTGGCAACTCGCATGGCGAACCACGGCGACCTCTCCCCGCCAGCCGACGGCCGCTCTCAGCAGGTTCGCTCCTCCCTCTGATTCCTCGTATGTAATTTCCATCTATTGCTGCTTTGCCTCCAATCCCAGGGATTTCCCCACGGGATCGAGAAACAAACCCATCCGCATATGCTCGCTTAAATTTGTCGAACTCTTGTTAGTATTATCGTACCCTAACATGATTCATTCTGGATTCCTGTTTTGCGTCATCTTTCAGCCGGTTCCAGTCATCTACCAGTCACGGTACGGCAGAACACCCGAGGTATACATACATCATAGTCAGATATGGCTTGATTCCTTACAAAATTCTACTGATTACCTGTTATATACTAGTACATCGTGGTTAGGTTAATCACCCTTTTGTGCGTGTTGCAGGGCACTCCGCTTTCCTTTGAGCTATACTACACCCCACTTGCTCCAAGTGCTACTCAGGTAATTCCTGCTAATTCACTCCTCTTCCTTTTTTCACGTCTCCAAGTTGGGATGTGCGCCTGTGCCTCCTCACTAATTTGTGAACTATAATAAGTTTCTAACTGATGATCTGATTAAACAGAGACCTGTGTACGAAGATGGGGCGACAAAGGTGTTATGCTTGACCCACATGTTCTCACCCGAACAGCTCGAGGACGATGAGTATTACCTCAACTTTTGTAAGACGATGACGAGCGAAGGGCAGAGATACGGTGGTAAACTGCTGAAAACCGTGGTCCCACGGCCTGACCCCAGCGGTGCTCCCGTCGCCGGACTTGGCAAGGTGTTTCTGGAATACGCGGACCTCGACAGCTCAACCTATTCCAAGGCGATGCTGCATTGGAGGTGGTTTCGCGGGAGGCAGGTGATTGCCGTATTCTACCCCGAGGACAAGTTTGCTCGTGGTGACTACAGCTGAGCTGATAGAATGGAAATCCGCTCCCTGTACTCATTGTTATTAGTGCGCAGATTGTGGGTTTTCCGCCAGTTTGAGCTTCAATCTTCGAATATACACATTTGTTTATTCCATCTTCATTTCACAGCTGCACTAACCCTCATACAGTTCAACAAAAAAAGCTGGCATAGTTTAAGTACATTCCAAGTTAAGTACCCAAACCAAATCATATTGGTGAGTTCGTCGAGCTTTGGGCTTTGGTCAATGAGATAAACCTTGATGAGGACACCAAAGATGACATCAAGTGGAAATTCACCGCCAATGGAGAATACACGGCGGCCTCGGCCTATAGCGCCCAATTTGAGGGCATGGTCAACTCGTTCATGATGGAGGCGGTTTGGAAGAGTTGGGCTACGCCCAAGTGCAAGCTCTTCGCTTGGCTCATCTTGCAAAATCGTGTGTGGTCGGCCGACCGGCTACAAAAGCGGGGTTGGCCAAATTGCGGGAATTGCCAACTTTGCAAGCGGGTGCCCGAAACGGCGGCCCACATCCTCTTCAAGTGTCGCTACTCCTTGAGAATTTGGAACTCCATCTTTCATTGGCTTGGGATCACCTCGGTGAACACCGCGACTTGGGCAAACCATGACTCCGTGAAGGAATGGTGGATGAGCTTCATCTACTCCAATGGCGTGCGAAGGAAATCTCTTGTCTCCCTTATCATGCTTGTCTCTTGGGAAATTTGGAATGAGCGCAATGCTAGGGTGTTCCGGAACATCGCTATGCTTCCCAATGTTGTGGTCGAAAAAATTAGGGGGGAAGCGGCTCTATGGAGCTTAGCGGGGGCTAAAAACTTGAGCTCAATATTGCCGCGAGAGTGAGGCGTTGTATCCCGAGCTTTGCTCGGATGTAAAACTTTCTAAACTCCTTCTTAATTAATGAATGGGGCAAAGCTTTTGCCCCCTTTCACCCCCCAAGTTAAGTACCCAAACAAAATGTCAGAAATCGAAGATCTCCTACTCCTGCCCTTGGATTGTTAAGTACATTAGAATATCCTATATATTCGAAATGATGACATATTTCCAGCTACACGTGCTGCTCTTGGATTATTTCGTGATTTATGCTAGTCATTTGTTGTAACATGGCTTGCAGGTTAGAAATGTGTCCTGGAGGATTATATTGCTTTATGATTCACGTTACTCGTTAGTTGCAAAATGGATTTGATCACATCATCCACCTGAGCTTAATTCTGAGTCGACTTGGAGTTGTTACTCAATTTTTTCTATAGCTATCGAACTTGGGGAAGCTCTTGGGGAAGCTATTGCTTGGTGCTAAAGGCAGGGCGGAGCCAGGATTTGACCATAGGGGGCATTGGCGGAGCCAACACTGGGTCGAGCCTGGTCAGCCGACCCGGCTCATTTTTTTGGGAAAAAAATTTGAGTACCGATCGATCTCTCCAGCCCCCGCACGGCCGCACGAACTGCCGAGGCCCGACCTAATCGAGTCGCCCCCGCTCGCAGACGTCCTCGCTCGCACGCGCCGCCGCTCGCAGGCGCCCTGGGCCGCTCGCACGCGCCGCCGCTCGCAGGCGCCCTCGGCCGCTCGCAGACGCCCTCGCTCACCCGACCGCCCCCGCTCGCAGGCGCCCTCGGCCGCTCGTCCCCAACCAGCGACCCCTGCAGGCCGCAGCCCCGCGCAGCCCCCGCAGCTCGCCCCGCTAGCTGCCCCAGCGCTGCAGCACCGCGCTCTCCCTCTGCTCTGCTCGGTCCGGCGGCCGCCTTCGATGGACTCCGCCGACGAGGCTGATTTGGCTGCCTGGATTGAAGAAGGGGAGGCAGCTGAGGTAGCAGAAGAAGCACGCAAGAGGGCACGCATAGAGGTTGAATTTCCCCCATTTATCTTGAGTTTTGATACATATTTATCTAGTAATTAATAACTAGTGTGAAATCTTTCCTCATAGTTCGTTTTATTTTCATTGTTATAGGCAAATGTTCCAGAAATCTTTGATCTAGCAAATGTGGTTGCCGATCCTGGAATTCGGAGACCAATTGGGTCATATGGTACCCCAGAAATAAAAAGCAAAGTGTTGCATATGCTCTTGTTAGTCATGAAGAAAAATCACATATTGAATATGAGATTCGTTTGAGGGCTGTTGTGGGTGTTGTCAGATTTCTACTTGACCAAGGTCTAGCTTTTCGTGGGCATGACGAGTCTAGCACTTCCTTGAACAAGGGCAATTTCCGTGAGATGTTGGATTGGTATGGTGCAAGATGCAAGGATGTAGCTGATGTGATCAATGAGAATGCTCCTGGCAATTGTCAATTAACATCTCCTGATATCCAAAAAGATATAGTGCAAGCATGTGCAGAAGAGATTACACAAGTCATTATGAGTGAGCTCGGAAATGCTTGTTTCTCTCTACTTGTCGACGAGTCTCGTGATGTATCGGTTAAAGAGCAAATGGCTGTGATGGTGAGGTTAGTCATACTCTCACAATTCTTTCTCATACTCCCATAACTCAATTATCACACACTCACAATTCTTATATGTTATTGCTTGTAGGTTTGTGAACCAAAAAGGAGAGATCATGGAAAGATTGCTTGGCGTTGAGCATGTTCTTGATACTACATCGGCTTCTTTGAAAACATATCTAGATGCAATGTTTGTGAAACATAATTTGTCCATGTCTAGCTTACGAGGTCAAGGATATGATGGTGCCTCTAATATGCGTGGGGAGCTACATGGTTTAAAAACATTGGTATTGGCCGACAACCCTTATGCTTTTTGTGGTGCACGCAACATTATGGTACCGAATATGGATGATAATATTGCAGCTAGGGGTTACCCAAGAAGCTCACGCAAGATGGTTACTTGCTTGCATCATTACAAGGTACAAATCTTTAATGAGGTGCTTGACAGAAACATAGTTGAGATGAATCATAGATTTTCTGAAACTTCTACACGCCTATTATTGTGCACTTCATGCCTTGATCCTAGAGACTCATTCAACAGCTTTGACAATGATATGCTAGTTGAGCTTGCTACCATATACTCTGCTGATTTCTCTGCATATGATTGCTGTCTATTGGTTGATGAACTGAACATATATGTTGATGTCATGAAGAGAACTCCTGAATTCATAGCTTGTGATACTTTGAGTGATCTTGCTCTCAAGTTGGTTCAGAAAAGATATCATTTGACATTTCCATTGGTCTACCGCCTTATTACACTAGCTTTAACCTTGCCTGTGGCAACAACATCAGTAGAGAGGGTTTTCTCAGCCATGAAGATTATAAAATCAGATCTTCGAAACAAGATAGGGGATGATTGGCTCAATGATTTGATGATTTGCTATGTTGAGAAAAAGATATTTGCACAAATTGATGACAAGAAGATTATGCTTCGTTTTCATGCCTACAGTAACCGTAGAGGTCATCTTCCTCGTGGATTTCGACTCCCCAGCATGGAATCAACTTAATGGTATGATAATATCTTCTCAAAATGTAGCACTTTTGTATCTAGTTTATGTTTTTTAGTCAGTTTGTACTTCTACTCGGTGAAATGTGACAAATGCATCCGTTTGGACCATTTTTTGTTGATTACATGTGATCTTTTGTCCAAAAAAATTTTAGAGCTGATTTGTTCGACCCGGCTCAATTCAAATCCTGGCTCCGCCACTGATAGGGGGGGCGAGGAGACAACAACCCCAAATGACATAGAAGAATTTTTCCAGGACTAAACAGTATATAAATTTTGTTTACAGTAGCAAACATCATATAAGATACTATAACATGATATATGACACTCCCTCATATCCATATATTAATCGTCCCTAATTTAGCACAAACATCAATATCAAAATATGACAAATGTGTCAAATTATTTGTATCTGTCTTTATTTTTCTATCATTAATCCATTCCAATTATTCAGTTGCTTTTTTCTTTCAACTCTGTAGCAGTGTACAAATCGATATGTAACTCCTATTGCTCCGACAAAAGAGTAACTAGTGGTATGTATAAATTGAATGGAAATATTCATAAAACATACCTTAGGCATAGACATTATCCGTGAGTAGCATAGGTCGGAAGCTCTCACTGGTTGCCCATCCGTCATGGTCGGCAGACGCGCTACACACAAAGGGCTGGAGCGACTAGCACCGGAGGCGGCCTGGCCTCCTAGTCCTAGTCTTAGTGCAGGCCTGTCTTGGTCTGATCTCATGCCGCGAAGCGGAGGCGAATTTAGGCGACGAGCGGCGGCGGTGCCCTATCAGTTTTTCTTTTTCCTTTTGATGAGAATGGCAACCAGACGCAGTTAAAGGATCTATCATCTATCGTGTAATTCCCATCGATCGTGTATGTATGCACAGCGTTTTCTTAAGGAAAACAAGGCCAGGATTGGTAGATGGGTATATGGGTTTCTGGGCTTTACTTCGTTGGTCCACGTCTGATCAATTAATGATGGGCTAACTAATCGTGTACATACTAATCTATGGCCATTAGGGACGGTATAGTAGCACCAGTAGCTACTGTCATACAATGAGGGGGGGGGGGGGGGGGGGGGGGCTCCGCCCGTTACGGAGTTTGGCCGTCTGTCTGTTTCCAGACTGTTACTATATTGTTTAGTGTGTGTGTGTGATCATAGGATTCACCTGCGCAGCTATGCATGTATAAGGGGCAAAGATAATAATAAGCATAACATGTATTGAAGATAAATAGAGTTAAATATTATGGGCGACACGTCCATATAATCTACTAGTTTTAGTGAGCTATATCTGCCAGTAGACTTCTAGTCCTACTACTGTCCCGCAGCAGCCTGTCTAGGAAGCAATATTTAAGTAAAACGGACTAGAGCACTAAGACTTATGACGTTGTCGTGATCCCAAGTGGATCTCATATCCTCTAATCTATTACCCTGTCTCTCACTAGGATTTGATCTAGAGGGTAAAGCACCATCATACCTCCTCATTAGCTTGATCAATCCTTGGATCTTGGGTACCTGATAAGACTTTGGATGGAGGCAACAAGATGATAAACAAGTGAAATAACCCATTCATACTCAACACAAAGATTAGATCATGCACATAATTGCTGTGAGGCTTCACCGAGCCCAGCCTGTGAGGACTACTCACTCATAACAAGATCAAAGATGGAGAACATTGTATAGACGAATTCAATAAGAAGTTAACTAAGGAGTTAGACTAAGTGTTAGTCTAGTAAAACAGATATCATGAACCAAGAAAAGAGTTGAGCTTTTAAAAGGAACTCGTCTATACCTTAAGAACAAATATCATGTGACAAAGGCATTTGGACGTATCATCACATCGAGAAAGGTTTGTCTTATGACTTTGCGATGCTTAGGAGTCGGCATGTTCTACTAGGGGCTGCTATCGATTTATCAGTTAGCAGCTATGAAATGAAGATGGAATACGCAGACCTCGACAGCTGAACCTACTCCAAGACGATGTTGCATTGGATGTGGTTTCGCGGGAGGCAGGTGATTGTTGTGTTCTATCCCGAGGACAAGTTTGCTCATGGTGACTACATCAGATAGAATGGAAACCCGCTCCCCGTGTATACTCATTATTATCGGTGCACAGATTGCGGGGTTTCCACCAGTTTGAGCTTTCATCTTTTTTTGAAACAAAGCAATCTTTGAATATACATTTGTTTATTCCATCTTCATTTCACAGCTGATCTAACCGTGATACAGTTCACCAAAAAAATCTGATATAGTTTAAGTACATTCCAAGTTAAGTACCCAAACAAAATGCCAGAAATTGTCATGCCCTTGGATTGTTAAGTACATTAGAATATCCTATATATTCGGGATGATGACATATTTCTAGCTACACGTGCTGCTGTTGGATTGTTTCGCTATTTATGCTAGTCATTTGTTGTAACATGGCTTGCAGGTTAGAAATGTGTCCTTGAGCATTAGACTGCTTTATGATTCACCTTACTCATTAGTTGCAAAATGGATTTGATGACTTCACCTAACTGAGCTTAATTCTCAGTCGACTTGGAATTTGTCACTCACTTTTTTCTATAGCTAGGAAAATTCATTTTTGTATATTGGACATTTCTTTTTTATGTGAATATATATTGAGCATTCATAAAGTGTACAATTTTTTTTTGTTGAAAAGGGGGAATATTTCTTTTTAAAATGCAAATATATTTATTACATAATTTAACTAACTTATAAATAGATACCGCTACTAAATTGGTGCAACAGTAGTATACCTCCCTAGGATTAAGCGGCAGATAGAATAATATATCGTGGCACGAACACAAACGCGCGTCAGGCAAGCTCCTGTTGCTTCGGTGTCCGCTACTACAGCATACTACAGGAGAGTCAGGAGGACAACGTCCGTGATGCCAGCCATGAGCCATCCGGCACCGACGCGGCGTCCATCGTCGTCTTGTTAAATAACGGCTTCTGAATCCAAGACCAGCTGGCTAGCTAGCGTTTGCTCACTGCGCACGGGAGATCAATCGGCAAGATGCTCCGAGCGATACAGATCGTCCTCAGGGGAAAGAGCGGAGCGGCGGCGGCGCTGCCCGTTGGGTTACTCGGTCACTGCGGCTACTCCACGGCCTCGAGCTCCCACTCCCAGAGGCTGGCCGGGAAGGTAGCCGTGATCACCGGCGGGGCCAGCGGCATCGGCAAGGCGATGGCCGAGGAGTTCGTCAGGAACGGCGCCAAGGTCGTCCTCGCCGACGTCCAGGACGACCTGGGCCGGGCCCTGGCCGCCGAGCTCGGCGCCGACTCGGCCTCCTACACCCGCTGCGACGTCACCGAAGAGACGCAGGTCGCCGCGGCCGTCGACCTTGCCGTGTCCCGCCACGGTAAGCTGGACATCATGCTCAACAACGCCGGCATCCTGGGCTCCCTGGCGCGGCCCCAGCTGGCCGCACTCGATCTCGCCGACTTCGACGCCGTCATGGGGATCAACGTCCGCGGGGTCTTAGCCGGGGTCAAGCACGCGGCACGTGTCATGGCGCCGCGCCGCAGCGGCAGCATCATCTGCATGGCCAGCATCGCCGGCGTGCTGGGCAGCGTCACGCCGCACCCGTACAGCGTGTCCAAGGCGGCGGTGATCGGGCTGGTGCGCGCCGTGGCGGGAGAGATGGCGCGCTCTGGGGTGCGGGTGAACGCCATCTCGCCCAACTACATCGCCACGCCGCTGGTGATGCGCATCCTGCAGGCCTGGTACCCGAAGGCGACCGCCGAGGAGCACCGCCGGATCGTGGAGGGGGACATCAACGAGATGGAAGGGGCGGTGCTAGAGCCGGAGGACATCGCGAGGGCGGCGCTGTACCTGGCGTCCGACGAGGCCAAGTACGTCAACGGCCACAACCTCGTCGTCGACGGAGGGTTCACGGTGGGAAAGGTACCCAACATGCCCGCACCCGCGGAGTAAATCAAATAGGAGCCGGCGAAGGAGCATGTTGGTTTTTTCTTCTCTGAGTTCTTGGAATAAATTCAGGTGTGCTGCACTGCACCAGAACGATTGAGCTTGCACTTTTACAGAAATGGATGTCTTTCCATTTCGACTTTCAGACACCCTCCTTTTTCTAGACGTTTGGAAGATCATCACTGATGTGTGTTCAGTGTTCTCAAGCTAGGATGAAAAGAGCACATACGAGAAAAAACCCTAGGCAACACACGCGGTGCATTGAAAAATTGGATCTTCGAAAATTTTGGTGAAGTCGAGTTCTATGCCGGGGCGAGCGCCGATGAGCATGATTCAATATGTTTTCAACATTGACTGCAACATGAACAATGTGGTGATTCAGTAGAAATGCAAGAACATCGCTAAGTGATTCAGTGGTTCAGAGCGGTAATTCAGTGATTTAGCGGTGGCAGTGGAGTTGTCACTATGTATCACGTACAGTGGCTCATGCAGCAATAATTGAGCTTGTTGCATGTTGTCACAATCTAATCCACAGTGATCGAGTCGCCGCACATCGCATGCAACAACAGCAGAGTGCAGATTTAATGATTAAATTGGTTCACTGCGTGTGGTCAGCATGTTATTGCTAACCACATGCAACAAGCAAAAATTAAGTTGATCAAGACCAGTCATCCACCGGAGGACAAATGTTTTCCTTTCCAATAACTACGTTGTTTCCATTCTTTTTGTCCACATTGTCCTGGTCCGTATTTCTAACAAGTCGCAGAACCAAATGTCTCGGCCAATTATGCTTCATTTCATTGTGCCTCACCAAAGCAGAAAACGCATCAGTTAGGAATTATTGCGCTCTTGATCAATAAGGAGCTTGTTGCACATTCTTAATCAACACAGTAAAAGTGATATCAAGTATGTGATATCTTCCGTACATATCAAGTATGTTGTTAATTGGATAGTTAATATTTACTTTCTCCATTTAGAAATATAAGATGTTTTACTTTTGTGAAGTGAATGTATCTAGATAACTTTTAGTGTATAGGTTTGCTCGAATGTATACACTAAAAGTCTAGATATATTAGTTTCGCAAAGCTAAAACATCTTATATTTCCAAACGAAGAGAGTATATATCAAGTGCATCAACAGGATACCCATGAACGTTGGTCAACTGTGGAAGATTCTCTCCTTGACTATACGTTGTTAGATAGATGAGATATCTCCGGCAATAAATTTATACACACTAGATAACACCCCTTTTTAATTCGATCCCTTTGGGACTTAACCCGGGTAGGCTGGCTACGCACCCGTAAGCCTTGCCACTGAGCCAACACTCAGTTCTCATCAACATGATACCCATAAGCATCTCTTAAGGAACTAATAAGTAGACTTGCAATTTCATCATGACCAAGTTCCTGATTATGGTCCAGAGGAAAAAATCATAGCCTTTATTTTGTGAATTCTTTGGTCAAGAGATCAATTATCACCCTTGAAAAGTCAAAACCAGACCTCTCATGGACCAAACAATTATGTATGGGTTTGTCTTTGTATCATCCGAGTGAAATTTTCTTAAGACTCGCTTGATGAGTCCTTGGCCATTTCTTCTACGGAGTATGTGCTTGGTTAGAAATTGATGGACTTCTACATTGGTCCGGTGTGGTCGATCATTTCAGTCCTCAGACTGCGGAAATGTAGACTGGATTCCTCGATCATTTGTCTGATTTTGCCTGGCTTTCAGTATAAGCGCGGGCTACACATGGATTGATTCAGTTCTGGTCACTCAGAATGGATGGCCCGTCACCATCAGAAATCTCCACAGCTGATATGCGTGGCCGTAAGATATTAGGTAGAAGGTCCAAAATTGCAATGCACCGAATCAACATATCGACTTGGTGCCTCCTACGTCCGTTCTAGCCGATGACTTTTCTCGAGGCCTGCTAGCTCCTCGACCCCCAACCGGCCATCTGCTCTGCTCAAGTCTAGCGCGCGCGATCACGCAGCAACAGGGCAGCAGCCAGGATGTTCAGAGCAGTGAAGCATGTCGTCGTCGTCGGGGCCAAGAAGAGCCGAGCTGAGCATGCCCTGTCCGCCTTCGCCAGCCACTTCTCGTCGTCTTCCAGCTCGCAGAGGTTCGCGCTCGATCTTGCCTTGTTTTCGCTTTCTTGAGCTCACGAACAATCATACGGACAATCGATTTCTAATTAAGAGCCTACGGGATTTGCTTAATTTGTAGGTTGGCCGGGAAGGTGGCCGTGATCACCGGCGGCGCCAGCGGCATCGGCAAGGCGACGGCGGAGGAGTTCGTCAGGAACGGCGCCAAGGTCGTCCTAGCCGACGTCCAGGACGACCTGGGCCGCGCCCTCGCCGCGGAGCTCGGCCCCGACTCCGCGTCCTACACACGCTGCGACGTCACCGATGAGGCGCAGGTCGCTGCGGCCGTCGACCTCGCCGTGTCCCGCGGTCCCGCCACGGCAAGCTGGACGTCATGTTCAACAACGCAGGCATCAGCGGCTCCCTCGCGCACGTCCCCCTCAGCTCGCTGGACCTCGCCGACTTCGACCGAGTCATGGCGGTCAACACGCGGGCCATGCTCGCCGGCGCCAAGCACGCCGCGCGCGTCATGGTGCCTCGCCGCCGCGGGAGCATCATCTGCACGGCCAGCACCGCGGGTGTCATGGGCAGCGTGGCCTTCCCGCCCTACAGCGTCTCCAAGGCGGCGGTGATCGGGCTCGTGCGCGCCGTGGCCGGGGATATGGCGCGCTCCGGCGTGCGCGTCAACGCCATCTCGCCCAACTACCTCCCCACGCCGCTGGTGATGGGGTACATGGCCGTGTGCTACCCCGGGGCCAGCGCCGAGGAGCGCAGGCGGATCGTGGAGAGGGACATGAACGAGATGGACGGGCCGGCGCTTGCCGCGGAGGACGTGGCCGCCGCCGCACTCTACCTCGCGTCCGACGAGGCCAGGTACGTCAACGGGCACAACCTCGTCGTCGACGGCGGGTTCACCGTGGGGAAGGTGCCCAACATGCCTGCGCCGTGACGCTGACAGGTCTATGACGACGCGTTGATGTACAGTACTTCACTACTGTAGCGCAGTAACGCTTTACTAGCAGTAATTACACACGTGCAAAATAATAAGTCTGGTGTGTTATGTTGCTGCGCATACATTTCTTCAGATTTGCCAGAACGATTCTTCGTGATGAACAACTTTACCTGTTGCGACAACGACAGCGAATTGTACTATCCTCCTCCACCGGGTTGCCATACATTGACTGAACTCACAATTGTATCGAACATATGACTCTTTATTTTTGGTTCTTTGTTGTTTGTTTCTGATGAAAATTTGAACACTAACTTTTTTTTTGAATTTTCAACGGGGGGATAAATCCACACCTGGATTTGTATTCAGTTGCCTATAAGGCTTTGCAGCCTATTACAAGATGGGTTCAAGGGAACCAGAAATACAAGGGGGAATAGAAGGAGAGCAGAAACAAAAACAACACACACCAACACACACACACAGAGGTAGGTGACTCTGAGAAAGCCCAGAGACAGTTGCTTGATGAGCAGAGCCACCACGAGGCAGCAAACCCATCAGAGAACACCGCCGGTGCAATCGACAGCCCCGATCAACCTAGTTCAAACCAGGGCACCATGTCATCGACGGAGTCTAACGGAAGCGCGCAGCCTAGACCACACAACGCCACGACACCACCTGCATCGGGGGTGTGGTCGAAGGGCCACGCGCAGCGAGACGACGCCACGACACCGTCAACGTAGTCTAACGGAAGCGCGCAGCCTAGACCACACAACGCCACGACACCACCTACATCGGGGGTGTGGTCGAAAAGGCCGCGCGCAGCGAGACGACACCACGGCGCCGGCGTGCCACCGGCGTAGACGAAGGGCTTCACAGTGCCGAGACACACCAAAGAGAGCCGTTGTGCGCCACATAGCCACCCACGCCTGCCAAGCTCCGCCAGACGCTTGAATCCGGCAACAAGCATAGAGCCACCACGAGACAAGCAGCACGAGGTTCCCTTGCGAGCCTTCAACAAGGAGAAACGGCGCCCACGGGCACTGCCATCGCAAAGCTTTCGCTCGGAACCGCACCAAAGCTGACAGACAACAGGAAGTGCATCTCCATGACCACGCCCCCAACAGGGTGAACGACACCGAAGAGTGCCGTCATGGTCGGCTCTGGTACAAACTAGAGCAAGGATTTCGCCGGAGAGACGCAACTCGAAATTGCAAGCAGCCCGCCGTGCGCTTGGAGGGACGACAACCTCCACCACAAGCTGAGCCGAGAAGCTGCACCCACCAGAGAGGGGTGAAGCTGCAGGGGCACGGCATAGGTGGAGCACCGCCGGTGGGACCACACCCCTACGCAACAGTGTAGCACAGGCACAGGGCGACGCCTGCACAACCGAACCTGGAGCGGGAAAGGAAGCTCCTGGTGTGGGCTCCAGGAGGGCGGACACTGGCTGGAGCGCGGACACAGGCCAGCGGGACGAGGGCACACAGGTGCCGCGCACCGGCAGCCCCCAGGAGGAGCGGGGCCGGAGCCGCATCTTTGGATCGGGATCTGACCTGCTGCCTTGACGGGTCAATATGGAGGTGGGCGGAGAGGGAGGCGAGCAGCAGGCCGGCGCGACGGAGGGTGGCCGGGGGAGGGCCTGGCGGGAGAGCTCGGGGGGGGGGGGGGGGGGGGGGGGAGGGTGTGGAACGGTGGAGCCGACCGGGGGCAAGCAGGGGAGGGTGGGGCAGGCCGCCAGAGCATCGGGGGAAAACGGCTCCCGCCGCCGCCCTGAACATTGACTTTGAAATAGTTGTATACGACACTACGCAACTGACATATGAAACTGACAATAACACATGACTTCATTTTGCAGTAGTGCTTATCTCTACTTCTCTATCTCTATCTCTATCTCTACTAGTTAAATGCCCGTGCGTTGCCACGGGATTCTCAAGTTTTATCTTTCCAACCATGTACATAATGGAAATGAAAAATTACGTATATATAAACAGATAGGTGGCCGCACAATTTTTTGAAAATAGTAAAATGTTTTATTGCTTGAGATATACTCCCTCTATCCTATAATATAAATTTTATCACAATCAATACAATAACTTATTAAGGGTTAGAAGAACTAATTCAAAAAACACATCATTCAACGGTATGTGCAAAAGAAAGAGTCCAACACCTATTAACTAAGATTCTACTTAGATTGTATCCTGATAACGTCTTCTGTTAGGCATAGGAGGCGACATGTTAGGCTTCCCCTCGGTCATGTCGCTTGCCCTGACAAATTGAATTGAAACAAGTTTATTTAACAGTCTATAGTCATACAAAAGTCGGTTATTGTTAGTTTAAAAGATGGCATGTAACTAATAATTTATTTGTGAAAATCATAGTTAATAGTTTGAACAAAAATTCAAGGAATTGAGGTAGGAACATTCCATAACATTACAAAATAGTTATACCAACAAGTTAATCATTTATAAGTACACAAAATATGTGGTACATCGAGCATACACTTCATAATGGAGCAATCAATTACACACATAAATCGACTAAAAGAGCTCGATGTAATCGAGTAACTCCTAGCTCAAACTTCTGCACTCTTTCAGCTCTTCATCGTCTTCACCGCTGACTGAGGCTGCTGATTGAAATAATACAAATGTCCAACTTTCTTGAATTTGAATATGACACAATTCATTATACTGATCATGAAAAATCCATCGAAGCAAGTAATGCATTTGTCCAGAATTATTTTCAAGAATCGCTTGAGAGAGCCATGATGTGCATATCATGGAATATACATCCAGTGATGCTTAGATGTGTTGAACCTTTAAATAGATTGCAGCAGTAAGACCGCAAGAGCTACCAGAATATCACTTGTTTTTCCACTACTGCTTATGGGGATGCAGCAGACTCAACATATTTAGACTGTAGGAAGCGAAATGCACCAGCATGTGGAATTGGCTCTGATTTTGTGAACCAATGCATATCTGGAGCAAAAAAAAATTATGCAGAGCATATTTTGAATTAAATGCACTAAATACATCAGCTTTTCGAATATTCACCATACAAGTTAGTATGATCACCCAAGCAGCATCAACTATTTTTCAGTGAATACAAAGCACACACTTGGAGTAGCATGAAAAGTTTGCTTCATCCTTCTCTGTCATATCTCCTTATCTTATTTTTATTTCGATGATGACCATAAACAACCCTGATCTTCAGTTGCTCAATAGTGGAAATAATTGAACTACCTTTTTTTATTGTCCTGACTGAGCTACCAAAATAGTTGTTGCTACTAATTAACACAGTATGGACAGAAAAAAAGTACAAGTGATACTTGGTAAGTATAAAAAATACAAATAAAAATAGAGGATAGATTTTGTACATATAGAAGCCCAATCATAGACAGATGGAGGGGAATAATCAAGAAAATAACTGTCCCATGTGGTGAACTCAAAGCCAAACTTGAATATAGCATGTTCATTTTGTGTAATTGGTGGTTTTACATAGAAAAACACAAACAACTTTAGGGTCTGACCCAAATAATTAAATATCCGAGACCTTGCTTATATCGACAATGCTTTGTGCAGATGCTATACACGAAATAGAACAAACCTACATGGGAGTATATTCAACATGTCACATGACAGGGAAAAGAGAAAATATACCTTGATGCTAAATATCAAGACGCTGAGCAGTAGGCCTGACTGCAGGATAATATCAACTCATCATTTTTTAAATTTGACACTCTAGATCGACAGAATGATAAATAAGAATACATAAATGAAGATTAGCAGTCAGGCTGGACCAAGCAATATGTTATACACAACAATAAAAGAAAACAAATAATAATAGGATCCATCGTCCTTATAGCAGAATAAACTAATGGAGTGGCTTGTGGACTTGTGGTGCAACCTCCAGCAACAAATGCAATATGAAATTATATTATAGGCATTTTACCAAACACATTGCATGCACATAGCTGCAGAATCAAACCTCGACACTCCATGGTTCACATGGAAGCCACCAACCCGTCTGAATGAGCCACAGAAAGATAGCCTCCACATGCTGGACCGGAGGTGTCCTCTCTATGTGTCGTTGTATGCATAGTAAACCACCAATGCAATCTCCTTCGCTTGTCTATCATTATTACCGCACACCATTTTTTTGTTGTGGATTTTCATGTCAATCTGCACAAAAAGTCGACAGAAGTTTCCGAGAAACTTAACACTCACTGATGAAAAAAAAATGTAGATATAACACCGTAAATCCATAAATATGGTGTTTCCCCTGTCTTTCAAACGGGAAACCCAAAGAAAAAAGTGATTCAGTTAGTCAGTCTAGTAGAGTACCAGAGGCAGATCTCCATCTCCCTCGCCACTCATACTGAAGAAAAAAAGATAGGCTAAAGAATTAGCACAAGTGCCCCTGATGGCATGCTATTTATTGTTACCATCGCACATATAGCGATTCTTGCTCTTGCAGTGAAAATAACACCGATGTGCTTGTGAAGATCGTTAAAAAGCATATTAATTTGGGATACATCATTGGACATAACTAAAGATGACTAATGCAGGTGATATTAGCTCTAAGGAGAACAAACATTTCATGATTCTGCTGCAAATATAATCATACCCTAGAGAAGAATACATGTTATTGGTATACTGAAACAACTGAACATCACCGATTCAATCAAAGGATCAAGTTGAAAAGTGCATAACCAATGCAAAACTCTATGGGCAAATAACCAAACACCTTCAGTGCATATTAGTATCAAAATTCCATGGAGGACAGTAAACTAATTGATACCAACAAACTCCCATCTCATACTATTGGGCGACCGTTGTGTGCCGCATGAGGGGAAAGAAAGGAGCCATCAGCAAGTTGCGATGACGGCAAGGGGGAGGGGGTGGAACAGGGGGAAACAGGAAGGAGCCTCTGATGGCTAGGTTACCTGGGGAGTATTTCTTCCAGCAGATCATCACCAACCTGCTGATGGCCAGTGCATCTCCGCCTCTCCTCCCTCAAGCCCCGTGTAGCTGATGTACTTGACCGTCGTCTTCATGCATGGCCAGCAACCTCCGTAGGGCCTCGTTGATGTTGCCCGTCCCCATCTCCTTGTCGGATGTGGGCGATGAAGGCGCCCTCACCGCCACCGTCGCCCCCGCCGTAGCGGACCCCCGCTAAGAAGAGAGGGCGTCGCCAGACCCGCTCGTGGCGTGCGGAAGCTGGCAGCGTTGAAGAATGTGGCAGTGATGTCTACGCACTTATATTCTTGTAGACACTTGTTGGGCCTCCAAGTGCAGAGGTTTGTAGAACAGCAGCAAGTTTCCCTTAAGTGGATCACCCAAGGTTTATCGAACTCAGGGAGGAAGAGGTCAAATCTATCCCTCTCAAACAACCCTGCAATTACGATACAGAAAGTCTCTTGTGTCCCCAACACACCCAATACACTTGTCAGATGTATAGGTGCACTAGTTCGGCGAAGAGATAGTGAAATACAAGTGGTAGTGATGATTATGAGTAGTAAATGCAATCTAGAATAAAAATCGCTGCGAGCAAACAAGTAACAAAACAGCAAGTAAACGGTGTGCAATGCTTGGAAACAAGGCCTAGGGATCATACTTTCACTAGTGGACACACTCCCAACAATATAGCATGATTGAACAAATAAACAACTTCTCTCCACTATGGTATTCTGAATTACTCTCCTATTGAATAATACTAATCATTGTGTAGTGGCTACAGAAGCACCCCTTAAAGTTCATCAAGTACTTGACAAACACCACTCATAGAGATATCCAAATCAAAGCACAACTCAAGATAGATATTATTGCAACTTAGACCAAGTACTAACACGGTGCACACACTGTCAACATTACACCATGAAAGGAGGAATAGATCACTTCAATACTATCATAGTAATAATTACTCTCATAATCCACAAGAGATCACAATCATAGCCTAAACCAAGTACCACCATGATGCACGCACTGTCACCGTTACACCATGGCGGGAGGAATAGATTACTTTAATAATACCACTAGAGTACACATAATATCCGAATAATAACATCTACTTGTTCAACATAATACAAAGCTCACGATCACATAAAGATCACATCATGGGAGAGAGAGGTGAACCACATAGCTACCGGTAGAGCCCTCAGCCCCGGGGATGAACTACTCCCTCCTCATCATAGGAGACATCAAGGTTGATGGAGATGGCGGTGAGGTCGATGGAGATCTCGGAGACGGCGATGGAGACCGATGGAGATGGCTCCGGGGGCACTTCCCCATCCCGGCAGGGTGCCGGAACAGAGACTTCTGTCCCCCGAAATTCGTCGGCGGTGGCGGCGGAACTACGGAACTGCTTCTGGAAAATTGCCGACTCTTTTAGGGTTTTCCGTCCCGAGACTTTATATAGGTGAAGGGGCGTCGTCAGAGGGCGAGCCAGGCGCCCTCACACAGGGCTCGCGCGGCCAGGGGCCTGGCCGCGCCACCCCTGTGTGTGGGGCCCTGGTGGCCCCCCTCCTACTCTCCTTCGGATCTCTGGAAGCTTCCGGATAAAATAAGACTTCAGGAAGTTGTTTCGTCCAATTCCGAGAATATTTCCTGTGTATCACTTCTGAAACACAAAAACAGCAGAAAACAGGGAACTGACACTGTGGCAACTTGTTAATAGGTTAGTTCCGGAAAATGCATAAAAGTGCCACGAAGTGTAACAAAACAATAGGCAAATGGTGTAAAAACAAGCATGGAGCATCAAAAATTATAGATACGTTGGAGACGTATCAAGCATCCCCAAGCTTAACTCCTGCTTGTCCTCGAGTAGGTAAGTGATAACAAAAGAAATAATTTTTGAGGTGACATGCACCTACACAATCTTGATCATATATGTAAGCATTGTGAGCTGGGATCATAAGAACTTAAAACATGGGCATAAAAGATATAATCTTGACAATAAGAACTTAGCAACCATGTTATAAACATGAAAATGAACACAAACAAAAGATCATGAAAATGAAACAATGAAAGTCAAACGTGTGTTCAAATCATAAGGAAAAACATACAAATGGTTTTCAGCTTGTCCTTCATGGAGAGCAAAACATAAATGCATAGGACACCTTCAAGTTTAAGAGGGTGACTAGATACAAATAATTAGAGAACAAGTGAAATCATAGTCATGAATCAATCAATGAAAACTTTGGGACAATGCACATTATACTCAGAATGACAACTATGCTCTCTTAATGGTGCATAAAGATAGAAGGTGGTGACTCAACATAAAAGTAGAACAAAGGCCCTTCGCAGAGGGAAGCAGTGATTAAACATGTGCTAGAGCTTTTCATTTGTAAAACAGAGAGATAAAACTTGGGTTTTGAGAGGTGGTTTCTTTTGTCAACGACTGGCAATGGGGTTCTTACTATCTTCCATACAAAAATGAAGCAAGTTTTTGAGAGAGAGATTGGCACTTTTGTGCTCTTTTTATAAAGCTTGGCACTCCTCCCCACCTTTTTAACTTTCACAAACCATGGCTAACCGATTCCATCGGGTGCCCACCAACATTCACATTCCATGGAGGTGTGCCTTTTTTCTTTCTTTTTTTTTCTTTTTTTTTTCTTTTTGGAATTGAAAGGGGTCCCATGGGCGACTAGAGGGGGGGGGGGGGTGAATAGGCGCTACACAAAATTTTACCTTTTTCAATTTTAGGCTTGACACAAAGTAAATTCTCTAGATGTACAACTAGGTGAATTTCCTAAGTGGCAAGCAAGCAAGTGAACAAGTAAACAAGTAAGCAAGTAAGTGAGTTCGGGCAAGAAATAACCGAGGAGCGGAGACCGGAGACACAAGGATGTATTCCCGTAGTTCCTTCCTTTTGAGGGGAAGTACGTCTACGTTGGAGAGGTGTGGTGACACGGAGTCGACCAACGCCACGGAGGCTCACCTTGTTCTCCGGTGAGCAAGCCACGGAGGCTAGCTCGTTCCACTAAGCGGTGGTATTGGGGGAACTCACCGAATCCCTTACACGGAGATTGGGGCACACATCCACAACTGAATTGGAGGCTCCCAAGAAAGCCACGGAGGTTAGAATCCACAAAGACTAGAGAAATCTCGAAACAAATCACCTAGTGTTTCCAAAGAACCACTAGGAACAAATCCCTCAAGCAAAAGGAGGGGAAATAGAAATTCCTTCGATGGAGATGTAGATCGGGACCTCCTCCTTCGATCCTCCAAAGATCTAAGACTTTGGGTGGTTGAGGGTGGAGATCTTGCAGTAGGGTTGGCTCCAAATAGTGTCTTCTTCTTGATGAGGACGAGCAAGCTGGAGAAGAAGAGGGGAGGGGGTATAAATACCCCTTCCCGAATGTATCCGTTGCAGCCTCCAGGGACCGGATTATCCGGCCCAAACTTGAACCGGATAATCCGGCCGCCGGATAATCCGGCCCACTTTTGGACAAAAATCCGGCCAATAATCCGGCCAAGAATCTGGGTGACGCGCACTCTGGAACTTTTGGTCCTTAGCCATTTTCACCGGGGGGCGGATAATCCGGCCCACTTTTGGACAAAAATCCGGCCAATAATCCGCCCATGGATCTGGGTGACGCGCACCCTGGAACTTCTGGTCCTTAGCCATTTTCATCGGGGGGCGGATAATCCGGCCCACTTTTGGACAAAAATCCGGCCAATAATCCGCCCATGGATCTGGGTGATGCGCACCCTGGAACTTCTGGTCCTTAGCCATTTTCACGGGTGCCCGGATTATCCGGCCCAGTTTTGGCCTAAAAATCCGGCCAGTCTTCCTGCACAAAAACTTTGGTAAAATGTCCTGGTGTTGTCAACTAACACACAAAACTAGGGAGGCTAGAAAATGCCCTAACAATCTCCCCCTTTTTGGTGTTAGATGACAACACTAAGATTTACAATAGTAGGAGCTCCCCCTAAAGATATGCAAGAGTACAAATGAAGCTCCCTTTAGAGATAAGCAATATAACAAGATTGACAAAAGCAATATGAGCAAGACACTTTAAGCAAACAGACTTTAAACAAGTTCCACACACAATAGATCAAACCTAAAGAAGATTCACCAAGCACACGATAACAATAGTTCGACGATAAGTTCATAAGCAAGAAAACTGAATCTGAAAAGCAGCTCCCACCAAAGCATCCCAACGAGAAGTCCTACTAGAACAACTTCTCCCCCTTTGGCATCAAGACACCAAAAAGGGACAAGAGCAAACTACACGCCCCAAGAAGTCATTCAAAGTCGTCCTCGTCCTCCTCGTCCTCGTCCTCCTCCTCTTCATCATCTTCTTCGAACTCACCTTCCTCATCCTCTTCCATGTCCTCTTCATCTTCATCTCCATCAACACGAGTGGTGCGACCAACATAGAGAGCCTTCTCCAGCGTGCCCCAATCAAAGGTCTCGGAATGCCACTTGTTGTAGGCAATGGGAGGAGCAGGAGGAGGAAGAGCAGCTTGGTCCCCACTGAGCTTATGAAGAATCTCTCGCTGAGTATCAAGAATGGTCTTGCGCTCACAATAGGCTTCATAGTTCTCACGATGTATCTCCACCTTCATGCAAAGAACATGCTTCTGAAACCAGCTCAACTTCCTCACCTTCTTGGGCACATCATGGGACACAAACTTGCCCCTTGGCACACTAGAACGAGCATCTCTCATGAAGGAATCGGGACCCATGGGAGCTGGAGCTGAAAATGGCTTCACATAGAGCTTCTTGACCTTGTGAGACACACACTGACTGCTGAAATCCTGACCTTTGCAAGTGTCAATGATGAGCTTCATGATGAAAGGAGCATACGGAAGAGAACCCTTGCTGACCATAGCATCGTACATCTCATTGAAGATGAAGTCCATCACGTCAAGGGTGAAATCTGCATCCGGGTCGGTAGACGTGGCACAAGTATGAGAAAAGATAAGGAGATCCACCAAGGAGCTCCTAATAGCATCATTGTTCCCTCCACTTGGAGCAATGTTCTCCCTGAAGATGCGCACTAGAAGATCATACGGATACCTCAGACCAGCAGCTAGACCAGGAACACCACCAGGTTCATACAAATCACAAAGCAGATTCTTGTCGGCAGGAAGCGGAGTGTGAACCCGGTGACCAACAGGATTCGTCGGGCCATTAAAAGGAAAACCCAACAGAGAAGCAAACCGGACGAAGGAAGACTGACAGAACTGAGTCCCGGTCATCCACTTGAAAGTCCTGGCATCATCAGCTTCAAAGGCCAAGGTAGCATAAAACTGCAGAATGAGCTGAGGATCATAATCACACTGAACAGTCAACAAACCAGAGATGCCAAGCCTCTCCACAACCTGAATAGCTGGAACAAAATACTCCTTCGTCTTCAAGAAAGTGAGATCAAGGGGATGCATCGGACGAATAGGCTTACTCATGCGAGCAAAGATATCCTGATAGATGTACAGCTGCTCTGGACACCAGAAACGACGGTCTTCAATGTGAGTTGCCCTCTGCTGAGTGGCGTACCAATCTTTCTGCCTCAGGGCAGAGTAGGAACTCTGACTCATCTGCTTGTAGTTGACACGAGGTTCCTTTCCCTTGTTGGATCGAGCAGCTCTCTTAGCAGTCCTCTCAGCTGCCTTAGCATCCTTGGCTGCCTTCACTTTCCTGACTGCAGCACGCTGTTTTGTCCGGATGGACACCTCATCTTCCAAAATACCCTCATCATTGTAATGGAAGTAGCGAGGACGACTCCTCTTGGCTGGACCGACACCTGTGAAGAGAATAGGTAGAGAGCATGGTGATGAGGATGCACACAAGTTCCAGGAACATACACTAGGGTGATGAACATAGCAGAGGAACGCATGACATTGATGAACAAGAGAAGAGAAACTTACGACAGCATATAACAGGCCGGATTATCCGGTCCAGAACTGGGCCGGATAATCCGCCCCCTGACAGAAATTTCTCAAATCTTGCCCTAACATGTCAAAATCGTAGATCGGCTAGGTGCATCACTAAAGTATATCACAAGGCCTAAGGAGAGATCAAAGGGAACAACTAAACTCCAAGAACTAGGCAAAAATAAATCTCACAAGAGCTTCACCACTAGGGCTAGGAGATGCGAAATTTACCCTCATCCATTGGAGGAACTGCTTGGAGGAACTTGTTCCCGAGAAGGAGGAGAACACGAGCCTTGAAGATCGGCCGGATCCGGCGGCCGGGGAGGCGCCGGCGAGCAAGAGGAGAGGCAGGCGGCGGCGGTGGAGAGAGAGGGGGTGCGGAGGTGGAAGAACTGCCAAAGTGGCCAGTTCACCCCGCGCCCCCCTTTTATATGGACTGACCGCCGGACCGGATTATCCGGCCCAAACTTGGACCGGATATTCCGGGCCCCGGATAATCCGGCCTAGAAGTGGCCCGGATAATCCGGCCCAGAAGTGGCCCGGATAATCCGGCCTGGAACTCCTTTTGCTCAGGAAATTTGTGGCAGAAAACTGAACTTGTGTGCATGGAGAGAATGTTCATAGATGAGATGGGCTTAGGTTAGAGAGCAAACAGGGAGTGGTTCTCGGCACTTGAAGTTGCAAAAACGCAAGAAAAACATCGAAAGACCAACCCAAGTGCCTTCCCATATCAAGAACAACACAAGAAAAACTTAAACCAAACTCAAGAGATTTTCAAGGAATCAACTCTTCAAAAGAAGAGGTCGGTGGCCGAAGCCACCATATATGAGTGTTTTGGCATTGAACCGCGAAGATATATCTTGAGTCCATAACCAATACTCATCATTGAAGCTCACATATCACAAAATGATATTAAGAGAATGATTTCATCACTATCGGCATAATGGGGGGAGGGATAGCCCAATGAATTAGGACCGCACTCCCCCTATATCCATGCCCACATCTAGATTAGAACACGTGCTAACGTATGGGAATGAGTGCACACTAACAAGCCACATTGCAAGAATCAATGATATTCAATTCATGCCTCAACTCTCGGAATCTTGCTTCATCAAGGGGCTTCGTGAAGATGTCAGCGAGTTGATCATTTGTACCTACATAAGACAAGTTAATATCACCTCGATTGACGTGGTCTCGGATGAAGTGATGCCGAATCTCAATGTGCTTCGTCTTGTTGTGTTGAACCGGATTATGAGCAATCTTGATGGCACTCTCGTTGTCACACAAGAGTGGAACCTTGTCGCAATGAACTCCATAGTCCTTCAACATTTGCCGCATCCAAAGGAGTTGAGCACAACCACTTGCCGCGGACACGTACTCGGCTTCGGCGGTGGAGAGAGACACACAATTTTGCTTCTTGGAAGACCAACTAACCAAGGATCTACCAAGGAGTTGGCAAGTCCCGGAAGTTGACTTCCTATCAACTTTGTCTCCCGCCCAATCCGAGTCCGTGTACCCAACAAGCTCGAAGCTTGATCCCTTTGGGTACCAAAGGCCGAAAGTTGGAGTATGAATCAAATATCGGAAGATTCTTTTCACGGCCATTAAATGACTTTCCTTTGGGGTGGCTTGATAACGTGCACAAATTCCCACACTAAGCATGATATCGGGTCTAGATGCGCAAAGATAAAGAAGCGAACCAATCATCGAACGGTAAAGCTTTTGATCCACTTCCTTACCACTAGGATCGAGATCAAGAGTAACCTTTGTCGGCATGGGGGTTTTAGCTCCTTTAACCCCGGAATCCATGTTGAATTTCTTGAGCATGTCTTGGATGTACTTGGCTTGATTGATGAATGTCCCTCCTCGCAATTGCCGACTCTCAAAGCCAAGAAAGAATTTCAACTCTCCCATCATGGACATCTCGAATTTGTCTATCATTAGCTTTGCAAATTCATCATTGAAGAGCTTGTTAGGAGAGCCAAAAATAATATCGTCTACATAAATTTGGCATATGAAAAGCTCCCCGTTGACTTTCTTAGTAAAAAGAGTTGGGTCGATGAGCCCAATTTCAAACCCACGGTCTAACAACAACTCTTTAAGGTGCTCGTACCACGCGCGTGGGGCTTGTTTAAGGCCATAGAGCGCCTTATCGAGTTTGTAGACATGGGTCGGGAAATGGGGATCTTCAAACCCCGGGGGTTGCTTCACATAGACCAATTCATGTAGAGGACCGTTGAGAAAAGCACTCTTCACATCCATTTGATATAACTTAAAGTTGAAGTGAGAAGCATAAGCAAGAAGGATACGGATTGACTCGAGACGAGCCACGGGAGCGTAGGTCTCCCCATAGTCGATTCCTTCCACTTGAGAGTACCCTTGAGCAACCAAGCGAGCCTTGTTCCTCACAACGATCCCATTGGCATCTTGTTTGTTCTTGAACACCCACTTGGTTCCAATGACATTCCGGCACTCCTTGGGCTTCTCCACCAAAGTCCAAACTTCATTGCGCTTGAAGTTGTTGAGTTCTTCGTGCATGGCTTCCACCCAATCCGGGTCTTCAAGTGCCTCAAATACCTTTTGAGGTTCCACACAAGAGACGAAGGCATGATGGATGCTAAAGTTGGCTAATTGTCTCCTTGTGGAAACTCCTTTTCTCACACTTCCAATCACACTATCCAAAGTATGACTCCCTTTGCGAAGAGCTTCTTCCACTTTCCTTGCACGGCGAGCTTGAGCTTCTTCAAAAGACTCTTGAGAAGCCACTTGGTCATCACCACTAATTTGGTCCTCGCCTTGACCTTCAACTTGAGCTTGATCAATATCATGAGCATGCTCAACATCTTGAGCTTGGCCTTGATCTACCATTGGTGAGAAATCACCACCGTCCACTTGGTCTTGATCTTGGCCTTGCTCGCTTGAATGAGGGTCTAATGCTTGTCTTTGGTTAGCATCTATCGGTCCTTGAGGAGCTTGTGAAGGTGAAGGCTCCACTTGAGTAGAGCATAGTCCTTCTCCTTCGGCCAAAAGGTGTCCCTCAATGGGTATGAGATGACCCACACCCATTCTTCTTATGGCTTGGGGAGGTATTTTGTCACCTACATCACAAACACCACTTTGCTCCACACGGGAGCCGTCATTCTCGTCGAATCTCACGTTAGAAACTTCAACAACACGAGCGGACTCTTTGTCAAAGATTAACCGAATACTCGAAAGTATTTGATGTTAGGCTTGTTGCCGGTGAGGATCTCATAAGGAGTCTTGTTCAAGCCCTTGCGAAGATATAGCCGGTTGGAAGCATGACAAGCGGTATTGATAGCTTCGGCCCAAAAGTTATACGGAGACTTAAACTCCGCTAACATTGTCCTTGCCATGTCCATCAAGGTTCGGTTCTTCCGCTCGGCTACACCATTTTGTTGCAGAGTGTAGGGGGAGGAGTATTGATGTTGAATTCCCTCATCACTCAAGAATTCATTGACGGTGTAGTTCTTGAACTCCGTCCCGTTATCACTCCGGATCATCAAGATATCTTGGCCATATTGACGCTCCACTTCCTTGACGAAGTCCATGACGGTTTGTTGGGTCTCGTATTTGTGCTTGAAGAAGTAGACCCAAGTATATCTTGAATAGTCATCAACAATCACCAAGCAATACTTCTTCCCTCCTAGACTTGCATGAGATGGAGGGCCAAAGAGGTCCATGTGAAGGAGCTCTAAGACCCTCTTAGAAGAAATGATCGTCTTGCTAGGATGAGGAAGTTCATGCATCTTTCCTTCAATGCAAGCTCTACACACACGATCTTTGGCAAATGTTAGATCGGTTAGTCCTAGGATGTGGTTACCTTTGTGGAGTCTTTGCAAAGTTCTCATATTGACGTGGCCTAGCCGGCGATGCCATAGCCATCCCACGTCAACTTTAGCCATTAGGCAAGTTGCGGCTTTAGTGACCTTCTCCGAGAAGTCAATCACATATAAGCCGTTTTCAACATGCCCAACAAAAGCTACTTTAAGAGACTTGCTCCACAAAAGAACCACAATTCCAACATCAAAGAAAGTTGCAAAGCCCATATCGGCAAGTTGAGCTACGGAAAGTAAATTGTAAGAGAGAGACTCAACAAGCATGACATTCTCAACGGAAACATCTTGAGATATAAAAACTTTACCAAGACCCAATACCTTTGACCTTGAGGAATCTCCATAGGTGACGTAGCCCGCACTAGATGAACCGGTGCGAAGCTCCTTCACCAACTCTTTGCTTCCGGACATATGATTGGTAGCACCGCTATCGATTATCCATTGTCCCGCACCGGAAGCAAAGCCCTACAAGAGGTCAAGCTTTGGTTTTAGGTACCCATTTTTCAATGGGTCCTCTTTTGTTAGTGACAAGGGTCTTAGGAACCCAAATAGACCAAGCAATGCATTCATTAGGTGAGCCAACAAATTTAGCATAAACATGTCCATCATAAGCACGACGAAGAACATAAGAGGGGTTATATTTTCCCGCAAAGTCGTTGTGGTTAGGCATTGCCCTCTTGGCATTCCCAACAACCTCCCTCACAAGCTCCCCCTCCTCCTCATAAACATTGCCATCCTCGTCAAAGCATATGTCATATGGGATGTGCTTCTTAGGAGGAGGAGTGGGCACAAGAAATTGCGTCTTCTTGTTGTTCTTCTTCTTGTTCTTTTTCTTGTTCCTCTTCTTGTTGGACTTGGGAGTGAAACCAAGCCCGGTCTTGTCACCATGTTGCTTTTGAGCACTCAAAAGCTCGTCAAGTCTTGTGTCACCTTTGGGGGCATCTTTCTCATAAAGAGGGTTAGAGTAACAAGTACTTGCAACAAAGGTGCTAGAAGATAACTTGGTTGCTTCTTTAGCAATCATAGCATTTAGTTTCTCATTTTGCAACCTAAGTTCATTAGCTACTGATTGAGCAATATCACGATCATTCTTAAGTCTAGCAATGTCCAAGTTATAGGATTCTTCAAGACCTAACTTGGATGCCTCAAGTGCCATCCTTAGATCTTGCTCAACCTCAAGAGATTGATTGAGAGTTGCAATTTCATCGGCATACTCACGAGCATGCCCTTCTAGCTCAAAGATGCGTTCCTCATTTTTATCATTAAGTTGAAGAGACTCATTATATTGATTTAGGAGAATCTCAAATTGAGCTTTGGTCTCCCCATGCAAGGTTGACATGAAGGTGTCAAAATCATTAGGCTCATCCTTATCACTACTAGTATCAACACAATCCATCAAAGATAAGCTTCTAGGTATGATGGGTATGAAAGTCGGTGATACCTTTGTAGCGTGAGCCATAAGACATGTTCCCTTGGAGTTGAAGCGCTTGGACTCGTTTGCGGAAGCGAAGAGGGATGGTGAAGAGATGGGCTTGGCGATGGCGATGGCGGCCCTTCCTACTTCTTCATCATCACTTGCATCATCACCGGATGGGTATTCTTCTTGAGTCATCAAGGCATGTATTGGAACGACTTTCTTCTTATCAAAGTTCCTTGGTGGGTAAGACTTGGCCTTCATCTCCTTGCGAATGAGTCTTCCATTGTGATCTTCCACTCTTTCATAGGGACAATCCGCGATGAAGTGGTGTTGATTCCCACAATTGTAGCATGTCCTCACTCTACTTGTGGCCTTAGGTTTGGAGGGACTTGATGACTTCCACTTCTTCATGAAAGCCCGTTGAGCAAGAGCCATGTGTTCGGCATGAGCATACTTCATGTCTTCGGGACTTCCACTCATAGACTCTTCCTCTTCCATCAAACTTGCTTCTTCATGAAGAGAAACTTTTGCCTTCAAAGCAAGGTTGGGTGCACGCACACCACGTGCACGAGCTAGAGCATCATCCACATTCTTCTCGGAGATCTTCCTTGCCACAATCTCTTGCAAGATGTCATGAGCGGTCATCTTCCTAAAGTTGGCATCTCCCTTGATTGAGTTCATCGTATCCTTGAAGAAGGGCAAGAGGGCTTGGACAAATTTCCTCTTCATCCATCTCCCATCACATTGAGTGGAGCCGAGGTCGACTAGCTTCACTTGGAGTGCCGAGAGACGCCGATGAAGTTCTTCGGGAGATTCACCATCAAGCATAGCAAAGTTGTCCGCTTCATTAGATGCCTCATCAAACTTGGACTCTTGGATACTCTCATTGCCGATGAAGAGGTTGGTGAGAGCATCCCAAGCTTCCTTGGCGGAAGAGATGTTGCGAACAAAGGCCTTGTCCTTCTCGGAGAGAGACATGTGAATGAGGTGCAAGGCGGAGGCATTGAGCTGCTTGTCGATTTGCTCCCAAGGTAGCAAGTTGGTCAAGTCCTTGGAAGTTGGATGATCCTCCAAAGCTCAATAGACACGAAATTGATGTGAGAGCGCATGTTATCTTGCCAATTGGCAAAGCTAGAAGCATCAAGTTGTGGCGGTGGGCCGCATGAGGCAAGGTGTGGCATTTGAAGGTGCCTTCCGGAGACATAGCTCGTAGGATGTGGAACCTCCGTGCTATGTCCCCGAGAGGTGTCATCTTTCTTGGGGGGATCCTCGTTGTTCTCATTCCCATCCTTCTCCGGATCTTCCTCGTTTAAGGATGGCTTATCCTTACCCGAGGTGTCAACCGGAGTTGGTGGAGTGGTACTTGATGTTCCACTAGTGAGAGCATCAAGTTGAGATTTTTGGCTTTCCATGGCTGCCATCATAGCATCCATGCGAGTCATTATGTTGTTAAAATCCACCTTAGTGGCGGGTTCCTCTTCGCCCATGATCTCTTAGGCGGTTAAGCCCAATCAAAGAGCACGAGGCTCTGATACCAATTGAAAGGGGTCCCACGGGCGACTAGAGGGGGGGTGAATAGGCGCTACACAAAATTTTACCTTTTTCAATTTTAGGCTTGACACAAAGTAAATTCTCTAGATGTGCAACTAGGTGAATTTCCTAAGTGGCAAGCAAGCAAGTGAACAAGTAAACAAGTAAGCAAGTAAGTGAGTTCGGGCAAGAAATAACCGAGGAGCGGAGACCGGAGACACAAGGATGTATTCCCGTAGTTCCTTCCTTTTGAGGGGAAGTACGTCTACGTTGGAGAGGTGTGGTGACACGGAGTCGACCAACGCCACGGAGGCTCACCTTGTTCTCCGGTGAGCAAGCCACGGAGGCTAGCTCGTTCCACTAAGCGGTGGTATTGGGGGAACTCACCGAATCCCTTACACGGAGATTGGGGCACACATCCACAACTGAATTGGAGGCTCCCAAGAAAGCCACGGAGGCTAGAATCCACAAAGACTAGAGAAATCTCGAAACAAATCACCTAGTGTTTCCAAAGAACCACTAGGAACAAATCCCTCAAGCAAAAGGAGGGGAAATAGAAATTCCTTCGGTGGAGATGTAGATCGGGACCTCCTCCTTCGATCCTCCAAAGATCTAAGACTTTGGGTGGTTGAGGGTGGAGATCTTGCAGTGGGGTTGGCTCCAAATAGTGTCTTCTTCTTGATGAGGACGAGCAAGCTGGAGAAGAAGAGGGGAGGGGGTATAAATACCCCTTCCCGAATGTATCCGTTGCAGCCTCCAGGGACCGGATTATCCGGCCCAAACTTGAACCGGATAATCCGGCCGCCGGATAATCCGGCCCACTTTTGGACAAAAATCCGGCCAATAATCCGGCCAAGAATCTGGGTGACGCGCACTCTAGAAATTTTGGTCCTTAGCCATTTTCACCGGGGGGCGGATAATCCGGCCCACTTTTGGACAAAAATCCGGCCAATAATCCGCCCATGGATCTGGGTGACGCGCACCCTGGAACTTCTGGTCCTTAGCCATTTTCATCGGGGGGCGGATAATCCGGCCCACTTTTGGACAAAAATCCGGCCAATAATCCGCCCATGGATCTGGGTGACGCGCACCCTGGAACTTCTGGTCCTTAGCCATTTTCACGGGTGCCCGGATTATCCGGCCCAGTTTTGGCCTAAAAATCCGGCCAGTCTTCCTGCACAAAAACTTTGGTAAAATGTCCTGGTGTTGTCAACTAACACACAAAACTAGGGAGGCTAGAAAATGCCCTAACAGGAATAAACAATATGGAAGATAGCCAATCCGACCACTACGTCCCCATGAGCTAAAAACAGTGGCACAAAACGAGAAGTAGTTGAAAGTTTTTGAAAGGTAGCACATGAAAATTTACTTGGAATGGCTTACAAATACCATGCATAGGAATTTATAGTGGACACAATGGCAAACTTGGTTTTAAGGAGTTGGATGCACGAGTATAGCTCATACTCAGTACAAAATGAGGGCAAGCAAAAGACTGGGAGCGACCAACTAAGAGAGCAATAATGGCCATAATCATGCAGAGCGACAAAGCGACATTAAAAGAAGCATAAGATGGCATCAAAAGTCAAAAACTAAATGATCATAGAGGCTATTGGCGACTTTGTATGAGTCTAACATGTGTGAGCATGCGCCAAGTCAACCCAAATAAAGCATCAAGGAGAAAACCAAAATAATGCTTCCAAACGATAAAAACAACGCATGATTTTTTCAAAGGCTCATTAAGCAATCTCAGTTATTTGAGACAAGTCATGCTACAGAAAAACCACTAAGCATACTATCAAAAAGACATCAAGCATGACATGCAAAAGCCTAGGCCGCAGTCTATACAAGCTCCTTCTTGTACCACTATTTTGCATAAAGCTTTTTCTCTTTTCCAACACCATTTGAAATTTTTAAAGACACCTCTTTTGATGAAAACCAATAAAGATCAGAGGCAAAAATACACCTTGATGAAAAGATATGAAAAGATCTGAATGCAAATCAAGGTGAAAACGAAAACCAAAAGCAGTAGCGGAAAAAGAAGAACACTCGATTTTTAATAAGAGTGAAAACTAGAGCGTTCTTGACAAATGAAAAGCAAGGCAACTTCTCCAAAAGAAATTTGATGTGATCTAACCATTTATTGCAGCAAACTAAACTAAACTAATACTGAAAAATAAAACAACTGACGCTCCAAGAAAAACACATAGTGCATGAAGCAATAAAAATATAGTGTTTTGAAAGGTGACCTGATTTTTGCCGATGAAGAAGGGGTGCCTCGGGGGCATCCCCAAGCTTTGACGCTTGTACTTCTTGGATATTTCTTGGGGTGATGCATGGGCATCCCCAAGCTTGAGCTTTTGTCCATTCTTCAACTCATCTCATCATTCTCCAATCCCTACACTTGAAAACTTCCTTCATACAAAACTAAACACAATTCTATTAGCAACATTAGTGCAAGCATAACATATAATCAATCCTATTTTTGCTTTAGGTTTCAACTCAAAACCACCACATATAAATCATATACTACTGTAGCAACTTCCCCAAAAGTTCCGTGATAAAAAGAACTCAAAAGAAAGCGATAAAGTGGCAAACACAAATATTGGCAGAAATCTGTCAAAACTGAACAGCTGACAAAGGTCGAATTTTTGAGGGGTTTTATGTTGCTCAAATCAAAAAGTGTGCAACTAACGAAAGTTTGGATATAACCTGGGGCATATGCACAAGAAATCGCAGATCCAAAAGATATACAGAGAATTTATACGAATTTTTACGGTGCAGCACCGAAAACAGTTTCAGGACAGCAACATCCCCAAATCTTACCTCACTCAAATTAGAGGCTTTTCTTGGCACAACAACGAAATAAACAAGATAAGGAGCGGTCATTACAATAGTAATGACTTCCAAGACTCAAATAAAAGAAAAAGTACTGAAAGTAAAAACATTGGGTTATCTCCCAAGAGTGCTTTTCTTTAACTCCTTTGAGCTAGGCGCAGAAAATTGCGAAGATGCTCATGTGGGCACCATATAAGAGCTTGAGGCAAAGGCGCCATATAGGAACTTACAGCAATAGAGAGCATCAAAAAGCAAGTGTGAAAGACATTTATATCTGAACCACTTCCTATGCATAGGAATCTTGTAAGAAAATAAATCAACGAGGCGCATAGTAGCAAGCATGGATAGATAAAACAAGTGCCACTTCAAGATTTGCAACATAAAGAGGGGAAACTTAATATTGTTGAGATCCATCAAACCATGTTTCCCTCTCTCATAATAACTTTCAGTAGCATCATGAATAGAACTAACAATATAACTATCACATAAAGCATCCCTATCATGAGCCACATGCATAAAAGAATTAATACTCACCACAGGAACAATAGTAGTAGGAGCAGATTCAACAGAATAATTATTCTCATCACCATAATCATCATAAATAGGAGGCATATTGTAATCATAACTAATTTTATCCTCAATAGTAGGTGAACTGAAAATATTATACTCATCATCATAGCCATCATAAACTAGAGATTTAGTATCATCACAAGCTAGAGAACTACTATGTCGCAAAGCATATTCTTCAAACATATCATCATAAGAAGGAACATCACATATGGAAGATAAAATATTATCAGAACAAACTTTCTCCACTAAAGCTGGGGAACTAAAAATATCATGCTTAACAAAACCAGCTTCCCCAAGCTTAGACTTTTCTATAGCATTAGCAATAACGGTGTTCAAAGCATTCATACTAACAACACTATTAGCATGCAAATTAAGCTCCAAAGGTTTTTCAATTTTCTCTTCAAACACTTCATATCTAAACTCAGGAAAAAGACTAAAGAACTCTTTATTTTCCATTAAGCCTAACTAGTGAAAATAAAAACAAGAAACAAAAAGATGTAATTGCAGAATCTAAAGGAAATAACTCCGAGCACTCACACAGGAGGATGCGAGTACCTTTTACCTTACCTCCCCGGCGACGGCGCCAGAAAAGAGCTTGATGTCTACGCACTTCTATTCTTGTAGACACTTGTTGGGCCTCCAAGTGCAGAGGTTTGTAGAACAGCAGCAAGTTTTCCTTAAGTGGATCACCCAAGGTTTATCGAACTCAGGGAGGAAGAGGTCAAAGCTATCCCTCTCAAACAACCCTGCAATTACGATACAGAAAGTCTCTTGTGTCCCCAACACACCCAATACACTTGTCAGATGTATAGGTGCACTAGTTCGGCGAAGAGATAGTGAAATACAAGTGGTAGTGATGATTATGAGTAGTAAATGCAATCTGGAATAAAAATTGCTGCGAGCAAACAAGTAACAAAACAGCAAGTAAACGGTGTGCAATGCTTGGAAACAAGGCCTAGGGATCATACTTTCACTAGTGGACACACTCCCAACAATATAGCATGATTGAACAAATAAACAACTTCTCTCCACTATGGTACTCTGAATTACTCTCCTATTGAATAACACTAATCATTGTGTAGTGGCTACATAAGCACCCCTTAAAGTTCATCAAGTACTTGACAAACACCACTCATAGAGATATCCAAATCAAAGCACAACTCAAGATAGATATTATTGCAACTTAGACCAAGTACTAACACGGTGCACACACTGTCAACATTACACCATGAAAGGAGGAATAGATCACTTCAATACTATCATAGTAATAATTACTCTCATAATCCACAAGAGATCACAATCATAGCCTAAACCAAGTACCACCATGATGCACACACTGTCACCGTTACACCATGGCAGGAGGAATAGATTACTTTAATAATACCACTAGAGTACACATAATATCTGAATAATAACATCTACTTGTTCAACATGATACAAAGCTCACGATCACATAAAGATCACATCATGGGAGAGAGAGGTGAACCACATAGCTACCGGTAGAGCCCTCAGCCCCGGGGGTGAACTACTCCCTCCTCATCATAGGAGACAGCAAGGTTGATGGAGATGGCGGTGAGGTCGATGGAGATGGCGGAGACGGCGATGGAGACCGATGGAGATGGCTCCGGGGGCACTTCCCCGTCCCGGCAGGGTGCTGGAACAGAGACTTCTGTCCCCCGAAATTCGTTGTCGGCGGCGGCGGAACTACGGAACTGCTTCTGGAAAATTGCTGACTCTTTTAGGGTTTTCCATCCCGAGGCTTTATATAGGCGAAGGGGCGTCGTCAGAGGGGGAGCCAGGCGCCCTCACACGGGGCTCGCACGGCCAGGGGCCTGGCCGCGCCACCCCTGTGTGTGGGGCCCTGGTGGCCCCCCTCCTACTCTCCTTCGGATCTCTGGAAGCTTCCGGATAAAATAAGACTTCAGGAAGTTGTTTCATCCAATTCCGAGAATATTTCCTGTGTATCACTTCTGAAACACAAAAACAGCAGAAAACAGGGAACTGACACTGTGGCAACTTGTTAATAGGTTAGTTCCGAAAAATGCATAAAAGTGCCACGAAGTGTAACAAAACAATAGGCAAATGGTGTAAAAACAAGCATGGAGCATAAAAAATTATAGATACGTTGGAGACGTATCAGGCAGCAGGACCAAACCCTAGGTGGCGGTGATACTCTTCATGGGAGATGACGGGGAGCTCAGGGCATGAGGCCGCCGTCGATCTGGAGCTCCGTATGCGTGCCTACGGCCGACGGCGTCGCATGATGCTATGGCGGGCGGAACCCTAGGCGGCGGCGCTGCATCTCGGGAGAGGATGGGACATGGTCACAGGCCTGCGAAGCGGAGGAGTTTTTTTTTCATTTTAGTGTTGGCGGTGGTAAAGGTTGTAGTATGCCTGGGTCTGAAGGGGTATAATGGGAAATCAAATGATGTATAGGAAAAGTGGCTTCACCAACTCCAAACCAATAGTAAAGATCTCTATCTCTATCTCTACTACTTATAAAGGCACAAACTTATTAGGATACAATCAATCTCAACCATACAATAGGGTTGATCAAATGGTCCACATGGTTCCAATCTCTACTACTTATAAAGGCACAAACTTATTAGGATACAATCAATCTCAACCATACAATAGGGTTGATCAAATGGTCCACATGGTTCCAATATTGAGCTCAACTCAACACAGATTTAAAACCCGAAAATAAGGGCAAGCTATTTCTGGAAAGACGTGATTATATCCGGAATCCCCGCAGGCAGTTCCCGCTCCTCCCCTCTCCGTCGCCTTCTCTCCACTTCACCGCCTTCTCTCACAAGCACCAGCCACCAGGGATGGCGCCGATCCGTCCAAACATGTGTGCCACCAGCTGGCTCCGCCCCTCCCGATCAAATAAGCAGAACAACTAGGAGTCACTTCTGATCTCTTTCCATGCACCCATGGGCCATGGCTTCCATGACGCTTGCAACCCAAGGTCACAGCCGCCGCATCGCTGATGCGTGCCTCCCTCGCCAGGCATCCCTGTCCGGCTCGACCTGGCCTCCCCATGCTCCGCACGCACCAGCATCGGGCACCACTTCGACGGCCACTCAAGTGAACGGCGACAAAAAATTTGGTATAATTTTGCTTCTCTCTTCCTATCAATTAGATCTGCATGTTATTCTTGGGGATTGTAGGTTATTGGTGTCACTCGATTATAGGGTGCATGCACTTCTACCTTGATGTAGCCACCGGAATACATACAGCCGGATCCCCTTGTCTGCACCAGGGTTACTCTCCGTTAGATGTGCATGCCAATCTTTGGGGATTCTATGTTCTTTCGGGATTAGAGGTTCATATCACGCTCCTACATTGATGTAGCAACGGCCGTACTACTACCTACAGTCGGATCCCCTTGTCTGCATCAAGGTAAAAATTGGATGGATTATCTTTTGCAAAATTTGAAAATTATAGCTTGATGTAGATGCGTTCTAGATACTTTATTCAAGCTCAATGCCTTTCCTTTTATTAGCATTTAGATCATTTCTTTGTGTTAGAACTTGTGCTTCTTGAATTCTGATGGACTATCGATGTTTGATTCCTGCTGACATTTTTGAAATTTCATTGCATGAGCTGATTTCTTTGTTTTAATAGAGAACTATTTGCACCGAAACATAAGGATTCTATGCAAAAGTGACAGTTCAGAGCACCGAAAGTGTTAAGATCCTACTATAATGGAATATCATGTAACTAATATTACTGCATATCTCATATTTCTACTATATATGTGCTAATCCATATTTGATCGTGCTAAGTGGTGGTCTGCTATATGCTTTATTAGAATGTCTATCTCACCTACTTATTGTCAATGATCAGCTTATCCTTCTTCAGGAGATTGAAGGTTTAACTCTGATTTTTTTTCTTTGTTTGATTCATGACTCATTTCTTATATTTTAAACCAGGATCAAAAGATAATTGAGATTGTTTTGGAAGCCATGGGACATGCCATCAGTAAGTATGTTGCTATCACCAAGATTGTCGACATAAATCTTAAGTCTTGTTTTTCACATGTTTGTCCCATTGTATTGAACTATATATTTTCTGCCACATCTTGCACCCAGCTGCATCCTAGCAACCGCTCACCCCAAGGAAAAAATAGATGACATCCGTCATCTCTACTTCGCAATGTATACAGCGGACATAACAAAACTCTGGAACTCTTGGTATGCAGTGTAGAAATGTACTTAAACCAAAAAGTAAGATATGACTAAACCAAATATACTTTACTAATCGTCCTCTTCACATGCACATATTTCATTTATTTAATAAACTTTACAGTATGTAAATCACCTACCCTTCTCTAAAAGAATACTTGACATTCAGATTAATATTGCCTTGATATATTAATACTTCCATTTGCTAGCGATCCTCAAGTTAAACTAATGGATAGTTGTCTGTAAAAATTTCCTATTCTCATATTCAATATTCATTGCTGTTTGATGAGAATTAACGTATATGTTTGCATCAGCAAGTTCCTTGCACGACTATTGTTGCTCATCTTCGTATTTGTTCACAATGAAGCATGAAAGGTAAGAATGCCTGGAATGCATCATATTCTATGTTAATATCTGTTCAAATTGTTCAACATGTTTGGTTTTGCTTGCTTCACTATCTGGTGGCTTGCAGGATGCCTGCAACACCTGCATTGAGGCTGTCTTTGAGAGTAACCACTCTACCTCGGAATATATTCTTCCGTCATCCATTTCATCTGATAGATTATGCCTGCATTTAGTATGATATGAATTCAATCTTATAAAGACTCTGTTAACTGCCATCATTTGAATAACTGTTCGACTTGAGTTTGGTTCGTATGGGCAATTTTGTGATTGAAAATACTGCAGGGTTCTTCATGTTTCTATGTAGACAAGATAATTTCTGTACTTCTGAAAGGTCTCGAGTTGCGGCATAAGGATTTATTTCTATCCTCCACTTAGCAGCCTAGGCATGCCAGATCATAGATTATGTGATGTTCCACCATCTACTGTTTGTGTATTTACAATTTTGATAATTTAATTGTTGTTGAGGAATACTACCACTTGAATACCTTGTGCATGCTTCACTTCTGATCACTTGCGTCTTTCTTTTTGGAAATTTATATCTTGGCTGCCCAATCACTACTACTACTATTACCCGTTGCTAAAATAGTAATTAAGGTTTGCTCCTAACTTTGCTGTTTGGAACAAATGGCAAGGAATGAAGCAACATCCCACATAAAATTAGTGGCGGTTAATTTTTATAGAATACTTTTGATTAATATCCTATTGCTGCATGTTCGCTGCATGTGTAAGTGTTACTATCATACTTTGTCTATAATTCCCAAACAAAAGAAATGTTTACCGGCCGTTATTCAATTTTTACTGTAAATTTGTATCATGAGCAATTTGTTAGTTTAAAATATATATTGTTGCAATTTGAATAATTTGAGCTGATAAAGTTGCTTTGAATTTTCCACTGAATATTAGCCTTGTACACGTTGTCGATGCTAAAAAATAGCAAAAGAAAGTGAGGATGACATGCGCATTCTCTTTCATTTGTTGTGCAATGCAAACAAGCACAAGTGCATTTGTTGTTTGCGACATATATTCTCAGTTCAGATTTTAATCCCTTTCAAATGTATCATGTGAAATTTTAGTGTTTATAACATATTCAACTTTATATATAAGTTAATTCGTGCGTTGCACGTGCAAGCTTACTAGTGTAGACAATATACTTATCATGGTGACGCAAGGCTTCCAACTTGATAAAGGCCAGTTTCCAACGACCCGTAATAGTTTTGGGCCAAAATACGTGCTGGTGGACTGACATAAACTTGAAAAATCAGTTGCAGTTCGCTCCATCAATTAACTTTAACCTAGTTTTTTTATCCCCATCAGTTCTCCTGTAGCTTAGAGATTCCCCACTTAAAATGATACGGTATATCATCATTGTCCCTTTACAGCACATATGCCAGCGTGGTGATTTACCCTATGGTACGGAGTATCAAAAAAAAATCATCACCGCCGCATAAAAAGATTATATACTGTTGCAAGAAAATGCTTGCAACATTTCTAAAAATAAATGCTGCAAAAAAGTGGTTAAACTAAAAAAATTCTGCTGATTGATTTGCAACAGAAGTCGCCAACAACTTTAAAAAAAATCATGTGTTTATAGAGAAGGAAAGTGACTAAAGCAACATTTTTTGCTACAGATTGATTGAAAAAAGGCACACAAGATTACAATAAAAGAATTATTTGTTTGCAACATTTTGAAAAGAAAATAAATATCATCAAAAAATCCGAGAAAACACATAAATTGTAGCAAATTCGAGGAAAAAATCCTGGACGTCAGCGAGGATGGCCTTGGCACCGTTCCTGACGAACTCCTCGGCCGTCGCCTTGCCGATGCCGCTGACGCCAGCGGTGATCACGACCACATTCCCGGCTAACCTAAATTGACCAGAACCATAGGCTCCTAAAGATCGATCGTCCATGAATCCATGATCATTCACGAACTCAAGAAAGCGAAACAAGGCAAGATCGAGCGCAAACCTCTGCGAGCTTGAAGACGCCGAGAAGTGGCTGGCGAAGGCGGACAAGGCATGCTCAGCTCGGCTCTTCTTGTCCCCGCGACGACGACGACATGCTTCACTTCTCGAAACATCCTGTCCTGGCTGCCTCTGGTGCTACGGGATCGCGCGTGCTAGATTTGACTAGAGCAGAAAGTTATGATGACTTGGCAGGCAAAGAGAGAGCGGAGGCCCTGCCTAGAGAAAAATCATTGGCTAGAAGGCATAAAGTCGGATATATTTGATATGCTTATTCGGCGCAATGCATTTTGGATCTTTTGCCAATATCTTACGGCTATGTATCTCCGCTGTAGAGATTTCTGATGGTGACGCCATCCATTTTGAGTGACAAGAACTAGAGTGCAGGTGGGAGTGGGCTCCCGCCACTGATAGAAAAAAGGCCATTGGTCCCGGCCTGTAACGCCCATTAGTCCCGGTTGTAGTAACCGGGACTAACAAAGCGGGACTAAAGGCTTAATCCTTTAGTCCCGGTTGCTTACGAATCGGGACCAATGGTCCTCCACGTGGCTAGGGGCATGTGCTGCGGCTGGAGGACCTTTGGTCCCGGTTCGTAACACAGACCGGGACTAAAGGTCCATTCGGAATAAAATTTATATTTTCTGTTTCAGAATTTTTGTATTTTCTGTATTTTCTGTATTTTTTTTGTTTCTCTATTATCTAATCATCTCTATTCGTTCCCTCTACTAGCTTCCAAGAGTATATGGTCCTCACTCCATTGTCATGTCAAATTATAAGTACCTGTGGTCCTCACTTTCCGGTCGGTCATCCATCCTCACACTACTCCACCCTTAGCACGCTTAACTTCTCTATTCCTTTCCTACTAGCTTCCAAGACTGCGCTCGCGACTTATTGATAATACTATGCTACCAATTCTATTAACCTATACACTTAGAAAACATATAATATTACTTTTTTAAATTCCAAATAAATTCACAAATTAAGCAACATTGATTAAGTAATAATAAGCATGAATGAATTCCAAATAATTTTTATACATAATTTAATTATTAATTTTTAATAATTAAAATATTCAAAAAAGACCAAAAAACTTGAAAAATCCAAAATAATAGCAATATAATAGACTTGTTAACCAAATAAGAGGGAGTACATTTTTTCATATATATATGCACTCGACTCGCACACCACATCACACACACATCTAGCTAGCTAGTAGCCTTCTAGCTTCCAATAACTCCTAGCAATCTCAAAGCTCAAGCGAGCGTCTAGAGCGGCATACAATACTTGCTTGTCGCTTAATGGAACTTTGGCCCAACCATATATAAGTTCATATTCTTCTTTTTCCTCGTCGCCGCCCTTCTTCTTGTTCTTCTTGATCTTCTTCTTCTTCTCAAGCTTTGTCCCAATAGTAGCATTGGACAGATCATATAGACAAGGAATTGGTTTCGTGGTGGGGTTCGGTATGATCACTTGGAGGTCGTGCACCGACGCAATTTGAATTCCGTATGGACATAGCATGCGCACGTCATTGCCGATAGCCGCGCCGCAGAATTTAATGGTGGGGTCTCCCAAGAAATCCCTGAGCAGCTGCGGCACATGATCGGCCCGACATAGTTGGAAGAGCAAAACCTCGGACGCCACCGAGAGTTGAAGAAGGGCGGCACGCTGATGAGGCTTATCGCGAGGGGTGGTGAACTCGCAGTCCAAGCCCACACATTTGACCGGTGCGGCATCGAGGAACCGCTCCTTGACAGCGTGGAGCCACTTCTCCACCGTTGATGCACGGACGGTTTCCGTGATGGTGAATTCCATCCCTTCGGCGGTGAGATTATGCACCCGCGTCGCCCCGGCCGGCTCCATTGAAATGAGATGGAGAGAGAGAGAGAGAGAGCTCTCCGCGGTGAGAGAGCTTGATGCCGCCGGCGGTGAGAGAGCTTGTCGCCGGTGAGAGAACTTGCCGCCGGCCGGTGAGAGAGCTAGCTAGCTAGCTTGATTGGCTATGGTGGTTTTGAGGAGAGATTAGGAGGAAGATGATGATCAAGAAAGCAAAATGAAGGTTTCTTATATACTAGAGATGGAAGATCAAGAGAGGGCCGCCGGTGTACTGATTACTGAAACTCTCCCGATGCGTTCGCCGTTCCATATTACCAAAACGATCGATTGTAATAGCGCAGCGATTTCCGAAACGATACGCGGGAGTGGCGGTTCATTTGAACTGCCCTTTAGTCCCGGCTCGTGGCTCAAACCGGGACTAAAGGGTGCCCTTTAGTCCCGGTTCGTACCACGAGCCAGGACTAAAGGCCCAAAGGCATTAGTCCCGGCTGGTGGCTGAATCCGGGACCGAAGGGCCCATTTGAACCGGGACTAATGCCCCCTGGTCCACATTTTCAAACGAACCGGGACTGATGGACCCTTTAGCCGTGGACCAAACACGTTGGGGACTAATGGGGGCGAATGGAAGCCCTTTTTTCTACTAGTGCGCGCGAAACATCCACTTAACATATGTGGGAGTGGGACTATGCGGCTATAAGCGGGCCTTCCGCGAACAGTTCCACCTGCACCACTAAAGCCATATTTAACCCGCGTTTATACCAAAAGCCAGGCAAAATCAGACAAATGATGGAGGAATCCAGTCTACGTTCCGTAGGTAATTACGCGCTGGCCATACAAGAACTTGCACGGTGCATGCAAATTGGTACACCAACTTGAAAAATAAACCCATACAGAAACTTGTGGTGAAGGTGCAAATTGGTACAAAATCGTTCCAAGGCCAACACGTGTTGTTGTTATTTTTGCGATGAGAGCCCTGCAGTCCTTGCCTCACGGTTGTATCCTTCCTTTATTTTTCCTCAAGTTCTTGTCTCCATGGTAATGGTGCTTGCCCCTGTCTCAACCTTTAGAACTCAGTCGTCTGACGAGGAGGCTGAGCTGTTTTCCAAGGCCTTGTGCATGAACACAAGCTCCACCTGCTCCCTCTAGCAAGCGCGCATGGCCCCATTCAACACTGGTGCACTTCGCCCTTCCCCTGCATCTCGCTCAGTTGACATCAACGGTCCCCTCCCCTGCGACGCGTTCGCCCGGTGGTGCACCTGTTCCCTCGTTCGCTCACATCCCGTCGGGAAGCCTTTTGCGCCGATTGATCATAGACACAGACAACGCCATCACCGCGCGGGATGTTAAAAGCACCGACTACAAATCGATCACCAGATCATCCAGCAACGACTACAAGCACTAGAACGAGCCAAAGCTATGCCAACTTCATGGCCCTCTCTAACGGAGTCGGGCAAACCTTGTCATAGTAGATCAATGAGAAGTCATCGTGCTAAGTTCCCAATGGATCAGCACACAAGATTAGTAACCATCACCAAAGATGAGAACCATATATCGGAAGATTCTAACCTGCAACCACACGATAGGACCGCTCCGATGAATCTGCTGCCCCCCTCTCGCCCCCCTCTCGCCCCCGTGTGGCGGCTGGGGGAACCCTAATTCCGCTGCCATCGCCCCCTCCCCACCTCTCTCTCCTCCTCCCGCCACCGCCCGAGGGCACGGCCGGTCAAAGCCCGGCCGTTATCGGCGGCGGCGGGGACTGCTGGTCCCCTCGCGTGCTAGGGATGGCGCAGGCTGTCTCCTTCATGGCGTGGGCGTGGTGCGGCCACCGGGCACCATGGCGCGGCTGCTCTCCGGCGTGCGGTGGCGCGAGCCACGGCGATCTAGAGCGGTGGCTGCGTGGCGGACGGCGTGGCGGTTAGGAGGCGCGAAGGAGGTAGAGAAGGTCATGGAGAAGGCCGGAGGCGGCGGCGTGGCCTGCCCTTCGTGGCAGCCTCGTTGCATCTCCTAGGCTTGATTCACAGGCCTGATCTGGGGCTACCTTAGGCTCGTCTGAGCCGGAGGTCACTCCGCTCGATCTGTTCGCCGGGAGCCGGCCGGCGGTGTGGGGACTGCTGGTTCGGCATGAATAAAGGAGGTGGTCCTATGGTTCCTCCTCGCGCCAAGATAAGGATCTACCGGAGGCCCTTCTTCATGGATCTGGAATGAGTGGCGTGTTTCGTAAGGCTCCGCCGGTGAACTCCACTGGGCAATCATGCCTGGAGATTGCTGGATCGGATGGGATTCGGTCGGGTGCACCCATGTTTTTATCTAACCGTTTGGTTTCAGAGGGAGCGTCGCGAAGCTCTGCTGACTGTTTCCACCATGCGACGTGATTTCTCGTTCCATGATGAATTCAGCTAGCGGGGAATGTCATGGCTGCCGAGTCCAGGAGAATTGCATTGGTGGCCTGAGTCTTTGTGGCAAAGAGGAACTTGCTTCATGATTCATGACTTGTAGCAGCGATATGGTTAGTGGGGGCGACCGTACAGGATAAGTTCAAGGTCCGACCTTGCAGGGTGAAAACCCAAGGTCTGGCCTTAATTGGTTGTGTCTGGCAATTGCCTTGTTGAAGGCATTGTTTTGTGAGCGCGGACTTTTCTCCAGGGTGAAAACCTAAGATCTATGATCGGGCGACGACGGTGTTAGTGCACTGTTCCCTTCTTGGAGGCGTTGTTTTTGGAGATGTTGGACTTTTGATGCCGTCTTGGTGGTGTTAGTGTTGATGCTACAAGGAATTTATCACTGTAGCGGGCCTTTTTCTTTTTCTGTAATTCTTCTTCTTCTTTTTTTGGTTGTGTGCATCCGTATTACCACTAGGGCACTGCGTTGTTGCAGAGGCTGGATGTAATTAGTATCATCTTGATATTAATATATATTCTTTATCTAAAAAAAACCTGCAACCACACCAACAAAGACGAAAATCGATGAGACTCCTGGAGATCGCTGGTCTAAGGTGACGAAAACTGATGGCCAAGGTCCATCAAGAGCGAATGAAGTCTGGGAGATACTATGGAAACTAAAGATTCCTGCAAAGGTGAATTTTTTTGTATGGCGCTCGTTGCATGGATTAATTCCAGGGATGGGAGTGCTTGCAAATCGACGTATGAAAGTATCGGCCGAATGCTCCATATGGAAGCAAGGTTCAGAGGATATTCGTCATCTCATGTTTACATGTAAACGAGCAAAGGAGGTTTGGAATGCTTTAGGTTTGAAGGAATTTATAACTGAAGTCGCTTCCGTGGACAGATCCGGTTCTGTTATTATGGAGGAAATCCTCAAGGTGTCACGTCGAAAATCGCCGGTGCTTGCACAGTTGGGATTACAGGAAGCTATAGCTGTCGGGGCTTGGTATATACGGTGGCAGAGGAGGGAGGTGGTTAAGGGTGAGCGGGTGGTTCCTGCAGCTTGCTCGGCTTTCTCCATACAAGCTTTAACCATAAATTTTGATGCAGCTTGTGGGAAATCTACCCCGGAAGTTCTATGGGAGAAACCTCCTCCGAGTCAATACAAATTTTGATGCAGCTCATTTTCACACAGGTTTGGGGGCAGCAGGGGCCGTCATTCGCAATTTCCGTGGAGAAGTGAACGCAGGAGGTTCTTGGCCTTTGTTCCAGACGCTAGACGCGACTACTGCTGAAGCTCTAGCATTAAGGCATGGCTTGCTATTGGATAGTGGTGGAATCTGATTGTTTACAACTTATAAACAAGTAAACAACTGCAGTGGTGAAACTGAAGTTTGGGGGCCTCATGCACCTATTCTAGCTGATTGCTTCCAGATATCACATCGTATCAGCAATATTTCTTTCAAGCATTGTCCAAGAAAAGCAAACAAGGTGGCGCACAATTTAGCTAGATTGTCTTTTGATTCAAATTCTTTTCTTAAATGGGATGGTTCTCCGCCTCCCTCAGTCTCTTAGCTGATGCTTTCAACGATGTAACTTTGTTAAATTCTAAATAGGTTTGAGTTCAAAAAAAAAAAGTCCGGGTTGAAGTAAGAAATAGTTGGCGAAAAATATAGTGTAGATAGGAAGCATTTCATTTGCCTTGTTGACCGAAGAAAGTCACGCGCCATGCCATGCTATACTACTGATTCCATCTACCCTTGTCCGGTTGTCCCTTGTTATATTGTTTTCGTTTCTTTCTGAGCATTTTTTTTAAGATATATGTCCTCTACGAATTTAGATGCTCACACGCCATGGTATCTTGATTCACAACCACGTCGTGCCAAAAACCGTGGAGTACATCCGAAGCACAAGATCCAAAGTGGAAGACCAGAGATCCGTGGAGTTGGCTACCTAGCACCTCGTCGACACGAACCCACGATCGGTAGGAAACGCCAGCTCTAAGTCACTCGACAGCGCTACCCTGAAGATCTAGACGATCGGGATGTTCAGAGCCGTGCAGCTAGCTATCAGGTATCATGCGAATTTTGATCTTGTAAATATTTGAAATTCAGTAAAACTCTACGAAAAAAGCTAATGGAGTCGATGGTGTTCTTACTCGTGAGTGTGTGGTGGCAGGGAGAAGTATAGCGGAGCGGCTCATGCGGTGATCTCGTCAGGTCGGGTCCATGGCATCACCACGGCCGCGAACCCTCAGGCTCAGAAGCTGGCTGGTAAAGTGGCGGTCATCACGGGCGCCGCGAGCGGCATCGGCAAGGCCACGGCTGCGGAGTTCATCAGGAATGGCGCCAAGGTCATCATCGCTGACGTGCAGGACGAACTGGGCCGCTCCGTGGCCGCGGAGCTCGGCCCGGACGCCGCCTACACCCGCTGCGACGTCTCCGACGAGGCACAAATCGCCGCGGCCGTCGACCTCGCCGTCAAGCGGCATGGTCAGCTGGACATCCTCCACAGCAACGCGGGCGTGTCCGGGTCCCCGTCCCAAACCTCCGTGGGCGCGCTGGACCTCGACGACTTCGACCGCGTGATGGCGGTCAACGCCCGGTCGGCGGTCGCGTGCATCAAGCACGGCGCGCGCGTCATGGCGCCCGGCCGCCGCGGCGGCAGCATCCTCTGCACGTCCAGCGTCATAGGCGTGCTCAGCTTCGGCTCCCCTATCCTAGCGTACGCGATATCCAAAGCCACCGTCATCGCCGCGGTGCGCGCGGCTGCCGGCCCGCTGGCGCGCGACCGGGTGCGGGTGAACGCCATCTCGCCGCACGCCATCGCGACGCCGCTGACTGTGCGGTCCATGGCGGAGATGTTCCCCGACGCAGGCGAGGACGCGTTGAGGCGGGTGGTGGAGCGGGACTGGAGCGACCTGGACGGCACCGTGCTGGCGGTGGAGGATGTGGCCAGGGCGGCGGTGTACCTGGCGTCGGAGGATGCCAGGTACGTGACCGGGCATAATCTGCTCCTCGACGGCGGGTTCACTGCGCACAAAGGTGTGAGCATGCCGTCGCTGAACCGCTGAGGAGGGATCAGTCAGACAGTGAGTTGCAGGCCGCGTGTATCTTAAAGGTGCTGTGTTCGACACGACGATATCCATATGGACTAAAGAGGATCACTCTAATTTCATTCTATTTACATACTGAACTCGAGTTGCTAGCAAACAGAGTCGAGAATTATAAGAGAAACCACCCAAATCATAAACTTTCAAACTACAAATCACCAGTGCTCTAACAGGTTGAGGAGAACCAGCCAGACTAGCTAGGGCGCCTGCACCGGGCGGAACCGGGACCCGTGGATCCAAACAATCCCGAGGGCCGACACGGCGGCGAGAGACCCGGCGGCGAATGCCATCGCGGAGGCGACGAGGTACAGCACGCACGCGGGGCGGCCTTCGTCGCAGTAGTGGTGCTGCAAGGCGAACAGGTTGGCGTTGATGGCGGCGCACGCCGTGCCGACGGAGAAACACGCGACCGTCCACTCCCACGCAACTAGGATGTAGAGGTAGGCGTTGCCCGGCCGCTGGCCGCCGAGACACAGCCAACGGCCCTCGAGCAAGAGCAGAGACATGTCGCACGGTATGACCCCGTAGATCAGCGCGTCCAGCACCAAGCTGAAAATTACAAGAAAACTGTGAGCCACCCGGCGTCTACCGGCAGCAATCAAATTTGATTGATTCAGGCGCAGCTTACTCAACTTGTTGGCGGTGAATCTTGGGACCGCGACGGCGAGGACGGCCACGGCCGCCATGCTGAGAGCAAACCCGCCCGCCCTCGAGAGAACGATGAGGAGCTCCAGCCTCCCCCCGGCCATGCGCGCGCCGTGAGCTGTGCTGTACTGCTGTGGTCCTCTCGACTGATGTGATCACTGGTGTCGTAGTGAAATAGAAATGCTGCCATTGATGCATTTGCCCTTCTCCCCTTGGGATTCAGTGGGGTTTCTACAAACGGGTGAGACAGCTTTGCCGCGACGGTGATGGAAGGTGGATGCTTTCATCAAACTGGAAACTCGAGAGGGGAAGACACTGGAAAAATCACCGGGTCTGCTTTGTTGCACATCATAGCCAGCTCGTCTGTCATCCATTCCAGTTCGAGACTATTCGCTGCGCTTATATTCTACTGCTCCGTGAATTTCAGTTCGATAGTATACATATTCACTGCAGTAGCACTTCGTGTCCGCTGTTCTTTTAGATTTGTTTAAAAAAAAAGCTATGAGCTCGGAGCAGAAAAACCATATATCAATTAAAATGTTCAACATTATACTCACTCCGTTTCTAGATATGTAGGACGTATAGTTTTCGAAACGAAAATTAAAGACCACGGGTGGAGATAAAAATATGCCATTCCAGGCATAGTTATGTCTGGCTAATTTGGGTAATTTACAAAAATAGAATAAAAAATATAATTAAATCCCTGAAAAATTATTCAGATGAGTGTTGGAGCACAATGCACCCTACATTCTATACTTTTTCCTCAAAAATTAATACACCTTACATATAGGAAAGGGGCAATAAATCCCTTAGGTTCCTACATAGTAGCACACAAACGACCACACACAGCTTTGGGCCACAAACAAAAACCTAATCAATGTTCTAGCTTTTCCATGCAAACTTTTAAGAATTTGTACAAAATAGGTGAGTTAGTTTGGGTTCCATTGAACCAGATAGCATTATTCTAAGGCCATTTTCAGCGGGGACCGCATACGAATGTTGGGCGTCTAATTAAATGTGTACTCCTAACCCAAAACCAGCTCCTAACGGGGAGGCGAAAACGGACAGGGGCCTCGTTTCCTATTCGGCCCTACAGTAAACTCATCACAAATTTGGGCTGGGTTTGCAGTGGGCGCGAACAGAGCGAGCGCCCGCGCGTGTCCTCCCCTTCCGTGCCAGGGCCACGCGTTAGTGGCGGAGGGAAGCAAAGCGGTGCGGGTCCATGCGGTCGACGGGCGTGGAATCTCCTTTTAAATGGGGGCGTCGTTGTCGTCACCCACTAAAATTAATTGCCCCTATCTCTGAGGCGGCGCTCACACCCCACTGGAATGCAAACCCTAGCAAGCTCGCGCGGCCATGACGAAGCGCAGGTGGTTCTTCGGCCCTGGGAACAATGACCACGAGGCCTGACGAGGTTTATCCCCGGCAATGCCCATGTCGAAGGGCTTTCGATCTAGGAAGCGAATTGAGGACCTGGCGAACTCGACGGCGATCAGACGAAAGCAGAAGGACACGAGGATTTACCCAGGTTCAGCCCCCTCGAAAGGTAAAAGGCCTACGTCCTGCTTGTCTGACTTTTGTATTGAGGTGGTGACGGTGATGATGGTGTTACAATGGCGGCGTAGATTGGATCTAGCCGAAAGTAGAGAACTCGAAGGTGTCGAGCGCTCCGGCGTGAGGTGGGTGGAAGTGAATCTAGGGTTTCGAGGCCTCCCTCCCAGCCTTTTATAGGTTAAGGCTAGGTCTCAGGAGTGCCTCTCAAGCCAAGTACAGATCGGATCAACCGAAAACTAGTCCAACTTGGACTCCTCGTAATCCAGCTTGTACACCAAGTAATACTCCTGGGCCGCATCGAGCCACTGCCTTGATGGGCCTCGAAAGCCTTTCCTGAGACACCCCACCTGGACCGAAAACCAGGTAGGCGAATGTCGGGGGCCCATCTGTCATTCCTTCGTCAGTAGCCCCGAGTGCCTGGGATAGCCGAAGACTATGGCAGGGACTCCTCCCGAAAGTCTCCCTAGCCGCACCCGATATGAGCACTTAGCCTGTAAAACTGTAAATGCATAGAAATCATTCGAGTAGTATACTTGTTAGGTGCAAAGTTTTCGAATTACTCTCATTTAGAGCCTCGAAAATGCTAAGTTGGGTTTGCAGAGGGATGCGCATAACCGGCCTGAGACTCACGCCGGGTCTCAGTTAATTGCATTGCTGCAAAGACATGCGGTTAGCTTACTCAGATTCGAGTCCCCCGACTCGAATCCGCGTGGGCTGGCGCTACCCCGACCCGAGCCGCGTCGGACTTACCAGGTCGGAGCCCAGTTCATTGTGAGGCACCCGATGCGTCCATCGGTGCAAACTTCATACCATAGGTATGGAAAATTTCCGGCAGAGCGCGTTTGATATGAATACCGGGCCATCCGGTATTGCAAACCGTGGACTTACCTTCGTATTTGACATACGGCATCCAAACTGGTATATTGCCACCAAAATTCGGGCATGTTGATTGAGGAGCGTTGATAGCTCGGGAGACAAGTTAGATCAAGATGATTCAAAGACCCAAAGCTCGAACCCGAATTTCTGAAGGTATTATTGGGTCGAAAGAAGCAGCTCGAAAGATCAAAGCCCTGCCTCGAATTTCTTGAAGGCGCTGCTGGCCCGAAAGAGATTGCTCGAGGGACCGGAGTCCTTTTTCGAATATCTCGAAGGCGCAGCTGGCCCGAAAGAGATAGCTCGAGGAACCGAAGTCCTACCTCGAATACATCGAAGGCGCTGCTGGCCCGAAAGAGATAGCTCGAGGGACCGAAGTCCTACCTCGAATACATCGAAGGCGCTGCTGGCCCGAAAGAGATAGCTCGAGGGACCGAAGTCCTACCTCGAATACATCGAAGGCACTGCTGGCCCGAAAGAGATAGCTCGAGGGACCGAAGTCCTACCTTGAATACATCGAAGGCGCTGCTGGCCCGAAAGAAATAACTCAAAGAGCAAAAAGGCAGAGTCGTCGAAAAAACTCGGTGTAGATTCGAATGAAGCAAAAGAGAGGTACACAAAGAATCTCGAAAGAGAACCCAATCGAGATGCTGTTCAAGTACAAGGGGCACATACCTTCGAACCTCGAAAGAACCCTTGCGAGTCTTTGCCCTTTGAGTCGAAAAGGAAAAAATCTACCCAGAGAAACGCGTCATCACTGACGATAAGCAGTATCGAGTCGTCACCTCATCTTCTGCAGGACAGGCCTGACCCTGCCAGGACGAGACGTATGGTGGGCCCTCAGGCCGCGCATCGCAGCCGTTGACAGAGTTTGACCGCACGTCCCGCGCGTGGGTGAGAAATAACCGGCGCGGTTTCCTTGATTACCGTGCGTAGTGGACGCCGCGGTGCTCGCGTGCTGACACGTGGACGGTTGGATCGGCCCGGCCGTTTCCACTTCATCGTGGACGGCCGAGATCTGACGTAGATCTCTAGAGCTGGAATAAATGATGGTGGCAGGGTAACAGTCTGTCTCACACCGCTGCCATCGTCTCCTTCCTCGCGCAGTGCTCCTGTAGCTCTATCTTTCCATCTCCATTTCCGCGACCTTTGCTGCGCCCTGATCATGGGCAAGAGGAGCTCCACAGCCGCCGGCGCCACTGCTGCCGCCAAGAAGGCCAAGACGGCCAACGCCGAAGGCTCCGCCGTCGGTCGCTGGGTCCAATCCAAGGTCGGGAACAAGGAGCTGTCCCAGGCCGAGAAGATGGGCCTCCTGAAGAACGCGCCGGCGGAATCGCTCGCCGCCGGCCCGGAGATCGTTCCCCGGCCACCCCTCGGATTCCGGGTAATTTTCATCGCCTTTTTGCTGCGGGGTTTGTCTTTTCCCCCGCATCCTTTTCTCCGTGGCCTTCTCTTTGCTTACGGGATTCAGCTCCACGACCTGAATCCCAACTCTGTTCTTCACATTGCGTGCTTTATCACGCTTTGTGAGTGCTTCCTGGGGATCGAACCCCACTGGGCGCTGTGGCGCCGAATCTTCGTGATTCGGCACCCTCTGCCCTATCAAACCGGCGGTTTCGGCGTCCAAGTGCGCCCAGACGTCGAGTATTTCAATCTCCAAACACCCGAAAACAACCCCGGGTGGAGGACGAAGTGGTACTACACCAAGGACAAATCCTCCGACGGCGAAAACTTCGGACTTGAAGAGTTCCATCCCACCGGAGTTCTTCGACCTCGTGTCTCCTGGAGACACGACCTTTCGGACGAGGAGCTGAAGACTACAGAGCCGCTGATGGAGAAGATTTAGCAGCTTCGAGCTACTCCGAAGAAGGAGCTTTCGGGGATCCAGCTCATCCGAACTTTTATCGAGCGTCGAGTTCAACCGCTAGCTGCTCGAGCCCACTGCATGTGGGACTACAGCGATCGCCGAGACTCGACTCGCATCTCCCAGGATGAGCTGCACGAGGCCGAAATCGACGAGTGCGTACGCACCGTCACGAACATCAAGAAGAAGGACCCCGTGCCGAAGATCTTCGGCGCCGTAGCCTTTAGCAAGGCCTTTCCCCGTACTGAGGTATGATCCTGTTTTTATTCGAATGCCTTCCTCTTTTCTTCGCCGGATCGTCCAGTGTCAAATGCATCCCTTTTCTTTGCACAGGTAATTGACGTAGCCCGATGCTATCCGCCTCAGCCCGAGATGGGCGAATATCCAGGGCGTGACTTTGCCGAAGTGCTGGAAGGATTGGCCTCCGCCGCTCCATCGCCACCGAGGGCCCCGAAGAGACAACGAGTCGCGGACGTTGTCGAAGATTCGGAAGACCTCGATGACACTCATTTTACTTCGGGGGATGACGGCAACAGCGCTATCCCCGCTTCGCCTTTGAGCCGCCGCGCTCCCCCTCGAACAGACAAGAAGATTCTCCCGAAGTTCGGGATCGACGCTTCATAAGTATTCCTTGTCGAACTTGTACATCTTCTGGTCATACTTCAAATTAACTGTCTGGTTCTCTCATTGATGCCTGCTTCAGATCTTCCTCCGAAGAAACGTCGACCGGTCCTGGGGATCAAGAACAATACCAGATTTGACCCCATGGCCACGCCCTCGAACAAACGGCAGATTCACAGGAGAAGGCCGCCGACGTCACCGCCCCCGAAGTTGCTCCGACGAAGCCTTCGACCTCTTCGAAGAAGAAGGCAACGGAACAAGAATTCGTGCTTGTCTCCTTGTCTGACGGGCCCTCCGGTCCTAGCAACCACGTAAGTCCGAAAGGTTTCAACTTGTGCTTCGCGTGCTTTGACCATTAGTAGCCCCCGAGGGTGAGTCGAAGTGTTTACACTTGGGCTTGCCCTCCGAACCATGATTCGAAGGTTAATTTTTTGCCCGGCCTTCTTTAGCCCGTTGTTAGGGACCTATCGAAGGTTTGTAGAAGCTTCTTCGCCTTAGAGGAAGAGAATCGAAGGCTGACTGAGAAGCTCGACGAAACTCGACGTGAGTAATGCCACCTTCCTTGTAAAATTCTCCTTTGTGTATGACATGACGCTTCGTTTGTTGAACACCTTCTTTTGTTGATTAGGAATTGGGGCCCAGGCTGCTACTGATAAGACTTCCCTGAAATCTCAGCTGGACGACCTTGCCGCTGAGAATTCAGGTTTGAAGGCTAAGGTCGCCGAGCTGAACGACGAAATCGCCCGACTGAAGGGTGAATCGTCCGAAGCTAAGGAGCGCGCGAATAAAAGCCATCTGGATGCCGAAGCCCGCGAAGGAGAGCTGACCCAGCGCCTGCAAACTTCACTTGATGCTTTGCGTGGTAAGTTCTTCAAGCTTTGTCCGGAATAATTTTCGTGCCGAAAAGTCGTGTTGTGACCTGATTGTCTGCTTGTTTGCGTAGCTGCTGCCGAATTAGACGCCGGGGCGATGAAGGGACCTGCTGGAATCGAATCCAGTATCAGCTTTGCCGAGCGCCTGAGTCGAGAAGTTGTGAACCTCTTGGCGCGGGTGCGGTCGATACTAGTTCGCGTTCGGGATACGTCTGTACCCGATTCGACCAGCGACACCATGGCAGGGATCCTTGACGCTGTGGCGGTGAAGGCAGGCGGCGAAGACCCGTTATTTGCCGCAGTACACCGTCAGGTAACTATCGGCACCGAGTCTGTCTTCTCCATGATGATGATGCACGACGTGGAGTTCGATGCTGACAAGGTCACGAGCACATACCCGAAAGATAAGGACGGACGTGACAAATCCGCCAAGACTTATGTCGCTCGTGCTCGTGAACTGGCTGCTCGAATGACGGGCTTTCTGTCCGATAGGAACGAGAAGCGTGCGGCGGCGAGGGCTCGGAAGCGTGGCGCGTCCGCCGCACCGTCTAGCAAGGCTGGTAGTTCGGCGTAGTGCGAGCAGCGCTTCTGGTGCCCACTTGTAATTAGTTTTGCTGGTCCACATCGAGGGCTGTGACCCCGATTAGAACTCTTTCTGCTGTAAAACTTTGTTCTGCTGTTATATTAATCTTCATGTCATTTCGGTTGCCGTTTCTTGTGTGTGATGCTCGACTCCTCATGCAGGATCCTTCGCTAACCTCTGGTGCTTGGCCTGTTTCGTACGAAACAGTTGGCAGTACTTCTGGTGCCATTGAACGAAGAGCGCCCTCCTCAAGCGAGTTGTCACTAATTCGATCATTGCGCGATCAGCTCCAAAGTACGCAGCGCCAACTGAAGGTTGTTACTGCCAAGGTCGATGTCGCTCTTTCGAAAGCGTCGTATGCTGCGGACTGCGAGAAATTTCTTCTCGACGAGATCGAAAATCTTGGAAAATCTCTGAAGTGTGAGTCTCTGAACTTATTTCGCTGTGTGTTGGCTTGGATGTGCAGGCTTTGATCTTCGATCCTTTTGCGCAGATGCATGCCTTGATAGCGCAGCCGAAGCCCGACGCGTGAATGCACATATTGTTGCTGCCCAGAATCATGCCAACTCTGTTGCTGATAACTTCTGGGCTGATCGGTCGAAGGCAATGAAGCTGACACTTCTGCAAGATAGGATTGCTCAAGCTGGTGTGTTGTCTGAGACCAGCCGAAGCGCTCTAGCACTGGTGCATCAGGTGATGTTTCCTTTGAACAACCAGCCCGAAGGTTTACCAGCGCTGCTTGATTGATTCGAGAACGGCAACGCCGTGTATTCCTTTGTCCGGGAGCACCTGCGCAGCGGAGCTGTGGTCGCACTTGCTTTCGTGCGCGCTCACTACCCCGAAGTTGACTTAGAGCTGCTGAAGACGCTTCCTCCGTCGCCCAGCGGTCACTACAACATGGAGCACCATTATGTTGCTTGTAGAGATACTGGCGATTGTATCGCTAGACAGATTATCCTCGAAAGCGATCGGCAGAGGGCGAATCAAGGTGCCGCGGCACCATGAACTAGCCCTGTCGCTGAATCTTCACTATGTACATGTATTGTATATCTGTGTTTAAATTTGTTTGAGGCAAACGACGGAGGTCCCGAGCGTTGATGAGGAGGGGGAGAATCTTCAAATGTAGGTCGAGAGAACGTATCCCTCGAACATAAGTCGAGAGAGCGCGGCCCCAGAGTGTAGGCGAAGTCCCCGAGCGTAGGTCGAAAGACTGAGCCCCCGAGCGTAAGCGAAGCCCCCGAGCGTGGGTCGAAAGACTGAGCCCCCGAGCGTAGGCGAAGCCCCCGAGCGTGGGTCGAAGGACCGAGCCCCCGAGCGTAGGCGAAGCCCCCGAGCGTGGGTCGAAGGACTGAGCCCCCGAGCGTAGGCGAAGCCCCCGAGCGTGGGTCGAAGGACCGAGCCCTCGAGCGTAGGCGAAGCCCCCGAGCGTGGGTCGAAGGACTGAGCCCCCGAGCGTGGGTCAAAGGACCGAGCCCCCGAGCGTAGGCGAAGCCCCCGAGCGTGGGTCGAAGGACCGAGCCCCCGAGGGTGAGTATGCGGATATGTTAACTCATGAAGTAAGGAACTTGAATTTTATTGCTTGGTGCCGAAGGCACAATGTTGGGTGCGGACTGCTGCCGACACTTGATTACATATTAGAGAGGGTAGAGGAGACAGCCTTGCTAGCTAAGGATAGAATCGGCGCAATTGCGCGGCGTTCCATGGGTTATCTACGTCTTTCCCCAACTTCGGGTTGCGTAGACGATATGCTCCTCCCGGGATGACCTCGTGGACAAGATACGGGCCTTCCTATGGTGGCTCCAGCTTTGATGTGCCTGTCTGCTTGAGTCGGAGCACAAGGTCGCCCGGCTCGAAAGAGCGTCCGCGTACCCGTCTGCTGTGGTAGTTGCGGAGGCTCTGCTGGTAGACCGCAGATCGAACGAGGGCGACGTCTCAAGCTTCGTCCAGCAGGTCTTGGGCATCTGCTAACGCCTTGTCTGCATCTTCCTCGACGTGGGCGCGCTGTAGCGTACGTCTGTGGGTAGCACTGCTTCTGCTCCGAAAAGCAAGAAGAAGGGTGTGTAGCATGTCGAGGAGTTCGGCGTTGTTCTCAGGCTCCATAGCACCGAAGGCAGTTCCTCGACCCAGGCGCCTGCTGCGCGTTTGAGGGGTCGAAGCAGCCGCTTCTTCAAGCCCCCGCATACGAGCCCGTTGGCTTTTTCGACCTGGCCGTTGGACTTGGGGTGTGCGACCGAAGCGTACTTGAGCTTGATGCCGAGGTCTTTGGCGAAGTCCTGGAACTCGCCCGAAGTGAAATTGGTACCGTTGTCGGTGATGATGCTGTTCGGGACGCCATATCGATAGACAATGGACTCGAAAAACTTGACCGCCGTGGTCGCCTCTTGGTTGGTGACCGGGGTAGCTTCTATCCACTTGGAGAACTTATCCACTGCGACGAGCAGGTATGTATGCCCTCCTCGAGATGATTTGGGGAGGGGTCCCACTTGATCAAGCCCCCACTGTGCGAAAGGCCAGGCCACAGGGATGGTGTGCAGTTCCGACGCTGGTGCATGAGGCCTGGTGGCGAACATCTGACACGCTTCGCAGTGCTGGACGATGTTCCTGGCATCGTAGAGGGCGGATAGCCAGTAGAATCCGGACCGAAAGGCCTTCGCTATGAGGGTTCGGCTGCAAGCGTGATGTCCGCAGGTTCCTTCATAGATTTCTCGGAGGAGGGCGATTCCATCTTCCTGCGCTATGCACCGCTGGAGCATCCCCGAAGTGCTTCGCTTGTAGAGTTCACCGTTGATTATCGTGAAGGCCTTGGAGCGCCGCATGACCTGTCGGCGGTGGATGGGATCTTCTGGGAGCTCGCCCCGTGTAAGGTAGGCCAAGTATGGTCTTGTCCAAATTGCTTCGACGAGCATAACTGCGGTTGCATCCTTCGGGAGATTGGCCGCCTCTGCTGCTGGGGCGGTGTTGGTTGTCTGAGCCCCCGGACGTGTTGCTAACGCCGGGTCAGGTGTGGGTTTGATCTTGACGGAGCGCTCGAATATTTCCTCGAAGAAAACACCTGGCGGTATTGGGAGGCACCTTGAGCCGACGTTGGCCAGGTTATCTGCCTCCTCGTTGCTTTCCCTGCCGATGTGTGTTACTTCACAGCCCTCGAATTCGCCTTCAAGCTTGTCGTACATGGCGCGATATGCGATCATGTTCGCGCAGGTCGCGTCGCACTCCTTCATGACTTGCTGGGCGATGAGGTTTGAATCCCCATGGATCTTGATGCGGGTGGCCCCGCAGGCCTTCGCCATGCGCATTCCGTGAAGGACGGCTTCGTATTCCGCCTCGTTGTTGGAGGGGTTCGGGAAGCGCATACGGAGGACGTAGCGCATCCTATCCCCTTGCGGTGATACCAGGACCACTCCTGCTCCTGCCCCCGAGACCCGCTTGGACCCGTCGACGAAAATAGTCCAGCTGTTCGATAGGTCTGGGAGCTCGGGCATCTGGGCTTCTGTCCATTCGGCTATAAAATCCGGAAGGACTTGAGACTTGATCGCAGACTGGCGCTGGTACGTGATCTCCCAGGGTCCTAGTGTGATTCCCCATAGCGACACACGCCCTGTAGCGTCTGGGTTGTTGAGGATGCTGGAGACTGGATTCGAAGCCACTACTATGATGGAGTGGCACTCGAAATAGTGCGGCAGTTTCTTCCCCGTCATGTAGATGGCGTATGCCAACTTCTGATAATGGGGGTACCTTTACTTGGTTGGCGACAGAACTTCGCTCAAGTAGTACACGGGCCTCTGTACGCCGTGTTCTTTGCCTTCTTCTGCTCGTTCGACCACAAGCACCGAGCTGACAACTTGATTTGTAGCCGCAATGTACAACAACATTGGCTCTTTTTCTCGAGGTGTAACGAGGACTGGGGAGGTCGACAGTCGTCGCTTGAGGTCGTCGAATGCGGATTGCGCCTCTTTGGTCCACGTGAAGTTGTCTGTTTTTCGGAGTAGTCGATAAAAGGGCAGTGCTTTTTCGCCAAGCTTGCTGATGAAGCGGCTGAGCGCTGCGAGTCGACCTGTCAACTGCTGGACATGTCGAAGCGTTTTTGGAGGCTGCATGCTGATGATGGCCTTTATCTTCTCCGGGTTGCCTTCGATTCCTCTCTCGGAGATCAGATAGCCCAGCAGTTGGCCGGTGGGTACTCCGAAAGAGCATTTCTTCGGATTAAGCTTGATGCTATATCTGTCGAGGTTGGCGAAGGTTTCCCGAAGGTCATCGAGCAAGGTATCTGCTTTCGATGTCTTGATGACAATGTCGTCGACATAAACTTCGACATTGCGTCCGATTTGCTCCTTCAGGCATGCCTGCATACACCGCTGATACGTAGCTCCGGCGTTCTTGAGCCCGAAAGGCATCGTCATGTAGCAGTATACCCCGTGCGGGGTGATGAACGCCGTCTTGTCTTCGTCTTCTACTTTCAGCCGTATCTGGTTATACCCAGAGTAGGCGTCGAGGAACGAGAGGCGCTCGCATCCTGCTGTGGAGTCAACGATCTGGTCGATTCGGGGCAAGGGGAAGTAGTCCTTCAGGCAGTGTTTGTTTAAGGCTATGAAGTCGATGCACATCCTGTAGATCTTGGTGTCCTTCTTTTCCACCATGACCGGTGGCGAGAGCCACGTGGCTTCCTTGATCTCTCTGATGAACTTGGCTTCGAGGAGGCGATTGATTTCTTCGCCCATCGACTTGGCCTTCTCTGGATTGTACCGTCGCATAGACTGCTTGACCGGTTTCACGTTGGGAAATATTTTAAGCTCGTGCTCGGCGAGTTCCCTGGGGATGCATGGCATATCTGCTGGACACCAGGCGAACATTCTCCAGTACTCACGGAGGAACTCGACGAGCGCGCTTTCCTATGCGGGGGAAAGGGAATTCGACACCCGCGCCGTCTTGGTTGGATCAGTCGGGTGAATCTGGTGTTCTCGGGTGTCTTTGGTGGCATCGAAAGACAGCTCTGGGGCGTTCTGCTGCGCCGGTGGGTCGATGTCCATGACAGTGGCCTCCCGAATGTGGTGCAGTTCCTCGTGCACCCCGAAAGTCTAGGACATGTCGTTGAAGTCCTTGTCACAGTTTTCTGACCGCGCAAAGCTGCCGCTGATCGTCAGTGGTCCTCTGTTTGCGGGCATCCGTAACTTGAGGTAGGCGTAGTGGGGTACTGCCATGAATCGGGCGAACGCTGGTCGCCCGAGGATAGCATGGTACTGCGAGGGCCAGTCGACCACCTCGAATTCGATCTTCTCCTTTCTGAAGTTTGCTTTAGTGCCGAAGATGACGTCGAGGTGTATTGCCCCCAATGGGTACGTCGGCTTTCCTGGGACGATTCCGTGGAAAGAAGTCTCCGTTGGCAGGAGATTGTTTAGTGGGATCTTGATCTTTCGCAGTGTATCTGCGTAGATGAGGTTCAAGCTGCTGCCTCCGTCCATAAACACCTTTTTCGAGGTGAAGCCCCCTATTTGCGCCTCGAGAACCATAGCATGGTGTCCTGGGCGTGGTATCTTCGGTGGGTGATCCGACCGATCGAAACCAATCGGATGTTCGGACCAATTCAGATATTCGGGAGTAGCTGGTGGCGCGTGTTCGGCGTGGAACACTTCTCTCGCGCGCTTTCGCCGGACTTTGTTCGTCGGGCGCCCCCTCTGAATCATGGGCACGAAACCTCTTGGTGGCGGGAACTCTTCTTCCTCGTTGGCCGGCTGTCGCTGCTCGGCTTGCTGGATCGTAGCGGCCTGATGGCTCTGCTGTACGACGTGTGATGGTGGGTTCGGTGGTGGCGGTGGAGCCTTATAGGCTATCGCCCCTGCCACTGGTTGCTCGACGTTCATCCTCTCCTGAAGTGCCCGGTTAAGACGAAGGAACTCCCTGCACTCGATGAGGAGGTGTGCAGGTTTTCGTACTCCGTCCTTGTCGAGGTACGTGTGCCTTGGGCATCCGCTATCAAGCATCTCCTCAGCCGATAACTGTGGCTGCCGGCGACGCCACTCCTTACTGGGCTTTGAATCACGGCTGCTGCTGCCGTAGTAAGTGTTTCCTCGTCGCGGTAAGTCGCGATTGTCGTCGCGGTCTTCGTGCACGTAGCCAGTTGCTACCATGTCTGTGTTCTCCGTGTTGTCGTAGCGGCTTCGTCGGCCTTTCTTCCGGGATCCAGGATGGAATTGGTCCTTCGCATCGACATCGTGTTCTGCTGACCGACGGCGGCTTCTGGGAGCCGAGATGGAGTCTTCTCCATCGGCCCATTCGTTGGCCAAGCTCATGAGGTGGTCGATGGTTCTAGGCTTGCAGCGCCCCAGCTCTTCCTTGAAGTCGCGTCGAAAAAGGCCATCCCGAAAGGCGTCGATGGCTCTTTCGGGTGAGATGTTCTCCGTCGTATTCCGAAGGCTGATCCACCGTGAGATATATGATCTCAGGTTTTCTCCGGTTCTCTGCACACATAGGCGGAGTTCTTCGAACGACGTAGGTCGTCGCGAAGTGCCTCAGAAGTTTGCGATGAATGCTTGCCAGAATTCTTCCCAGGAGCGGATGCTATCGGGGGCGAGATTGTTCAACCACGCCCTTGCGTTGTCCTTTAGATGTAGTGACAACAGCTGGAGAGCATTGTCTCTAGATCCGCCGCTGATTTTGACAGCGGTTATGAAGTCGTCTAGCCAAATTCGGGGGTCCGGCTGCCCGTTGAACTTGACTACGCCGTCGCTGAGTTTGATTCCTTTCGGCAATGGTGCCGAGCGGATCAGAAGGCTAAAGCATTCTGCCCCGCAGAGTCCGTCGCTGGGACCGCCGAACGCTTCCGCCTCGCGTCGCGCTCGCCCTTGGTCGACTCTATGCTGGGCCAGACCATGCCGAAGCTCTCCGTTGAGAGGTTCGACCAATTGCGTCCGAGGCGCTACTGCTGGCGCTGGTGCTGGGTGCCTGGCCTGTTCCGGTGGCGGAGCGGTTCTTGTTGTTGTCGCACCATGTGCTGAGCCAGGCGTGCCTTGCAGCACCCTTACTCCTTCGAGTGCTAGATTCCTCAGGTGTCGCATGTGTTCGTCACCGTTGGATGCGTTCGCGGCAATGTATGCCGCCGCGGCCATGATCGCCGCCTCTTTGGTCTTGGGCATTAACTCAGCTTCATTGAATTCTGCCTCCAGGTTTCGGGTGACATTCTGCATATCGGCCCCCTGCTGAGTGCGCGATCTTGATCTATGCTGAACGCTCGAAGAATAATGCGATGATCTTTCTGCCCGCCTCCTGCTGGATGCGTCGGCCTCCTCTCTGCGCCGTTCCAGCACTCGCCTATCAGCGCTGATCTGATCTTTTTGCTCCTGAACGACAAATCGGAGTGCAGCCAAATCGCTTGGACTTGGGTTGGGTCCGAAGTTTACTTCGCCTGCATAGACCCTTCTTGCGAATCGGATCTGGTCATGTGTGACCACTTGGCGACCGCTGTCTGCTCGGTTTCGACCATCGTTGTCGTTTCCGTCGTTGTGTGATGCCATCATGCAGTGGCCCCCGGGCCACGGGGTCGAATCATCGCTGATTTCTCCCAGCGCTGGAGGATAGACGTCGTCGCTTTCGACGCAGGGCCCGACTTCGACCATGAAGTCAGAGTCGTGATCGGCCATATAGCCGTCACTGGATGCGTTAGATTCGCATAGTGAGGCAGAGCTTGCCGAATTGCCGATTTTCCCCTTAGCTTCGGGGTAGACGTCGTCGTCGTCGTCGTCGGAGCACGTGTAGTCCGAGTATAATCCCTCGACGTAGTCAGGATCATATGGTGCGGTGCGAAGCGTGAGGGCGTTGAGAGCCCGATCGCACTCGGATATCGTTGGGTAGATAGCTGCTGTACCTCCCCGCGGATCTTCACAGCCGGCGATCTCATGGAGTGAGAAATCTCCGGCGCCCACGTAGTGGTATGCGTCGCAGTCGACGCAGTATGCAGTGGTCGGGGATGGAGGCGGATCTTCGAAATCGTTCGACCCTACTGATGGGGTCGAAATCTTCAGTCTCAGTTCCTCCTTTGACGGCGCTAGTGACGCGCTTGCCGAGGGTTTGCCCCCGACGGATGGTGGTGTCGTCGCTTCGGCTATGAGCGGAGCCGATTCGCCGATGGAGAGCAGTTCCATTGTTCCATTGCTGTCCACGTGGAAATTGAACAGTCCGAAAGCCATGTCGTAGCCTTCGGGCGCTGCTCTTGCCGTGCTTGGGACGGGGTCGATGGCGCTCACCGTCGAGGTGAGGTTGATGGGGCCTGGCGAGACGCCATCGACGACAGTCGAATCGATGGCGTCAGTCTCGAGCTCCATCGGGCTGGTGTGGACGATGTCCGGCACAGCGATGCCAGCGAGGGTGCCAATGCCGATCTTGGAAGTGGTGTCGTCGTTGGTCGGTGCAGCGATGCCGATGGCAGTGCTGATCTTGGCAGGGGTGTCGACGTTGGTCGGCGCAGCGATGCCGACGGTAGTGTCGATGCCGATCTTGGTTGTGGTTGGTGATGGAGCCGGCGAATCCGTAGATCCAGATCCCGTCGTCCCCACGGTCGGCGCCAATTGACGAGGTTTATCCCCGGCAATGCCCATGTCGAAGGGCTTTCGATCTAGGAAGCGAATTGAGGACCTGGCGAACTCGACGGCGATCAGACGAAAGCAGAAGGACACGAGGATTTACCCAGGTTCAGCCCCCTCGAAAGGTAAAAGGCCTACGTCCTGCTTGTCTGACTTTTGTATTGAGGTGGTGACGGTGATGATAGTGTTACAATGGCGGCGTAGATTGGATCTAGCTGAAAGTAGAGAACTCGAAGGTGTCGAGCGCTCCGGCGTGAGGTGGGTGGAAGTGAATCTAGGGTTTCGAGGCCTCCCTCCCAGCCTTTTATAGGTTAAGGCTAGGTCTCAGGAGTGCCTCTCAAGCCAAGTACAGATCGGATCAACCGAAAACTAGTCCAACTTGGACTCCTCGTAATCCAGCTTGTACACCAAGTAATACTCCTGGGCCGCATCGAGCCACTGCCTTGATGGGCCTCGAAAGCCTTTCCTGAGACACCCCACCTGGACCGAAAACCAGGTAGGCGAATGTCGGGGGCCCATCTGTCATTCCTTCGTCAAGGCCTCTGGCTCGAGCTCTAGCGCTCTCCGCCATCCAACATACAAGCCGATGCGGCCATCTCCCCCACCGCGCAACCGTGTGTACACGGAGGTCGATGTCACCCGCACCTTCCCCGATCAGGGCGTCCCATTGTCGTGGCCGGATGTCCACCTGCCGCACAGGTGGCATCTCAACCAGGCACGGGTGCTATGCCGACCATTCCAAGGGCAGTTCGTGGATGCCGTCGCGAGATCCTACATCGACGCGCCTTCCTGTCGGCGGATTTCCGCTGGGTGATAACCCCTAAGAGCAGATGTAACATCTCTCATTGTGGAAGTATGAGTATCGATCCGCAGGAGCAAGAAAGAATAGCTATTACTCTCTCCAACTAGAGTGTCACAATTCTAGTTGTCTGTGCACTAAGCAATTTAAAGTAACAAAGGAGGTTGATTTAATGCAATAAAGTAAAAGGTAACAAAATATTAATAAAAGTTTCCCAATCCTCTAAATGCAAGAGGACAAGACTAGGAGTTTGTGCTTATGGGAACAATAAACCTGGGTTCATGGTTCACTCAATCCTCTCTATCTATCTATGTTGATGATCATGTTATATATGATAAAGGTAAATAGAAATGTCATCCTTCAATGATAACTTTATGGTGGCTATAGGCCCTAAAAGGCTAAAACGCATAGTTGAAAGAAGTATCCATATGTGTTCTCGGGTCACCCTTGTAGTAAGGTCCAGAGTGTGGAAAAGTCACTCCACCACGTCATACTTCTTCCTTTTTAACCCCAGATAAAGGATGCTTTCTACACCGTTTTTGTCGCTCGATGCTTATGCCGGTTGTCACCTCGTACACCTTTACCTAGATACAGCATACTGTTAAAGGAAAACTTATCCTAAGTGCTAGTGCAATGATTGATAAATATATGTGCTTTCACAACTCTCTAATCTACCTACACTTGGTGTTGTCAAGCACCTGACGACATGATAGACAAGGCATTATGCATAGATATATTCATTGCATATATCATAGGTGTAACTAGAAAGTATGACAAACCGTAAAGTCTCAACGATAGTAGATGCATAACAAATATCATCTCATAACACAATATTCACCATAGGAATTACATAGATAGTTCCATTATCATGCAAGGCACACATCATATGGACTTCAACAATGATCATATATAGAGAGATTGGACCAAGTTACCACCAAAAACCCATAGCCTAGGGGTGAACTACTCCCCTCTCAGAAACTGGGAACAACACATTCATACATAGTGTTGAGCATATAAAATAATAAAATTTCACATGTGCAAAATTACATACACAGTTATTTTGTGTTCTCGACTGAAACTTTAATCAGGTTTTTGTAAAATATATAAATCATAACTTATTGCCAACTTATTATTAAATCTAGTAACACACATATTTTTTTGAATTTTCGAAAACAGAATCTAGACAACACTCGGAGGATAGCAGCAAAAAGCCCCCGCGTTGTCTCCCTGCGAGGCGACTCGGGCGGAACCCTAGGGGCCGCCGCCGCCGCCGCCCCCTCCTCCACCATGCCCCCTCGCCGCCGCCGGCGAACGTCGTCGGGCAAAGCCCGCCGGCGGCTGGCGGCGGCGGGACACGTTCCCCGCTGCGCTGCGGCCCTGCTCCATCCTCCCAGCTCGAGCCCGTCCTCTGGTCCCCTCCGCTCGCCCCCAAGCTTCCCCGCCCCGCCTGGCCCTCCCCTTTCCATCCACCTCCCTCACGGCGGGCTGCTGCCCGCCCTCCTCTCCACCTCACCTCCATTTCGCCCGGTTTTTGGCAGCAGGTCATCAGATCCCGATCCAAAGCGGCTCCCGGTCCCGCTCCTTCTGGGGGCTGTCGGTGCTCGGCTCCTTTGAGCCCTTGTCCCGCTGGCCGACATCCGTGTTCCGGCCAGTGTCCGCCCTCCTGGAGCCCGCGCCGGAAATTTCCTTTCCGCTTTAGAACCGGTCTTGCAGGGCGTCGCCCCCTGCTTGTGCTGCTCTATGCGCAGGGTTGTGGTCCCGCTGGCGGCACTCCACCTATGCTGTGAGGTGCAGCTTCACCCATCTGGCGGGTGTAGCTTCTCAGCTCGGCTCGTGGTGGAGGTTGCCGTCCTTCCAAGCGCACGGCGGGCTGCTTGCAATTTGAGGTGCGTCTCTCCGGCAAAATCCTTGCTCTGGTTCAGCCCAGAGCCGACCATGACGGCACTTTTCGGTGTCGTTCAACCCTGTTGAGGGCGTGGTCCTTGAGGTGCACCCTTTTGGCTGTCAGCTTTGCTGCGGTTCCGAGCGAAAGCTCTGCGATGGCGGTGCCTGTGGGCGTCGTTTCTCCTTGTTGAAGGCTCGCAAGGGGACCTCGTGCTGCTTGTCTCGTGGGTGGCTCTATGCTTGTTGTTGGATTCAAGCGTATGTCGGAGCTTGGCAGGCGTGGGTAGCTGTGTGGCGCACAGCGATGCTCTTTGGTGTGTCTCGGCACCGTGAGACCCTTCGTCTTCACCGGTGGCATGCTGGTGCCTTGGCATCGTCTCGCTGCGCGTGGCCTTTTCGACCACACCCCCGATGCAGGTGGTGTTGTGGCGTTGTGTGGTCTAGGCTGCGCGCTTCCGTTAGACTACGTTGATGGTTGTCGTGGCGTCGTCTCGCTGCGCGTGGCCTGTCGACCACACCCCTGATGCAGGTGGTGTCGTGGCGTTGTGTGGTCTAGGCTGCGCGCTTCCGTTAGACTCCGTCGTCGACACGGTGCCTTGGTTTGGATTTGGTCGATCGGGGCAGTCGATTACACCGGCGGTGTTCTCTGTTCTGATCTGTGCCTCCCGCTGTCCTGTCATGCTCCTCCCTGCTTGAGTCTTGGATGGGTCTGCTACCTCGCGGTGGCTCTACTCGTTGGCAACTGGGCTTTCTCGGAGTCACCTACCTTTCTGTGTGTGTGTTGTTTTTGTTTTTGCTCTCCCTCTGTCCCCCCTTGTAATTCTGGTTCCCTTGAACCCATCTTTTAATAGGCTGCAAAGCTTTATAGGCAACTGAATACAAATTCAGGTGGGGATTTCTCCCCCCCCCGGTGAAAATGAACACGACAATGGCTTAGTTCATACTCTAGAAGTTTTCAAAATATATTTAACTAATCATAAACTACACACCTTTATTAAGATATTTCTTAGGTTTGACCATGGATAAAATGAACATGACAATGGCTTAGTTCATACTCTAGAAGTTTTCAAAATATATTTAACTAATCATAAACTACACACCTTTATTAAGATATTTCTTAGGTAATATGCTTTGGACTCTCTACCAATATAGTTAATAACAATAAAATAGAGGAGAACGTCCATATGATAATACACATGTACACCATGTAAATCATCAACGGCAAGAAAAAATTCAAGTGATGTCCTCATTAATTTATACTTTCTTACATTCACAATTTAGGTCACTTTTTCAAACCTTGTTAATGTCATTATCTTGGAAAGGAAAGAACTTTTTGCGCTCAAATGTATTCATGTTAAGTACACTCCATAATAAAAGATGTTTACGGAAATTGTTGTTGGTGTTGAAAATTAAAATACAACATATATTTGTGAAAACCAAAATACTATTAAAATATAAATAAATAGGAAAGTTCAGTATAATTTTATTAACTTTAACTCAACCTAGATCAAAATTTAGTTGGAATGGCCATGCCCTCTCTGCCAATATAGTTAATAACAATAAAATAGAGAAGAACGTCCATATGATAATACACATGTACACCATGTAATTCATCAACTGCAAGAAAAAAACAAGTCGTGTCCTCATTAATTTGTACTTTCTTACATTCACAATTTAGGTCTCTTTTTCAAACCTTGTTAATGTCATTATCTTGGAAAGGAAATAACTTTTTGCGCTCAAATGTATTCCTGTTAAATACACACTCCATAATAAAAGATGTTTACCAACATTGTTGTTGGTGTTGAGCAAGTGTCCTGCACTTCGGAAGTAAACGCTAGAATTAAACCGGTAATTCAGTGACAGTACATCTACCTGTTCATGCATACTGAAGTCGGCCTTCTACCGCTGCAGCTTCACAGCGTACTAGGACATACTTTACGTGCACTCGCTCCGCCAGTTGTACTGCATCTATGTCACCGTCGACTTCATCTTCGGCGACACCACCGTCAGGCTCTGGGGCTGCAACATCTACGCACGCCACCTAGACCCGGGGCGGAAGAACGCCTTCACGGTGCAGGGGTGCGAGGACCCCAACAAGAACACCGGCATCTCCGTCCTTGCATGGATGCAAGGTCGCTGCCCACCTCGCCCTGGAAGCAGTACTTCAGAATGACGACAGTTCTCTCCTCCCCTCTCCTGAAATCAAGTAAAACACACTCAAAAATGATTACAAGCCTACTGCTGGATCTCTCACCACAAAACAAGACAATCATTGAAGATCATTGAACCGACGATGAACTGGCTGCTCACCTCGGCCACGGCCGTCATCCGTGTGCAGGCCAGCTTCTCCTCCTACTTTGGCCGGCCATGGAAGCAGTACTTGTAGAAGGCCGGCCGGCCGCGATCCAGACGGCAACGAACGACAGCTCGCCCAAACACAATCACATCGCCTCCGAAGCTCCATGGCCACTTCACTCCACATATTCGCTGCAGTAGTACTTCGTATCCGTTGTTTTTTACATTAAAAAAGCTATGAGCTCGGGAGCAGAAAAACCAAGTCCATTAAAATTTTCACTTTATACTCTCTTCGTTTCTAGATGTAGGATGTATAGTTTTTGAAATGAATATTAAAGAACACGGGCGGAGAAAAAATTATGCCATTCGTAATGTCTGCCTAATTGACATTAGAAAATAGAATAAAAAACATAATTTAATCCCTGAAGAATTATCCAGATGAGTGCTGGAGCACAATACACCCTACATTCCAGAATTGTTCCTCAAAAATTAATACACCTTATATCTAGAAAAGGGGAAATAAAGCCCCTAGGTTCTTACATAGTAGCACACAAACGACCAAACACAGCTTTGGGCCACAAACAAAACCCTAATAAATGTTCTAGTTTTTCCATGCAAACTTTCAAGAATTTGTACAAAATAGGTGAGTGAGAACTTGAAAACTAAGAACATAAAGATTGAAAAAAACGCTTCGTCCGCCTCGTCCCCCGCGGGCGAGGTCGGGCGAACTCCCAAACCCTAGCCGCCAGGCTCCTCCTCCCCCTCTCCTCCCTTCGCCGCCGTCGGCGCAGGCCGCCGGGCAAAGCCCCGTGCGGTGCCGGCGGCGGCGGACCTGCTCCTACCCGCGCGCGAGGCAGGCGACGTGCGGTCGCTCTGTGCTGGCGGCGGTGCTCCTCGATGGACTTGGTGCCGGTGGCGGCTGCTCTCCTACCGGGTGGCGGCGGCGCCGGGTGGCGTGGTGGCGATGGCGCGGCCTCTTGGTGGCGGGGCAGCATAGAGACCATCGACGTCGCTGTCCTGGCCCAGATCTCGGCCCTTTTGGGCCCATCTAGGCTTGGGCGGGCCAGGTCTGGCTTCTCGGTGTGCTCCCGGCGGCTGGTGGAGGGTCTTGCGGAGGGTGACTCAGACGGCGGCGCGTGGACTGCAGCGCGGCCATAGGAGCTTCACGAGCCTGCCAGGCTCGGCCGGGCCAGAGGGGCCTGGTTTGCTCCTGTAGCTGAGTCTGGTCTGTCACCGCAGGTGGCGGTGGAGGTTCTGCCCTCCCGCGTGGCTGCTGTCCAGGCTCCCCTCGGCTTGGGTCCTCCTCTCGGTTTCGTCGGTCTTCATCAGTAGGCCACGGTGAGATGGCGGTGATGATTGCAAGACCGTGGTGGCGCGAGTTGGTGGGCGGCGAGGTTGGCGGAGCGTGATGGAGTGTTCGGGGCCGTGTTTTTTGGGGGACGGGAGAAATCCTTGTCGGGTGACGCTTGCGGGCGTCGCCTTCCCTCTTGAGGGGCGTCGGGGCTTCCCCTTCCCACTACCCTTCCGCATATTGGGGGAAACCCTAGGATTTGTCCGGGCAGCAGCGTCGTCATCGTCGCATCCCTTCTTGAAGGTGTTGCTTTGGTATGCGGCGCTTCGGAGGGCTAAGCTCGTGGTGGGAATTTTCCGGAGGGCGCAGCGGTTGCGGATCATTAGCGTTTTCTCGATCCGACTTTGTCAACTTTGCTTTCTTTTTCTTCTTCTTCTTTTGTTTCTTTTGGGCTTTGTTGTGCTGATTGCCCCAGCGGTGGTCTCAATCTTGTATCGGTTCGTTGCTATATTAATATAGCGGGGCGCAAGCCTGTTTCGTCAGAACTTGAAAACTAAAAGCATTGTTCTAATCCCACCACATATGAATTTAGAATAGACACCTTTAACAAAAATGTGATCCATAATTTCAATTTGCCCACATAAGGCACAACAACCATCGGCTGAGCCATATTGTTTGTGGATTTTTTCACTAGAGGGAAGGCAATATTTTCTGAGTTGTTCTAAAAAAATACTTTCTGAGTTGCCAAGTGAAGATTCATTTAAAGCGGGTCTTAGCCGGCGCAAGGAGCCGGATCCATTGACTTAGCCCACCCTGAATTTCCTTGATTTTGGATCACTGACATATGGGTTCCACATATGGTGGGACCCATCTGTCAGTGATCTAAAGTTAGGGTAGGATAAGTTAGAGGATCCCGTTCCCCAACGCGAATGTCTCACTCTGACAAATTTTCTTGTACATAGATGCCACTAAAAATTATCTTGATCCTCCAGGGCCCATGTAACTATGTCTCTCTCCCTCAGAGGACTGACTAATGGATTGTAAGAGATTCCCTTTTCTTAAGATCTTTCTCAAATCCAAGATTCCAGATCCTTCTAGAGATGTCTTCATTGTTCTCGTCCCATTTTCTCCAAAAGTTCTCCATGAATTGTAGATGTCACCCATCCTCTCTATGTGAATTTTCTTATTCCTTTTCGATGTAGCTAGTAGAATTCACCGTGAGCTATGTTGCACGGTCGATGTATACGTTAGAAATTATGGTTATGACTTTGTGTGCTTTTACGTTGCCAAGATGTCCAATGTTTTTTTTTCTTAAGAATAATGTTTTACTCCCTCCCTCCATAATTATTGAAGTGCACAGATTTGAACTACAGTCATGTCAAGAATTATCGAAGAGAGAGAGAGAGAGTATTTGACATAGGTTTCACAAGCTATCATGGTAGTACTGGTGGCATATTCATCATTCTGAATACAATTATTTGGGACTATCTCGCACATGCCACTTGAAGCCTGGAAAAAGCTAAACAAGTTATCAAAGTTCCACATTGCGTCAGATCCATGTCAATCTAGTGGGTGGACATCAGATTTACATGTAAATACCAGTTAGTTACGACATGAATAACTGGCTAATTTTATAGTTTTATTAATTCTTGGTCGACTAAGAATTGAATTAGAGTTCAGTTAGATCCTAGACCCTTGACTTTGTATCGTTATTTGTGCTCCTGTGAGTCGCTGGTGCCGTTGTAACTAAGATTTTTGTGCTGCAAGTGGAGTTACAACTAATGTTCTTCGGTTAAAACTTGATTGCAATTGCGATTTTTTTTCAGTTATAACTAGAGTTGCAACTTAGAGTTTTCAATTGCATGTGAGTTGCAACTTATATTTTTCAGTTACAAGTGGGGTGAAACTGAAAAATATGTCTAAAACCATTGGATTGCACTATATGATTCTTGCTAGCTTTGTGAGTTGCATCTGTTATAGTATAAGTATTTACACGTAACTTACAAGAAAGCGGAGACATTATTAGTAGTTCCTTTCAAACATATTTTTTTTTATCAAAGTGCCTTCAAAAATAGAGAGAATATTAAAAGGGCCTTAAATTATAATTTTGAAGGCATTTTCGGAGGAACTTTTTGATGTGACTTAAAAATAGTGGTACTATTAAGATTGCCTTAAAAACATACTACCTCGGGTAGCATTTATAAGGTATGTACTACTTTAAAAAATATTTTGACAATTAATTTTTCAATAAGAATGAATTACTAGTCACCAAAATAATACATTGGAAACTTCTTTAAATATAAAATAATAGGTTTGAAAATATAATGGATATAATCTATACTATTAAAGCGAAAAGCGGTGTCTGCTGTCACACTTTTAGTTCCAATTTTGCCCTCTAGCAAAATATTAAATTACCCACCAATACCATTAATAAGTTAAGAAAAAACGATTCGTTCTCCTCGCTCGACGATTTTGTCCCGCGATGCAGCCTGCGTCCTTGGTAGCCTGCCGCTGCGCGTCCTCATAGTAGGCTGGGACCGTGATCACCGCCCTGGTAACGGTGGTGCGATTTTTCTCTCGCCGCCACCGCTATCAGCGCCTCTCTTTCTCCGGCGCTAGCAAGAGTTGCCCATCTTTGTGGGATTGCTGAGACTATAGCCCTCTGTATGTTATGAAGAAAGGAGATTTCAATCTGTCAATTCGATCTAATCCTCTTGCGCTAACGCTACAGGAATTTGGAGGATCAAAACTTCAAAATTGATGACATGATGGAGGGCCAGGTTTAGTGCGCCTATGCCAAATTCGCATCTGATGCATAGACGCATAGAAAACTTGGCCTAGATGCAACGTTGGATTTGATTGTATCATGCATAACCCCCGTGCAGGTAGGCACTCTGTCGTATTGATCATATTCTTCCAACAGATCTTGGATGCAGGAGCATTTGATCTGTGGCTTCATTGTTGATTGCAGATTTGCAGTTCACCGATGGATCTGTACAGATCAATGCATAGACACCAGCAAGTATGAACTTGATTACATTCCTCTCTATCTCAAACTTTGTTTTATTGCGATCTGTAAAATCAATACTGCAAGTACGCGTATTCTATTAGATGAAGAGTTGTGTATGTCTAATAATGATATTTTTTGTCATCTCCGTTTCAGCCAGACTGACACTCATCTGGATCGTCTTTAGAAAAAGAATATACATGCCCTCTTCTTGCGAGAGAAGAAACATCTGAGTACATGTTTTCTATACTCGTATACTGTATTTTTTTTTTCCAAATACACCTTTATACTGTTTACCTTTTATCGGTTACTTACAACTGACTTGTACAACAATCTTTTTTTTTCGACTGAAGGAGCAACAGCTCCTAACTTCAATTAATAGGCTGAAGTAGCAGCAAGTCAATTCTTACAGACCATAACACAAAGTACAACAATCTTGTATGTTACTGTAGGGTTGATCAAGAGAACTGAAGAAGATCTTGATAGATCAATGACTCGAATTACACATGTTTGGTAGCTAATTTTTTTTATGCTGCAGGGTTCACAACGATGCATTGGGCAAAGATAGTTGTCGAGGGAATTTGTATATATAATTTATTTAGTATAGTTGTCTACGGAGATGTATATGTATATGTAGGGAGACTATGACACTTATGTAAAATATATACTTCGGTTCATGCTAAATATAATTATCTAGACTACTGGATGTTTTTCCTGTCAAAAGAATGTAAAAAATTATACCACGTGCTATTTTCTACAACAAATGTGGCCGTTTGTGTGAAGAAGTGGTTGTAAAAACAAAATCTGGTCGTTAATGGTACTCCAGGGACCATAGAAATGTCCTATTAACGACAACTAATGACCACCGAATTGTGATCGTTAATAATTTTTAACGACCAAAATTTGGCTTTTAACGACCAAATATGTTGTCGTTGAAAACCATTTTTATTGTAGTGACGTGCAGTCTCCCGTCCTTGTCCACGACGCCGTATAGCCTTGTCGCTTAACCGCTATCCGAGGAGGCGCTTTGCCGCGCCGTAGATGGTGTTGGCGGCGTGCTGGTCCTTGGCGGCCTCGCCGACGAGCCTCCTGCCGCTGTCGGCAAAGGCGACCTCCAATGGGGTGGCCCGATTGCCCTGCTCATCGGGGATGGTCTCGACGTGGCCGTTCCGGTAGATGGCGACGCAGGAATATGTCGTGCCGAGATGGATGCCGATCACGTCGCTGGTCTCAGCGCCGCGTGGTGGAGGGTCAATGTAGGACGCCGTCAGGTTTAGGGATCCGACAAGCAAAAGGTAGAGCAGCAATGTGGCGGCGCGAGATATGGTGATCTTGTTCGCTGGATTGATGGACACGCCGGGTAGCTACACATCAGGTAGTAGTAGTCCGGTACAAACCTGATTGCCCCCATGGAGTGGAGATCGGAGGCAAATTTTTGGGTTTTCAATCCAATCAGTGAGAACACATGGTCTTAGTAATCTTAACCGTAGATAGGCTTTGAAGAGGACTTAACCGTAGATATGTGGTTCTGAGGACATCGTGATGTGACAACGAGTCGGCCCCTGCTATAGCAGTATCCCCGCCGCCTAACTGGCAGTCGGCGATGCTAGGCCATGCCTCGCCAGTGCGGCCGGATGCCGCCGCGATCGCTCCACTCGAACCTAGGAATTTTCCGGCATTAAGAACTTTTCGCTAAATAAAACTGAAAAGATCAGTTAGTATTTTGTTAGTTTTAGCAAAAAAAAAAGTTCGTAAAATGCGTTGCTTGTTCGTCAAAACCTGCACATAGTTGTCCACGTGTGATTTTTGTTTTCTCACTCGTGGTAAAAAAATCCTTAAAAAGTTGTGCAGAGTTACGTGAATTTATTGTAGCTAATGTTTTCAGATTTTCCAGACAAGCACAAAGTCTCTGTTAAATTCAATTCTTAGTCGGTTGTTGCTAAGATATGAACTTTTAAGTGCACTTTCTTTTGCTTTTGTAGTTTGTTCAATTGAAGTTTTTGCATGCCACAAGGATTTAGCGAATGTTTAGCTTTGTTTTTTTGTTTGTTTTTCAAAAGTAAAGTGTCAAGTTTTGTCTTGAAGAAAGTTTACTTTTAGTCCTCCAACTTTAATCATAGTTTACATTTTGTCCCTATACTTATTTTGGGTTTAAAATAGACCTCGAACTTTCTATATTGATCACTACCATCGAATAAGATATCTGCATTCCTCCATCGGGAGAGGTCGCTGACATTGAGAAGTTGATAGACCATGACGGCTATATGGGAGTCTTTCCCACCCAAGTGGAATTGCTCTAGCTAGAGATAGATGATTTTCCCACCATGCATAGAAGTCAGAGACAATGGCACTTATTTATAGGAACGGGGGGGGGGGGGGGGGGGGGGGGGGTCGTGCAAAAAAGATGCAACATACCAACGCTATAAGCCTATAACCTATTTCACCCATAGATCCAGTAGTGGTTTTGGACTAGGGGACAATGAGGGTGAAGGGAACTATGGGGGGAGATATCGAGATAGAGAAAGAGAGGGAATGAGAGAGAGAGAGCGGGAAAGGAAGAGAGGAAGAGAGAGGGAGATGGAGGGGGAGATGTGACTTTCTGGTACCCCCTCTATGACAAAAGTGGTAATAATCAAATTGAGGCGTAAAACTTCTACGTGGATGGTCAAGGCTTGTTTACCCGATATGGACAAGTCCGACGGAGGCTAAAGGAGAAGGCGGGAATAAATACGAGAGCAAAGGATAGAAGACAAACAAAAAAAAGAGATGGGGATCCATTGCAACGCGCGGGCATTTAGCTAGTATAGTCAAAAGTCAACATCTTCTAAGTTTGATCAGGTATATACAAAGATATATGGCCATCTATAGTACTAAATCAATATCAATGGATTCACCCTGAAGTATATTTTCTCAATACGTCTATTTAATATGGTAAATATTGATATATTTTCATAAATATTTTGGTCAAACTTAGTAGGGTTTGACTAACCTTACATGCTTATATTTTAAGATGGAGGGAGTAGAAAATGCATTTGGAGCCCAAACTCACTAGATCCCTTTATTTTAAAATTTTGAAAATAACATTTTGAAGTTTTATAAAATTTTGAAAAATATGTTTATATAGGTAATGATGTATATTACAAGAATGCAAAGTCTCAATCTTAAATACATTATGTTATAGGATATAAATAAAAGATAAGATTTGAAGGTGTACTGTTTATAAACCTAGATCTAGAATTGGTCTTTTTTTGTCGAGTAGACTACAACATATTTTTATTAGTACTATGCATAACTAAAATATATATCATTGCTCACATGTATATATATTTTTCAGAATTTTTTGACACTTTTAATATACTTTTTTGTATGTTGAAAATAAAGAGTTGTAGTGAGCTCAGGAGCCAAATATACACAATCAAGGAGGGAGTAGATTTTATGGCATGTTGAGTTTCGCAACATGAAAAAAATCCTACAAGAGCGAATAAAACCAAGATGCAATATCGAGATGCTTGGAGAGAGAGGGAAATTTAGATCTTCATACCCTTGAAGATCGCACAACATTCTCACGAATGTGGGTGATGTAGATGTACTCTCCCTCTGGATACCTTACATGTTGTGTTTAATGTTATGTTAGATATATTTCCATATTAAATTTGATGCATAACTTCTTATTCAGAAACTGGGAGCAACACATTCATACACCATGTGATGAAGATATCACCTTGTGTTGAGCATATAAAATGATAAAATTCGCATGTGCAAAATTAGAGACATGGTTTTTTGTGTTCTCGAGTGAAACTTTAATCAGGTTTCTTTGTAAAATATATAAATCATAACTTATTGTCAACTCTTAATTGAATCTGGTAACTCACATATTTGACCATGGAGAAAATTAACATGACAATGGTTTAGTTCATACTCTAGAAGTTTCTAAAAATATTAACTAATCATAAATTGCACACCTTTATTAAGATATTTCTTAGGTAATATGTTTTGGACTCTCTACCAATATAGTTAATAACAATAAAATAGAGAAGAACGTTCATATGATAATACACATGTACACCATGTAATTCATCAATTGAAACAAAAAAGTTCAATTGGTGTCCTCAATAATTTGTACTTTCTTACATTCACAATTTAGGTATCTTTTTCAAAACATTTTTGATGTCATTATCTTGGAAAGAAAAGAACTTTTTTGCACTCAAATGTATTCTTTTTATATACACTCCATAATAAAAGATATTTACAAACATTGTTGTCGATGTTGAAAAAGTAAAATACAACATATATTGTGAAAACCAAAATACTATTAAAATATAAGTAAATATAAAAGTTCGGTATAATTGTATTAACTTTAACTCAACCTAGATCAAATTTTAGTTGGAATGGCCCTGCCCTGAGGCCAAAATGCGGGAGTTCATGCCACCCAAGCATTAGCTCGCCGATATCCTGACCCAACGCCTTGGTCGAATCTGCTTCATGGAGCTATGCTCAAGCATCAGTTTGGTGGAGGTATCGTCAGAAAACAATCCTAGGCAGTGACTACTATAGTAGGCTTGTCTTTATGGGAGTCTTATCAGCCAGCTCCTTGAAGTCAGCAGCGCATGTCGAGGTTTGAGGGGTTTGCTCAAACCGATAAGTGAGTTAGCACATGCATAACCAGGTATAGAGCATGTAGTAGAACATTGTCGGCAACATCATAGAACATGTAGTAGAACATTGTCGGCAACATCTACAGTGGTTTAGACGTGGTTGAGATCATCAACATGTTATCTTTGACTTTGTAGTCACTCAACCCCTATATCTAGGGAAATGGAGAAATGAGAAAGTGTGGAAAACATCCACTTCTTCTAAATCACCCCTTCTTCCTCGCCTGACGACTCTGAGTTCATCCGCTCCAATTGAGTTGGTAGTTTTGAGGCCAACATACAATGTCTCCAAAGCCGCGGTGGTTGGGATGGTGTGCATCGTGGCAGGGAAGATGGCGTGCTCCGGCATGCGGGTGAATGCCATCTCGCCCAACTAAATCATGACACCTCTGGTGATGTGCATATTGCAAGAGTGGAACACAGAGGAGACCATGGACAAGCATAGTAGGATCATGGAGGGGGGCATCAATGAGATGGAAGGGGTGGTGCTTAAGCCAAATGACATCGCGAGAGCGGCGCTATACCTTGCGTCCAAGGCGTCCAAATATGTCAATAGCCACAACCTCATCATCAAGGCAGGGTTCATAGTGGAGAAATTGCCCAACATGTTTGCACCGGTGGATAAGTAGGAGGCGGTGATCCAACATGTTGATTTTCTCACAGTCACAATTTTCCAAGCCAAAGTTTGGTAAAAGTGACATGCATAAAGTGTGGCTATAAAATTGGAAGCCAAACTTTGACAAAAATCAACTCTATGACAAATAGACCATATAAATAATTAAACGTGCCAAACTACAGCTGTCTCGAAAATTAAAAAATGCTAAATAAAATTGTGGCTACCAAACTCTAGCTTAGCAAAGTATGGATGACAACCAAATAGCCCCAAATTCAGGTGTGCTGCAATACACCTGAAGCATCAAGCTTGCAATTATTTCAGAATTGGAACAGCTCACGCTGATGGGTGGATTGTATCACTTTTATTCAACACTCTAAATACATTTTTTATGAAAATAAATATATTATACTCTAGAGGATCTGATTATAAAAAAATTATACTCTTGATTGTCAGGGTCCACCACGTCCATAGGAGTGCATGATCCCACGACCTGGAGAAGCATACAAAGATCGCCAGGAAGATGCTGCCTGATTATTAACAGAACCCACAGGGGAATCAGCTCTCGGATCATCGCTTGGATCATCTGCAGCAAAAAGCTCATTTGCACCATTTTCAACAAAAAAATCAGACATATGGTCATGATGAATATCATCTCCTGATGCAGAATTATGAGATTGGGAAGGACTAATGGAAAGAGAAGGAGTTCAGCACATAGCTGAGCATCCGCATTGGGATGAAGTGTAGTGAAATGTAAAACTGATTCATCAAAAACAACATCGCGGGATATATATAAATGCGACCAGAGGAAACCTCAAGGCATTTGTAGCATTTTTAAGGCCACTATAGCCTAGGAATGCTCACTGCTTGGAACAAAATTGAAGCTTGTTCTTATTATATGGTCAGAAATTTGGTCAAACCGCACATCCATAAACTCGGAGAAAAGAATAGTTCAATTTGGAGTTAAACAATTTCTCCATTGAATTCTTATTTTCAATGACTTTAATAAGGAGTTGGTTAATGAGATAAACTGATGTAAGGAAAGCTTCATCCCAAAATTTAAGAGGCGTAAATGCATGTGCTAGCAAACACAAACCAACCTCAAAATTATATGGCAATGTTTACGCTCAGCTGAACCATTTTGCTGATGAGCATAGAGACAAGAGACATGATGTGATATGCCAATGCCAGTGAAAAAGGAATTAAATTTTTGATATTCTCCACCCTAATCAGATTGCATGTGAAAACTTATCAACTATGTTTAGGGCGACGACGGTGCTTGCACTCTTCCCTTTTTGTAGGCGTCGCTTTTGGAGAAGATAGATTTCTCGTGCTGTTTTGGTGGTGTTTGGTCCGCTGCTACAAGAAATAGATCACTATAGCGAGACTTTTTTTCTGTAATTCTTCCTTATTTGTTGGCTGTGTGCATTCGTATTTCTATTCAGGTATTGCATTATTGCAGAGGCTAGGTGTAAGTGATATGTTCACGATATTAATATATATCCTTCATAAAAAAATCAGATTGCATGACAAAGATTTTTTTGTATCAAAGAGATGCTCAACATGTTGTTGAAACTCACGAAATTTCTGAAAATCATCAAACTTATGCTTGAGCAAAGAGATCCATGTGAATTTACTGTAATCATCAATAAAACTCACATAATACCTAAAACGGCCTACAAATTGAGGATCCGGTCCCCATACATCGGAGAAAATAAGCTCTAAAGAACGAAAAATGCATCTGTAGCTCATTGGAGCCTTTTATTTCAAAAAAACAAAAATTCCATTTTTAAGTTTCAATTTGTTTTGAAAAAAATGTACATAGAGGTTATGATGTATACTTTGTGCTCCGGGCTACACAAAAAAGATCAAATCTGACAAGGTTTAAAGCCACACTATTCACATATCTAGATCTATAATTTTGTCTTTTTTGTGTAGATTGGAATACACTATATTTTGGATCGAGATGATGCAGAATTGAAAGTATAAATCATTGCCTATATGTAAAAGTACATATCTAGATCAAATGTTTAAAATTAAGTGCTCTAGTGTGCCCGGGAGCCAAAATGACGCTCTCCTCTAAGGGAGCACGAGAGACACTAGTATAATTGGTATAGGGTAACTGAGACTCTTGATTTTCTGACAAGCATCACAAACTATCTCATCATGTTTGTTCGAAAAAGGAAGACTATACTTCTAAGTATTTGCTCAACGACTAGAAATGGCGGATGCCCAAGACGCTAGTGCCACCAAGTGGATGATGGTTTGGTCGCTCTAAAGACTTGTTTTGAAGAATTTGTGGAGGCATCATGAAGAGGATAGAGACCACCCTAATCTTTTCTTGGATGAGAATTTTCTGGGTATACCAGCGATGTAGTCCTAAACCAGCAAGCCAGGGTGGCCCATCAGGGTGGTATGGCGGATTGCCTACCGGGCGGCCCAGTTGCTGGAAGCCCATGGCGGATACTGGACGCAGGAGCTCATGGCGGATCCGAAGGCAGGCCCATGGCAGGTTGCCTTGAAGTACACGCATAGGATTTAGTCTAGGACTCCATCTTGTATCCGCTCCGGTACCATCGTGATGCCCACGCCAGACGCCTTTATAAGCCGGTGTGGAGGAGCCCTTGAGGCACCGAGACTTAGATACGGCCAATCGCATAGCGAAATAGCCAACCTCATCATTGTAACCAAAACTTAGATACGGCCAATCGCATAGCGAAACAGCCAACCTCATCATTGTAACCGAGCACTTGTTGCCATATAGTGAATTATAGCAGCACGTAGGGTCTCGCCACCGTTGCGGGATCTGAAGCTGGGTAAACTCGTGCTACCACCGTCCCGGATCGCTCCGCCGTGTTCACCCCCTTTCACAAACCGCGATACACCTACCCCTATGGCAGATCTGTTGACGAAACCATGACAGTTGGCGCCCACCGTGGGGCAAAACGCGTCAGAAGCGTGGATCCAGGCGGGATCCGCCTTCGCAGGCATCGGCGATGCCGTCGCCATCGGGCGTGTCCTCTACGATTTTGGCTTCCCCATCGTCCCAGTGGATAACCTCTGGGTGCCGGCTAGAGAAGACCCTACCCGACTTACCGTCGTTCCGATTGGAGATATCCACATCGTCATCGGAGAAACGGACCTTACCCCGCCACGGAAACCAATTTCCGGCGGATTGGTATGGCTGAAACCCCCAAACGGACCACTTTCGAGCCGGATACGGAGGAGGAATCATCTGATCTGGAACTTTCCAAGTTATCTAGATCAGATCTAAAAAAACAATCTCACCCAACCCGCCCTAGAGGTAGAGGAAGTGGTGGATGACCGCTGTGAATCCGCCATGAACAATCTGGCATTAGAGGCACCACGGTATTGCCTTGTTGCTTTCGCAGGAACCACTTCGGGATCTGCCTCCAATGGAGGTGACAGCCCAGGTGAATCTATCCTAGAGGCAGTTAACAAAAGTGGTGAAGCGGATGTCTGGGATAGCAAAGGCTATGACTCTGATCACTATGACGCCGCCATGAGAAGAATCGAGGCGGAACTAGCGCAGCAAGCACTTGAAGAGCAGAAAGCAGCCGCCAAGAAGGTGTTCATGACTAGCAAAGGAGATGATGCTGGGCAGAGAACCGGTGATCCGCCATCTCAAGTAGCCCATGACGGAGATGCCGGCAAAGAGCAGGGTAACCCACCACCAGCCGCTGATCCCGCCACAGAACAACTGCCCTAGATTCACGGCGGACCTAGACCTCTGCAACCCGCCATCCCCGCGGCGCATAACCCAGAAAACTTCACGACTCCGATGGACAAGGTCGTCTACGGAACTCTAGGAGATCCAATTAGCCCTAACTATGTCAGAGACGTGAATGATCTCGAGCAGAAGAGGCGAGCAATCCTTAAAGAAGCAAAGCGAGTCGAGAAGATGGACGAAAAGCTGGATGGCGACATTGCTAAAGCTCAAGACACGCTTAAACGCACAACGAATATGGAGGAGAAGTACACTACTCTCATCCAGAACCAAATTAACGAAGGCGGCGATCCGCAGTTAGCACGAAACCTTGAGTTCACCGTGCCAACCGCGGAAACTCTGGCTAAGATGTACATCAAGAATCCGCCATACGTGGACAAGAACCGCGATGAAGTCAGGGCCATGCCCATTGAAAACATCGTGGCCGCGAAGGAGCTACTGGAAAATAACCAAAGCCCGGCAGCCTTAGAGACGGCGGTAAAATTAATGACCAAGGCATTGGTGCAGCAGGAGAAAGCTACGTCTTCACGAAGGATTCTGGCCCTGCGCTATGCCCGTCCAGTACTGCTTCCAAGGCCCAGGGTGACGGCAATCATGGTGCTCGCCCTGATAACGAATCTCATACCGGATCCTCAGAGGCCCGAAGAAGAGAAGCTCGCAACAGGGCAAACGTCATCCCAATATCCTCTGACGATAGACCACACGGCAAAGGCCAGCAAAGGAATCCATCGCCGCCCCACAAGAACTATCCTGCTTACGGATACCACCAAGACGAGGCCTCGCCCCGCCATAAGTCCAACATGCCGCCACCAAAGTATAAGACGTTCGAAATCCCACAGGGAGGAACTGTCATACGCAAAAATGATGGCAAGCGAGGAAGGAGTCGTGACGCTGGCCGGAGAGACGAGCCGCCACGACGTGAAACCAGTCGAGATGGTGGGTCCAAGCATAGGGAACCATCTCGCCATGACGACAGCGCGCACCGCAGTGGTGACAAGGATAAGCATCGCTCTTCACGCCACCACGATGACAAAGGGCAAGGCTCCCGCCGCCATGACGATGACCTAGCTCCACGAAGAGCAGAGGGAAGCCGTCACAGTTGCAGAGATCCATCGCAGGACGTCGAGAGCAAAAGGCGTGACCCTTCACCATCCCCACCAAGCAGCCCCCATGGCGGCGGCGGTGGCCACCCAGCCAGGTCACGCGCCTCCCGAAAAGATCCGCAAGACAAGAAGCCATACGACGCGTGTACCCACTTAAACGAGATTGCCAAGTCTCAAACAACCTTCTTCCTCGGCCCGAAGTGCTTTGGACAGTGGATCCGAGATGATCCCATCCCACATGGGTTCAAGATCGAGAAAAACATCCGCCAGTACAACGGAGTCGACAGGCCCTTAACTTGGCTACAAGACTACTTCAATGCAGTGCAGTTCATAGCGGCATCACCCAATGTTGCTGTCCGCTATCTGCCCCTGATGTTATCCGGCACAGCACGATAGTGGATCAACGAATTGGTGGAAAACTCCATCCAAACCTGGTTTGATATGTAGACTGCATTCACTGAAAACTTCGAGGGTACCTACAAAAGACCTCACAATATAGGTGACCTCCAACGGTAGTCGACGAGCGGATGACGAGACCTCCCAAACATTCCTTGCATGTTGGCTGGATATGAAGAACTCCTGCGAAGGAGTTACTAACAAATCCGCCATCCTTGCATTCATTGATAGTTTGGAGAGAGGACAGCTACTCCGCCATCGCCTGCTACGGGAAAGGAATGAAGGAAAACTAACCCTAAATTCCATGATAACCATTGCAAGCAACTACGCGGCCGCCGATGACGATGCCCGCGAATCATTGAGGGCTTCCGCCATCCAGAATACTAGAAAGTGGAATAATAGCAACAAACAGAAGAATCCGCCAGAAGAGCAGAAAACTCTGGACATGGTGGACACAACCTTCTCAGACAAGGGACAGAGCAGCCAATGCGGTCGGGGATGAGGTTCCAGCAGCGGCCAGCCGTGAAGCTCCCCAGCTTCTGCTACGGCGCCGGTGGTACCTGTGTCCTATGATGAATACCGCGACATGCCATGCTTCACCCATCGGGACGCCTCAGGAAAGTGCAAGCACACCAACCGGAACTGCAAGTTTGTCAATGACATCAAAGCGGACCAACAAGCTGGCTACAAATGCACCCGGAGACAACGACCTCGTGGCAAAGGAAAAGCGGACAAGGAAAAGGAGTCCAAGGATAGCAGCGATATGGATGAAGACCCTGCGCCCAAACACGCCGAAAAGGCAGAGGGTGGAGCTGGCACGAGTAACCCATACAAAAGCACCAAAAAGGGAGCATTTCACACCTTCCTTGGACCCCCCACGGCTAAGGCACAGCGAGCCACTATGCGCTCCCTAAACGCCACCGTGCCTAAAGTCTGCCAGTACGTCCGATGGTTCGAGATGCCGGTGCAATGGAGCCGCGACGATCACCCAGAGCACATCCCGGACGGATACTACGCCATGGTGGTTAACCCCCTGATCCAAGGCTATGAGTTCTCCAAGTGTCTGATGGATGGCGGCAGCAGCCTGAACATCATGTATGTGGAAACCCTGACAAAGATAGGCCTCACCAAGACCCAACTCTGCCATAGTGCTGTCACTTTCTATGGAGTGGTTCCTGGCCGCCAAGCAAAGTCCCTCGGGTTCATCACCCTCAAGGTCGCCTTCGGCGATGAAAATAATTACCGTGAAGAGCCCGTAACCTTTGAGGTGGTCCCTTTCAAGAGTACATATCATGTGATCTTTGGCCGCCCTGCTTTCCATAGTTTTCACGCCAGGCCGTGCTACATCTACAACCAGCTGAAAATGCCAGGACCTGATGGCACCATCAGAGTTTATGGCAGTTTCAGGAAGGCAAAGGAGTGCGAGGATGGCGAAGCCGCCTTCGCGGAGCCAGTTTTATTTAGCGAGGAGTTCAAAGAAATCCATGCTGCTACAGACCCCGCTAAGATGCCAGCATCCAAGCAGGAAGTTTCTGCCTCCCCGCCCACCTTCAAGCCTACAGTTGATACAAAGCAGGTGGAATTTGTCGCTAGCGATGCCGCCAAGACCACCTCAATAGGAACAAACCTATCCCTCAAATAGGAAAGCGCGCTCGTCGAGTTCCTCCGTGAGAACCGGGACATCTTCGCATGGCATCCATCTGACATGACAGGTGTACGCAGGGAATTCGCCGAGCATGCCCTGCAAATAATTCCTAGCTCCAAGCTAGTAAGACAAGCAATGAGACGCTTCGGAGATGAAAAGTGCCGCGCTATAGCAAAGGAAATTTCCAAGCTATTGAAAGCAGGCTTCATCAAAGAAGTGATCCATACAAAGTGGGTGGCAAATCCCGTGCTAGTTCCTAAGAAAAACACAAAGGTTTTGCGCATGTGTGTAGACTACACCGGCCTGAACAAAACGTGTCCCAAAGACCCTTTTCCCTTGCCTCTCATTGACCAAGTCATTGACTCGACGGTGGGATCGCAGTTGCTATGTTTCTTAGACGCCTACTCGGGTTACCACCAGATCAAGATGAATGTCGTGGTTTCGTCAACAGATCTGCCATAGGGGTAGGTGTATGGTGGTTTGTGGAAGGGGGTGAACACGGCGGAGCGATCCGGGACGGTGATAGCACGAGTTTACCCAGCTTCAGATCCCGCAACGATGGCGAGATCCTACGTGCTGCTATAATTCACTATATGGCAACAAGTGCTCGGTTACAATGATGAGGTTGGCTGTTTTGCTATGCGATTAGCCGTATGTCTAAGCTGTGCCTCAAGGGCTCCTCCACGCCGGCTTATAAAGGCACCTGGCATGGGCAACACGATGGTACCGGAGCGGATACAACTTGGAGTCCTAGACTAAGTCATATGCGTGTACTACAAGGCAACCCGCCATGGGCTTGTCTACGGATCCGCCATGAGCTTCTGCGTCCAATACCGCCATGGTCTCCCCAGCAACTGGGCCACCCGGTAGGCAATCCGCCATACCACCCTGATGGGCCACCCTGGCTTGCTGGTTTAGGACTACGTCGCTGGTATACCTATTTGGTATATCCCCAACAGTAGCCCCCAGGGAACTTCAAGATCGCCATCTCCATCTGCCATGCCTTGTTTTTGGTGAAGTCCATCCGCCATAGCTCGTCTTCTTTTCTGCGTCTGGATGGCGGTTCTTGACGTTCCTCTTTTCTTCATCTCTCAATCCGCCGTAGATAGCGATTTATGCGACGTAGTTTTAATTCAGCGAGATTTTCGAGATCCGTTGGATCATACCATATAAATCCGCCATAACTTTTGGCACGTAGTTGTAACAACTCAGAAGTTATAACCCAGGTCTTATTAAATAAAGTGCCAAATTTTAGGCCAAGATAAAACTTTTTATTCATTATTTCATGCATACATGTATTTTCTATTATGTGTATTCTATGATTTCATGTGTGTTATTTTTGATTGAGCATTGGTTAGATAATTCTAAGTGAACCAACAGAATCAATTGAGAAGATTTTTAGGAAGCAAAGAAACCAGAAGTAAAAATAAGTAAGAAAGAGATAAAGTTAATATGATCTAGAAACTGTTATTGACTACACCACTTTGAGACCTTAGATTAAGCAATCTACAGCTCACCTTCAGGTTTGGCCAGCAAGTTGAGTTTAACCAAGTTGTATACTAACTCAACCAACCAACAATTGCCCAAATTTCAAACTGGAACATCACACAAACTTGAGCCAAAGTTTGAATCTGAAACAGGAACTATATCAAATTTGAAATATAAATTTCTGCAAAACTCAACCTTTCACAGTAACAAAAATATGCCTGGGTACCTTATCCAATATGATGAGCACCCAAAGTGGAAAATTTTGAAAAATCAAATTTTGAGTTCTTGCGGGCATTTCATCGAGCATTGGCAGAAGCAAATCGAGTGAGATCAAGATCACTGGTGCAGCACTGTTCTAGCTCGACCAAGTGCTGTAGCCACGCTCCTGGACGGTGCCTCGATCGATTCCAGCTCCCCCAGCCCCGACCCAAGCCAGGAGAAGCGGAGGGACGGCAAGGTTTGCACCCAGGGCCCCCTCCCAGTAACCCTCTGCCCTGCGCGATACCGACCAGCTTGGAGGCGCCAGAGGAGACCCACAGCATCCCGCGGCCGAGCAAGAACCCTCCCAGCACGCGAGCGTGGCCGCCGTGGCCGGAGAGACCGTCGAACGCAACCAGGACCCCCGAGCCGGCGAGCTTCTGGTCGCCTTGCTCCCGGCCTCCTGAGACTATATAAAGCCCCTCCGATCAAATGAATCGACTCACCTCACTCCCCTCTACCTCCCAGACATCGTCGCTTAGCCCCACTTGCCCTAGCTCGCCGTCGCCAGCCAAGCCGGAGCAGTACTGGACGAGCGGAGCGCCGCCGCGTCCGAGCACCTGGAGGCCAGCTGCTGCCGGGAATCGGAGGAGAAGGAGCACCGCAGCCGATCCCGCGCACCGCCGTCAAGTTCTGCATCCTCTACGTCTCGCCATCGCCGTCGAACGATCGTCGCTGCTCGCAGGTGAGCTTCCGCCCGTGCTGAGGAAGAAGATGATCGCGAGCCGTCCGATCTTGATCCAACGCCAACTTACCGGTTCGGGATTCTAATTAGGTCTGACGAGTAGGTCCCGCCTGTCAGTTTCGTTTTTATTTTTCCCCCGCCCCGCGCGAAACGTTTTCTGGGCCGGCCCATTCGGGTTCTGCTCAGACTTGGCCCGTTTGGTTAGAAATCGGTCCGATTCGTTTTTAATTAAACTCCCGCCCGTTTTATTTATTTCAAATAACTTTCAGATGCTATTTTCAAACTTTAATTCCTAGAGTTTTACAAATCCAAATCTAGCAAATAAATATGCATTGGAAAGCTTATGAAATACTCTATCCAATAGTATTGGTTAGAATTCAAAATAAGTTAGGAATTAATTTAGATATGAATAGTGTGACCATAGCTTGTTTAATAATGAAAGATTTCTAGAAAATTATTTAAGCTATCAAAAATCATAAAAATTAAAATGTGAACTCACTAATGACCCCTCTTACTGTTAGTCAACACTAATCTACCCCAAACCCTATTAGTGTGACCCATTAGACCCTAACCCAATCCCATTTGATAGCATAAAATGATAGATCCCTACTTGCACACTTAGAAGTAATTTGCCCTCAATGCCAATTCACTTCGTGGATCATTCCCACTTAAACTTGTCTTAGTAACCCTAAATCAACCCCAATGCTGCACAAGTGAACCACATATGCCACTTAGTAAAGAACCTAGCTTGCACACTTGAAGAAAAACTTAGAAGAAAGACTTACAATCCAACACCATAAAAATGCAACATGAATGCTGGGGTTAGCAAACAAAGGTGTGTGCTTGGTGTGTTGTTAGCTTGGTGAAGTAATTGTGTGTTTGTGTCTATTCGTTATTAGACGCTATTGTTGCCGAGGAGGATATTGGAGGGGATTATTATTATCAAGAAGAAGAAGAAAACCCCGGACACTTTGCCAACCAAGGCAAGCCATCTTTTGATTCATACTCCCCATGCCTAGTTTTATTATTGCACTCTACTTGTTTTAAGTAAATTGCATGATTGAATTGCTAGAGTAGAATGATAGAAGTATAGTGATATCTTGTTTAGCAAGAGCATCAAGATGAGTTTATCCAACTCTACTTAGTGGTCATCACTCAATGTAGTTGCTTAGTCGCTAATAAAAGTTGATGCTATCTCTGGAGGAACCCCATTTGAAAGGTGGTGACTTGAATTTGAAACTTGAAATGGGAGATTGCTCCTACATGATGGCTTTATAAAAGAAACTAATCTGGACTAAGAACTATGAAATATATTTCTCAAATGACAACGAGTGATGTACTATGGGAGCCAACTATACCGTACAACCACACTACCCCTATATGGGAAGGGGCTTAATCCGTAGCTTGTCTATCTTAGTATGGGAGGCCTTGTATCAAATCTTCATGGAAGGACCCGTGACGGTTACTTCTGGACCAGGTGGATTCCACTAACCCGGCCTCCGGGATGGGCAGAACTAGAGGCGCCGGAGCGGGGTTCCGTATCCCGGGCTCTAGGGAAGGATCCTATACTAGGATGAGCAAGTGAAAGAGTTTGTTTGATTATCTGAACCTCGCATACTTGTGTGTGTCGAACCGTGGATTTCTCCCGGCAGATGTATCGAATCTTGTGGGTAAAGTGTACCCCTCTGCAGAGGTTTTCAAACTATTCGAATAGCCGCGTCCGCGGTCATGGACGGTTGGCAAGCTGTACTTGACTTTTGTCAGGACTAAAAGTGACAATGGTGAACTTGATGAATGACTTGACTTGACAATGTTGTTGACACACTCGAAGTCCTCTTTAGATGGAACTTAGAGAACTAAATCTCTTTCCTATAAATGAACATTCTTGGGAAATAAAACTAGCTTTTGCAAAACAACTTAGTGCTTAGTCCACCATATAAACCTTGCATTTCTACTTCATCATTTCAATTATAAGATGGTTTGCGAGTGCATCCAATGTACTCACGGCTGTGTCCCTGGCTATCAACTTGGCCAGACTATGGGGAGGAATACCAGGAGGAAGGGTATGAAGAAGAGTACCAGAACTAAGCTTGTCTCCGTGAGTCGCCGTTGCCTGTAGGGAGGAGGCATGGACCGAAGACGTTATTTCCGCTGCTATATTGTGTTGTAATATGACTTGGTCTATATGACCATTGTATTTGAACTGTCGTATTGTAATGTCTACGGAACTGAGTACCAACTACGTTATGTATATCGCAACAATGGTTCTGGGATTGCGGTGGAATACATAACGGGCACTTCGAATTTGTATCAAATTTGAGGTCGTCACAAGTTGGTATCAGAGCCTAGGCTGACCATAGGAGACCTTAGTTAGAATGGGCGTTAAACAAAACCTTGATAAAAGAAAGATACAAGAACGGTTGCAAAAATTGCTTAGACTTTCCTCTCTAGTTGCAAAGTTTTATACCTACTTCAGTTTTTGCCTACTTAAAAGTTTGCACACTTGAGTTGATCACTAACTTGAACTAATCTAAAATTTTGTAGATGGCCCTGGAGTTCACTGAGCAGTACCAGTTGGGCCATGGTGGCAGCCTTTGTTTCGAGCACGACCTCACCACCTTGACCTTGTTCTTGGATCGTTTGTATCCGGAGTTCAAGGGAGCCGTGCTCAATGAGCACCCGGATGGAGAGCTACGGTGGCTCATCCGAGCCAGTTGCCGTGGCAAGAAGGGGAAACTAGGTTCTCCAAGGATCAAGTTTGAGCTTGTGGAGAACACTTGGGCTGATGGTTTGGTCCGAGCGATGCAGGAGATGCACGCCCGCTTGTGCGGACTGCATGTTGAGGAGGTCCAGGGAGGACGCTTCAGGGATTTTGCTCGGCGTGATGCGGATGGACGTCCCGCTAACATGCCCGGGCAGAATGAGCCGAGTACCTACATCGATCACATGGACTTCTTGCTGTACTCCACTCAGCAGGAGGCCGATCGTGCACGTACCAAGGCCAACCTTGAGCACTTCGCCCTGGTGGAGGCGAGGAGCACTATCAGGATTCTTGCGAAGGAGCGCAAGAGTCTTCGTCGCCAGCGCGATGAGAAGGAGCAAGACCTTGAGGAGTTAAAGGCCAATGTGGCGGAGTTGACTGAGTACATTGAGAGTTTGGAGGATCACCTTGGTGAGGAGGAAGGCATTGATCTCCGCAAGGAGGATAATGCCCTCATTAGTGATGAGGATGACTTCATGGAGGACCTCGATGATCCGGAAGATGGTGGGCACAATGGATTCATTGTGAGTGATGAGGNTACTTGTCAAAAAGATACAATATTACTTATTTGTTCTCTCCGACGTTGCAAGTTTTGTAGGACTCTTTGACTTTCAAGTCTATATAAATATTGCATATCCTCTCTGACATAGTACTCTTGCTCCATCGCAAACTAGAGTATACCTGAAACTTGGGTCAACATCAACACTATCGAGTATGGCGGGCGCGAGGAATGCAGCCATGTGCCTTGTATTGGTACTCGTATTATTCGGGAATCATGGTTCCGCAGGTTTGTGCTCCTCTTTCTTTCCCGCTGTTCAAATTAAAGGCCACAAACTAACTCATGAAGGAATTACAGCAGTTCGATCTCTTCTTCCACCTAGTGTAAATTTCTTGAATTTTTCTTCGATTATACATAAAATTCTTATATAAATCCTCCATGGATAAGTAAGTGTGTTCATGTTATATTCTCTTGCAGAAGGGAAGTGCTGGGAAAATTCCAATGGCGGCCCACTCTGTGTAGGATTTCTTTGCAAGACGACATGCTGGATTACGGCGAAAATGTTTAAAGCCACTGTCATGGAACACAAGTGTCTGGGGTCACCATTCAACAGCGAATGTTACTGCTATCTTTGCGACAAATAGTTGATTAACATGGGCGCTGAAGTAGCCTCGTGATTTCAGAGGGTCAAAGAAACCATGATCAATAGTTCGTAATTTTTTCTGTTCTTTGTTCCATTGGCTCATTCATTTGTTGGTCACTTTGAGCGACTCATGAGTTGTGAACTTCAAAACCGTTAAAAAAAATGAAGGATGTGCGAGTCGCTTCGAGGCAGATGTTGGGATGTTCTTGCCTTATTTGAAAAATAAAGCAGAGAGAGGGAAAGAATAATTCTTTACCTAGTTAGTGTGTCAAGTTGTTTCTGTTTGCACCTCTGATACTAGAAGATTAGGTGATACTAGTAGTCAATTATTATATTTTCAGAACTACCCGTGTCTGCGTTCCGGCTGTCGATCTCTCACGCATTCAGTGGTCATGTGAATTTTATGAACAGACGGATGTTGTACCTGCAGAAGATGACCATCGATTTGTAATCGTACATGTATATGTTAATCCTCTCATGAACATTATAAAACGTGGGCTTGCCTCGTACATGTGATATCTCTCTCTATTCCACGAAGCTCTGCTATTTTCGACCCCTTCAATTTGTGCTTGACTGCCTCCACCACCTCCCATGCCATAAAGCTCTTGTCCTTGAAGATCAGTTTGTCCTCTCAAGACAAATTCCTCGAAAGATGCAGAGGGAAATCGCCGTTGAAACCTGTTCACAACCTGGATGTGATTCATTTTTGTATGTGTTGTTATATTATAATCCAAATTCATATAATTAAAGACTAACTTCTGTAAAAAACAGAGTGAGGCATCTTGCTCGAAGGCTTAACATAGGTTACCACCACTATATATACCTCTTGTAAGCCTCCACATGAGATAAGTTGCATCTATGAAATCTCTGGCGTTGTGTAAACACTCTCCCATATATAGTGGAGATCTGTTTGCTAGCGCCTGTTGTTTTTACCCCTTATGATCGGAAGGGGTTTTTTCACGTTAAAATCCTTATATCCCTGCTCTTTGCTTTGATTTTTCATTGCTATCTGACTGTCACGATTGTAACAAGTGATATAAAGCCCGTGTTTTAGTTCTAGGGTTTTGATGACATGTCATCGATGAAGTTAGATCTACCATTGCTGGATTACAGCACAAGGTTCTCGCTATGGCAAGTTAAGATGCAGATTGTGCTCGCACACCCCAATCTAGATGATGCGCTAGATGGATTCGGCCAGAAGGATCAGAAAATTTGGAATGATGAGGAGAAGCAGAAAGACCGTAAGACTTTGTTTTTTATTCATCTTCACATATCAAAAAATATTTTTCAGGAGGTTATTCAGGAGAAAACTGCATCAGTGTTGTGGCTGTCGGGGGATGGCCCCTGATAGGGTCAAGCCAAGGCCTAAGAGACATAAAGGGTTGACCGAGATAAGGTTGACTGACATTGGGCTGGGCCGACATAGACCGTTATGGCCTGGCCGATATTGACCGTTATGGCAGGGACGAAATACATGGGTATGCCGGCATAATTTAGTTATATTTTGTGTACAGGTAACATCAGGCCAACATACATCGGCCAGTATGAGGTATCTGACATAGGGTGCCGGGATATGGCTAACGGTCATGTGTCGGTGTCCAGGCCGGTGGTCAAAGCATATCCTAGTGATCACGGGAGAGATCGTCATCGACAAGTATAGGCGTGCCACTACATGTTGTGGATACGAGGCTACAGTGCCCGCCGCCCATAGAAACTTCGAGCTTGTCTCATGGCGGGAATCTCGAAGGGATGTCGGGGGACAAGATGGAGCTACGAGCGGGCGGTTAGCATAGCCTTGGTCGCTACCAGCGGCTCTTCAGTGTATGCACGTCGCATTGTTTCCTGGGCACCACAGGGCCTCACAGGCAAAGGGTTGAATACTTAGAGATCCAGGCACACATAGCAAAGGAGCTTCTTCCTCCTCTCGCCATACAGCTCGAGGAGCGCCATTGTAGTTCCATGTGATCTCATTATACATCGTAGAGCAGGAGTATGGGTGTTATCTACTTACGAGAGCCCTGAACCTGGCTAGCCCATGTATCCCTTTCTATCGTGCTTGCTTGCATGTCCTCCCTCCTCCGGATCCTCCGGTGCTCATTGGCCCCAACATAAGCCTACCCATGGCATCTGTTGTTACCACACGATGATAGTGGTTGAAACTTGAGTCTACCTGCATGTTCAAGGATCTAATTAACCAGTAAGATGCACATGAAGATGAAATTGTTCTCCCCACAAGTTGATTGAAGGAGGTTCGGTACTCAATTACTTGTCTACATTTAGGGAGATAGTTTCTGATTTACGGTCCATGGAAGCTAAGTATGATGATGAGGATTTAGGTCTTCAAATTTTATGCTCGTTGCCTAGTTCATTTGCAAATTTCTTTGATACCATATTGTTAAGCCATGAAGAAATAACTCTTGCGGAAGTTTATAAGGCCCTTCAACAAAAGGAAAATATGAAAAAAGGTATAGCATGAGGGATCCTCCTCCAAGGGAGAGGCACTGCAGGTTTGAGGTTGGACCGAGCAAAGACAAAACAACTATGGCAACAGAGATAAGAGCAAGAACAAGAGAGGTTCTTAAAAGTCCATAGGAGACAATATTTATGTAGGTATTGTAAGAATGACAATCACTTCATTGAGGATTTTTGGAAGCTACAGAAAAATAATAAGACTAATGGTACGTTTAAACCTAAAAAACAAGTCTGGTGGTGATGGTAAGGACTCTATTGTTCTAGTGATAATTCTGATGGTGAATGTCTAGGTGTTTTTTTAGCATGTGTTTCTCGTTATTATGAATGGATACATGATATTGTTTCTTTGTTTCATATTTATTCTAGCAAAGAATGGTTTAGTTCATATGATTTTGTGCAGACTGGAGATTTCATGTGTGTGGAAGAATGGTCAACCCTTGTCATATTGTGGGAATTGACTACGTTTAGATCAGGATGTATGATGACATGACACGCAAGTTGACTGAGGTGAAGCATGGCCATAAATTTAATCTCACTTAGTACTCTTAATGTTGAAGGGTACAAGTACACATGATAGGTGATATGAATTTTGGAAAATTATATGTTCTTAGAGTTAGCACTTTTCCCGGTATTGTTGTTGCTATTATGTCTAATGAACCTAGTAAAACTAATCTTTGGCATGCTTGTCTTAGGCATATCAGTGCATATGGCATGGAATAATTGATCAAGAGAGAACTTCTAGATGGCTGCAACATGAGTAAGTTAGAGTTTTGTGAGCACTGTATTTTGGGTAAGCACAAGAGGGTAAAATCCAATGCTTATGTTCATACCACTAAAGGGATAGTAGATTATGTGCATGCTGATTTGTGATGGGGAGGGGGCTTCCCCTAAGCAATCTACTGGTGGTGCTATTTGCATGCTTACTATTATTATTGACTACTCTAGAAAAGTGTGGCCTTATTATCTAAAACATAAATATGAAGTGTTTAATGCTTTTAAGAAGTGGAAAGTTGTGATAGGAAGGCAAACAAAAAGAAGGTAAATTGCATCATATTGACATCGTCATCTCTAAGGATCATTGTATGCTGTCCATGCAGGGATGAGCAAATAGTTTTTAGCTGTAGAAGCATCCACCACATGTTACTTGATCAATAGGCCACCCTTTCTTCCACTTGACAAGAAAACTCCCATTGAGGTATGATCTTGTTCGAATGCTGAATATTCACATTTGAGTTACTTGATCAATAGGTCATCCTTTATTCCACTTGACAAGAAAACTCCCATTGAGGTATGATCTTGTTCGAATGCTAAATATTCACATTTGAGAGTTTTTAGTTGTAATGCTTATGCATATGTTGATAGTGGAAAGCTAGAGCCTATATCAGTTAAGTGTGTGTTCCCTGGTTATAGTTCAGGATGTAACACATATATGTTATGGAATCTTGACACTAAAAATATTTTGATGAGCAGAAATTTCGTATCTCATCATAGTTAGTCTACATATGTTTCTGATGCTGAACAACAGAGAGTTAGCATGGAGGTGGAGCAAGTTGGAGGAGGTAGTAAATGAATTTGCTGAAAATGATGATGTTGTTCATGAGCCTCAGTTTGATAATATTGTTGTTCAGCATTCACCACCTATTTTGCAGCAAGAAAGTTAGTCCATTCAAGCTGACCGTCTAAGGAGGTACATTGCTCCTCGTAAACATTTAATTGAATATTATAACATTGTTCATTGTGCTATAAGTTGTGTAGAATATGTGGAGAATGACCTTGAACTAGCTACATATATTGAAGCTCTTGCATCAAGTGACCGCAAGAAGTGGATTTCTGTAATACAAGAAGATGAAGTCACTTGAGAAAAATAGGCACAGGGGATGTTATGTGCTTGCCTAAACAAAAGAAGATCGTCTTCTGTAAGTGGATATTTAAAATAAGGGATTTCTATTTTCGTGCCCCTGGTTCGTTAGTTGTACTCACTTTTCCCCAGCCGCTTAACTTTTCCTCAGTTTTCCCCTCCCTCTAGTTTGAAATCCCTCGCAGACGCTCGGACGGGAGGGTTGCCGTCTGGTCAGAGGCCTTGACCGTTACTGGTGACGGCTAGGGAGCCGCGGTGGTTGTGAATTGACCGTTGCTTTTGAATGGTGTTAACTGTTGAGCCAATGAGACACGTCGGACTGGCGGTCTCTCACTCACCCAAAGCTTTCCCCTCCGCCCGAGACTGGAAGAGCTCACACACCGCCCCTCCGCCGCCACGCCGTCCTGCCCTCCTACCTTATGGCGTCGTCCGCCCTCGAGCCGCCCCCGCCCCCACCACCACCCCCGGAAGGCGGAGAGGGCTCCGCCTCCACTAGATCTACCCCTATCGCGGTAGAGTTTGTACAGCCGTCTGGTGTGCCGATTATGCCCCTCAACCGCGGAGAAGATTGGGAATCAGAGGGATCTAACGCATGGATTCCATCTAGGTAAGCATCGTCTGCCTATGTGAATTAACAGTAGGCAGTTTTTGAGCGCGAATCGTTGTTGCTCAACTAACTGCGTTGCTTTTCGAATATGATTGATCTAGCACTGGCTTTTCGGCTGGTGGTTAGGCTAGATACTAGCTTTTTGCGTGATTCTGAATGCAATGTGAGCGGATTTTACATCCCAGCGGTGGTTGCAACCACCATCTCGTTGGGATTTAAAAGATAACATCTGCGCTAAGTACCCCTGGGGCGCTGGCGATTCAGTTGATTTCCAATATTTCAACAGCACAGAGGGAAGATATGTTCCACTAATTTCCGACGAGGATCTGGGAATTCTTTTTGCTTTGAATGATTCTTGCCGTGTCGGTAAAATTCGTATCCATGTGGACAGGGTCCAGGCATCATCTGGTGTTGGGGCATCATCAGGTGGTCGGGCATCATGTCTCTCTACTGTTGCTACCTCTGCTAATCGTGTGCGCCGCCCCGCTCCTTGTAGGTCCACAGCAGCACCATCTGTCCTCAGTGCTAGTGGTAGCCAGATCGTTCCTGCGGTCGATGTGGAGGACGATGCAGAGATCGAGGATCCGTCTCCTCAAGATGATGAGGATGAGTTGATGTTTCTTGAATTGGTAGATCGATGCAGTAAGCAGGCAATGGAGGATCAATACATGGAAGATATTGCACAAGGTGCTAGATTTGATGACACTGATGAAGAGAACGATGAGAACAATGACAGCCGATTACGAAGGTGATGACTTGCCAACAATTGAGTGGAACAGGAGGATCCTCAGCTTGCAGAAGGCACCGTATTTCAAACGATGATGGACTGCCGTAATGCAATTACTACATATTGCATTCTCACCAAGAATGATTATGAGGTTATTAAAAGTGAGCCAGGTAGATTCACAGTTAAGTGTCCATACAAGAGGTGTAGGTGGAGGCTGCATGCATCCACAATGCTCGGAAGCACCGTGGTTCAGGTACTACGCCAACCAGTTTTGTATTTTAGATCACGGTGTAAAATTTGTTAACTGTTACTGACATCCCTTATCATTATGTTTTAGATAAAGAAGAACTCGATCGACCATACTTGTCCACCTCGAGTGGGAGCGCCAGAGGAGAAATCAAAGGTAGCGAAGACTAGGTGGTTGGCAGATGCAATCATAGATTGGCTGAGAGAAACTCCATCACTTGGTCCAACAGCACTCATAACCAAGATATCTGACAAGTTTAATATAAAAATACCTTACATGAGGATGTTCTATGCAAAGGAAATGGCTCTTGACAGGATCAATGGTCCATAGAATGAAAGCTTTCAGTTGCTTTACACTTTCAAAGCTGAAGTGAAGTGGAGATGGCTAGTCCAGGCAGTGTTGTAGTGATAGACAAGCATACAGTTCCCTACAAATTAAAAAGCGGGAGGATAAACAGAAGGAATGTTTTAGAAGGGCTTTTGTTTGTTTCAAAGCTTGCTGGAAAGGCTTTCTCGACGGTTGCAGGCCTTATTTGGCCGTGGATGCAACAGCTCTTCATGGCAGGTTTAAAGGACAGCTAGTTGCTGCTACTGCTGCAGTTGATAGACACAATTGGATGTTCCCTGTTGCTTATGGAGTTTTGGAGGTTGAGTCAGAGGAAAGTTGGACTTGGTTTCTGCAGAATTTGTGCGACCTTATAGGTCATCCACCAGGACTTGCTATCCACACAGATGCTTGCAAAGGTTTGAAGAGTGCAGTAGAAGCAGTATTCCCTGGAGTGGAGCATAGGGAATGTATGCGACACTTGGTATAGAATTTCACAAAGAAATTCAAGGGTAAAGTTTTTACTGACAACCTATGGCCAGCTGCATACACATGCAGCATTAGGAAGCATCTGTTTCATTTGGATGTGTTGTATAAACAAAAACCTAGGGTGAAGGAGTACTTGGATGAACATCATGGTAGGGTGTGGTCAAGAAGCCAATTCAATGAAATTTGCAAGGTAGACTATGTAACAAGTAACCTTGCAGAGAGTTTCAATGCAAAGGTCAAGTCATTGAAAGGGCTTATGTTGTGGCAAATATTTGATAAGATTAGGCAAATGATCATGATAAAGATTGATCTGCGTCAAAGAATTGCAGCCACAAAATATCTTGGCCATCTCATGCTCCCATCTTTGATTAAGTCTTTGCATGCCAGGGCAAAACAATTGAAGATGAAATGCATCAGAAAAGGAATGGAGGCTGAGGTAACCTACACTGATAGTAAAAACAGGCAGTGGAGGTATCCAGTGAGTTTGGTTGATAGGACATGCCATTGTAGGCGATGGCAGATCCATGGGATACCCTGCATACACGCATTATTTTTCATGAGTGTTATAGGGGGTGCAGAAGGTGAAGTTGATCAGTATGTGTCAGAGTATTTCTCTGCTGCCAACATATGCTATGAATGTTCCTACCTTGTTGGAAAAAGACCAATGGATGAAAGTCGATCCAGGCTTCAAACTGTACTCCAGTTTTGACTAGACCGGCAGGTAGGCCGAGGAAGAATAGGATCAGAGCTAGTGCAGAGGGTGGTGCACCGATTCGACGACGTAAGTGCAAATGTTGTGGATCCCCTGGACATATTGCTAGGCTTTGTAAAAATCCAGTTGACCCAGCTTTTGGAATGGAAGATCAGGCGGGAGCAGCAAATGCAGAGGAGAATGAAGCAGCAATTCAACATGAGGAGATTGAAGCAATGAATCGAGAGCTGCTTGAACCGATGGATCGAGAGCTTCTTGAACCGATGGATCGAGAGCAGATTGAACAGATGAATTGAGAGCTGCTTGAACCGATGGATCGAGAGCAGAGGGAACATATGGATCGAGAGGCCATTGAAGCAATGCATAGACAGCTGAGTGAAGCAATTGATCGAGAGTTGGGTAAACCGATGGATCAAGAGCAGATTGTAGAAGCAAGGGAAGAAAATGCATTAGAATAAAGAGCACAAGCTTCGTATGATATGGTTGTCTCGGTCTTGGCACAACCCGAAGAGAAGAAGAAGAACAAGAAAGAGGGCAAAAGGAAGGTAGACACCGGTAATATCCCTGGTAGGGTTACCCAGAGTAAGGTGGTGGACCCAGCGAGTCACACCAGGAGAAAGAGAAAGATTTTATTTTGAACAATTAATTTGAATTTGTATGAACAATTTGTATTGGGGATCCCTTTGTATTGAATTCGAACTAGTGTGACATTGCTAAGTTTGTATGTTGAATAATCACAATAATGTATGTGTTATTGCAAGTTTTGTATGGTCATGCACCTCGAATAAGTTCATCGCTTAAGCCACATTTATCATTTTCTAAGTGACTAAACTCAAAAATATAGTTTTGGGTTTAGTTTAATTCAAAATAATTCAAAACATGGTGGAACCTTCCCATGGAGTCTTGTTATGTTACCTACAACCTAGAGAAATAATAATGGAAAAGAAAATATAGAGATATGAAGTTTTTCCCAAAACCACTTCCTAGTCCATGTGCTACTAGCTATGAAGATGCAGGGCTTTCTACTCAACACACCTCCCAAATACCCACTATGCTTACAAACTTTATCTAAATGAGTCCAAATTCGTCACACTTGTGTATCTTTGAATTGCAAACAATATCACGTCCGCCAGAATATACTATATTGTTCAAATAACACAATCTAACAATTTTTATGCCAAAAGCTTCAATTTCCCTTACTCCTTTATTATTTGGGTGCCCCTGTTTTACTTAGTTTTACTCAGTTTTCCTCCTCCGGGTCCACTTGTTTTACTCAGTCCTACTCAGTTTTGCCCTTTCGATAAACATTTCCTCACTTTTCCCCCTCTTAGTTCTACTCAGTTTTCCTCACTTGTACTCACTGGCTGATCTCTAATTGGTCGAGATGTATGTCACACGGATCTTGGTTGGTTGATAGCTCAACATACGCTTGCACCGTTGGATCATTTATGATCGGACAGCCCGTATATCTCTCTCTACCTCGATGGACGCATACGGAGAGAAGAGCAGAGCACATACCTACCAACCCTGGTAGTCGCATATTCCAGTCGCATCTTCCTCTCTCCTATTTCCTCTCTTACTCTGGCGGTCGTGGCGGCGCGGAACTGCAGCGTGCGTGCGGCTGCGCGGATCTAACCGTGCGTGCGGCCGCACGGAACTGCAGTGTGCGTGTGGCCGCGCGGATCTAACCGTGCGTGCGGCGGCGCGGATCTAACCGTGCGTGCGGCGGCACGGATCTAACTGTGTGTGCGGCGGCGCGGATCTAACCGTGCGGCGGCGTGGATCTAAGAGTGCCGGTGAGGATCTAACCCTCAGAAATAGTTGAAATGTCTCTCTCTGTCTCACTTTCGTTTCTCTTAGACCTGCTGATGATGAAGAACACCAAGACGGCGGCCGTGCCGACAGTGGTCATCGATGCCAAGATCATTGAAGCCATCGCCTACAACATCGCTGCGACGGTGCAGATCCAGCCTTCAATGTCAGAGCGTGCCGATGTCTCACTTCTGTTGCCCTCCTCAGATCCGTTGCTGATGAAGGACACCAAGACGGCGGCCGTGCCGACAGTGGTCATCGATGCCAAGATCATTGAAGCCATCGCCTACAACATCGCTGCGACGGCGTAGATCCAGCCTTCAATGTCGGAGTCTACCGATGTCTCACTTTCGTTGCCCTCCTCAGATCCGTTGCTGACGAAGGACACCAAGACGGTGGCGGTGCCGAGAGTGCGAATCGATGCCAAGACGATTGAAGCCATCGTCTACAACCGCGCTGCGAAGCCGCCGATCCAGCCCTCCTCAGATCCGTCGCTGATGAAGTACACCAAGACGGCGGCGGTGCCAAGAGTGGTTGCGAAGCCGCAGATCCAGCCCTCCTCCATGTCCGAGTTTGCGGATGGCGCAGATGACCATCCCTCAGCCGCCCGTTGTCCCGGCCCTTCTAGCCCATCGTTGTGCGGCCGTGTTCATCGCCGCAAATTGGGATAAATTATGATAAATTTGTATTTTTCAATTTCATATTGGGATAAAATTGTTCGAACTACTACCTCCTTCTCAAAAAAAGCTTCTCCACTTTCTCGATGTGTCCATGTACATCCGTATGTATGATTTGAATTCTATCCCAACTTGATTGGGAAGATTGATATGTATTTGTTCCGAGAGGCTGGTACATGCTTTCACTTTTGGGATCCCTTCACTTTTATAAAATGTTCATGCATGCTAAAATTATCGCGCGCATTACTTAGCACAACTAGGAAATTGTACGCCAAAATACAGTGGTTAGAGCCACACCAAAATACAGTGGTTAGAGCCATCTACTGAATAACAATTCTATACTATCTAAATCATCTACCACAACCACATAACTGCTAGGACAGGGATAACACCTAATAAAACTGCCCAGATGAATCTACTTTTCTCCTCTCCCATCACTTGAAGTTCATGTTCTAGATTTTCTACCACTTAATCAAATACGGCAAGATCTATCTCAAGTATCAACTTCTTGATGCCTAGTTGATGACCAGCCCGTTGGGAACCCCAAGAGGAAGGTGTGATGAATATAGCAGCAAGGTTTTCCCTTAGTTAAGAAACCAAGGTTTATCGTTCAGGAGAGGAGAGACAAACGACTGAAGGTGATGCTTGCTAGCTTGCGATAGCTTCGGGCAATTTATAGGGTACCTCGTCCAAGCTTTGCTTTGCTAGCTTCAACGCGGAACCTGCACACAACACAACCAAATACTTTGCTCCCAACTTACGATGAGGTTGTCAATCTCACCGGTTTGCTTGAAACAAAGGGTATGAGCGTATCGAGTGGAAAACAGTGAAAGTATGCGAGTAAAGTAAACAGTGCGAGTAAAGTAAATAGGTGATAGCAATATGATGGAAATAGGACCGGGGTCCATAGTTCACTAGCGGTGTCTCTCCATAAGATAAAATAACACATGCTGGGTAAACAAATTACAGTTGGGCAATTGATGGAATAAAGATAACGTGATATGTCAAGAAGATCACTATGCGATTTACTCTGGGCATTACAACAAAATACATAGACTGCCATCCAACTGCATCTATGACTAATAATCCACTCATGGGGATATCGTCCGAACACCCCATGAGTATTAAGTTGCGAACAACAGATAATTGCATTAAGCAAAGTGTGTAATGTAAACAAAGCATATGCCCTTGAGCATATGAATGTTGTTTTCTCCCTCCTAGCTAGTACAATAGCACATCTACAACCTTAGAGGTTTCTGTCACTCCCCCAGGTTAAATAGAGGCATGAACCCACTATCGAGCATAAATACCCCCTCTTGGAGTCACTAGCAACTACTCGATCAAGATAGCTACTAACAACGGAGAGCATGCAAGATCACAAACAACATAGAGATAACATAAGATATATTTCAGTATAGCAACTCAATCATAACACCAATATTCATCGGATCCCAACAAACCAAACATGTAGAATTACATAACGGTGATCTCAATCATGTAGGGCAGCTCATGAGATCTAAACATGAAGCACATGGTGGAGGAGACAACCATCTAGCTACTATTATGGACCCATAGTCCAAGGTAGACTACTCACTCATCGCTTCGGAGGCAAGCATGGCGATGAAGAAGACCTTCGGTGGCGATTCCCCTCTCCGGCAGGGTGCCGGGAAGAGCTTCTGGACCCTCCCGATCTCGGGTCGATGACGGCGGTGAATCGCGATGTGTTCTGGAAAATTGATCGGGTACTTAGGTTTTTCCCGTCGGGGGGTCTTTATAGGCGAAGGGGCATCGTCAGAAGTGGACTGAGGCGACCTCACACATAGGGGCGCGGCCAGGGGCTAGGCCCCGCTGCCCTGGTGTGAGGGTGGCCTGTGGCCCTCTCCATCTCCTCTTCGGATCTCTGGAAGCTTCCGGGAAAAATAAGACTTCAGGAACTTGTTTCGTCCAATTTCGAGAATATTTCCTGTGTAGCTTTTCTGAAACACAAAAACAGCAGAAAACAGGGAACTGGCACTGTGGCGACTTGTTAATAGGTTAGTTCCGGAAAATGCATAAAAGTGCCACAAAGTGTAACGAAACATTAGGCAAATGATGTAAAAACAAGCATGGAGCATAAAAAATTATGGATACGTTGGTGACGTATCAGCATCCCCAAGCTTAACTCCTGCTCGTCCTCGAGTAGGTAAGTGATAACAAAAGAAATAATTTTTGAGGTGACATGCACCTACACAATCTTGATCACATATGTAAGCATTTGTGAGCTGGGATCAAAAGAACTTAAAACATGGGCATGAAAGATATAATCTTGACAATAAGAACTTAGCAACCATATTATAAACATGTAAATGAACACAAACAAAGATCATAAAAATGAAACTATGAAAGTCAAACGTGTGTTCAAATTATAAGGAGAAAAACGTACAAATGGTTTTCAGCTTGTCCTTCATGGAGAGGAAAACATAAATGCATAGGACACCTTCAAGTTTAAGAGGGCGACTAGATACAAATAATTTAAGAACAAGTGAAACCAACAATATGAATCAATCAATGAAAACTTTGGGACAATGCACATTATACTAAGAATGACAACTATGCTCTCTTAATGGTGCATAAAGATAGAAGGTGGTGACTCAACATAAAAGTAAAAGAAAGGCCCTTCGCGGAGGGAAGCAGTGATTGCAAGTTTTATAACCTTCAAAAATTATGTTACTTACCGGCTTTGAGCTCTCATTGCCCCCATCATAAGCATCTTGAATGGTTAAAGTTAATGCGAGAACAATTATAATGCATATGCTTGACAAATCATAAGTTGAAAACCTCATGTCCCGTGAATACAAGTACCCAAACCTCATGCTACTTTACTTAGAGTCCCAAGCAAGGCTCTTGTCATTGTAAGTATATACGTATCATCGAGAACCGCCAACAGGGTACCTCCGTGCCCGATGACATGGAACAAGCCCACATCAAAATGACAGGACAAGCAGACAATGAACACCTCGACATCTCTTTTATTTACCATTTGTTTAGCTTTTTATTTTGAGATGCGTCGTCAAATGTCCACTATGGGTGTGCTGCAAATTTCCACCATGAATTATGCATGGCTTAGATTGGCGGGCCAGGCGTTTCCCTAACACATATACAAACTCCATGATCCCCACAAAATTCCCAATTCATTTCACACCGCGGGCATCCATAAACAAAAGATCACGATATCAACTCAAATAAGGAGTGCAATGTTGAAAGCTTGCCCATGACTGCAAGGCTGGGCTAGTCTCCAACTTACAACTTGCAAGCATAAGTACTCAACATAAAAGACCACAATGTCAAAATTTTAAGAACAAGAAAAAGTAAAGTGTGCCTTCCAGTTCGTGAGAGCTTTACTGACCAATTTTCGCATAACACTGGTAAGAGTTTAATTTGAAGAGAAAATAAAAGCAAGTCAAATTTACTTGGAATAGCAAATTGCTAGTAGGTATGTATGGTGGACACTTTGGCAAACTTGGTTTTTAGGAGTTGTATGCACGAGTAGAGCTCATACTCAGTACAAGGCGAGGGCTAGCAAAAGACTGGGAGCGACCAACTAAGAGAGCAATAATGGCCATAATCATGCAAAGCGACAAAGCGACATTAAAAGAAGCATAAGATGGCATCAAAAGTCAAAAACTAAATGATCAAAGAGGCTATTGGTGACTTTGTAAGAGTCTAACATGTGTGAGCATGCGCCAAGTCAACCCAAATAAAGCATCAAGGAGAAAACCAAAATAATGCTTCCAAATAATAAAAACAATGCATGATTTTTTCAAAGGCTCATTAAGCAATCTCAGTTATTTGAGACAAGTCATGCTACAGCAAAACCACTAAGCATACTATCAAAAAGATATCAAGCATGACATGAAAAAGCCTAAGCCGCAGTCTACACAAGCTCCTTCTTGTACCACTTTTTTGCATAAAGCTTTTTCTCTTTTCTAACACCATTCAACCTTTTTATAAACACCTCTTTTGAGGAAAACCAACAAGGTTCAGAGGCAAAAATACACCTTGATAAATAAATATAAGAATATCTGAACGCAAATCAAGGCAAAAACGAAAACCAAAAGCAGTAGCAGAAAAAGAAGAACACTCGGTTTTTTATAAGAGTGAAAACTAGAGCATTCTTGGCAAATGAAAAGCAAGGCAACTTCTCCAACAGAAATTTGTTGGGGTCCAAGCATTTATTGCAGCAAACAAACTAAACTAATAAATAAAACTAAAACAACTGACGCTCCAAGAAAAACACATAGTGTATGAAGCAATAAAAATATAGTGTCTTGAAAGGTGACCTGATTTTTGCCGATGAAGAAGGGGTGCCTCGGGGCATCCCCGAGCTTTGACACTTGTACTTCTTGGATATTTCTTGGGGTGATGCATGGGCATCCCCAAGCTTGAGCTTTTGTCCATTCTTCAAGTCATCTCATCATTCTCCAATCCCTACACTTGAAAACTTCCTTCATACAAAACTAAACACAAATCTATTAGCAACATTAGTGTAGCATAACATATAATCAACCTATTTTTGCTTCAGGTTTCAACCTAAAACCACCACATATATAGCATATACTACTGTAGCAACTTCCCCAAAAGTTCCGTGATCAAAAGAACTCGCAAGAAAGCGATAAAGCGGCAAACACAAATATTGGCAGAAATCTGTCAAAACAGAACAGCTGATAAAGGCCGATTTTTAAAGGGGTTTTCTGTTGCTCAAATCAAAAAGTGTTCAACTAATGAAAGTTTGGATATAACCTGGGGCATATGCACAAGAAATTGCAGGTCCAAAAGATATACAGAGAATTTTTACGAATATTTACGGTGCAGCACCGAAAACAGTTTTAGGACAGCAACATCCCCAAATCTTACCTCACTCAAATTAGAGGCTTATCTTGGCACAACAATGAAAAAAGGATAAGGAGTGGTCATTACAGTAGTAATGACTTCCAAGACTCAAATAAAAGAAAAAGTACTGAAAAGAAAACATTGGGTTATCTCCCAAGAGTGATTTTCTTTAACGCCTTTGAGCTAGGCGCAGAAAATTGCGAATCAAGTAACATCAAGAGATGAAGTAATTATGAAAGAAGCATCAGGATCCACAATAGGAGTATTTTCAACAATGAAAGGAATTATGTCCAAATGAGTTTTTTAAGATCCTTTATGATCACGCTTTGGTACACTACTTTCATCGAAAGGATTTTCAGGACAAATCCAACTAGAATTATTTTCCCAAACATCATGTATTCCTGAAAGTTTATAAGGTATTGGCACTCTAAAATCATTGGGTGTGCCAACACCGTTACAGGTGAGCCAAGCTTATTTAATTTCATAAAAACTTTTCTAGCCTCATTGGCAACATCTTTAAATTCTAAGCGCATAGTTTCCAAAATGAAAGCTTTCTTTTCAGGATCTTCAATTTCATGAAGCTTAAGGAACATGTATTGCAAAAAGGGATTAAGATTAGCAAACCTAGCTTCTAACATGTGAACTAAATAAGCGGAAGCAACTTCATAACTAGGAGCTAGCTCAACCAAAGACTTTTCCTCAACTTCTTTATGCATACTAATGTGATTAAAGAACTCCTCAATGTTATCTTTCCCAATAATTGAACCACTACCTACTGAGAGGTCCTCCAAAACATACTTAGGGAACAACATAATGAACTAAAGTAAAGAAATAACAACTACCAAGGATTCTTTTTTTGGGTTTTTTATAAAACGATGCAGGTAAAAATAAATAAAGTAAAGCAAAATAATAAACAAAGTAAAGGATGTGTGTGCGAAAAACTCCCCTTGCAGAGGTCTTCTACTTCCTCCCCGGCAACGGCGCCAGAAAAAAGCTTGATGCCTGGTTGATAACCAGCCCGTTGGGAACCCCAAGAGGAAGGTGTGATGAATATAGCAGCAAGGTTTTCCCTCAGTTAAGAAATCAAGGTTTATCGTTTAGGAGAGGAGAGACAAACGACTGAAGGTGATGCTTGCTAGCTTGCGACAGCTTCGGGCAATTTATAGGGTGCCTCATCCAAGCTTTGCTTTGCTAGCTGCAACGCGGAACCTGCACACAACACAACCAAATACTTTGCTCCCAACTTACGATGAGGTTGTCAATCTCACTGGTTTGCTTGAAACAAAGGGTATGAGCGTATCGAGTGGAAAACAGTGAAAGTATGCGAGTAAAGTAAACAGTGCGAGTAAAGTAAACAGGTGATAGCAATATGATGGAAATAGGACCGGGGTCCATAGTTCACTAGCGGTGTCTCTCCATAAGATAAAATAACACATGCTGGGTAAACAAATTACAGTTGGGCAATTGGTAGAATAAAGATAACGTGATATGTCAAGAAGATCACTATGCGATTTACTCTGGGCATTACAACAAAATACATAGACTGCCATCCAACTGCATCTATGACTAATAATCCACTCACGGGGATATCGTCCGAACACCCCATGAGTATTAAGTTGCGAACAACAGATAATTGCATTAAGCAAAGTGTGTAATGTAAACAAAGCATATGCCCTTGAGCATATGAATGTTGTTTTCTCCCTAGTAGCAACAGCACATCTACAACCTTAGAGGTTTCTGTCACTCCCCCAGGTTAAATAGAGGCATGAACCCACTATCGAGCATAAATACCCCCTCTTGGAGTCACTAGCAACTACTCGACCAAGATAGCTACTAACAACGGAGAGCATGCAAGATCATAAACAACATAGAGATAACATAAGATATATTTCAGTATAGCAACTCAATCATAACACCAATATTCATCGGATCCCAACAAACCAAACATGTAGAATTACATAACGGTGATCTCAATCATGTAGGGCAGCTCATGAGATCTAAACATGAAGCACATGGTGGAGGAGACAACCATCTAGCTACTGTTCTGGACCCATAGTCCAAGGTAGACTACTCACTCATTGCTTCGGAGGCAAGCATGGCGATGAAGAAGACCTCCGGTGGCGATTCCCCTCTCCGACAGGGTACCGGGAAGAGCTTCTGGACCCTCCCGATCTAGGGTCGACGACGGCGGCGGATCGCAATGTGTTCTGGAAAATTGATCGGGTACTTAGGTTTTTCCCGTCGGGGGGTCTTTATAGGTGAAGGGGCATCGTCAGAAGTGGACCGAGGCGGCCTCACACATAGGGGGCGCGGCCAGGGGCTAGGCCGCGCCGCCCTGGTGTGAGGGTGGCCTGTGGCCCCTCTCCATCTCCTCTTTGGATCTCTGGAAGCTTCCGGGAAAAATAAGACTTCAGGAACTTGTTTCGTCCAATTCCGAGAATATTTCCTGTGTAGCTTTTCTGAAACACAAAAACAGCAGAAAACAGGGAACTGGCACTGTGGCGACTTGTTAATAGGTTAGTTCCGGAAAATGCATAAAAGTGCCATGAAGTGTAACGAAACATTAGGCAAATGGTGTAAAAACAAGCATGGAGCATCAAAAATTATGGATATGTTAGAGTCGTATCACTTCTTGCGAATAAGCTCTGAATTCTTCTTTTCTTCCTCCATAGTACGCTTCAGCTCGAATATCATCAGATTTTTACGGGCCAATTCATCACCTAAATTGGCCACCTTCTCCTCCAAATCCATCCTCTGGCTACACCACTTGGTTAATTCATCTTGGTATGCAATGTACCATGGATCATCGGCTTGCCTGGCAAACTGTAACAATAATGAAAAAAAGAACAACTGAAATCACTCCAACAGGCCATGGCGGCACTTCAAATTCAACGGTAGTACAGAGAGCAGAAGCTAGATACCTGCACTTCCGACGAGGTAGGAGAAGTAGAACGTGGCCACGACATGATCGAATCCCCACCCTCGTCGGTGTACCCGCTACGACCAGACATTGAGGACTATTTCGCGCCTGCAAACTCCAATAAATTACGGGAACCGAATCAATTAGGGGGCGGGGAGGCAGAAGCGGAGGTCTTACCAAGCTATACTACCAATTGGTGCGCGGAACAAATCCCGGTCGTCGTGGGCGGTGGATCTGCTTGCGGCGGACTTTTCTGCGGTGGGTACAATGCGTGCGAACGAAACAAGTGCTGGAGCCGTGGTTGACGTGCAGCGCCGCAGTCCGTCCGACGCCGCCGGGGGACAGAGCCGGCGGCACGACGAGGCGCCGGCGATGGCTGCTCCGTCTGAGGGTGAGGAACAAGCTGCCAGCGGTTCTCCGATGACTAATGAGATACACAACACTAGGTTCCGGCCATGTTTAGCATAAGATTAACTCTAGATTAAGCTGCAAAAATAGTCACCTGCTGGGTCTAGCTTAAGAAAAATTAATTATCGAACTTGTTGCTTCTCTCTAACTAAAAGCAGGGATATATGCCTTTTCACTAAGGGCAACCCCAGCGGTCATTGGCTGAGGCGGCCCCACAGAGCGGCTCTATATGATTTTCTCTAAATAAATAGACGACCCCAGCAGTCATTGGCTGTGGAGGCCCCATAGAGCGGCAATATATGATTTTCTCTAAATAAATAGACGACCCCACTGGTCATTGGCTGCGGGAGCCCCACAGAGCGGAAATATATGTCTTTTCCTGAAAAATACACGACCCCACTGGTCATTGGCTGCGGCAGCCCTATAGAGCGGCCCTATTTGTCATTGATAGCACCGCGTATACAATCTGGAAATAAAACGGCCCACACGTCAGCGATAGATGGATGGCTGCTCCGACGTGTCTCCTGACCCTACCCGTCAGCACCATTCAAAAGCAACGGTCAATTCACAACCACCGCGGCTCCCTAGCCGTCACCGGTAACGGTCAAGGCCTCTGACCAGACGGCAACCCTCCCGTCCGAGCGTCTGCGAGGGGTTTCAAACTAGAGGGAGGGGAAAACTGAGGAAAAGTTAAGCGGCTGGGGAAAACTGAGCACAACTAAGGACCCGAGGGCACAAAAATAGAAATCCCTTGAAATAAAGGAAGATTTGTCTCCTAATGATCCTGTGAGGTTTACGGCAAGGTTAATAGCTAAAGGTTTCCATCAGATCCCATATATTGATTACAATGATGTGCTCTCTCCAGTTGTGAATCATATTTCTTTGCGTGAATGTTCCAATATTGTTGCTATGGGTGATCTTAATCTTGAGCAGTTAGATGTGAAGAATGCTTTTCTGTATGGTTAACCAGAGGATGAGAGTAATCCCCCTGTTCTCTCTAGTTGTGAATCATAGTCTTTCATAATAAAGCTGCGCCGACAACCATTCTCCTTGAGATTATCAAGAGCGAAGCTAGGCTTTGGATATGTGCGGGTGCTAAGCATTTGATTGTTGTAATTTTGGGAGAGTAATCCCCTTGTGGCTTGTGTTTTTGTGTTCTTTGGCTTGGTGCTTGTTAAGACTCTCATTCTTGGTGGCAAATCTTTTGCCACCCTTTCAAAAAAACAGAGAAGGAGATATAAATAGACCAAGCAGAAGGGTTCATAGAGTCTGATAGGTAGGACTCGTTTGCAAGTTAAAAATGTCCCTTTATGGTCCAAATAGTCTCCAAGATAGTGGTATAAAAGGTTTGATTCAAATATACATGTAGATGATTTTAAGAGATGTCACTATGATAGTTGTGTTTACATTAAGTTTGTTGATGAATCACCTATGTAATTGTTGTTGTATGTTGGTAATATGTTGATTGCTGCCGAGAGCAAGAAAGAGATTACTACTTTTAAGGCACAACTCAGTGGTGAGTTTGAGATGAAGGATCTTGGTGTTGCTTTAGGTATGAAAATTACAAGAGATAGAAATTCTGGTTTGCTATTGTTAGTCGGCACAATTACATCATCAAAGTTTTTCATCATTTTACTATGCTTGATTCGAAGTTTGTCACTACACCTATTGCACCATATTTCAAATTTTCCTTCACTCAATCACTCAGTGAAGATCTTGAGTATATGGCACGAGTTCCATATTCTAGTGATATTGGTTCTTGATTGCAGTAAGAGACTTGGATTTGACTAATGCCAAATGGTATTGAACTTATGAAATTCGGAAAACTCTAAATTGATCTATTTTTTTAGCCTTAGCCACTTAGGGATTGCACCATTACTGTACATGCTTTGGCTATTGTTGTTCCGCTTTGTGGCGAAATCGATCATTTCATTACCAAGAAATGGAACTCATGGTTGAGGGCCTATCATGTCTTGTATGGCGACCTATGTAGATTACATATGTCATAGTTTTTTTTTATCCTGATTTATCATATCTATAATTTTAGTTAGTTGATACATAGCTAATCCTAGTAAGATTGGAAAGTGACTTATTTGTTATGTGAATTCAGAAAACTGCAGCGGAATTCAGATAAAACGCAGCCACGATCGGCAAGTACGTCGTCAGAGGATTACCAAGCCAACAAGTTCAGGCAAAATCAGAGACTCGAGATCATGACGTGATGTTAATATGTGATGCCTATTTAAGGGTGCCCACAACCTGTCACTTCCGATCGAGGCCAGCAATGTGAGCTTCCAGTAATTGTTTGCAGCATCGTGTTGGCTACCCTGTTGTTGGCTCAACAGTCTCATTCTGCTATTCCAAAGTCAAGTCCACCCATCATAATCCTGGTAATTACGACACTGCACAATCATGTTCTTTATCTTTTCCCATCTGAGAATCTGAGATGTCCAGGCTTATCACGAAATCACCTACCCCGGTTGGATCCTCGATCGTCTGAAAGGGAAATGTGTCCGCTCGATGGGCAACTCTTCTGGAGCTACATATGTCGGTCAGCTAATCAAGAAATTAATGCGCATGATAGTACGCTCGAAGAAGTAGCCTCGTGTCAACCCCAAAATTGGAAACAATTCCATCTGAAATTCCCAACAGTGTCAACTGTCGTGATAAACATGGAGAAGCCAAACTACACTTTGATCGCCCAGCATCGGTGATCGATCGAGACTGCAGTCACTGCACCTTGCACTGTCACCACTCACCAATCAATTCAACGCTAGAAAGCTCCAAATCCAAAAGGACCTGAGGAATCAGCACATGTATGCTTGGCGCCCGAGGCAGACAGACAAGTAGGCATTTGCATGGACCCCAGGGCATCGATCCACATCAACGAACATTCCATACACATTTCCTACAAATAACGGTGAATTCTCTTAGCCACAAGCTCAACAACAACCACCAGTCATCTACCCGTCTCAAGCTACTACCATCTGCGTCGACCAGGCCACCAGGGGTAGGGTGGTAGATCGAGCTACGTACGACGTACGTGGATGCGCGCACGCGCTAGCCCTCTGCATATATAGTGGCCAAATCCAGAGGCCGGCGGCCCGTGCCTGGTCACTTTCGTCTCCGGACAGGACCCCGCCTAGCTTATCCTCCATTATTGATAGATAGATGGATGCTCGCCTCCATTATTTCGATGCCTTGATTTGATCCTTGCTTCGCCCTTCCCTTTCTCGGCCTCTTCCTTAGATCTCTCTCCCGGCCGACCACAGCATATGCACCGTCTTGGCCGGTTTCTCTTAGCTACCACCTAGTACGTACGTGCCCATCTCGGTTGGCTACTTCATTGATTAGTTGGAGTAGCTCTTTCTCTCGACGGGAGCAATGAAGATCTCCAGCTTCCAGAGCACGAGCAGCGGCGGCGCCAGCGGCTCCGGCTCCGGCTATGGCACCTCCCGCTCCTTCAACCTCCGGAACCTGTCCAAGCTCATGCTGCCGCCCCTCGGCTACAGCCAGCAGTCCCCTGCCGGCCCCGACAAGTGGGTCGTCTCGCCTCTCGACTCGAGATACAGGTGAGTGACACAAGCCACCATGGATATATCTTCACTCGATGGGCGTGGTATGGTAATGCATATGTGGCTCAGGTGCTGGGAGACGTTCATGGTGATCCTGGTGGCGTACTCGGCGTGGGTGTACCCGTTCGAGGTCGCCTTCCTGAACGCCTCCCCGAAGGGAGGCCTTGAGGTGGCCGACATCGTCGTCGACCTCTTTTTCGCCGTCGACATCGTCCTCACCTTCTTCGTTGCCTACATCGACTCCAGCACGCAGCTCCTCGTCCGGGACAGGAGGATGATAACCTTCAGGTAGGCTACGTACACATTTGCCAACCTGCCTACATACGCATTTCCTCTTTCTTTTTTTCAGTTACATGCCGACACACATCCTTCTCATCTCGCTATATATGCTGCATTTGAGTTGCAAAACAACGTTAGTTGTGCCGTGCGTCTACCCATGCTCTATTGACTGTTTTTGGTAAAGCATTTCTCCACTTCTGTCCTCTCCTTTTGTTACTAAAAATGGGCAGGATATGACAAGATATATGTTTTTCATGTAAATAAAGCTATGCCCTTTTCAAAAGTTAAACATAAAAAAATTAGCATAAATTGTTGTCACGCAAAGTCATGGGTGGTATCTTGTCATATATCCACACTCTTTCTCATCACATCCAACCTTTATGACTTTTCTTACAAACATAAAATTCTTTGTGGTCACAGTATGCTAGCTACAGACTTCTTCACGGTTCAAAAACTCCAAAACACATGAGAATTCCTCTTCGGATATATGCACAAGACTATAAGAGTTTCCCTCCCTACCTTTCTTCTTTTATTAGCATGTGGGTGGCTAGAAACCAACACCAAAAGTTTCAATGAACTGTGGGGTGATATATATAAGTTGTTTCGTGCATCCACACTTGACACTTGTCATAGCATCAAACTTTTATGACGTATGCTAGGGAGACTTCATGATAATACCTTACGTGGCAACACTTCACTACACAAGCTAGAAAGCTACTATAAAAAATACGTGACATATTAAGAAAAAGGTCAAGTGGGAGAAAAAGAAAGTAGAGATGGGACTTCTCGGCGAACGGCGAGTAGGTGGGTGGCGATCTGGAGGTGGCTTCGCTTCCAATCGAAGGGAGGTGTGGTTGGCATGCCGTAGCGGCAGTGACATGTGCGGCGGCAGGGCTATTTAGGCCCGATCTAGGACCATAGTGGCTCAATTGGGGTTGGGTATCTCTGATCCGTCATGTGAGTTCGTCAGCGGCGGTTGCATCGTGGTCCTATAAGTGTCGGGTTTATCCTTGTGAGGATGCCGTGAAAATAGCAACTCTTGGTGTCATTTCTCGTCAACGTCATTTTTAGTTGTTGTTTCCATGGTCGGGATGCTTCATGGGAAACCGTAGATCATGGATGTAACGTTGGTGACACTTTCAGTGCTGGTTCTTCCTTTTGATGGCAGCGTTTTTTGGGCACATACTGATTGGAGTGGTCTGAAGGTGGAGCGGTGCTACTTCTAACTCATCATCAATGATGAGTCTCAGCGGCAATGGTGTAGGGCGGTCTCAGCGGAGCACGCGTGATGGTGGACAGACGCAAGGTGGAGGCGTTGTCTGGCACCTTGGCGTTGTCGAGAGCTGGCCTAATAAGTACTATGCGGATCTCTCCCTTGAAGATGGCTCACGGTTCAATGGTAGTGACGACTTCAAAAGCGTGTGCAAGAGGTTCTCGCTGAGGATCTGCTAGACCGGAAGTGTGCTCCTGACTCGTCATAGGGAATTTGAAGGCATGAGGCCCTAATGGCATGATCTTTACCCATCGTCGGGTTTCATAGGTGTTGTGTGGTGACTTCGAGTTATTTTAATGCATGCTCTTGCCAGACTTTTGTTGAATAAAATTAAAATAAAGGTCGTATCTATGTTCAGGTTCTCAACCTCCTTATAAATATGGGACTTCTAAGTCCAGTACAGAACCACAAACTGCACTATTATGACGTTAACAATTATGCAGCCTGGACTATACCATTACACATTTGTGATTTATGAATTATTCGGAGTTAAGCTGAGAATGCACGTCTGCACGAGTACCACGCGATGGGTGTGAAGTTCTGGGACATGGAATGGACCACATCGTGTGACCAAATAGTACAGCTTTTGTTTCTTTTTGATGGATTAGAGAATCAAGATATGGCACTATCTATACAGATCGGGGAAGGGTCCACAAGGATACATCTAAGAATTTAGTTGCATTGTCATGTCACGGATTTCAGCATTCTGATTCTGATAATCACATAATCTGATGGTTATTTGTTGTTCCTTTGGATGTTGGAAGATTTCGTCAATTACTGGTCTGGTCCAAAAAGTTCTTAGTTTCTCTATTCTATTTCATCTATGGATTGCAGTAAAAACCTTATAAATGCTCACATGTAAATGTAGGTATCTGAAAACATTTTCATCCTGGACGTAGCGTCGACGATTCCATTCCAAGGTCTGGCCTACCTCGCCACCGGCGAGGTCAGGGAACGTGCAGCGTACACCGTGCTCGGCGTCTTCCGGCTATGGCGTCTCAGGAAGGTCAAGCAGTTCTTCACAAGGTAATAAAGCGAGGAGAGACAGTACCTTCTGTAGCACTCGATAAACCAACAGTTACAATCAGAGCCTAACTACACGTAGCTGATTCAATCGATCGCCAGGCTAGAGAAGGACATCCGGTTCAGCTACTTTTGGATTCGCTGCGCACGGCTCATCGCGGTAAGATCCCTGAGATCACATTTGCAACTCGTACTGCTCTGAACTTCTGCTGAAACATTTCTGAAAATCTGATGTTGAAACATTTCAGGTGACCCTGTTCCTGGTGCACTGCGCGGGTTGCCTGTACTACATGATCGCGGACCGGTACCCGGACCGTGACAAGACCTGGATCGGCGCGGTGACCCCCAACTTCCGTCAGGAGAGCCTGTGGATGCGCTACATCTCCTCCATCTACTGGTCCATCACCACCATGACCACCGTCGGCTACGGCGACCTCCACGCCCAGAACAACGTGGAGATGATCTTCAACATCTTCTACATGCTCTTCAACCTCGGCCTCACCGCCTACCTCATCGGCAACATGACCAACCTCGTCGTCGAGGGCACCCGCCGCACCATGGAGTTCGTAAGCTCCCGATCTTTCCTTCTGAAGACTATCCTACCAGCACTGCTAGCTCTTGCCTGAATCTCCTGTCCCGACCTGGCACTGTGGCAGAGGAACAGCATTCGGGCGGCGTCCAACTTCGTGTCCCGGAACCGGCTGCCGCCGCGGCTGCAGCAGCAGATCCTGGCCTACATGTGCCTCAAATTCAGGGCGGAGAGCCTGAACCAGCAGCAGCTCATGGACCAGCTGCCCAAGTCCATCTGCAAGAGCATCTGCGAGCACCTCTTCCTCCCCGTCGTCAGCGAGGTGTACCTCTTCAGGCAGGTCTCCAAGGAGACGCTCCTGCTCCTGGTCACCAGGACCAAGCCGGAGTACATCCCGCCCAAGGAGGACGTCATCGTGCAGAACGAGGCGGCCGAAGACGTCTATATCATCGTCTCCGGGGAGGTGGAGGTCATCCACTCCGACGGCGACCGGGAGCAGGTGGTTGGCGCGCTCGGCACCAGGGACATCTTCGGCGAGGTCAGCGCGCTGAGCGACCGCGCGCAGTGCTTCACCTTCCGGACCAGGACGCTCAGCCAGCTGCTCAGGCTCAAACAGGCCACGCTCAAGGAGGCCATGCAGAGCAAGCCCGATGACAGCGTCGTCATCATCAAGAACTTCCTCAGGGTACTGCATATCTTCTTGTTTCCGTCAGACTTGACAACATTGACAGTCGTCAGTAATAAGTTAGTGTCGGTGATCACTGAAAGTAATCAATCTTTGCTGCATGTTGCAGCATCAGATTGAGGTGCATGACATGAAGGACTTGCTGGGTGAGAACGCCGGAGAGGACGCCGCCGCCGGCGGAGGCAACATCCCGTGCAATCTGCTGACGGTCGCCGCCACGGGGAACAGCAAATTCCTCGAGGACCTACTCAAGGTAGGAATGGACCCTGACGTCGGTGACTCCAAGGGCAGAACTGCGCTGGTAAGGAGAGAGCAGAGCAACACATTTTTCATTTCCAGTTCGATTCGACAGTGAACTGAACCGCTGATCCTTGCCACTGGCAGCACATCGCGGCATCAAAGGGGTACGAGGAGTGCGTGCTGGTTCTACTCAGGCATGGATGCAACGCCAACATCAAAGGTCACGAACTCACGATTCGAGACTATCGCTGATCATTTCTTGCGATCACGTTCAGTTTGCTAACGCTTCGAGATTGATGTTGAGCGCAGACGCGCAGGGCAACACGGCGCTGTGGCAGACCATCGCGGCGCGGCACCACAAGGTGTTCAGCATCCTGTACCACCTCGCGCGCGTCTCGACGCCGCACGCCGGCGGCGACCTGCTCTGCCTGGCCGCGCGGCGGGGCGACGTCGACACGCTCCGCGAGCTCCTCAAGCACGGCCTGGGCGTCGACGCCGAGGACCACGACGGCGCCACCGCGCTGCGCGTCGCGCTGTCCGAGGGCCAAGCCGAGGCGGCCAGGTTCCTCGTCATGAACGGGGCCAGCGTGGACAAGGCCGGCCTCGACGGCAATGCCATTGCCACCCCCACGGTGTCGATGGCCGAGCTGCGCGAGCTCGTCAAGAAGCGGGAGGTCAGCCACCCGATAACTATATACGACTCGCCGGTGGTGCTTGCGGCGGTAGGCTCGTCGGGGGATCTTGGTCAGAGGAAGTCTCCGAACAAGAGATCGGACAGCGCGCACTGGCCTCGGGTGAGCATATACAGGGGCCATCCGTTCGTCAGGAACCACACCTCCGAAGCCGGCAAGCTCATCAATCTGCCCGCCACCATGGAAGAGTTCAAGGCCATCATTGGTAGACATCGTGAAATTGAACACATAATATATCAGAATACTGTATCTTTTCCACGCACCTGAAGCGTCTGTGTCCGTTTTCCTTCAGGGGAGAAACTGAAAGTCGATGCGGAGAAGGCTCTGATCCTGAACGACGAAGCAGCGGAGATCGACTCGCTGGACGTGATCCGGGACAACGACAAGCTGTTCATCGTCACCGAAGAGAATATGAGGATGCTGGCGTCAATGGATTTTGTGGCTGCTTTGTAGGTTCAGGTGTTTCAGTAGCACATGTGCTACCTGCTGGAATATCTATCTTCGCTTGCCCTAAATAATCCAGTCATCTCGATCTGTGGCAACGATTAAGTGCCACTCGAGTGACGTGTGATGTTTCCGGTTTATACATGGAGCCTAGGTGGAGTAGTTGAGTACAGATAGTTCTTCCGGCAACAAGAGAAGGCACAAACCGTGCAAATGCATGAATGATTCGGATATTGTGGAATTGGGAAAGCGGCCGTAAATAGGCTTCGCCCCTTGTTTTGATCATTTTTTTAACGGATAAGGTCTAGAAGGACCTGGAGTTTCATTCAGCGGTGGGAGTTTTACAGAGAGGCCTAGAAAAACTGAAAATTACAACATGGCCCCTAACAATTACAACCAACCCCCTAACTAGGATTGCAAGCAAGCAATCGAGACCTTGCTTCCCGCCGATGGCTGGCCGCGCTGGGGTGGCGCCACCACAGTTCCAGCCGGGGACGAAAACCATTTGGCTGGACAGGGGGCTTCGATGCCGCCGAAGTAGGGCAGAAGAACCTCACGAAGAGGAGAAAGCTCGTGCAGTCGAATGCGACGAGGACGGTGCGGCCATCCCTGTGGCCACAGATCGCGGTGGCAGGATAACACCACCGCGGAGGTAGCGTTTGTAGAGAGTCGAAACTCCAGAAACTTCCAGAAGAAGCCCACCGCTAGCTCGAGCCAACCATGGCAGGCCCAAGGCCACCTACTCGCCGCCACGGCCGGCCAGGTGGACAGGAGCTGCCGCAGAGAAGCACGAGCAGCGGCGACTGCGCTTAAAGAAGAACTTGGAGCTGCCTGCATGCTTGCCCACCAGCTCCCAAATCCCCTCGCCACCGAGGACGGCCGAAAGAGAAGAAGGTGGGGAAGACGCCGCAGATGGCCCGCCGGCACCGTGCACACGCGCCGACAAGGCAAGACTCCGACTGCCTCCAGATCTAGTAGTCACCCAACTCCCAACGCTACTCCCCTCGCCACCAAAGCCGGCCGGAGAGCGAAAAAGGGGAAGGGGGATTCTCCAGAACTAGAGGGCAGCAGGCGGCGAAGGCTTTATTCATAGGAGTGGAGGCCACCCCCTCTACCTTCAGCTTCGACCAGAGGAGCCAAAGAGCAGCGACGGCGAACCCTAGCGCCCAGATCTCGCCGAGATCTGAAGCTCCACACCCGGGCAAAGGGCCCGAACCTTGGCACGCATGCCAACAACTACATCTACAGAATACAGAGAGGTCGGCGCCTGATCTCCTCCGTGTTCCTCCATCGGCGGCACTGGCGAGGTCGGCTTTGGATCGACCCGGCGAGCTCTAGGGGGGCTCTCAAGCTATTGTAGCAATGAGACAGAAAGAAGAGGGGGGGGGGAGATGATGAGACATTCAAATGCAACTATGTCATGACCAGTCCTGTCTTGGGATGACGCAGTGCTTAAGTAGACTAGTTGAATGCCCATGTGTTGCCACGGAAAAAAAAAAACTTAGACATAATTTTTTTTTATAAAGCAACACTATACATCACATGTGTCTTAAGTCTAAACACACTCAATATTGCCTTATCCTTGCTGAGAGTTTAATGCTTAATATAGTTTATTATTATGAATAGGACTGAAAGTTCTCACACTTTATGCCAAGAAAAATCTTATATAATACATCAATTTCAGAATATTGGTTCTATCCACATCAGAGAACATGAATTTACATGTGGTTTGCCCTTGATACACTTCTTAAGCTAATGAAGGTGTCGTATAGCAAAATTAACATAGGAAACCTCTTTTTTTGCCGTCTCAATTCCACATTTTCTGAGGACATTCCTTTATTCCCTCAATAATGACAATAGCACTTCAGTATACACCCGTAATTCTACATCTTCAGAATATGCACAATCGATCCATGCTATATATCTGATCAAAAGTTCACTAACGACTACAAGGTCGGATCCGGGCCTCCATGCCCAGATCACATCCACATATGCATAGATTCAGGCCTCTATGCCTCGAGCCGCACCTTCTCTTTGGCAAACGGCGCTGGTCCTCCCTCTCTTGTCTTTCCTCCTTTCCTGTCCTCCCCTTGCTCTTCTTCACCACCTCCGTTCCGATAGTGCTACAGTGTTGGTCGGAATTCGACCGGGGGCACGGTCACGCGTAAGATAGCAACGCCCGATGCCAGGACCTATTGTATTATCTACAATACCTCCTCTCTTGCTGGCTGCAGGAGACTTGATAAGATTCATATCATTTCAATAGCTAGCTAGATCATACCTCCTCTGTTAATGGCTGCAATCTCTCGTTGATGTAGCATACTTCAGGAGGTATCAGAGCCCTTCTTGCCTGCAAAGCAATAGAGAAATAAAAGTGCCACTGGCTAAAACAAGAAAATTGCAAGAAAGTGCCCAAATGTAGAGTTGATGGCCAAACTGTGTTACCTACTATAAGACTCATTGCATTATCTACAGAAAGTTTACCCCTGCTGCCTCTACTCTACATTTGGTGTTCTTACAAATAACAATATCAGGTTTCAGTTCAGTAGAGGAGTGTCTTGACATAGAAACAACCGACAATGTTCAATGTACTTACCTGCATTTAAAACTGCCGCGATCCCAAAGTTTTCAACATGGCTTGTCAAGTTCACCGTCTGTGAGATTGCATCAACAGGAGCACGTGCAGCGAGTTCGGCAATACTTTGATGCAGCAGTTACATGTACTAATTAAGTGTGAAGAAAACCATCAAACATGCATTAAATAATAACGGACCAACAAAATGTTGACAATGTAAAGTATCGATCAAATATTTGCTGCATGGTAACACACTGAAGAATCTGTGAGGAGGAAAAGATAATGAGCAAGAGTTATAGAGAGGTTTACCCAGGTTAGGAGCAAGAAGACATGAGAGTTTTACCTGAATGAAGAAACTCAGGGGGCACTTATCTCTTTGCCAATAGTAGTTCCACCTAATTTTAGATAACCAAAAATCAATCTCCAGAAATAACAAATAGGAACAACTGAATGCTACGAGAAGTACAGCCGGCACAACGGTAACCACACGGCTCACGTCTTAGATTCACACCGCAACTGAGTGCACAAGGCACACCCAAACCCCCCTGTGAAAAGTGATAACTGCAAAGGCATGACAATGATGTATTTGTCACCCCTTCTTCCTCACCACCCATCAGTTTCACCGTTTTCATTATTGTGTCGTTATTGTGTATTGTAAACGCCGCACTTCACTAATGTAGTCAGCCCACTCCAACAAAAGCCACGAGTCTTAGTTTCAAGCATAATCAAACCATATAGAATAAATTGCATGAATAATAAGTAAACAAAAAAGATTCCCAAGAAAAATGCCATTCTTTCAAACAAGAAAAATGCCAGTCAAACAACAAAATAGTTTACAGTAGAAGCTTATACAAATTGCCTATTTTTGGTACCAAAAAGGAGTTGACTGAGCCTTCTATGACCTCTAAGCATCCAATTGATCTTTAATATGATGCGCCAAGTATAGGAAAGCAAGTGCATAAGCATATATAAGATGCACCACCTAACAATATCTTCAGGACACATCTAGGAAATGTTAACTGCACTGTAACTCAAAACCAATGAGTAGGAAAAAACCAGCTCTGGCCCAAAAAGATAATGTTCCTGGGAACACTTTTTATGGAGAGGCACAAGCAGGGAATGCTCATCTTATAAAATACTGAGTTGTCCATATTAAGTCAAGCATATCTCTTTGTAAAGAACTACTCCAAATAAAAGCAGAGAAATGTATACTATAACGTAAACACCTCCAGTTCCTGTTAACAAACCAGATCACCTTACTTTATTATATATGAAAGATTTCCATGCTTTTGAGTTATCCTATATCAACTGATTATTTTAAGAGATTGAGCACCATTAATATCATTTTGTATCAACTTTGATCCTCAATTCACCTTTATACACAGCTATGCTTTTCAAGATCTTAAAGTATAATTTTTTGAACGTCTAGTATGGCAAATATGATCTGGGTAACTATTCCTTTCATGGTACATGGTACATTATTTGATCTACTATGCAAAATAATTTAATAGAGCATATTTAAAATTATCAATATGCAAAGATGAATAAATCAGATAAGGTGAAGTTCAAGACGCTAGCAATGTAGCATGTACCTTCTAGCGCTGTCACTGCCAATGACCCAAGCTTAGAGCCATAATTTGGGTACCTTCTTCTCAATTTTATATGATCACATCATTCTCTGAACTCGAAATTATTCCATGTGTATGATATAATTATATATATAAGCATCGAAGTTCTGTCCAAGCAAAATCATTTCCAAACAAAACAACCAATATTAATGTCCCAAGAAATGTTATAAAATGTAAGTACTCTACAATAGATATTGATGATGAAATAAATAGATACAAAGATAGAAGAGTATGGATGCAAAAGAGCCACATTACTGCTACAACCACAAAGCGGAAAGTTCAAATGTAGAGGAGAACATTGCTTGCCAACCTAATCAGTGATGTTGCCGATGCAAGCCTCCACCTTATATCTCGATGAGCTCCTCATTTGTCCTGCAATCAAATCACAATTATCACACTGAAGCAGCTGAATAAAGAATGAGAGGTTGTGAAGAAACAAGGTAGCAAGGTGTAGTGCATCGAAAACATCAACTCTGATTGTGATCATTTCTACCTGCTACAAATTACAAAAAACATTTCACAAAATAATAGCGATGTTCAGACTTCCTGAATTTTGACTTCAGAGAGGGATATCAATGGCGGACTGACCTTCCGAGGTAGAGGGTGCATGGAGGACAAAGAGATCGGCGCTGGCGACGAACCTATCCCTCTTCTCCATTTAGTAGGTCAACATCAGGAATCGGATCCTGACACAAGAAACCCTTGCAAATTGCAGCAAGCAAATCCACCATAATCTCATCACCTGATCATCGGGAGGAATCAAATAAAATACCTTTCTCCCCACGATGATGGCGATCTCCACGATACCTCTGAACTTTTAGTTAAACTTGAAGAATGTTGTTGTTGGGCTTCTTCTTGGTCGCTGGCTCAGACCTCAACCATGCTCCTACAGAGAGAGAGAGAAAGGGAGAGGGATCAAATCTCAGAGAGAGAGGGAGAGAGATCAAATCTCAGAGAAGGATCAAGGATCTAACAACAGCAAGAGTAATTTAAAAATGGAATTAGAAAGGTGAGGGCTCACGGCCTTCTACTTGATGCGTCCCTAACCATGGCCTACAACACGGGCAAGTCCCAGCGGCCATCACCACTATCTTCCGCGGCCATAACACTTAATACATAAGTTAAAAATGCTTAATAATTATAATCGGGTTCACAATTATATTATTCTTTTTAAGCAATTTCTATCACCTGCAGACACATATAGTGAAAATCATTACATTCTCAAATAATCTGGTAATAGCGAGTTGCCGATATTATATTTTACCTATGAAATCCACAGTATCAATTTACAATTTTATTCCACATAACACATGTTGATTCATGATTAAAGCTCCCACTTCTTGTGTTTTTTATAAGGTAAATCTAGACAAGGTTAGGCAGGTTGGGCAGATTTACATTGGTACGAGTATGCAAAATGAAGTTATATAACAGGTGCTAAAACTATTCTATGTTACGCGAGATGGTATTCATGAATTTGCATCGTACTGGTGTAGTATGCGGCATTCCTATCCAATGTCCAGCACTTGCATCTCAGCATGCATCAGGGAGGGCACAAGACCTCCAGCCGCAGCCTACCACAACGAGGTAAGCAGCACCGCTAAAAATTTACAGATCTTAAATTCTAAATCATCTACTGGAAACAAGCGCACAAGCAACATCAAAATTTGTACGGGTAAAATAACTAATCGATGGTAGTATTATCACCTCGCCGATCTGGGCTTCATCCTCGTCCTTGGCCAGATTTGATGGACGACTATAGGGAGACGAGCATATGAACGAGTGCGGCGACGGCGACGATGGCCAGACTTGATGGAGAACCTGCCGCAGTCTGGCGTGACATCACACTGGTCGACAACACGGGTGACATGAAGATCACTGATTAGCCAGAGTATGCTGAGTGAGGAGACGAACACTACCAGGAAAGCGAGCTAGCCGCACGCAAGCAGCTGCCATGACCGCGCGGATCCAACCGTGGCCTGCTGGAACGGAGGCGCCAGACCTCGACGCTGACACCTGCAGCCAGAGCGGACACACGGCGTCGCTCCGGTCGCCTAAATCGAACGGCGGCTCTCCGATATCCATGCCTAGGTCCTGCTCGAGCTGGTGCTTGTCCGTCCAGGAGGAGGCGCTCCGCGGTAGTCAGGAATCCGCCGCTCAGATCTCCATGGATGCGGCGGCAGGAGGCGGCTAGGGCCTGGGGAATTTTTTCGTCTGGGTCGGTACATTTTTTTTATTTTCTGATAACTTGGCGGTGGTAGAAGTTGTAATATGACTGATTTTGTAGGGGTAAAATAGGAAATCAAATGATGTACGTGGAGTTGGTGGCTTCACCACCCACTCAAAACCAATAGTAAAGATGTTTAAACATTTCAGCCAGCGCGTTTAGAATGCAGGTTATGAAATTGCCCAAGAACAGTGGACCTGCTGTCTGACCACCAACGCCACGACGAAGACGATTGCATTGACCCCCCACCTTTATACTCCACACTTTGCTAAATTTTGCTAAATGAATCTATACTCCACACTTTCAATCTAATCGGAACATTTGATTTCTTTTCCTCGAGAATTCATAAATTCCATGAAATTTGTACTTCGGTCAACCGTGGAAACAAAATCGATAATGAAATGTTGAACCCTGTGTGGAACTACTGTCTGACCACCAACGTTGCGACGAAGACGATTGTATATATTGACCCCCTCCTTTGAGTTTCCTAGTATTTGTTTTCTTGTCCTTTTTATGTTTCTATTATTTTTTTGTTTTTCTTCTTCTTTATATTCCCTTTGAGCCAATAAATGTAATGTTCTAAGAAATCAAGAATATGTTTACTCCATAGTTACGTAAATGTTGTATTTTTCATTTTCATCATTTTTTCTTTTTCTTGTTTTCTCTTTTCTTTTTTTGGGACACATGATTTTTTATATATCTGAATATATTACTTGATGCATACGAACATATTTTTTATGAATGTGAACATATATGTGTATGAGAATTACTTGATAAAGCGATAAACATTATTTTTTGTGTACATGAATATTATTAACTTTGAAATACATAAACATTATATTTAATAGATATGAACATTGATGAAAACTATATGAAAGAAAGGAAATAACAAATTATTTTCTTGAGCAGATATTTAAAACATGCTTGTATAGACTTCTCAGTAAATTGTTTTCATTTATTTCTATTTTATAAGATAAATGCAAATAAAACATGTATTTTTTTAAAAAAATATGTGCCCCTTAACGGGTCATGCGAATTGTGGCCCATGTATTGGAACTTTTGGGTGTCACGGGTCCATTTAATCACTGTGCGTGCAACGAACTAAGCCAGAAGAGACACAAAACGGCCTCTGGGCCAGGTTATTATTTTGTTTGGTTCTCTATAAGCACAAGGGAGGGCTATTCAGTTTGCGGTCACCAAGTTGTTTGGCACAGGCTCACATGTGCCTTTCTTGGCTGCAACCACATCGCGGTACCGCAAGTTGATGGTGTCAATTACTGAGAGGGTCATTTCAGGGTCAAATTTGAATAGCCCAAATAATACCGGTTGAAATCGTTTGAACACAAATATCTCCGTTACGGTGACGACTCGGCGCTCCACTTGGCAGGATACCCTTACTGGTTTGCCACCGTGGCTGCCAAGTGGCGTACCTCGTCCACGTAACCTTTCTCTTCTCCCCCCCATTGTTCTTCAAGCTCCTGCTCCCGCTCGCCTACCGAGATCTTAGAGTACCACAGCGTGCTAGCGCCGCGTAGGGGACATGGCCTCGAGGTTGAAAGCGGGTTCTCCTCGCTGCGGATCTAGCAAGATCGGGATCGGGAACTAGGAAGATCTGGAGGAGGCTATTCTCGTGCTGGAGAAGTTGGTGGGCTCCTGTGTCCATGTGGACATCAGGAGCCGGAGGTTCCTGTTGAGCCCCCGAGTCCATGTGGACGTCGGGGGCAGAGGTGTCTTGTTCCGGCGGAGGAACGTCCTTCGCCGGGGAGGAGGTCTTGTCGGGCGCAGGCGAGGATGCCGGCGCCGGGGAGCTCGTGTGACTGGCAGAGGGAATGTCGGAGGTAGCAGGGGCAGCGGGCTTGGTAACCTTCGGGTCGCCGCTCAAGCCAGAAGCTTGTTCCGGCTCAAGAGGAGCACTGAAAGAGAGAAAACACCAAGTCAGTAATACAAACAAGAGATATGTCGGAGGAAATGCAAAGAAAAGGAAATTTACCCTGAGGCAACAGGCCTCTGTTTCTTCTGTTTCGGCACGCCGACCTTCTGCCTTTTCGACCTCTGAGGTATGTCGGACAGGGGCTTCACACCTCGCTTCCGGCCGGCACGTCCGCCGGTGGAAGGAGGTCCCTGGTTCAGAGGGGCGGCGTCGATAACCATATCGTCCGGGATAGCTGAGGACGGCATTGCAAACTCGTGAGCAATAGGTGTTTCTGGAAAGGCGTACGCAAGTGGCATCGGGTCATAGTACAGCAGGATCTCCTCATCAGAATCAATCTCACTCCGGTCTTGAGTATAATGCCGGGATGAAGAGCCCTTACCCATGGCAGCTGCAGCACGGGTGCTCCTGGGAAGCTTATCCCAATGATCCGGATCTTCAACATCCGCAACGGTGCAGTCCGCCGCGATCTTGATCCGGGAGTTCTCCATGGTTTGGAAGCTGAATTTCTGTATAAACAGCAAAGTCAAGTATTCAGACAAGGAAATATGCCGGTGGAAGAGGTATGTCGGATCAATATGATATGTGTCGGCAAATAGACATGTGTCGGCTTAAGTATCTATGTGCCGGACATGGACTTTATGTATCGGATAAGATGGTTTACCGTTGGGGCGGGCCTATCCCGGCTGTATGGTTCTAGCCCCCAGGCAAAAGTGGCCTGAGAGGACTTGCAGACATCCTTAATCCGGCGCAGAATGTCGGCCGGAGTCAGCTCGTGTGTGGAGTGCCGGGTGGGGTCCATTGGCCCGCTCATCTGACAGATCTTGTGCGACCGGCGCTGCAGAGGGGAGACGCGCCGGCTTATATAGCAGGCCACCAGGTCTTGAGGAGTAAGACCGGCATCCAGGAGCTCGCCCTTAACCCGGTGAAGCGCATTCACCGGCATCACCGAGTTCTTCGGGTTATAGGTCCAGTTCGTCATAGCCAAGGGTGGCTCGTCCACAAATGGCGGCAGGTTGAGCAGATCCTCGTCGGTGGTGTTCTTGACGTAGAAGAAGCTTCTCTGCCACTTCTTGCAAGATTCCAGGAGTTCCACCTTGGGGAAGTCCGAGCCCTTTCGGGACATGATGGTGGCCGCGCCGCAGAGGGTCATGGGGCGGTCCTTCTTTTCCTGGGCCGTCTCCGGCGGGTCGTCCTTGCTCCGGGGCGGCTCTTGGACGACTTGCTTCCGCAGTTGGAAGTACTTCGCCCAGCCTTGAGTAAGGGCCTCTATGCCGGCATAGCCCTCGCAAAAAGCAGCGAACACGGCATTGGCCGGGATATGATGAGGTTGTAGGTCGTAGGTGTTGAGGAAGTCCCGGAAGAAGTCCGATGCCGGCAGGCCAAAGCCACGCTCGAAGTGGGCGATGAAGACGACGCGTTCGCCGGGTTCAGGTGCCGGCACAGTTTCTCCCGCTAGTAGCCGGCATGCTACGCCCTCCGGGACTCTCCTGGTGGAGGTGACCCAGGATATCTCGGCCGGAGTAACCTCCGACCCCTCCCAGCCGGAGCGTCCCTGGGTTCGGGCCGAGGTATCTTCCTCAGAGGCCGAGGTAGCCGTCATGCTTGAAGATGCCATCTTAGTGGCCGGGATAAGGCGTGAGAGCCGGAGTCCCGTGATGTTATTCCTATCAAGGCCGGAGAAAAGAGGGAGGTTAGTCTCTCCGGCATACCACTCTCACAGATGTTAGCAGGAATAGAAGATCTACCGAGGCAGTTAAAATCGGAAATAATCAGGGATATAATTTCTGCGGAAGAACACCTGTGAGCTGTTACGAAACACTGCTAGCAATGCTAATCGAAGCAACGAAATATCCAGCAAAGGAACTACCATGGATACAAACCAGTGAGGCTACCGCAGCCTAGTTGCAGAAGAGCAGGGAAAGGAAGAACAGAGGAAGAGGAACTCACCGGAGCTTGGCCTACGGCGATGGAGCGGCGGCGGCAATTGTGCAGAGGAAGATCCAATCTCCCTGCAAGACTGCGGGGAGAAGAGGCGGCGGTGGCGTCGTCGACGATGACGCCGGACGTCGGCGAGCGGAGGCGCCGGCGGGCAGGTGGACAACGGCGGCAGCTTCCCTTCTCGGTTTCTTGGTCCGGCGGCGAAGCGCGAGGGGCAGAGGATCTGAGGAAGAAGGCACTGTGGCGGGGGTAAAAAGAATAAGTTACCCCCACCCCGTATTTATACCGAGGAGGCCGGTCGTGGGGGTCGTGGGGAGGATAGTGCTCCACTCCCCCCGACCGTTTCTGCGGCGAGGCGCCACGTGGCGGCACAGAGTGGGGCGGCGGTTCCTGTAACCGTGCCATGATGCAATGATGGCAAGAAGTAACTACTGCACTGTGAACCGTCGCATCGTGGGTGCCCGTTCGAGGTGGCAGGGCAGTTACAAGTTTCGATGCAAAGCTGTCAGACATGGCTTCTCGAGGAAGACTCGTCTATATGTCGGATTAACTGCCCGATGTATATGTTCCGTCCGGAATACCCTAGGGACCGGCCGGAATAAGTTTTGGAACAGGAACAGAGGCCGGGATATGTGCAGATGTGCCGGCATATAAATCTGATCGCCGGGGCATAATGAAGAAAGGTATGTTGAACCTGTCAAGGCTCCACAGTTATGACTGGGGAACCTCGGCAGCTTCGGGGACTAGTGTCGGGGGGATGACCCCCGGTAGGGTCAAGAGAGTAGAAAGACACAAGGTCTATGATTGACTTTATGTCGGGTTATCGAGGAAGGGCCTGGCCGGAATATAAGTGCATCGGCCAGGCCGGCATATAATGTATATCCCGGCTGGTGTCTGGATATGCCGGTATAGCCGGAATACTAGTATAGGTGTGCCGGCATATACTCAGATATGCCGGCCTAATTATTTTGTGTGTTGTGCAGGAGCAGGGGAGGCCGGATTACCCGACCCTCGTAGGTCGTTGGTCCGGCATATAAGTCCTGGGTATGGCCAACGGTCATATCCGGGATACTTAAGTCAACCAAGGTGTCACATCCCTACAATCAAGGAAGAAAACATCCAAGCATGGTAGCAGAGTAAGATGGCAGGGTGCACAGTGGAGGTTACCTACCCTCACTGTGCACAAGTACGAGCTTACCGCACAGAGGTAAGGCCACAGTTCAAGAGGTACAAGGTACAGGGATATGGCGTCCCATCGAGAGCAATCAGGGGCGAAGTCAAGGGTCTCTGCCATCGCCACCAGCTCCTGTTTGGAGTGTAGCCCTTGTCTTGTGGTCTTGTATGACCGTTGTAACCCTGGCCACCACTATATAAGGTGGCACAGGGAGTCCTAGCAAAGGGTTGGAAGGTTGGTCGCTGGAAGAAGGTTGAAAGGTTGAAGGTAGATTGGTCACACTGTACTCCTACACTTAGCAGTTCATCTTCCTTCTCTAGCAGAGAGCTTGGAAGCACCATTGTGGTGTACTACATCGACCCATATATACAATCAGTAGAGCAGGAGTAGGGGTGTTATCTCCTTACGAGAGCCCCGAACCTGGGTAGATCAGTGTCTCTTTCTGTCGTGCTTTTTAGCTCGTTCCCCTCTCCCGAATCCTCCAGCATCTAGTTCGGCCCCCATTTAAGCCATCCTATGGCATATGTTGTTTCACCACGACGACAGAATACCCGGATGTCTTTCCCGAGGAGCTACCCGGAATGCCACCGGATCGGGATATTGAGTTTATCATTGAGCTTATCCCCGGAACTGGATCAATAGCCCAACGACCCTATCGCATGAACCCAGCTGAATTAGTTGAGTTGAAGAAGCAATTGGATGACCTCTTGAGCAAAGGATTGATTCAACCAAGTTCTTTCGCTTGGAGATCACCTGTTCTGTTTGTGGATAAAAGTGACGGTTCTAGCCGACTGTGCACCGATTATCGCAAGCTTAACGATGTGACCATCAAGAACAAGTACCCTCTCCCAAAGATTGAAGATTTGTTTGATCAACTGACTGGAGCTAGAGTGTTCTCAAAGATAGATCTTAGAACCGGATACCACCAACTGAAGATCCGTGCGACAGATATCCCCAAAACAGCCTTCACTACCCGTTACGGATTGTACGAGTACACCGTCATGTCATTTGGATTAACCAATGCCCCTGCTTATTTCATGAATCTCATGAATAAGGTTTTTATGGAATTCTTGGATAAGTTTGTTGTTGTCTTCATTGATGACATTCTTATCTACTCCAAATCCGAAGATGAGCATGCAACCCATTTGAGATTAATCCTAGAAACCTTAAGAGAGCATCAGCTGTATGCCAAGTTCAGTAAATGTGAGTTCTGGTTGAAGGAAGTTGGATTCTTAGGGCATGTGCTATCAGCAGGAGGAATATCGGTAGACCCCAAGAAGATCAAATCAGTCCTAGAATGGGAAGCCCCTACCACTCAGACGGAAGTTAGAGGTTTTCTCGGATTAGCGGGATATTACCGCAAGTTTGTTGAAGGATTTTCGAGCCTTGCCCGTCCAATGACCCAATTGTTGAAGAAAGACAAGAAGTTTGAATGGACCCCTAAGTGTGAAGAGAGTTTTCAAGAGCTCAAGAAGCGATTGGTGACCGCCCCCGTCCTAACCATGCCCGATATCACCAAAAACTTTGATGTCTATTGCGACGCTTCCAAACTTGGACTTGGTTGCGTATTGATGCAAGAAGGCAAGGTCATAGCTTACCTCTCTCGGCAGCTTAGACCTCATGAAGAAAATTATCCAACCCACGATCTAGAGTTAGCAGCCGTGGTTCTAGCTTTGAAGACTTGGAGGCACTATCTGATGGGCAACCGTTGTGAGATCTACACTGATCACAAGAGTTTGAAGTATATTTTCACCCAGAAGGAGTTGAACATGAGGCAGAGAAGATGGATAGAATTGATCAAGGATTATGATCTGGAAATTCACTATCACCCCGGTAAGGCCAATGTAGTGGCCGATGCATTGAGTAGGAAGCCGTGTTCGTTGAATATGAGGATCAAGGAAGAGCAACCTATGTTGCACCAGGAATTTGAAAAATTTGGATTGGAACTAGTCAGTCAAGGATTCTTAGCCAACCTTGAGTTTCAACCCACCTTGATGAGCCAAATCAAAGAAGCCCAGAAGGGAAATGAGAGTATTGAAGGGATCAAGCGCAGAATTAGTTCCGGCAAGGTGCCAGGATTTGACGAGGATAATCAAGGAGTTCTTTGGTACAAGGGCCGTATTTGTGTGCCCGCTGATTCAGAATTAAAGGAAGTGATTATGAAGGAAGCCCATGAGACACCTTACTCCATCCATCCCGGTGGAACTAAGATGTACCAAGATTTAAAGGAACAATTTTGGTGGCATGGAATGAAGCGTGAGATTGCATCGTTCATCTCTAAGTGTGATATTTGTCAAAGAGTCAAGGCTGAACATCAACGTCCTGCTGGACTGTTGCAACCTTTGCAAGTTCCGGAATGGAAGTGGGATTCTGTTGGAATGGATTTCATCACTGGATTTCCAAGGTCTAGCCGTGGAAATGACTCTATTTGGGTCATTGTGGATAGACTAACCAAGGTAGCCCACTTTATTCCTGTCAAGACCACTTACAACTCGGGAAAGCTAGCAGATCTGTATTTATCTAGAATTGTCAGTTTGCATGGAGTTCCCAAAACTATAGTTTCCGATCGAGGAACCCAATTCACCTCGAGATTTTGGAAAAGTTTGCATCAAGCGTTGGGAACCAAGTTAGCCTTCAGCACCGCTTACCACCCTCAGACGGATGGACAGACTGAAAGAGTAAACCAAATACTTGAAGATATGTTGAGAGCCTGTGTTCTAGCCTACGGAGCTAAGTGGGAAGATTGTCTGCCTTTCGCGGAGTTTTCCTACAACAACAGTTATCAAGCCAGTTTGCAAATGGCCCCATTTGAAGCTTTGTATGGAAGAAAGTGTCGTACCCCTCTGAATTGGTCAGAAACCGGAGACAGTCAGATTTTTGGACCAGATATTTTGCAAGAGGCCGAGGAGAAAGTTCGCATGATTCGTGAATACCTCAAGGCAGCCCAGTCAAGACAAAAGAGTTATGCAGACAAGAGACGGAGAGAATTAACTTTCAAAAGTGGAGACTTTGTTTATCTTAGAGTATCACCCCTCAAGGGAATGCAAAGATTCCAAGTAAAAGGAAAGCTTGCCCCAAGATATATTGGACCCTTCAAGATACTAGACCGCAGAGGAGAAGTGTCTTATCAGTTGGAAATGCCCCCTGAATTGTCTGAAGTACACGATGTCTTCCACGTGTCGTTACTTCGGAAATGTCTTGAAGTGCCGGAGAAGCCAGAAATTTTCAAGAACATTGATCACCGTTCTGTGGACATCAACAAGGATTTGACCTATCGTGAAATGCCTATTCGTATCCTCGAGGAAGCTTATCGAACCACTCGAACCCGAAGCATCAAGTTCCTGAAAGTTCAGTGGAGTAATCACACCGAAGATGAAGCTACTTGGGAACGAGAAGATTACCTTCAGAAAGAGTTTCCCAATCTTTTCAGTTCTTAACTAGTGAATCTCGGGGACGAGATTCTTTTTAAGGGGGGAAGATTGTAACAACTCAGAAGTTATAACCCAGGTCTTATTAAATAAAGTGCCAAATTTTAGGCCAAGATAAAACTTTTTATTCATTATTTCATGCATACATGTATTTTCTATTATGTGTATTCTATGATTTCATGTGTGTTATTTTTGATTGAGCATTGGTTAGATAATTCTAAGTGAACCAACAGAATCAATTGAGAAGATTTTTAGGAAGCAAAGAAACCAGAAGTAAAAATAAGTAAGAAAGAGATAAAGTTAATATGATCTAGAAACTGTTATTGACTACACCACTTTGAGACCTTAGATTAAGCAATCTACAGCTCACCTTTAGGTTTGGCCAGCAATTTGAGTTTAACCAAGTTGTATACTAACTCAACCAACCAACAATTGCCCAAATTTCAAACTGGAACATCACACAAACTTGAGCCAAAGTTTGAATCTGAAACAGGAACTATATCAAATTTGAAATATAAATTTCTGCAAAACTCAACCTTTCACAGTAACAAAAATATGCCTGTGTACCTTATCCAATATGATGAGCACCCAAAGTGGAAAATTTTGAAAAATCAAATTTTGAGTTCTTGCGGGCATTTCATCGAGCATTGGCAGAAGCAAATCGAGTGAGATCAAGATCACTGGTGCAGCACTGTTCTAGCTCGACCAAGTGCTGTAGCCACGCTCCTGGACGGTGCCTCGATCGATTCCAGCTCCCCCAGCCCCGACCCAAGCCAGGAGAAGCGGAGGGACGGCAAGGTTTGCACCCAGGGCCCCCTCCCAGTAACCCTCTGCCCTGCGCGATACCGACCAGCTTGGAGGCGCCAGAGGATACCCACAGCATCCCGCGGCCGAGCAAGAACCCTCCCAGCACGCGAGCGTGGCCGCCGTGGCCGGAGAGACCGTCGAACGCAACCAGGACCCCCGAGCCGGCGAGCTTCTGGTCGCCTTGCTCCCGGCCTCCTGAGACTATATAAAGCCCCTCCGATCAAACGAATCGACTCACCTCACTCCCCTCTACCTCCCAGACATCGTCGCTTAGCCCCGCTTGCCCTAGCTCGCCGTCGCCAGCCTCGCCGGAGCAGTACTGGACGAGCGGAGCGCCGCCGCGTCCGAGCACCTGGAGGCCAGCTGCTGCCGGGAATCGGAGGAGGAGGAGCACCGCAGCCGATCCCGCGCACCGCCGTCAAGTTTTGCATCCTCTACGTCTCGCCATCGCCGTCGAACGATCGTCGCTGCTCGCAGGTGAGCTTCCGCCCGTGCTGAGGAAGAAGATGATCGCGAGCCGTCCGATCTTGATCCAACGCCAACTTACCGGTTCGGGATTCTAATTAGGTCTGACGAGTAGGTCCCGCCTGTCAGTTTCGTTTTTATTTTTCCCCCGCCCCGCGCGAAACGTTTTCTGGGCCGGCCCGTTCGGGTTCTGCTCAGACTTGGCCCGTTTGGTTAGAAATCGGTCCGATTCGTTTTTAATTAAACTCCCGCCCGTTTTATTTATTTCAAATAACTTTCAGATGCTATTTTCAAACTTTAATTCCTAGAGTTTTACAAATCCAAATCTAGCAAATAAATATGCATTGGAAAGCTTATGAAATACTCTATCCAATAGTACTGGTTAGAATTCAAAATAAGTTAGGAATTAATTTAGATATGAATAGTGTGACCATAGCTTGTTTAATAATGAAAGATTTCTAGAAAATTATTTAAGCTATCAAAAATCATAAAAATTAAAATGTGAACTCACTAATGACCCCTCTTACTGTTAGTCAACACTAATCTACCCCAAACCCTATTAGTGTGACCCATTAGACCCTAACCCAATCCCATTTGATAGCATAAAATGATAGATCCCTACTTGCACACTTAGAAGTAATTTTCCCTCAATGCCAATTCACTTCGTGGATCATTCCCACTTAAACTTGTCTTAGTAACCCTAAATCAACCCCAATGCTGCATAAGTGAACCACATATGCCACTTAGTAAAGAACCTAGCTTGCACACTTGAAGAAAAACTTAGAAGAAAGACTTACAATCCAACACCATAAAAATGCAACATGAATGCTAGGGTTAGCAAACAAAGGTGTGTGCTTGGTGTGTTGTTAGCTTGGTGAAGTAATTGTGTGTTTGTGTCTATTCGTTATTAGATGCTAGTGTTGCCGAGGAGGATATTGGAGGGGATTATTATTATCAAGAAGAAGAAGAAAACCCCGGACACTTTGCCAACCAAGGCAAGCCATCTTTTGATTCATACTCCCCATGCCTAGTTTTATTATTGCACTCTACTTGTTTTAAGTAAATTGCATGATTGAATTGCTAGAGTAGAATGATAGAAGTATAGTGATATCTTGTTTAGCAAGAGCATCAAGCTGAGTTTATCCAACTCTACTTAGTGGTCATCACTCAATGTAGTTGCTTAGTCGCTAATAAAAGTTGATGCTATCTCTGGAGGAACCCCATTTGAAAGGTGGTGACTTGAATTTGAAACTTGAAATGGGAGATTGCTCCTACATGATGGCTTTATAAAAGAAACTAATCTGGACTAAGAACTATGAAATATATTTCTCAAATGACAACGAGTGATGTACTATGGGAGCCAACTATACCGTACAACCACACTACCCCTATATGGGAAGGGGCTTAATCCGTAGCTTGTCTATCTTAGTATGGGAGGCCTTGTATCAAATCTTCATGGAAGGACCCGTGACGGTTACTTCTGGACCAGGTGGATTCCACTAACCCGGCCTCCGGGATGGGCAGAACTAGAGGCGTCGGAGCGGGGTTCCGTATCCCGGGCTCTAGGGAAGGATCCTATACTAGGATGAGCAAGTGAAAGAGTTTGTTTGATTATCTGAACCTCGCATACTTGTGTGTGTCGAACCGTGGATTTCTCCCGGCAGATGTATCGAATCTTGTGGGTAAAGTGTACCCCTCTGCAGAGGTTTTCAAACTATTCGAATAGCCGCGTCCGTGGTCATGGACGGTTGGCAAGCTGTACTTGACTTTTGTCAGGACTAAAAGTGACAATGGTGAGCTTGATGAATGACTTGACTTGACAATGTTGTTGACACACTCGAAGTCCTCTTTAGATGGAACTTAGAGAACTAAATCTCTTTCCTATAAATGAACATTCTTGGGAAATAAAACTAGCTTTTGCAAAACAACTTAGTGCTTAGTCCACCATATCAACCTTGCATTTCTACTTCATCATTTCAATTATAAGATGGTTTGCGAGTGCATCCAATGTACTCACGGCTGTGTCCCTGGCTATCAACTTGGCCAGACTATGGGGAGGAATACCAGGAGGAAGGGTATGAAGAAGAGTACCAGAACTAAGCTCGTCTCCGTGAGTCGCCGTTGCCTGTAGGGAGGAGGCATGGGCCGAAGACGTTATTTCCGCTGCTATATTGTGTTGTAATATGACTTGGTCTATATGACCATTGTATTTGAACTGTCGTATTGTAATGTCTACGGAACTGAGTACCAACTACGTTATGTATATCGCAACAATGGTTCTGGGATTGCGGTGGAATACATAACGGGCACTTCGAATTTGTATCAAATTTGAGGTCGTCACAGTAGTTCCTTCTAGGGCAAGATTCATAGCGCATGCACTGTTAACAAAAGTTACTATTTTACCCTTGGACACGTGTAGCCGATCTAGGGTTTCCGCGATCATGATGAACGGTTCTGATGGCGGGCATGAATCTCGAGGCCCAGGGCCTATATATACCCCGGCCGCTCACCCCTAGCCAGTTCACACTTCATTCACCCCCACGCATTCTCTCTCCTCAGCGCCTCCACGAGAGCTCAGTGATCTCCGATGAGCCGTCGCCCAGAGTTCTTCGCCGCCGGTGACTTTTCTATTGGAACAGTTCACCTGAGCACAGAGCATATTCCGTAGGGGGATTCAACCCTTATTTGCCGCCATGAACCCTGGATCTCCTTCCCGCCATCCTTCCAAAGCTGAGGAGGAGGATTCTCCTCTGCAGCAATCTGTTCAGGGCTCACATCCTCAAACGGCGGATTCTTATCCAGAGGACATCACGTTCGAAGTAGAGGAGGAAATGGTGGGACTGACCACAGAGAAGGTTGCAGAAAAAGAAATGGATGGCGGAGCCGAGGAAGAAGAACAAGATGACGGAGCTGAGGCTGAAGAAGAGCAGATTCCCAAGAACCTTCACGGGTATTGGGTAAAATGCCATGTCAAGGACGCTCACGTCCAAGCTTTGGAAAATGAGGGCACCGTGGCCCCCCAGGCAGAGTCCCACTGGCGGACTGACTTCAAAGCCCTGGTGCCAGCCCCAAACTCCACCGAGATTGTGATGCTCAAATCTCAAGTGGAGAGGGGTCTCGGAATGCGCCATCTTCTTTCTTCACGAATCTCCTGAAGTTCTATGGGCTGCAGATCCACCACATAGCTCCCAACAGCTTGGTGTCTGTGGCGGGCTACACGGCCTTGTGCGAAGGATTCCTCGGAATTCATCCCAGGGTAGATATCTTCTAGCTTTTCTTTTCTGTGTGGGCCAACTACGAGGATGACGGGTTTCTCCGGACCTGCGGAACAATCTGCTTTCTTCCGTGAAGGTCTAAAGAATATCCCTTCATCACTCCTCTGGATTTTGCCATCGGGTGGAGAGGTTCCTGGTTCTACATGGCGGATAAGCCCGCGCCATCTCAAGCCCGCGGCCTTCTTCCTTTTGAGAACATAGTAGCTCAACCCCTCGACTGCTGGAATCCTGTCAACGATGAAACCGCCACCCCATACGTCAAGCTCTTAGCACGGCGGATCGCCAAGTTATCCAAAGATGGTCTCAAAGGAATTGATACCATCAATTGTTGGATATCTCGGCGGATCCAGCCTCTGCAACACCGTGATAGCCTATTGCATGAGTACACTGGTGCAAAGGATCATATTCAGACAAAGAGCTAGACCCTAAGGTGGTCGAGAAGCACATCCGCTCACTTATGAAATCTCCCAGGAAGAAGCCCTTGAAATTTGGCATGGCGATGTTTGAGAATGGCAGCTGCCCTCCGGTTAGTTGCTTTTCCGCCATAATACTCATGATACCTTTGAATTTTCATGAAAGCTGACATTTTAGTTCCGCATTTTTCAGCTCAAATCACTTGGCCCTGCGGACTTTGCTCATCCCCTTCGCTACTCCAACTCCAAGCCTACCGCTGACGAGGAAGTGGTTCACTCCAGCGGAAACAAAGAGGAGATGGCGGGGGACGTAGATGACACAGCCCACACGGTTAAGACGAAGGTGGTCACCAAGAAGCGGGGCAGTAGCGTAAAACCTCATGGTAATGGCGATAAATCTACTGATTCCCGCTGTTTCAAAGCCCAACGCAGGGCGGAGCTAGAAACGCCATCCGAGAATACCGTTACCATCAACCTGCCAAAGTCAAGGTAATCTTCTATTATCTCTTTCTTCATTGTTGTTGATTTCATTGCTAATCTCCTTTTTGCTTAGATGGAAGAAACCTGCCGTCAAGGAGCCGCCATCCAAGCATGCCAAACCCTCTCCCGCCACCGTTCTGCAGACCCCTGATGCACCAATTCCCTCCCCTGCTCGTAATGACATTGATATGGAGGATGCTGGTGGTCAGTTTGGCTCGATGCCAGAAACCAACCCAACGACTGAAGCCACGGCTAATGATGTCGTTCAAGGTGAAAAGGTCCCTGGCTCGTTCCAAGGTCAGATGGCGGATGCTTCTGCGGGGGGCAGCTCGTTTTGGAGGCAGAAACAACTTGAGATCGTCGACCTTATCACCAGCCAAGAAGATGCCAGCAATCAGCTATCCAGCGGTATTTTTGCTTTTGTAGAAAAGATAGCAACCATGAAGAAGGTATGTACACCCAGTAGCCCCCGAGCAGCATGGCGGATTTCTGTAGATGATCTGTTATGGTGCACTAAGAGGAAACTACTTTAAACTTTGCATAGTATAGCCCCCGAGTGCCGTCATATTCTGTGGTGCTCTTAGAGAACTTAAATTTTGCACTGAGTAGCCCCCGAGCGTTATGGCAGATAACTATCCAGCATAAGGCTCTAAGAAGACTAAAAAATCATCATGAGTAGCCCCCGAGCATTATGGCAAATTACTATCCATCATAAAGCTCTAAGAGTGACTAACACATAATATCGTTTTGCCAGAATTACAGGAAAGTTGTGGAGGACCTGGTCCAGGTCGTCAGCTCGCAGGAGAAGGAGCTGGCAGAAAAGAGCGCTCTTGTGGCGGACTTGCAGCAGCAGCTCGAGAATAGCGGTAATTTTGTTTTTGTCTTTGACAAGTTGAAGTACCTTTGTGCTAACCGATCAATACTCTGCTATTATTTCCGCCATGCAGATGCTGCCAAGCTAAAGTCCACACTCGAGGGGGTGGAAAAGGGCCACGCTATCGCGATGGAGGGGTTGCATCAGCAGCTCCAAAAATCTTTGACCTCGAATGCTCTCCTTGAAGAGAAGCTCAAGGACCAGGAACACCAGAACCACCAGAAGCAAAAGGAGATAGAGGATCTCCGTAAAGCCACCGCCGAATTTGAAAAGCGGCAAGATGGCTTCAACAAGGTCCTCGATCATTTCCAGAAGACTCTGCTAGGTATCGATGGCTCTCCATACTGTGTAGTTTGTAATAATATGCTATGTAGAGTATGACGCCTTGTTTGTTTCCGCTATGTAGTGACCTTGGAGCAAGGCGAGGTGGATTCCGCCACAGGCTTACGCATGGCCACCGACGCGGCAAAGAAGGAGCTGGATGGCCTTCTTAATGCTGGTCGTCAGGCGTGCGGGAGTCTGCAAATAGCGGGTTCATCTGGCCTTACCGCCATAGGGCTCACCAAGAAGCTGATGCTCGTGCCTGGGCTGGTGGCGGACTGGAAGCAGTCTTCCGCTCGGGGTGGTGCCAGAACTGCTTTAACTTTGGCAAAGGCCCACTACCCCGAGCTGGACCTAGACTTGATCACCTCCGGCATCCTGGAGAGCAGCGAGGACGGAGCGCCGGTGGACGAGGCCGCCATCCGGCAGAGTGTGCTAGGATATGATCAGCTCTGTGCCCTGGGCACTCAGCTGAACGTATACTATGAAGCATACGATCTGCCGAGGTCTCCAAGCCAAGCTTCAGCGTCGGTCTCTGCGGCCACTGCTGGTGCTAATGGCGGCGATGACATGTCCTCTGCTATTCCGCCATCCTCTTAAGTTATACCCTGCAATGTGGCAGGAAGAAACAATGCATCAATTCGGCCCCTGGGTGGGTCTGTAAGTTTAAACTTTTAAACTACGTGTATGCTTGTACTGTGCCTGATCTGCCTGTGGCGGATCAGAGAATGCTTTTGAACTTATGGCACAGTTTTATCAAGTCTTTAAGTGGTTTATGCGTGAAAAAACTGCCAGGCCTATTTTTATGCAACTTGTAGCAGTTTGACATGCTCATAAAACAACACTTTGAAAAAAAATTCACGCGTAGGATTATGCAATCCACCATCTGGCTCTTTGTGCTTGACTTTTCGTGAGATGGCGGAATCTTCGCACGAACAATCCGCCAGAGCAACGATACTTAATAGCAACCGTCCAAAACCCTTAGCAGATAGCGGCTTAGATCGTCAAAAAGTCAGTACTCGGGAATCCACACAAGGAGCATCAGATGGAGATTAAGACATAAATATGCTACGCGGACTGCTTATGGTGGATTTAAAAAGATGCAAGTGCAGAGCACAATTGTGGAAAAGGTTCCATACGATCTAAATGAATGATAAAGGAGGTAAAAGACTCAGAAAAAATTAAGAGTGAACTAGATGCTTTATTTCATTGATCATATAGAGGTGCCCATTACATAGCCTAGATAAGTGCTAAGTGTAGAAAGGACATAGCTGTGCGATGTTCCATGGACGATCTGTTTCGTCGTAGATATCGTCAGGGTCTCTTTGTTTGCGCTTCTTACTGGGTCACTTATCTAGCTCGCGAACATCAATGAGGTAGTAGGAACCATTCAGTAGAGCTTTGCTGATGACGAAGGGTCCTTCCCAAGGCGGGGATAGCTTGTGTGACTTCTGCTGTTTGAGGCATAGCACCAGGTCCCCTTCTTTAAACGAGCGTTTGCGAACTCGACGGCTGTGATAGCGGCGGAGGTTCTGCTGGTAGATGGCGGATCTCTGGGCTGCTAGGTCTCGTTCTTCTTCCAGCAGGTCCACAGATAGTTGTCTGGATGTTTCTGCATCTTCTTCCTCATAGGCCTCGACTCTTAGGGAATCGTACTGGACATCACTTGGCACGATTGCCTCTGCTCCATAGACTAAGAAGAAAGGGGTGAGGCATGTTGATCTGTTTGGCGTGGTCCGTAGACTCCATAGCACATATGGCAACTCATCTGCCCAGGCTCCAGCTGCTCTATGTAGCAGTGCTTCTAGGCGTGGCTTGATCCCTGACATGATTAGTCCATTGGTTCTCTCAACTTGGCCATTGGATTGTGGATGTGCCACAGATGCAAGGTCAAGGCAGATTTCGTTGTGATGGCAATACTCTTCAACTTCTCCCTGAGACAAGTTAGTGCCGTTGTCGGTGATGATGCTATGTGGGATGCCGAATCTAACCACAATGTCCTTGAAAATTTTTAGGGCAGTTTTGCCATCAAGCTTTCTGATGGGCTTAGCTTCCACCCACTTCGTGAATTTGTCTACTGCTACCAAGAGGTGCGTAAATCCCAAAGGTGTTGTTTTTAGCGGACCCACCATGTCCAGCCCCCAGACCGCGAAAGACCAAGTTATAGGTATGGTGTGCAGTGCTGTGGCGGGCATGTGGGTTTGCTTGGAGTACATCTGGCAACCTTGGCAGAGCTCCACGATACGGTCTGCATCTTCCTTGGCTATTGGCCAGTAGAACCCATGGCGGAATGCCTTGGCTACTAGGGATCTAGCGGCGGCGTGATGCCCACATTCGCCTTCATGGATCTCCCTTAGTATTTTAATTCCATCCACTTGGGATATGCACTTCATGAATACTCCCGAGGTACTTTGTTTGTAGAGCTGGCCATCGATGATGGTGTACGCTTTTGCTCTATGCTCGATTTGTGTCTTTTGGACTTTGTCTTCGGGTAGTTTCTTGTTCATCAGATACTCCAGGTAGGGCTCTGCCCATGGCGGGTTGCTAGGCAAAACCGCCATAACGGGGGAGCTTGCTAGTTCCGGATTTTCTGGATCTACCATCTTGACTGATGGTATGTGCAGGTGCTCAAGGAATACACCTGGCGGGACTGCCTTGCGGCTAGACCCTAGCTTGGACAGGGTGTCGGCTGCCATGTTGTCTTCTCGTCATACGTGTTTTATGTCGTAGCCAAGGAAACTTTTGGCCATCTCGTCCACTTCGTCTCTGTAGGCCGCCATGACTTCGTTCCGAGCCTTGTATGTGCCAGCCACCTGCTGAGCGACAAGGTCAAAGTCTTCGCAACACATTATGTGTTGTACGCCGATCTCCTTTGCGATGCGCAGCCCATGTATAGCGCTTCATACTCTGCGATGTTGTTGGTGGTGGGGAAGTGGATTTGGAGGACATAGCTAAGCTCATCTCCCTTAAGAGATTTGAGCGTGACTCCAGCCCCCGAGCCGTGTAGCGGCTTTGATCCATCAAAGTGCATCACCCAATGCTCTGGTTCTGGGACAGGCGTTGTCTCCTGCGCCTCCTTCCAATCCGCCATAAATTCCGCCAACGCCTGAGACTTGATGGCGGTGCGAGGCTTGTAGTCGATATCGAAGGAAGCCAGTTCAATGCCCCACTTTGCAACTCGTCCCGTTGCGTCGCTGTTGTTGATGATGTCCTTCAGTGGAACCTTGCTCACCACTGTGATTTTATGGTCATAGAAGTAATGTCGTAACTTACGAGATGCTAGGAAAACTCCGTATGCCAACTTTTGGTAGTGAGGGTAGCGCTGCTTGGATTCCGTCAGGACCTCGCTAACATAGTAGACTGGTCTCTGTACGCCATACTCCTGCGCTTCTTCCTTGTGTTCTACCACGATGACGACGCTGACGACCCTGATGGTTGCCACCATGTATAGCAACATGGGTTCCTGGTCTTCGGGAGCTGTTAGGACTGGTGCAGTGGATAGCACTCTCTTCAGATCCTTAAGCGCGGTGTCTGCCTCATCGGTCTAGATGAATTCGTTTGATTTCTTCATCAGCTTGTAGAGTGGCAAAGCCTTCTCACCAAGACGACTGCTGAATCTGCTCACTGCTGCCATGTAGCCTGTGAGTTGTTGTACGTCCTTCAAGTCATTGGGCCGGGATATTTCAAGGATGGCCTTGATTTTCTCCGGGTTAACTTCAATACCGCGGTGGGAGACGATGAATCCTAGGAGCTGTCCAGCTGGTACCCCGAAGACGCACTTCGTGGGGTTGAGCATCATGTTGTATTTCCTTAGGTTGTTGAAGGTCTCCTGCAAATCTGCTATGAGGTTATCCTGCTTCTTGGACATGACAGCAATGTCATCCACGTATGCATGGACGTTGCGTCTGATTTGATCTGCCAGGCACTTTTGCATGGTGCATTGGTATGTTGCTCCTGCGTTCTTCAGACCGAATGGCATTATCACATAGCAATATGTGCCATAAGGTGTTACAAACGAGGTAGCGAGCTGATCAGACTCTTTCATCTTGATCTGGTGGTAACCCGAGTAGGCATCTAAGAAACACAGCAGCTCCGATCCCGCCGTCGAATCAATGACTTGGTCAATGCGCGGCAGGGGAAAAGGGTCTTTGGGACACGCTTTGTTCAGGCCGGTGTAGTCTACACACATGCGCAAAACCTTTGTGTTTTTCTTAGGAACTAGCACAGGATTCGCCACCCACTTTGTATGAATTACTTCTTTGATGAAGCCTGCTTTCAACAGCTTGGAAATTTCCTTTGCTATGGCGCGGCGCTTTTCATCTTCGAAGCATCTCATTGCTTGTCTTACTGGCTTGGAGCCAGGAATTATTTGCAGGGCATGCTCGGCGAGTTCCCTAGGTACACCTGTCATGTCAGATGGCTGCCATGCGAAGATGTCCCGATTCTCACGGAGGAACTCGACGAGCGTGCTTTCCTATTGGGGGACAAGTTTGTCCCTATCGAGGTGGTCTTGGCGGCATCGCCAGCGACAAGTTCTACCTACTTTGTATCAACTGTAGGCTTGAAGGTGGGCGGGGAGACGGATACTTCCTGCTTGGATGCCGGCATCTCCGCGGGGTCCGTGGCGGCGTGGATTTCCTTGAACTCCTTGCCGAAGAACACTGCTTCTGCGAAGGCGGCTTCTCCGTCCTCGCACTCCTTGGCCTTCCTGAAGCTGCCATAAACTGTAATGATGCCTTCGGGTCCTGGCATTTTCAGCTGGTTGTAGATGTAGTATGGCCTGGCGTGAAAGCTGTGGAAGGCGGGGCGGCCGAAGATCACGTGGTATGTACTCTTGAAAGGGACCACCTCAAAGGTTATGGGATCTTCACGGTAATTATTTTCATCGCCGAAGGCAACCTTGAGGGTGATGGACCCGAGGGACTTTGCATGGCGGCCAGGAACCACTCCATAAAAAGTGACAGCACTATGGCGGAGATGGGTCTTGGTAAGGCCTAGCTTTGTTAGGGTTTCCACATACATGATGTTCAAGCTACTTCCGCCATCCATCAGACACTTGGAGAACTCGTAGCCTTGGATCAGGGGGTTAACCACCATGGCTTAGTATCCATCCGGGATGTGCTCTGGGTGATCGTCGCGGCTCCATTGCATCGGCATCTCGGACCATCGGACGTACTGGCGGACCTTAGGTACGATGGATTTAGGGAGCGCATGGCGGCTCGCTGTGCCTTAGCCATAGGAGGTCCAAGGAAGGTGTGGAATGCGCCCTTCTTGGTGCTCTTATATGGGTTGCCCGTGCCAGTTCCACCCTCTGCCTTTTCGGCGGGTTTTGGCGCAGGGTCTTTATCCATGTCACTGCTATCCTTGGACTCCTTTTCCTTGTTTGCTTTTCCTTTGCCACAAGGCCGTTGTCGCCGGGTGCGTTTGTAGCCAGCTTCTTGATCTGCCTTGATGTCATTGACAAACTTGCAGTTCCGGTTGGTGTGATTGCACTTTCCTGAAGCATCCCGATGGGTGAAGCACGGCATGTCGCGGTATTCGTCGTAGGACACAGGTGCAGCTGGCGCCGTAGCGGAAGCTGGGGAGCGTCGCGGCTGGCCGCTGCTAGAACATCGTCCCCGGCCGCGTTGGCTGCTCTGTCCTTTCTCGGAGAAGGTTGTGGCCACCATATCCGGGGTTTGCTGCTCTTCTGGCGGATTCTTCCATTTGTTGCTGCTGTTCCGATTTCCGGTGTTCTGGATGGCGGGAGCCTTCAAAGATTCATGGGCGTCATTGTCGGCGGCCGCGTAGTTGCTTGCAATGGTGATCATGGAATTTAGGGTTAGTTTCCCTTCATTCCTTTCTCATAACAGGCAATGGCGGAGTAGCTGGCCTCTCTCCAAACTGTCAATGAACGCGAGGATGGCGGATTCGTCGGTAACCCCTTCACAGGAGTTCTTCATATCCAGCGAACGCATGAGGAAAGTTTGGGAGGTCTCATCTTCTGCTCGCCGACACTGTTGGAGGTCACCTATATTGTGAGGTCTCTTGTAGGTACCCTCTAAGATTTTAGTAAATGTAGTCTGCATGTCAAACCAGGTTTGGATGGAATTTTCCGCCAAGTCGTTGATCCACTGCCGCGCTTTGCCGGAAAGCATCACGGGAAGATAGCGGACAGCAACATTGGGTGATCCCCATGCGAACTGCACTGCGTTGAAGTAGTCTTGTAGCCAAGTTAAGGGCCTATCAACTCCGTTGTACTGGCGGATGTTTTTCTCGATCTTGAACCCATGTGGGATGGGCACATCACGAATCCGTTGTCCAAAGCACTTCGGGCCGAGGAAGAAGGCTGTTTGAGACTTGGCAATCTCGTTTAGGTGGGTACGCGCGTCGTATGGCTTCTTGTCTTGTGGATCTTTTCGAGATGCACGTGATCTAGCTAGGCTGCCACCGCCACCGCCGCCGCCATGGGGGCTGCTTGGTGGGGATGGTGAAGGATCACGCCTTTTACTCTCGGCATCCTGCGATGGATCTCTGCAACTGTGAAGGCTTCCCTCTGCTCTTCGTGGAGCTGGATCATCATCATGGTGGCGGGAGCCCTGCCCTTTGTCATCGCGGCGGCGTGAAGATTGATGCTTATCCTTGTCGCTGTTGCGATGCGCGCCGTTGTCATGGCGAGATGGTTCCCAATGCCTGGATCCGCCATCCCGGCTAGTTTCACATCGTGGCGGGTCGTCTCTCCAGCCAGCGTCACAACTCCTTCCTTGCTTGCCATCATTATCGCGTATGACAATTCCTCCCTGTGGGATTTCGAACATCTTGTACTTTGGTGGCAGCATGTTGGACTTATGGCGAGGTTGGGCCTTGTCTTGGTATCCATAAGCAGGGTAGTTCTTGTGAGGTGGCGATGGATTTCTTTGATGGCCCTTGCCATGTGGCTTGTCATTGGAGGATATTGGGATGGCATCTGCCCTATTGCGAGCTTCTCTTCTTCGGATTTCTAAGGATCCGATTTGAGATTCGTTATCAGGGCGTGTACCATAATTGCCATTACCCCGAGCTTTGGAGGCAGTACTGGACCTGCAGAGTGCGGGATCAGATTCAAGCTATCGTGATGACGTAGCTTTCTCCTGCTGCACCAATGCTTTGGTCATCAGTTTTACCGCCGTCTCTAGGGCTGCTGGGCTTTTATTATGCTCCAATAGCTCCTTTGCAGCCACGATGTTTTCAACGGGCGTAGCCCTGACTTCATCACAGTTCTTGTCCACATATGGCGGATTCTTGATATACATCCTGGCCAAAGTTTCTGTGGTTGGCGCGGTGAACTCAAGGTTTCGTGCCAGCTGCGGGTCGCCTCCCTTGTTCATTTGATTCTGGATGAGAGTGACGTACTTCTCCTCCATATTCCTTGCGCGCTTCAGCGTGTCTTGAGCTTTAGCAATGTCGCCATCCAACTTTTCGCCCATCTTCTCGACTCGCTTTGCTTCTTTGAGGATTGCTCGCCTTTTCTTCTCAAGATCGTTCACATCTCTGACATAGTCACGGGTGATTGGATCTGCTAGAGTTCCATAGACGACCTTGTCCATCGGGGTCGTGAAGTCTTCTGGGTGATGCCCTATAGGGATGGCGGGTTGCAGAGGCCTGGGGCCGCCTTGGATCTCGGGACGTTGTTCCGTGGCAGGATCGGCGGTTGGTGGCGGGTTACCCTGCTCTTTGCCGGCATCTCCGTCATGGGCTGCCTGAGATGGCGGATCACCGGTTGTCTGCCCAGCGTCATCTCCTTTGCTGGTCATGAACACCTGCTTGGCGGCTGCGTTCTGCTCTTCAAGTGCTTGCTGAGCTAATTCCGCCTCGATCTTTCTCATGGCGGCGTCATAGTGATCAGAGTCATAGCCTTTGCTATCCTAGTCATCCGATTCACCACATTCGTTAAGTGCCTCTAGTATGGATTCACCTGGGCTGTCATCTCCATTGGAGGTAGATCCCGAAGTGGTTCCTGGGAAAGCAACAAGGCATAACCGCGGTGCCTCTAACGCCAGATTGCTCATGGCGGATTCACAGCGGTCTACCACCACTTCCTCGACCTCTAGGGTGGGCTGGGTGGGATTGTTTTTTAGATCCGATCTAGATAACTTGGAAAGTTCCAGATCAGATGATTCCTCCTCCGTATCCAGCTCAAAAGCGGTCCATTTGGGGGTTTTAGCCATACCAATCCACCGGAAATTGGTTTCCGTAGCGGGGGTAAGGTCCATTTCTTCGATGAAGATGTGGATGTCTCCAACCGGAACGACGGTAAATCGGGTAGGGTCTTCTCTAGCCGGCACACAGAGGTTATCCGCTGGGATGATGGGGAAGCCGGAATTGTAGAGGACACGCCCGATGGCGACGGTGTCGCCGATGCCTGCGAAGGCGGATCCCTCCTGGATCCACGCTCCTGACGCGTTATGCCCCACTGTGGGCGCCAACTGTCGTGGTTTCATTAACAGATCTGCCATAGGGGTAGGTGTATGTCGGTTTGTGGAAGGGGGTGAATACGGCGGAGCGATCCGGGATGGTGATAGCACGAGTTTACCCAGCTTTAGATCCCGCAACGGTGGCGAGATCCTATGTGCTGCTATAATTCACTATATGGCAACAAGTGCTCGGTTACAATGATGAGGTTGGCTGTTTCGCTATGCGATTGGCCGTATGTCTAAGCTGTGCCTCAAGGGCTCCTCCACGCCAGCTTATAAAGGCGCCTGGCGTGGGCAACACGATGGTACCGGAGCGGATACAACTTGGAGTCCTAGACTAAGTCCTATGCATGTACTACAAGGCAACCCGCCATGGGCTTGTCTGCGGATCCGCCATCAGCTCCTGCGTCCAATACCGCCATGGTCTCCCCAGCAACTGGGCCGCCCGGTAGGCAATCCGCCAATCCACCCTGATGGGCCACCCTGGCTTGCTGGTTTAGGACTACGTCACTGGTATACCTATTTGGTATATCCCCAACAATGAAGGAATCCGATCAGCTTGTTACCTCGTTCGTCACACCTTATGGCATATATTGCTATGTGACAATGCCATTCAGCCTAAAAAATGCAGGAGCAACATACCAACGCACCATGCAAAAGTGCCTGGCGGATCAAATCGGACGCAACATCCACGCATATGTGGACGACATCACCGTCATGTCCAAGAAGCAGGATGACCTTATAGCGGATTTATAAGAGACCTTCAACAACCTAAGGAAATACAACATGATTCTCAACCCCACAAAGTGCGTCTTTGGGGTACCAGCTAGACAACTCCTAGGATTCATCGTCTCCCACCGCGGTATTGAAGTCAACCCGGAGAAGATCAAGGCTATCCTCGAGATCTCCCAGCCTAATGATCTGAAGGACGTACAGCGACTCACAGGCTGTGTGGCAGCAGTGAGCAGATTCATCAGTCGCATTGGCGAGAAGGCTTTGCCACTCTACAAGCTGATGAAGAAATCAGACGAATTCGTCTGGACCGACGAGGCAGACACTGCGCTCAAGGATCTGAAGAGAGTGCTATCCACTTCACTAGTCCTAGCAGCTCCCGAAGACCAGGAGCCCATGTTATTGTACATGGCAGCAACAAACAGGGTCGTCAGCATCGTCATTGTGGTAGAACGCAAGGAAGAAGCGCAGGAGTATGGCGTACAGAGACCAGTCTACTATGTCAGCGAGGTCCTGACGGAATCCAAGCAGCGCTATGCTCACTACCAAAAGTTGGCATACGGAGTTTTCCTAGCTTCGCGCAAGTTACGGCACTACTTCTATGACCATAAGATCACATTGGTGAGCAAGGCTCCACTGAAAGACATCATCAACAACAGCGACACAACATGACGAGTTGCAAAGTGGGGCATTGAACTGGCCTACTTCGACATCGACTACAAGCCTCGCACCGCCATCAAGTCCCAAGCTTTGACGGAATTTATGGCGGATTGGAAGGAAGCATAGGAGACTACGCCTGTCCTAGATCCAGAGCATTGGGTGATGCACTTGGATGGCTCAAAACTGCTACGCGGCTCGGGGGCTAGAATGACACTCAAATCCCCTAAGGGAGATGAGCTTAGGTATGTGATACGTCTCAAATGTATCTATAATTTTTGATGCTCCATGTTTCTTCTTACACCATTTGCTTAGTGTTTTGTTACACTTTGTAGCGTTTTTATGCATTTTCCGGAACTAACCTATTAACAAGATACCACAGTGCCAGTTCCCTGTTTTCTGCTATTTTTGTGTTTCAGAAAATTTACACAGGAAATATTCTCAGAATCTACTATATACTAAAAGCACAATACGGATGTCTAAAATAGAGCCACCACGTTAATCCACATCATCGAAATTATTTAGACTGTTAGATCTATAATTAACGTGTAAGATTAAAAGATCAAAAAGTTACGTACGTATAAATATGTAGTCCGATTGATATTATATGCCCCTACACGTGACACAATCAAGTTAGAAATATGCAAACCGTGTCTTGCTAGGACACTTCCTAGCAATCCGTGTAATAAAAAAAAGATTGCAGCGTGTATATGAAGGACTATATACTAGCTAGGACTTATTCCTGTTACGTGCATGTTTAAATTGTACTAACATGTATGGCTAAATAAATACTCCCTCTATCAATTTTTACCCTGCATTCTAGGTTTAGTCAAAGTTAAACTAGATAAAGTTCGATCAAACATATTGTTAAAAAATAGAGTCCTATAACATCAAATACATATAATATAAAAGTATCCTAGCAATCCGTGTAAAAAAAAAGATTGCAGCGTGTATATGAAGGACTATATACTAGCTAGGACTTATTCCTGTTACGTGCATGTTTAAATTGTACTAACATGTATGGCTAAATAAATACTCCCTCTATCGATTTTTACCCTGCATTCTAGGTTTAGTCAAAGTTAAACTAGATAAAGTTCGATCAAACATATTGTTAAAAAATAGAGTCCTATAACATCAAATACATATAATATAAAAGTATTTTTCATGATGATTCAAACGATATCTATCTTATATTGTAAATTTTTATATCTTTTTTATACACGTAGTTAAAGTTAACAAAGTTTGACTTTGACTAAATCTAGAATGCAGGATAATTTAGGATGGAGGGAGTAGTAGTCCGTCTCAAGAGAGGATTTTAAGTTTAGGCATGATTATAAAAATCTAATGGTGCGGTTTAGCTGTGGAAATATGACAATGCCTGAAATAAATAATAGCAATAATTAATGACTAATTTTCAATCATTAAGAACTTAAGTAGACATAAAAGAGTATACAAATAAGAAAAAAATAAGAGCAATATACATACAGTTAGTGTTTATTTTACCACGCCATACACTCTCACCCGGATTCTTAATCATTAGAACCATAATTTGTGTTAACCGGCTCCATGGAAGTGGGACATGCTAATCTTGAGATTACAACTTTAAAAATCATAGAAAAATATAGCCAAATATAGGTGAGCTTAAAATCCAAAATTATATGATAAAGTACTATCTAATCATTTATGGAGTCAATATACACATATCTAATAGATACACCATGATTAATCCATGTCATCCGAGTATTGGTCAATAGTCATCTGTGTCACATACTTGGGAGTTAAATCTCAAAAATAATTGCAGGAGACCGAGCTGGCCATGAAAAAACAAATTGACCCATAGACTGAAAATTACATGCTATAAATCGGCAAGGGTGAACATGCATGCTCCAAACTATTTTCCAGGTCAAAAATAATAATTGCGGGAGACCTAGCTGGCCATGAACCAACAAATTAATCCAACAACAGTATACTTGCATGCTATAGTTGGTACATGAAGCACCCAAGCAAACATAGTACAGTTAAAAAAGAAAGAAGTGACGGAGCCAGCTATGGTGTGCACTATCAAGAACCAATAGTGTCTGCTAATTAATGATACTCCCTTGGTCCCTCAGTTATAAATTAGTTATCTTAATTGAATTTAGATATATATATATTAAAAGCAATATGCATATATTTAATAGAGACACCATGTTAATTCACATCATCTAAATTAGTTTTAATAGTTAGATCTAAAATATACATGTGTGGTTAAAAGATAAAACAGTATTCGGTACAAACAATAGTAAGCAATATCACATAGGAGGAGTTAAATGTCAAAAAAATTGCTGGAGTCCTACCTGGCCCCACGGAACAATAAATTGATACAAACACGACACATTGCATGCTTTAAAGCGACAAGGGTGCCGACCCACACGTTCACGCTCCAAACGAGTTGGCCACGTCAAAAAAATTTGTTGCCCGAGACCTATCTAGCCACGAAGAAACAAATTGATCCAACTATGGTATACTTGCATGGTATATACCGATCAACATGTACGCATTTTAGTATACTGATTTGTACATATGTATGTTCATATTTTTTAGCAAAATATGCATGGTTGACTATAAAAATTATCACATGATAGCTAGATTTTTATTTTGAGTACAAACATAAAATGAGATACAGATATCTCAGAAACTCTCGCCATAAGACATATACAATCTTCACATATTTAAAAAATTATAAAATATCCATGGACACTTGATTTTTTATTAGGTTGAGTTTAAGCATCTGGTCCACATGGTCACATTGAGCACATTGATTATTCCTATAAATAGAGACTTCCCTATGAGTATATTAAAATAATCCCTTAATTTATAATATATTACAATCAGACAATAAGATTAGAATGGAGAGATATGGTCGACGTCCTCGCATTTGCGAGGGCCACGATGCTAGTTGGACGAAACAAAAGCCGAACCTCCTAATATTTACCAAAGCTTCCAGAAGTCCGAAGAGGAGACAGAGGGGGGCCACGGGCTGGCCACACCATAGGGTGGCGCAGCCAGCCCCTGGCCCGCGCCCCCTGGTGGTGAGGCCACCCTAGTCCACCTCTAACGCTGCCCCTTTGCCTATAAAGACCCCCCGACAGGAAAAACATAAACCCCGATCAATTTTCCAGAAACACATCATGAACCGCCGCCGTTGTCGACCCGAGATCGGGAGGGTCCAGAAGCTCTTCCCGGCACCTTGTCGGAGAGGGAAATCGCTACCGGAGGTCTTCTTCATTGCCATGCTTGCCTCCGACACGATGAGTGAGTAGTCTACCTTGGACTATGGGTCCATAGCAGTAGCTAGATGGTTGTCTTCTCCACCTTCTGCTTCATGTTTAGATCTCGTGAGCTGCCTTACATGATCGAGATCATCTTTGTGTAATTCTACATATTGTGTTTGTTGGGATCCGATGAATATTGGTGTTATGTTAAGTTGATGTGCTGAATATTATCTTATGTTATCTCTATGTTGTTTATGATCTTGCATGCTCTCTGTTGTTAGTAGCTATCTTGGCCAAGTAGATACTAGTGACTCCAAGAGGGGGTATTTATGCTCGATAGTTGGGTTCATGCCTCTATTTAATCTGGGGGGAGTGACAGAAACCTCTAAGGTTGTAGATGTGCTATTGCCACTAGGAAGAAAACAACATTCTTGTGTCCAAGGACATTCATTTTATTTATATTACACACTTTGCTTAATGAAGTTATCTGTTGTTCGCAACTTAATACTCATGGGGTGTTCGGACGATATCCCTGTGAGTGGATTATTAGTCATAGATGCAGTTGGATGGCGGTCTATGTATTTTGTTGTAATGCCCAAAGTAAATCTCATAGTGATCCTCGTGACATATGCATGTTATCTTTATTCTATCAATTGCCCAACTGTAATTTGTTTACCCAGCATGTTGTTATTTATCTTATGAAGGGACACCACTAGTGAACTATGGACCCCGGTCCAATTTCCTTTACATTGCTATTACTGTTTACTTTTACTCGCACTGTTTACTTTCTCGCATACTACTATTGTTTTCCACTCGATATGCTCAATCCTTTGTTTACAGCAACCCGATGAGATTGACAACCTCATCGTAAGTTGGGAGCAAAGTTCTTGGTTGTGTTGTGTGCAGGTTCCACGTTGTTGCTGGTGCAAAGCAAAGCCCTGGACGAGGCGCCTTATAAATTGTCCAGAGCTGTCACGAAGCTAGCAGGCATCACCTTTTGAAGTTTGGCTTTTCCTACTGGTTCGATAAACCTTAGTTTCTTACTGAGGGAAAACATGCTACTGTGCTCATCATACCTTCGTCTTGGGGTTCCCAACTGGGTGGTTATCTACCCGCATCAAGCTAATTTTCTGGCGCCGTTGCCGGGGAGGAAAAAGAAGATTTCTTCAAAGGGAATTTTGCACGCATATCCTTTACTTTGTTTTAGTTTTGCTTTACTTTACTTTTGCTTGCATCGTTTTATCAAAAATACAAAAAAATAGTTTCCATTATAGTTGCTTTTATTTACTTGCTTTTAGTTTTGTTAGAATGAGTAATCCTGAAGTTGAAGTTCGTACTTTTAAGCAACAAGGGGGAGAGAGCTTAAAAGATGCTTGGTACCGTATTAGCAGTTCTCATCATAGGTGTACGAAGAAGCATTCTACCATGATCCTCCTTAGAAATTTTTATGTTGGTATATCTATTTGGAATAGGTACGTTCTTGATACTCTTGCAGGAGGTAATTTTCTGGGTATTCCCGCTCTTGAAGCATGCACTTTAATAGAAAGTTTAGTGGGAGTACCACCTATTCATGTTGTTAAAACTGAGATCACTTTGGAGGAAGTTATAGAAAAACTAGGTTCTTTAGAATTTTTTTTGCCAAATATCCTTGATAACGCTAGCCAGGTTAATGAATCAATAGAAAGCATCGGTAAGAGAATCACCACTTTAGAGGCTAGCACTACTCTTGATAGTCAAAACCTTAGGATTGGTAAACTTGAGGAATCTATGGAAACTTTAAGTTCAATTTTCTCTTCTCTTAAGTTTAAGAAGGAGAAAGCTTTTGTTGGAAAAGAGCAAAAATTTATGTATGTTCCCAAGGTGTCTGTGCCTAAACCTCAACATGTTTTTAAGATTGGTAAGACTTTTAGTTCAACTAAGAGTGACTTGCAGGTTGAATCATCTTCGAGAACCTCTAAAGTGCCTAGTGTGGTAAGTGGTGATCTTGAGGAAACAGTTGATCTTAATGCTTCTTTCGAAAATACTTGATTTGCACTTTCTGCGCCTAGCTCAAAGGCGTTAAAGAAAAGCACTCTTGGGAGATAACCCATTGTTTTACTTTCAGTTATTTTTCTTTTATTGAGTCTTGGAAGTTATTACTACTGTAATAACCGCTCCTTATCCTTTTTATTTCATTGTTGTGCCAACAGAAACCTCTAATTTGAGTGAGGTAAGATTTGGGGATGTTGCTGTCCTAAAACAGATTTCGGTGCTACGCCGTAAAAATTCGTGAAAATTCTCAGAATATCTTTTTTACCTGCGATTTCTTGTGCATATGCCCCAGGTTATATCCAAACTTTCATTAGTTTCACACTTTTTGATTTGAGCAACAGACAACCCTCAAAAAAATCGACCTTTGTCAGCTGTTCTGTTTTGACAGATTTCTGCCACTATTTGTGTTTGCCTCTCGATCACTTTTTTTTAGTTCTTTTGATCACGGAACTTTTGGGGAAGTTGCTGAAAGAGCATTTCCCGCCTAATTGATTTTGGCGTTTGTTAACAATACATTATCTATTAATGTGTGATTATGCTTTGCAGGATTTTATTATGTTCTAGCACAAGATATTGGGTTTCCTATATTATACTTGATATTTAATATTGCCTAAAGGAAATTATCGAGGAAATGGTGAAAATCAGCTCTGGGAGAAGTTTCAGATAAATGTTGGCCAGGAAGGCCGGCTTTAGCCAGTCCCAGACCGGCTATAGCCGGACTGCTCGTTTTCGAGAGAGGCCCTGCGCCTCTGGACTCAACCGGCTATTTGTCCGGCTATTTCCGGCTGGGCCGGATATTTCAGGCCGGCTATAGCCGGTGTGAGACCGGCTTTAGCCGGTGTGACCGGCTTTAGCCAGACTTATTTCCGGCTATAGCCGGACTTTCTGGCTGGCAACGGTCAGATATTTTGGGGGGGGGGTATAAATACCCCCCTCTTCTTCTCCAACGGGCAGCTAGCACAAATAGAAGAAGACCACCATTGTTGAGCTCACCAATTCAACTAGATCTCCTCCCTCAACCCACCAAAGCTCTTGATCTTTGGAGAATCGAAGGAGAAGACCATCCTCTACATCCTCACCGAAGCGATTTGATTTCCCCTCTCATTTGCTTGAGGGCCCTTGTGTCTTGGGTTCCCTTGTGTCCCAAGACCTTGTTTGTGTATTTGATATATTGCTACTTGTTGTTTGACAGCATTGTGTTGTGCTTGGGAGCCTCCAATTCGGTTGTGGATGCGTGCCCCAAGATTGTAAAGGCCGGTTCCGCCTTGAGGAATCCCTTAGTGGAAAGTGAGCTAGGCCTTTGTGGCGGAAGCTTGCACCGGAGAATAGGGTGAGCCTTTGTGGCATTGGTTAGGCCTTTGTGGCAACCACACCCCTCCAACGTAGACGTACTTCCCCTAAAAAGGAAGGAACTACGGGAATTACATCCGTGTCTCCGCGTGCTCCACTCTCGGTTACCTCTATCCTTTATTGCCTTTATATATTGTATCTTGGTTAGCTTGCTAGTTGACATATAGGTAAATTCACCTTAGTTGCATATCTAGAGAATTTACCTTTGTGTCAAGCCTAAATTGAAAAAGAACTAAAATTTGAGTAGCACCTATTCAACCCCCCCCCCCTCTAGGTGCCCATACGATCCGTTCAATCGGTATCAGAGCCTCGGCTCTTATTTCGGGCTTAACCGCCTAAGAGTATGGAAACTTCACCTAGTGAGGGCTCGGGTCAAGTTTCCATGGGTGAGTTCAAATCTTTGGAATCATCCATGGCTTCCATGACATCTCAAGTAAATGAGTTGCGTGAAATGATAGCGCAACTCATGCAAGCTAAAACTACTAATGCCTCTCCACCTCCGGAAAAACCCGCTACTCCATAAGTGGAGAATGTGGGGATAGATGAGGAGGGTGCCGACAAAAATGGCGATGCTAAGTCTTCCACCAAGGGCGACGGGAAAGGTGAATTCCCTCATTGGTATTCTCCCGACCCGCCGGTTCCTCATCCTCATATTAACCATAGAGGTGATCCACCTAAGCTTGATGCATTAAACTTTGGTCAATGGCAATATCAAATGATCTCTCATATGCGCAGTTCTTGCATCGAGCTTTGGAGGATCGTTGAGGAAGGATTCAAGGCCGTGGATCCCCACAACATGACAAGAAGAGAGACGGTCGATAGCCAACTCAATGCTACCGCTCTTCACATGATTGAAGTCGCCGTGGGATCCAAGGACTTACCTCACATCCAACACTTCTTCACCGCCAAAGAAGCTTGGCAAGCTCTCTCCGACGTCTTTGTTGGCAATGAGAGCATGAAGAAAACAAGATATATTGCCTTCTCAAATCAAGCGGAGGGTTTCTTCATGTTGGATGGTGAGGATCATCAAGAAATGTATAGAAGACTCAAGACCATTGCTACCACCTTCAAGAACCTCGGTGCTCACCATATTGATGATGAGTGGATCAAGATGAAGTACATTCTTGCTCTCACTCCATATGAGCCCGCAGATATAAAGAGTGTTCAAGGAAAGCACAACTTCAATGAGATGACCTCCAATCAAGTGATGCAAGAGATTCAAGCCTACAAGGTTTCCGCACAAAATGCGGAAGATGCTCGTGCTCGTGCCATTGGAATGCAAAGAAGCTCCAATCTTGCATTAAAGGCTAGCGTTCTTGAGAAAGAGGTTCCTCTTCAAGCAAGTATTGAAGCAAGACTAGAGATGTGTCCCGAGGACATAAGACATGAGTACAATGAGCACATGGCCTTCTATGGAAAAACCTTTTGGGTTGATCCTCATAAGGCTAAAGAAGACAATCAAAGAAGAAGCAAGTCAAGTGGCTATCAAAGGAATGACAACAATGGTCAAAGGGTGAGGACTTGCTACAATTGCAATGATAGATTTCACTTCGTTGCCGAGTGCCCTTATGAGAAGAGAGAAGACCATGGTGGAAAGCTCATCTTCAAAAGCAAGACCAAGTCACCATCCAAGAAGCCATTTGTGAAGAAGGGTGGACCAAAGAAGAGACAACCCAAGTTTGTTTTCTTGACTCAAGAAGAGTACTCCGCAAGTGAGAGTGATGAAGAAGAAACCACAACTAGTGAGATGGCCGCAATGGCAACCACCTCCACCTCCTCCACATCACTCTTTGAATCCCCCAATAAGGACTCTCGTCTCAAGAACGTCAAGTGCCTTATGGCCAAGTCTTCCGAGGTATCACCCACATCTTTCTCTTCCTCTAAGTCAAATGATGCTTCCTTGAATGATCTTGCTAGTCTTAGAGTAAAGGAAGAAATTATTGCTTTTGATGATTATGTGTCTAGTGTAGATGGTGTTCACAAGCTTCACTTTGAACGTCTATTGAGCCAATATGGTAAAACTCTTGAAAAACTAGAAGAACAAATGAGGCTTGAAAAAGAATATGCTCAAGATATTGCCTCACTAACCGAGTCTCTTGAAGAAGAGCAAGAGGAACGAGCAACTCTTGAAGAGAAGCTCGATTCCATTGAGGAAGCTAATAATGAAGTTGTTTCCAAACTCATTAAAGAGCGAGATCATGCTCATGCTAAAGTAAAAATGCTTAAAAAGGAAAAGGTTGAATTTGGTGTTGGTCATGATATACTTGTTAAGGATTTAGAAGATCTTGACAAGGCTCACAAGGCCTTGAAAAGTGAACACTCTATTCTTACCAAGTCACATGAACAACTTCAAATTCAATTGACTAAGAATAATGTGCCTAGTTCTTCTACTTCTACTTGTGATCATGCAAATGTTATTGAAGAAAATGCTAGGTTGAAAGATGAGCTTGCCAAATCCTCCATTCCCATTGGTGAGAAAAACTTGAATGACCTTTTGAGTAAGCAAAAGGCATTTGGTGATAAAACGGGGATTGGCTATGTCTCAAAGAAGAAGAAGAAGAAGAACAACAAGAAAAAGAAGGCCAAGCCCGCTCAAGCAAAGAAGGATCCTATTGTGGGTGGCAAAGCCACTCATGATGATCATGCGGGAATTGCTAACCCTCACTATGTTTTATTTCGTGATTATTATGGTGATGTTTATGCAAAATATGTTGGTCCAAATGATGGTTATGTTGCTTGGTCTATTTGGGTTCCAAAGACCCTTGTTGCTAACAAAAGAGGACCCATTGAAAAATGGGGACCTAAAACCAAGCAATGATCTCTTGTAGGACTATGCTTCCGGTGGATCAAAATGGGTGCTTGATAGTGGATGCACAAGTCATATGACCGGAAGCAAGAAGATTATGACGGAGATAAGACCAAATGACAATCATATAACCGTCACTTATGGAGACATGTCACAATCCGAGGTATTGGGTCTTGGCAAGGTGGTGGTCGCACCGGATATTTCCCTTGTGGACGTCATGCTTGTTGAGACCCTAGGTTACAATTTACTTTCGGTTCGTGCACTTGGTAAGATGGGCTTTGCCGTCTTCATTGATAATGACATTGTGGTACTCTTGTGGAGCAAGTCTCTAAAGGTCGCTTTCGTTGGACACATTGAAAATAACTTGTATGTGGTGGACTTTTCGGGGAAAACCACTACAAGTGCAATGTGTTTATTTGGAAAGGCCGATGTGGGTTGGCTTTGGCATCGCCGTTTATCCCATGTCAATATGAGAACTTTGCAAAGCCTTCACAAGGGTGGCCACATACTCGGACTAAAAGAGAATGTTTCTTTTGCCAAAGATCGTGTTTGCAGGGCTTGCGTTCTAGGAAAAATGCATGATTCTCCCCACCCAAGCAAGACTATCATTTCTTCCAAGAGGATCTTGGAGCTCCTTCATGTGGATCTTTTTGGTCCTCCCTCTCATGCAAGTCTTGGTGGGAAGAAATATTGTTTGGTGATTGTTGATGACTATTCAAGATATACTTGGGTTTACTTCTTCAAGCATAAGAGTGAGACTCAACAAACCGTCATCGACTTTGCCAAGGAAGTTGAACGTCAACATGGGCAAACTATTTTGGCAATTAGAAGTGACAATGGCTCGGAGTTCAAGAACTACACCTTAAATGGATTTCTTAGTGATGAGGGGATTCGTCATCAATATTCCGCTGCATATACCCCTCAACAAAATGGTGTAGCCGAAAGGAAGAACCGGACTCTTATGGATATGGCTAGGTCCATGTTGGTGGAGTTTAAGTCTCCATACAACTTTTGGGCCGAAGCTATCTCTACGGCTTGTCACTCTTCAAACCGGCTCTTCCTCCGCAAAGGCCTAAACAAGACTCCATATGAAATACTCACCGGAAGCAAGCCCAACATCTCCTACTACCGGGTTTTTGGGTGTAAGTGTTTCTTTAAAAGAAAAGGAGTTCGTTTAGGTAAATTTGATCCAAAAGCAATAGAAGGTATTTTTGTTGGTTATGGTGCCGAATCCCACACTTATAGAGTCTTCAACAAGTCCACCGGACATGTTGAAGAATCTTGTAGTGTGGTATTCGAAGAGAATGACGGCTCCCAAGGGGGGCGAGATGTTGTTTCTTGTGATGTAGATGATGAAATACCTCGAGAAGCCATAGGAAGAATGGGCGTGGGATTTTTCCGCCCCATTGAGGGACACCTTGTGGCCGACCGGGAAGGACTATGCTCTACTCAAGTGGAGCCTTCATCTTCACAAGCTCAACAAGCCTCTCCCAACGAAGCAACTATTGCACCAACCGAAGAACAAGACAAGGACCTTCATGAAGAAGAAGGGGCACCACCATCCTCTCCGGTTATTTCAACCGCCCCCAATTCTTCACATGACCAAGATCAACCTACTCATGGAGATAATGATGATCAAGGTCAATTTGATGGTCAAGACGGGGACCAAAATGATCAAGATGATCAAGTGACTCCTCCAAGGTCTAATGAGGAGATCGAAGCCCATCGCAAGAAAAGAGTTGAAAGGGATTTGGAACTTAAAGGTCATACCCTTGAGAGGGTTATTGGAGATTTAAGAATCAAAGTGTCAACTTGGCGTCAATTGGCACAATTTAGCTCTCATCATGCTTATATCTCCATGGTTGAACCCAAGAAAGTATTTGAAGCACTTGAAGATCCGGATTGGTTGGATGCTATGCATGAAGAACTCAACAACTTCAAGCGCAATAATGTATGGGTGTTAGTGGAGAAGCCAAAGGAGTGCCGCAATGTGATTGGCACAAAGTGGATATTCAAGAACAAGCAAGATGAGCATGGAATTGTTGTGAGGAACAAGGCAAGATTGGTTGCTCAAGGTTTCTCTCAAGTTGAAGGCATTGACTTTGGAGAGACTTATGCTCCCGTGGCTCGTCTTGAGTCCATCCGTATCCTTCTTGCATATGCCACTCATCATAATTTTAAGTTGCAACAAATGGATGTTAAGAGTGCATTTCTTAATGGTCCATTGAAAGAGGAAGTGTATGTTAAGCAACCCCCGGGGTTTGAGGATCTCAACTTTCCTAACCATGTCTACAAACTCCATAAGGCACTCTATGGCCTTAAACAAGCCCCACGTGCGTGGTATGAGCACCTTAGGGAGTTGTTGGTAGACCGTGGGTTTGAAGTTGGGCAAATCGATCCTACTCTTTTTACTAAGAGGGTCAATGGGGAGCTTTTCGTATGCCAACTATATGTTGATGATATTATCTTTGGATCTACTAACAAAGCTTTTAATGATGAATTTTCAAAGCTTATGACCGATAGGTTCGAGATGTCTATGATGGGCGAAATGAAGTTCTTTCTTGGTTTTGAAATCAAGCAATTGAAAGAAGGGACTTTTATTTATCAAGTCAAATATGTCCAAGACATGCTCAAGAGGTTCAAGATGAAGGAACTAAATGGGGCCGCCACACCAATGGCCACAAAATGTCATCTTGAGCTTGATCCCAATGGTAAAGATGTGGATCAAAAGGTATACCGTTCTATGATTGGTTCTTTGCTTTACCTTTGCGCATCTAGACCCGATATTGTGTTGAGTGTAGGTGTGTGTGCAAGGTATCAAGCCGCTCCTAAAGAAAGCCACCTTATGGCGGTTAAGAGAATCTTTCGATATTTGGTTCATACCCCAACTTATGGGCTTTGGTATCCCAAAGGCTCGGATTTCTCTCTTTGTGGCTTCACGGATTCGGATTGGGCCGGTGACAAGGATGATAGGAAATCAACCTCCGGAGCTTGCCAATTTCTTGGTAGGTCTTTGGTGTGTTGGTCTTCTAAGAAGCAAAATTGTATATCTCTCTCCACCGCCGAAGCCGAATATATTGCCGCCGCAAGTGGATGCACTCAATTGTTATGGATGAGGCAAACTTTAAAGGAATATAGTGTCAATTGTGACAAAGTGCCTCTTTTATGTGACAATGAGAGTGCTATCAAGATAGCCTATAATCCGGTGCAACATTCAAGAACCAAGCATATTGAGATCCGGAATCATTTTATTAGAGATCATGTTGCCCGTGGTGATATTGAGCTTGCATATGTAAGCACCAAGGATCAACTTGCCGACATATTCACGAAGCCCCTTGATGAAGCAAGATTTGGATATTTGAGGAATGAGCTAAATATCATTGATTCAAGGAGTGTGGCTTGAGCATCTTGCAAATACACCTATTCTTCAATGCTTGTTTGGTTTAGGTGTGGGCATGGAGATAGGGGGAGTGCGGTTCTAATCCATTGGGCCATCCCTCCCCCCATAATGCCAATAGTGATAAAATTGTTCTCTTTCTATCATTTTTGTGATATATGAGCTTCAATGACGAGTATTGGTTATGGACCCAAGATATATCTTCGCGGTCCAATGCCATGACACTCATACATGGTGGCCTCGGCCACCGACCTCTTCTTTTCGAAGAGTTGTTTCCTTGCAAATCTTATTTGAGTTTTATTGAGCTTTTTCGTCATTGTCTCTATCCGTGAAATGGGAAGGCACTTGCATTGGATTTTCAAAGTTTTCTTGTGTTTTGCAATGCCAAGTGCCGAGAACCACTCTATGCTTGTTTTCTGTCCTAAGCCCACTTATCTAAAGCCAAATCATCCTCTTGTGCATGCCCAGAACTTCTAGAACTCAAAATCATCAGGTTTGTGCCATCTAGACCGGCTATAGCCGGTCCTCCACCGGAAATAGCTGGGGTGCGGCTTTAGCCGGCCCACCCGGCTATAGCCGGCCTGGGGATTTCGAGCCCATCACTTTTAGGCCGTGGGGGTGAGGGTTTCCTCAGTTACCCCCCACGCCTATCTTCCTCGCTCGAGCCCCTCCTTTGGAAGCCGCCGCCGCCGCCGTCAATCGCCTCCACTCCGGCCGCCGGAGCTCCTTCTTCGGCCGGCCCTCCTCTCCGGCGTCCTCCCCTATGGATCAGGGTACCCTCCCCTACCTTCCTCTCTCTCTCTCTCCCTAGTTCTCTCTAGGGTTAGGGTTAGTTGAATTTTTGGGTACCTTGTTCATCTGAGAATGCTTGGTCTCTTGTGATTCCTTCTGCATTGCATACATTGAAAATGTTTGACAAGTTTTGGTGGCCTACGGGTGAGATCTCGAAATTGTCCATCTGGTCCGGCTAAAGCCGGTGTCAGACCGGCTATTGCCGGCCTGAGGCCGGCTATAGCCGGTGTAGATCACCTACTACTGTCATGCTTTTTCCTTTTGTGCTATTGCTCTTTGATCCTCTGGCATGCATGCTTATCCTATATGCTCTCTTCATATGTGCTGTGTGCAGGTGGCTCTCGACCCAAGCGGTCACGATATGTTGATCCCTCGCTTGCTCGCCGTCAAGAGCATCAAGATGCCCGTGTGACAGCTGCTATGAAAAAGAAGCGGTTGGAGGAACGGAAGAAGAAATCTCTGTTTGCCAACATGAGTGATCTCAAGAAGCTGTCCAAGCAAGAGTACCGGGAGTTCCGTGGGCAGAAATTCTACACCATGCCTAGGGACATTGACAGTGCGTCTTTCTACCGGTCAGAGCATCAACGGATATTTGAGCAGATTTATGCGACCATGAGCACAAAGGTGTGCCCCATGAAGGTCACCAACATTGCAGCATTGTCCAGGGATGAGTACTTTGCCGATGCTCTTTGGGTCACCGAGAAGCTAGGGTTGCACAAGTTGATGGTCTTCAAGCAAGACTACAACCCTCATCTGATTCAGCAGTTCTTTGCCACATTGGAGTTTGATACTCGGGATGAGGTTGGTTTCACTTGGATGACAGGTGAAGTGAGGAAGTACTCGACCATGTCTCGTTTTGGGAAGCTCTTGGGCTATAGGTTTGATGGCATTCATCGACCTAGAGGTGCCCGCTTGCATCTTGACACCACTGAGTACAACAAGGGGAAGATCCAGTGCTTGTATGGTCCAGGGGGCAAAGCGGGAGAGACTGCAAATCTCCTTCCCCTCTATGATATTTTGCTCCGGATGTTCCGTGCCAACATTGCTCCAAGTGGGGGCAACAATGATTCTATCAGAGGTGGTCTTGTGCATTTGCTCCACCATGCCCGGCTTGTCTTTGAGGCCGGAAGAGATTGTGAAGGGATGGAGCTCGATGTGATGTACTTCATCTTCATGGAGATGAAGATTGCTATGCTTGATAGGAAGATCCCTCCTTATGCTCCATTCATCATGAGGCTCATCATTGACAGAGGCATTGAAGGAGACTTTGAGATTGAAGAAGAGTTGCTTGATGAAGAGTTGGAAGTGCACAAGCCCAACAAGCTCTACAAGAAGACCGCTCATTTGGTGTCTAGCACCTCAAGTGCTTATCCCTCTTCGAGTGATGTGTTGGGTGGCAACATCTATGCTACCGGTTCTAGGAGGAAGAATGCGGATCCACCAAGTGGTGGAATGGCTCAAGAGATGAAGAAGCTCAAGTGGTGGCAAAGGGCTTTGTTTTGCATGAACAATGATGTGCGTCACACTCAATACAAGGACTATGTGGACCGCAAGCACATCCACAAGAAGCAAAAGGATTTGGATGCACGTTTGAGGGCTGTGGAGAAGGGCAAAGGTGCTAGCCATGAAGAAGAGTCCCAAGAGCAAGATCAATCCGAGGACACTTTTTCATTTGGCAAGTGGAATGAAGGCTCAACCTTTGATTGGAAGGAGTTAGCCAAAGTCACCTCCAAGGGCAAGGAAGCCGTTGATGATGAAGATGAGGAAGAAGATGGAGATGATGATGAAGAGGAAGAAGACGATGACCAAGAAGATGATGAGGATGATGAGGACTTCGATGATGTTGATGAGTGATCTCGTGTTGTGGTCTCCCTTTTTGGCGTCTTGATGCCAAAGGGGGAGAAAGTCCCATTTGCATGTGTTTCCATTTGGATTTGAGGTTTTCCATTTGGATTTGGTTGGGTCACAAGCTCTTATATCGTGTGCTTGCTTGTGTCCCATGGTTGAACTTATCTACCTACTACTATGTGTTGAACTATATGCTTATTGTGTAGTAGAACTTATGTTTATCGTTATTAATCCTACTTGCTATATCTTGTCATATTATATGTGTCATATTATATGTGCTATTGATTTATGATATATATCTTGTGCATATATGGTTCACATTATAAAATCTAGGGGGAGTTCTTATTGTTGATGTGTCTTTGTATTCAAATACAAATTAAAAATAAGGCACATAGCAAGGGGGAGCTCCGTCTATATTTTATATAGTTTGAAATATGCAAAATTATGTATTGTCATCAAACACCAAAAAGGGGGAGATTGAAAGAGCATTTCCCGCCTAATTGATTTTGGCGTTTGTTAACAATACATTATCTATTAATGTGTGATTATGCTTTGCAGGATTTTATTATGTTCTAGCACAAGATATTGGGTTTCCTATATTATACTTGATATTTAATATTGCCTAAAGGAAATTATCGAGGAAATGGTGAAAATCAGCTCTGGGAGAAGTTTCAGATAAATGTTGGCCAGGAAGGCCGGCTTTAGCCGGTCCCAGACCGGCTATAGCCGGACTGCTCGTTTTCGAGAGAGGCCCTGCGCCTCTGGACTCAATCGGCTATTTGTCCGGCTATTTCCGGCTGGGCCGGATATTTCAGGCCGGCTATAGCCGGTGTGAGACCGGCTTTAGCCGGTGTGACCGGCTTTAGCCGGACTTATCTCCGGCTATAGCCGGACTTTCTGGCTGGCAACGGTCAGATATTTTGGGGGGGTATAAATACCCCCCTCTTCTTCTCCAACGGGCAGCTAGCACAAATAGAAGAAGACCACCATTGTTGAGCTCACCAATTCAACTAGATCTCCTCCCTCAACCCACCAAAGCTCTTGATCTTTGGAGAATCGAAGGAGAAGACCATCCTCTACATCCTCACCGAAGCGATTTGATTTCCCCTCTCATTTGCTTGAGGGTCCTTGTGTCTTGGGTTCCCTTGTGTCCCAAGACCTTGTTTGTGTATTTGATATATTGCTACTTGTTGTTTGACAGCATTGTGTTGTGCTTGGGAGCCTCCAATTCGGTTGTGGATGCGTGCCCCAAGATTGTAAAGGCCGGTTCCACCTTGAGGAATCCCTTAGTGGAAAGTGAGCTAGGCCTTTGTGGCGGAAGCTTGCACCGGAGAATAGGGTGAGCCTTTGTGGCGTTGGTTAGGCCTTTGTGGCAACCACACCCCTCCAACGTAGACGTACTTCCCCTAAAAAGGAAGGAACTACGGGAATTACATCCGTGTCTCCGCGTGCTCCACTCTCGGTTACCTCTATCCTTTATTGCCTTTATATATTGTATCTTGGTTAGCTTGCTAGTTGACATATAGGTAAATTCACCTTAGTTGCATATCTAGAGAATTTACCTTTGTGTCAAGCCTAAATTGAAAAAGAACTAAAATTTGAGTAGCACCTATTCACCCCCCCCCCCTCTAGGTGCCCATACGATCCGTTCAGTTGCTACAGTAGTATATGCTTTATATGTGGTGGTTTTGAGTTGAAATATGAACCAAAAAGGGTTGATTCATTATTATGCTTACACTAATGTTGCTAATAGAATTGTATTGAGTTTTGTATGAAGGAAGTTTTCAAGTGTAGGGATTGGAGAATGATGAGATGAGTTGAAGAATGGACAAAAGCTCAATCTTGGGGATGCCCATGCACCCCAAGAAATATCCAAGAGGTACAAGCATCAAAGGTTGGGGATGTCCCCGAGGCACCCCTTCTTCATCAGCAAAAATCAGGTCACCTTTCAACACACTATATTTTTAGTGCTTCACGCACTATGCATTTTTCTTGAGCGTCTTTACTTTAGTTTTCAGTTTTTTTTTGTTTTGTTTGCTGGAATAAATGGTTGGACCCCAACAAATTTCTTTTGGAGAAGTTGCCTTGCTTTTCATTTGCCAAAAACACTCCGTTTTTCACTCTTATCGTTCAACGAGTGTTCTCTTTTTCTAGAACTGCGTTTAGCTTTCGTTTTTTCGCCTTGATTTTTGTTCAGATCTTGTTTTATATTTATATCAAGGTGTATTTTGACCTCTGGTCCATTTTAGTTTTCATCAAAAGAGTTGTTTCAAAAAGGTTCGAATGGTGTTGGAAAACAGAAAAAGTTTCATGCAAAAAACGTGGTACAAAAAGGAGCTTGTTTAGACTGTGGCTTAGACTTTTGCATGTCGTGCTTGATGTCATTTTGATAGTATGCTTAGTGATTTTTGCTGTAGCATGACTTATCTCAAATGACTGAGATTGCTTAATGAGCATTTGAAAAAATCATGCGTTGTTTTTATTATTTGGAAGCATTATTTTTGTTTTCTCCTTGATGCTTTATTTGGGTTGACTTAGCGCATGCTTACAACATGTTTGACTCATACAAAGTCGCCATAAGCCTCTATGATCATTTAGTTTTTGACTTTTGATGCCATCTTATGCTTGATGTTTTGTCGCTATGCATGATTATGGCCGTTATTGCTCTCTTAGTTGGTCGCTCCCAGTCTTTTGCTAGCCCTCATTTTGTACTGAGTATGAGCTCTACTCGTGCATCCAACTCCCAAAAACTAAGTTATGCCAATGTGTCCACTATAAATTCCTATGCATGGTATTTGCAAGCTATTCCAAGTAAATTTTCATGTGCTACCTTTCAAAAAACCCTTCAAAATACTTCTCGTTTTGTGCCACTGTTTTCAGCTCATGGGGACGTAGTGGTCGGATTTGCTATCTTCCATATTGTTTATTTCAAAAAGAAAAAAAGAGGAAAAAGAAAAAGAAAAAAAGGCACTCATCCATGGTATGTGAATGTTGGTGGGCACCCGATGGAATCGGTTAGCCATGGTTTGAGAAAGGAAAAAAGGTGGGGAGGAGTGCCAAGCTTTATAAAAGAGCACAAAAGTGTCAATCTCTCTCAAAAACTTGCTTTTTTGTATGGAAGATAGTAAAAACCTCATTGTCAGTCGTTGATAAAGACAACCACCTCTCAAAACCCAATTTTTATCTCTCTATTTTACAAATGAAAAGCTCTAGCACATGTTTAATCACTGCTTCCTTCTGCGAAGGGCCTTTCTTTTACTTTTATGTTGAGTCACCAACTTCTACCTTTATGCACCGTCTAAGAGAGCATAGTTGCCATTCTGAGTTTAATGTGCATAGTCCCAAAGTTTGTCATTGATTGATTCATGATTTTGGTTTCACTTGTTCTTAAATTATTTATATCTAGTCGCCCTCTTAAACTTGAAGGTGTCATATGCATTTATGTTTTGCTATTCCATGAAGGACAAGATGAAAATCATTTGATATGTTTTTAGGGGTGAAAACGGAGCGGATACGGACGGATAGTAGTGAAACCATATTCATTACCATATTTTTTTCGGATTCGAAATCAGAGCGCTAGTGTGCAGATATGAATACGGAATCGGAGTCTATCGGTAACGAATATGGACGGAATATGGAATGAATACGGTTCAGTTGTGGATAAATATTTGTCGGATCTCTCGTTCATAAAATAGTAAAATTATCTTGTAAATTTTTCTATATACATAAATATATATTCATATAAAACTAGCATGTGCCTTGCATAATGGTATTTGTGTACCATAAGAAAAAATGTATAACTCTCTTTTATTTTCTCTCCCCAATCACGTACTCAACAACTCATTGCCAGATATTTTATCGGATATTGTCCGGATATAACCGTGAAATGTGGTATATCCTTGGATATGGTAGGATATTAGTAAAACCAAATCCTTTTCTGTATCCGCTAATCACTAGCCGTATCCGTGACCGTATCCGGCAACTATCCGACCGAATCCGTTTTTGTCTTCCATAAGCCTTCGGTCGGTCGGTCAGAAATAATCTGTTCCATTTTCACCCCTATATGTTTTTCCATATGAATTGAACACATGTTTGATTTTCATTGTTTCATTTTTCATAATCTTTCGTTTGTGTTCTTTTTATGTTATAACATGGTTGCTAAGTTTCTTCTATCAAGATTATGTCTTTCATGCCCATGTTTTAAGTTATATTGATCCCAGCACTCAATGCTTACATAGATGATCAAGATTGTGTTGGTGCATGTCACCTAAAAAATTATTTCTTTGTTCACTTACCTACTCGAGGATGAGCAGGAGTTAAGCTTGGGGATGCTTGATACGTCTCAAATGTATCTATAATTTTTGATGCTCCATGCTTATTCTTTCACCATTTGCTTAGTGTTTTGTTACACTTCGTGGCATTTTTATGCATTTTCTGGAACTAACCTATTAACAAGATGCCACAGTGCCAGTTCCCTGTTTTCTGCTGTTTTTATGTTTCGGAAAAGTTACACAGGAAATATTCTCGGAATTGGAAAAAACAAAAGCCGAACCTCCTAATATTTACCGAAGCTTCCAGAAGTCCGAAGAGGAGACAGAGGGGGGCCACGGGCTGGCCACACAATAGGGCGGCATGGCCAGCCCCTGGCCCGCGCCCCCTGGTGGTGAGGCCACCCTGGCCCACCTCTGACGCTACCCCTTTGCCTATAAAGACCCCCCGACGGGAAAAAACCTAAACCCCGATCAATTTCCCAGAAACACATCGCGATCTGCCGCCGTCGTCGACCCGAGATCGGGAGGGTCCAGAAGCTGTTCCCGGCACCCTGCCAGAGAGGGGAATCACTACCGAAGGTCTTCTTCATCGCCATGCTTGCCTCCGGCGTGATGAGTGAGTAGTCTTCCTTGTACTATGGGTCCATAGCAGTAGCTAGATGGTTGTCTTCTCCACCTTGTGCTTCATGTTTAGATCTCGTGAGCTGCCTTACATGATCGAGATCATCTTTGTGTAATTCTACATGTTGTGTTTGTTGGGATCTGATGAATATTGGTGTTATGTTAAGTTGATGTGCTGAATATTATCTTATGTTATCTCTATGTTGTTTATGATCTTGCATGCTCTCCGTTGTTAGTAGCTATCTTGGCCAAGTAGATACTAGTAACTCCAAGAGAGGGTATTTATGCTCGATAGTCGGGTTCATGCCTCTATTTAATCTGGGGGAGTGATAGAAACCTCTAAGGTTGTAGATGTGATGTTGCCACTAGGGAGAAAACAACATTCTTGTGTCCAATGACATTTATTTTGTTTACATTACACACTTTGCTTAATGCAGTTATCTGTTGTTCGCAACTTAATACTCATGGGGTGTTCAGACGATATCCTCGTGAGTGGATTATTAGTCATAGATGCAGTTTGATGGCGGTCTATGTATTTTGTTGTAATGACCAGAGTAAATCTCATAGTGATCCTCGTGACATATGCATGTTATCTTTATTCTATCAATTGCCCAACTGTAATTTGTTTACCCAGCATGTTGTTATTTATCTTATGGAGAGACACCACTAGTGAACTGTGGACCCCGATCCAGTTTCCTTTACATTGCTATTACTATTTACTTTTACTCGCATTGTTTACTTTCTCGCATACTACTATTGTTTTCCACTCGATACGCTCAATCCTTTGTTTATAGCAAACCGGTGAGATTGATAACCTCATCGTAAGTTGGGAGCAAAGTTCTTGGTTGTGTTGTGTGCAGGTTCCACGTTGTTGCTGTTGCAAAGCAAAGCCCTGGACGGGGCACCTTATAAATTGTCCAGAGCTATCGCGAAGCTAGCAAGCATCACCTTCTGAAGTTTGGCTTTTTCCTACTAGTTTGATAAACCTTGGTTTCATACTGAGGGAAAACTTGCTACTGTGCTCATCATACCTTCCTCTTGGGGTTCCCGACTGGGTGGTTATCTGCCCGCATCACTATGTCCTCCAAATCCACTTCCCCACCACCAAAAACTGAAAGGAATATGCCCGAGAGGCAATAATAAAGTTGTTATTATATTATTCTATGTTCATAATAGATGTTTATTTTTCATGCTAGAATTGTATTAATCGGAAACATTAATACTTGTGTGATTAATAAATTAAAGGGTTCCTAGTAAAGCCTCTCTTTTATACTAGCTCGTTGATTAACTGATGATCAAGGTTTCCTGATCATGAACATTGGATGTTGTTAATAACGGGGTCATATCATTAGAAGAATGATGTGATGAACACTCACACCCATAGTACGAATAGCAATACGATCAAGTCATCAAGTTCATTGCTATATCAAACTCATGCGAAGTAGTTCTAATCCTTAGACCATGAGATCATGTTAATCACTGATACCGGAAGGGTACTTTGATGATATCAAATGTCACACCGTAATAGGGTGATTATAAAGGTTGATTTGGGTACTCTGAAAGTATTAGTTGAGGCTCATGGATCAAGAGTGGGATTTGTCCATCCGGATGACGGAAAGATATTCTCTGGGCCCTTCTCGGTGATATTGCATTGGAATCGCTTGCAAGCATGTGACTAGGTCACAGGAATGCATTATCACGGAACGAGTAAAGAGAATTGTTGGGAACGAGATCGAACTAGGTATGGTTGATACCAAATGATCGGATCTCGGACAAGTAATAATATCGCGAGACAAAAGGAATTAACTATGTTCGTTACTGGTTCACACGATCACTAGTTCATCGTTGAGTAAGTGGGAGTCATCATGGATTTCCAGATCCCGCTGTTGATTATTGATCAGAGAGGAGTCTCGATCATGTCCACGTTATTCACGAACCATAGGGTGACACACTTAAGGTTCGCCGTCGTTTTTGAGTGGATACGATACTCTGATCGAATTACAAGACATCATGAGGGTTATTTCAGAAAAGCACCAAAACTGTTTTGGATATCGAAATAACTCAAGGGTGTATTTGTTAATGTTTGTTAATTGAATGAATTAATAAATATTAAAGAAATAAAAATGTTTTATTAAATCAATAAGTGTGAAATTTAATTGGCATGGATGTCATGCATTAAAATGGGGGTTACCTCATGTTGATGAGGGGGGTTACAAGGGAATGAAGAGGGGGTCATGAAGAGGGGGAGACCCTCCTTGGCCGCACCCCTTGGGGGCTCTCCTCTTCTATATAAACCCCTCCCTCTCCTCCATGTCACATACTTCTTGATCCTCCCCTCCCTTGCATAGTTGCTGCCCAAATTCCGTCTCTGCTTAGCGAAGCTCTGCCAGAATTATAGTTCGTAGTTCATACACTTAGAGAAGTGTGTGGAGGAGTGTCCGGTGGATCCCTTCTTCCGCTGCCCCGCTGGACCGAGGGCGTGGAGGAGTCGACGTCGAGCTATACGTGTGACCGAGCACGGGGGCTGCCACTTGTGGCGCCGGGTACACGATCTTGTGATCGTCAAGTGAACCACGACGTCGACTACGTCAAGTGAACAACTATGTCGACTACGTGCGTCTACACCGACTCTCTATCATCAACGTTTGTGCGGGAACGTAATCCCCGCTTACGGTCGTCGAGGGTTAGTCTCCGTTGCTACCACCTCGTAGAGTATCTTGGCTAGTTTATGTGTTCTTGCGTAGGAAAATTTTTGTTTTCTATGCTACGAACCCATCAGTGGTATCAGAGCCATATCTTTGCGTAGTTGGTATGCACGGTTAGAACACATGTGGATGTGGGCGTTGATGATCATGTTATTGCAATTTTTTGGTATTTTGGATCATAGTGGCATAGTGGGATTGAAGCTGCCCGAGACTAACCTTACGTGACCGCGTTCACGAGACTTGTCCCACACTTGACATGCTTCGGCATATGTGGCTTTGCGGGTGCACGTTTCTCCCACTATAGTTATGATCTATTTTACAAAAAGTTGTTAATAATATTTTTATCACCATTGTGGTTCTTGTTCGTAGGTAAGAATGGTTCTTCCTAGAAAGCCCCAAACCACGTAAAATATGCAAGACAAATTAGAAACGTCTAACTTGTTTTTGCAGGGCATGTGATGTGATATGGTCAAATTGTTTATATTACAAATTGTATGCGATGATCCTTTTTGTAAGTTATAAACAACCGGCAGGAGCCATATGGTTGTCTTTATATTTAAATGGCCTGCGTGCCATATATATATATCCAAGTGATATATTGTAATGGAGGAAGACAACCAAGGTGGCGCGCCATGGACCTTGGTGCTACGCCGGTGGAATGATGGAGATCATGCCATGACGCACAAGATGGAGATCGAGTGCATGAAGGACCATATCATATCACATTATATATGCATGTGATGTTTATCCTTTTATGCATCTTATTCTGCTTAGATTTGATCGCGCGGTAGCATTATAAGATGATCCCTCTCACATAAATATCAAGATAAAATGTGTTCTCCCATAACATGCACCGTCATGAAAGTTCGTCGTTTTGAGACACCTCGTGATGATCGGGTGTGATAGACTCTACGTTCACATATGACGGGTGTAAGACAGTTTTACACACGCAAATGTTATGGTTCTACTTGGCGAGCCTAGCATGTACAGACATGGCCTCGGAACACGAACCGAAAGGTTAAGCATGAGTCATATGGTTGATATGATGAACATGGTGATGTTCGCCTTTGAAACTATACCGTTGCACGTGATGATCGGTTGCGGTATAGTGGATTTGGTTCATGTAATCACTTAAGAAAACTAGGAGGGATGTTGTTTTTAAGTGGGAGTTCACGTAGAATTTGATTTAACCTGAACTCATTCTATTATGAACTTAGTCTAAGTTAACTTTGCAAATAATTTGTAGATCATGGCACCACCTGCTCTGAATTTCAATGCGTTCATGGAGAAAGAAAAACTAGCCACCAACGGTAGCAACTTCACCAATTGGGCACTTAACTTGAGGATCCTCCTCAATGCCTCTCAGAAGGGCTATGTGCTTGAGGCACCGCTAGGTAACCCGCCTGCAGAAGATGTTCCCGATGAAGAGAAAAATGTTTTTCTGACTTGTAAGGAGGACCACAGTTTAGTTCATTGCGGCATACTGTATGGACTTGAGCCGGAGCTGCGAAAACGTTTCGAGAACAGCAATGCTTATGATACAATGGGAGAGTTGAAACTGATCTTTGACTCCCATACTGCCGTAGAGAGTTATGATGCTTCAGAAAAGTTCTTTAGCTGCATGATGGAAGAGAACAGCTCCGTTAGTGAGCACGTACTCAAAATGTCTGGGTACGCCGGTAAGCTCATCTCCTTGGGAATAATGATTCCCAATGAGTTGGGAATACATCGGGTTCTCCAATCTCTCCCACCTAGCTTCAAAGGCTTTGTGATGAACTACAACATGCAGAGCATGAGGAAGTCTCTCCCCGAGCTTCTCTCAATGCTTAAGACTGCAGAAGTGGAGATCAAAAAGGAACATCAAGTGTTGATGGTCAATAAAACCACTAGTTTCAAGAAAGATAGAAAGGATAATAAGTCCAAGGGAAGAAACAAGAGGGACGGCAAATCTGTTGCCGGTTCTGAGAAGAAACCCAAGGCTGGTCCTAAACCTGAGACTGAGTGCTTTTACTGCAAGGAAATGGGGCACTGGAAGCGCAACTGCCCAAAGTATCTGGCGGATAAGAAGAACGGGAAGATTAACAAAGGTATATATGATATACATGTTATTGATGTGTACCTTACTAGTAGTCGCAATAGCACCTGGGTATTTGATACTGGTTCGGTTGCTCACATATGTAACTCGAAACAGGGGCTAAAGAATAAGCGGCAACTTGCGAAGGATGAGGTCACGATGTGCGTCGGCAATGGATCAAAAGTTGATGTGATCGCCGTCGGGACGCTGCCTCTACATTTACCATCTGGATTAGTTTTAAACCTGAATAAATGTTTTTTGGTGCCTGCGTTGAGCATGAACATTATATCCGGATCTTGTTTAATGCGAGACAGTTATTCATTCTAGTCTGAGAACAATGGTTGTTCGATTTATATGAATAATATCTTTTATGGACATGCACCTGAGAAGAAAGGTTTATTTCTTTTGAATCTTGATAGTAATGAAACACATATTCATAACGTGAATGCCAAAAGAATTAAGTCAAATGATGATATGGCCGCATACATATGGCACTGCCATTTAGGTCATATTGGTGTTAAACGCATGAAGAAACTTCATTTGGATGGACTTCTAGAATCACTTGATTATGAATCATTTGAGACATGCGAGCCATGTCTTATGGGCAAGATGACTAGAACACCGTTTTCCGGTTCAATGGAACGGGCGACAGACTTATTGGAAATCATACATACTGATGTATGTGGACCTATGAGTGTGCCGGCGCGTGGTGGATATCATTATTTTGTTACTTTCACTGATGACTTAAGTAGATATGGGTATATTTACTTAATGAAACACAAGTCTGAAACATTTGAAAAGTTCAAAGAATTTCAGAGTGAAGTAGAAAATCATCGTAACAAAAAGATTAAATTTCTATGATCTGATCGTGGAGGAGAATATCTTAGTTACGAGTTTGGCACACATATGAGAGAATGTGGAATAGTTTCACAACTCACTCCTGCTGGAACGCCACAACGAAATGGTGTATCCGAACGTTGAAACCGTACTTTATTGGATATGGTTTGGTCTATGATGTCTCTTACCGATCTGCCACTATCTTTTTGGGGTTATGCGTTAGAAACAGCCGCTTTCACTTTAAATAGGGCTCTATCTAAATCCGTTGAAACGACACCGTATGAATTATGGTTTGGAAACAAACCTAAGCTGTCATTTCTAAAAGTTTGGGGATGCGATGTTTATGTGAAGAAACTTCAGCCTGATAAACTCGAACCCAAAGCAGAAAAATGTGTCTTCATAGGATACCCTAAAGAAACAATTGGGTACACCTTCTATCACAGATCCGAAGGCAAAGTGTTTGTTGCTAAGAACGGATCCTTTTTGGAGAAGGAGTTTCTCTTGAAAGGTGTGAATAGTAGGAAGGTAGAACTCGATGAGGTTATTGAACCTCCTCTTCATGAATTGGCGAGTGGCGCAGCGCCGGAAACCGTTCCGGTGGTGACTTCACCAAATGAAGTGGGAGCTAATGATGAAGATCATGAAACTCCAAAAGAGGATACTACCAAACCTCGCAGGTCGACAAGAACACGCACCACTCCTGAATGGTACGGTGATCTTATCGTAAATGCCATTGTTGAGAACGATGACCCTGCGACGTATGATGAAGCGATGATGAGCCCAGATTCCAACAAATGGCATGAAGCCATGAAATCCGAAATGGAATCCATGTATGAAAACCAAGTATGGACTTTGGTGGAACTTCCCAATGACCGAAAGGCCGTTGAGAATAAATGGATTTTCAAGAAGAAAACAGACGCTGATGGTAATGTAACCGTCTATAAAGCACGACTTGTCGCAAAAGGTTTCCGACAAATCCAAGGAATTGACTACGATGAGACTTTCTCACCCGTAGCGATGCTAAAGTCTGTTAGGATTATGTTAGCAATTGCTGCATCTTTCGATTACGAAATTTGGCAGATGGATGTGAAAATCGCGTTCCTTAATGGTAACATTGAGGAAGAGTTGTACATGGTACAGCCCAAGGGTTTTGTTGATCCTAAGGATGCTGACAAGGTATGCAAGCTTCAGCGATCCATTTATGGACTGAAGCAAGCATCCCGGAGTTGGAATCTCCGTTTTGACGAAGTTATCAAAGGGTTTGGATTTGTCAAAACTTATGGAGAAACTTGTATTTACAAGAAAGTGAGTGGGAGCTCTGTAGCATTTCTAATATTATATGTGGATGACATATTGCTGATTGGAAATGATACGGAACTTTTGAAGAGCGTAAAAGATTACTTAAACAGTAAGTTTTCAATGAAAGACCTTGGTGAAGCAGCGTATATTTTAGGCAACAAAATCTATAGAGATAGATCAAGACGCTTAATTGGGCTATCACAAAGTACATACCTTGACAAGATTCTAAAGAGGTTTAGAATGGAGGATAGTAAGAAAGGGTTCTTACCTATGTTGCAAGGAAAGATCTTGAGTAAGACTCAAGGTCCGGCTACAGCTGAAGATAGAGAAGAGATGAATAAGATTCCCTATGCCTCTGCCATAGGCTCTATCATGTATGCCATGTTATGTACAAGACCAGATGTGGCACATGCTATTAGTCTGACTAGTAGGTACCAATCTGATCCAGGTTTGGAACACTGGACGGTGGTCAAGAATATCCTTAAGTACTTGCGAAGGACTAAGGATATGTTTCTCGTATATGGTGGTGAAGAAGAGCTCGTCGCAAGTTGTTACGTCGATGCTAGCTTCGACACTGATCCGGATGACTCTAAGTCTCAATCCGGGTACGTATTTATTATGAATGGAGGAGCGGTAAGCTGGAGGAGTTCCAAGCAAAGCGTGGTGGCGAGATCAACTACAGAGGCGGAATACATTGCTGCTTCAGAAGCAGCAGAAGAAGCAGTTTGGATGAAGGAGTTCATATCCGAACTGGGTGTGGTTCCGAGTGCATTGGATCCAATGGTTATCTATTGTGACAACAATGGTGCCATAGCCAATACTCAGGAGCCAAGGTCTCACAAGAAATTCAAGCTTGTAAAGCGCCGGTTTCACTCCATCCGTGAACATGTCGCGGATGGTGATGTAAAGATTTGCAAAGTGCACACGGATCTGAATGTGGCAGACCCGTTGACTAAAGCTCTCCCCAAGGCAAAACATGATCAGCACCAGAACTCAATGGGTGTTAGATTCATCACTATGTAATCTAGATTATTGACTCTAGTGCAAGTGGGAGACTGAAAAGAATATGCCCGAGAGGCAATAATAAAGTTGTTATTATATTATTCCATGTTCATAATAGATGTTTATTTTTCATGCTAGAATTGTATTAATCGGAAACATTAATACTTGTGTGATTAATAAACTAAAAGGGTTCCTAGTAAAGCCTCTCTTTTATACTAGCTCGTTGATTAACTAATGATCAAGGTTTCCTGATCATGAACATTGGATGTTGTTAATAACGGGGTCATATCATTAGAAGAATGATGTGATGAACACTCACACCCATAGTACGAATAGCAATACGATCAAGTCATCAAGTTCATTGCTATATCAAACTCATGCGAAGTAGTTCTAATCCTTAGACCATGAGATCATGTTAATCACTGATACCGGAAGGGTACTTTGATGATATCAAACGTCACACCGTAATAGGGTGATTATAAAGGTTGATTTGGGTACTCTGAAAGTATTAGTTGAGGCTCATGGATCAAGAGTGGGATTTGTCCATCCGGATGACGGAAAGATATTCTCTGGGCCCTTCTCGGTGATATTGCATTGGAATCGCTTGCAAGCATGTGACTAGGTCACAGGAATGCATTATCAAGGAACGAGTAAAGAGACTTGTCGGGAACGAGATCGAACTAGGTATGGTTGATACCAAATGATCGGATCTCGGACAAGTAATAATATCGCGAGACAAAAGGAATTAACTATGTTCGTTACTGGTTCACACGATCACTAGTTCATCGTTGAGTAAGTGGGAGTCATCATGGATTTCCAGATCCCGCTGTTGATTATTGATCAGAGAGGAGTCTCGATCATGTCCACGTTATTCACGAACCGTAGGGTGACACACTTAAGGTTCGCCGTCGTTTTTTAGTGGATACGATACTCTGATCGAATTACAGGACAGCATGAGGTTATTTCAGAAAAGCACCAAAACTGTTTCGGATATCGAAATAACTCAAGGGTGTATTTGTTAATGTTTATTAATTGAATGAATTAACAAATATTAAAGAAATAAAAATGTTTTATTAAATCAATAAGTGTGAATTTTAATTGGCATGAATGTCATGCATTAAAATGGGGGTTACCTCATGTTGATGAGGGGGGTTACAAGGGAATGAAGAGGGGGTCATGAAGAGGGGGAGACCCTCCTTGGCCGCACCCCTTGGGGGCTGCCCCTCCTCTTCTATATAAACCCCTCCCTCTCCTCCATGTCACATACTTCTTGATCCTCCCCTCCCTTGCATAGTTGCTGCCCAAATTCCGTCTCTGCTTAGCGAAGCTCTGCCGGAATTGTAGTTCGTAGTTCATACACTTAGAGAAGTGTGTGGAGGAGTGTCCGGTGGATCCCTTCTTCCGCTGCCCCGCTGGACCGAGGGCGTGGAGGAGTCGACGTCGAGCTGTACGTGTGACCGAGCATGGGGGCGCTTCCACTTGTGGCGCCGGGTACACAATCTTGTGATCGTCAAGTGAACCACGACGTCGACTACATCAAGTGAACAACTATGTCGACTACGTGTGTCTACACCGACTCTCCATCGTCAACGTTTGTGCGGGAATGTAATCCCCGCTTACGGTCGTCGAGGGTTAGTCTCCATTGCTACCACCTCGTAGAGTATCTTGGCTAGTTTATGTGTTCTTGCATAGGAAAATTTTTGTTTTCTATGCTACGAACCCATCAAAAACATCGTGGAGTATGAAACGCTACTGCATGGGCTGCCCGTCGCAAAGGAGATCGGCGTACAACACATCATGTGTTGTGGAGACTCTGACCTTGTCGCTCAGCAGGTGGCTGGCACATACAAGGCTCGAAACGAAGTCATGGTGGCCTACAGAAACGAAGTCATGGTGGCCTACAGAGCATCCGCTTTTTTCTTCCATTTCGCAGCGTCACCAGCTCCTACAGCCATCTCGACCGCTTTTCCGCCAAAGGTTACCTTCTTAGGACCCTTAACAGGATTAGCGGTAGGCATGGCATCCTTTGCCAAAGCATCCGCCATCTTGCTAGCCTTTTTGGCAGAAGTTGAGGGTCCAGATGGGCGGATAGGAGCATCATGTGTCGGTGGAATAACCGCAGGAGATGGTTTTGCCCTTGGAGGCTGATGTCTACGCACTTCTATTCTTGTAGACACTTGTTGAGCCTCCAAGTGCAGAGGTTTGTAGAACAGCAGCAAGTTTCCCTTAAGTGGATCACCCAAGGTTTATCGAACTCAGGGAGGTTAGAGGTCAAAGCTATCCCTCTCAAGCAACCCTGCAATTACGATACAGAAAGTCTCTTGTGTCCCCAACACACCCAATACACTTGTCAGATGTATAGGTGCACTAGTTCGGCGAAGAGATAGTGAAATACAAGTGGTATAGATGATTATAAGTAGTAACTGTGGTATGAAACAAATATCGCTGCGAGCAAACAAATAACAAAATAGCAAGTAAACGGTGTGCAATGCTTGGAAACAAGGCCTAGGGATCATACTTTCACTAGTGGACACACTCCCAACAATATAACATGACTGAACAAGTAACTTCTTTTTGCTAAGGCACTCTGAATTACTCTCCTATTGAATAACACTAATCATTGTGTAGTGGCTACAGAAGCACCCCTTAAAGTTCATCAAGTACTTGACAAACACCACTCATAGAGATACCCAAATCAGATCACAACTCAAGATAGAAATCATTGCAACTTAAACCAAGTACTAACACGGTGCACACACTGTCAACATTACACCATGAAAGGAGGAATAGATCACTCAAACTATCATAGCAATAATTATTCTCATAATCCACAAGAGATCACAATCAATGCACGCACTGTCACCGTTACACCATAGCAGGAGGAATAGATTACTTTAATAATATCACTAGAGTACACAAAATATCTGAATAATAACATGTACTTGTTCAACATGATACAAAGCTCACGATCACATAAAGATCACATCATGGGAGAGAGAGGTGAACCACATAGCTACCGGTAGAGCCCTTAGCCCCGGGGATGAACTACTCCCTCCCCATCATAGGAGACAGCAAGGTTGATGGAGATGGCGGTGAGGTCGATGGAGATGGCGGAGACGGCGATGGAGACCGATGGAGATGGCTCCGGGGGCACTTCCCCGTCCCGGCAGGGTGCCGGAACAGAGACTTCTGTCCCCCGAAATTCGTCGGCGATGGTGGCAGAGTTGCGGAACTCTTTCTGGAAAATTGCCGAATCCTTTAGGGTTTTCCATCCCGAGACTTTATATAGGCGAAGGGGTGTCGTGAGGGGTGGAGCCAGGCGTCCTCACATGGGGCTCGCGCGGCCCAGGCCTGGTCTGCAAAGGAGCGGGCTTATCTCGGCCTTCCGGACTCGGAATCAGGTGAATTTTATGTCCAAAACGTTCGCAGTGAAATTCCCTACAACTTTGTATTTGAAGAGTTTTCCGTTTGACGCCGTCTTCGACCCGTAACGTGACCATCTTCGAAAAAAGTTCTGGTACAGATTTCTGGAAAGTCCCAATTTGACTCCAATAAGGTTTCCACTTGTATTCTTGGTAATTCCTACACATCAAAGTGTAAAACAAGAACATTGTGCACTTTTGCAAATATTAGTAGGTTAGTCCAAATAAATCATAAAAGTATCACAAAGTGTAGACAAAACATATAGCAATTGGTGTAAAACAAGCATGGAGCATCAAAAATTATAGATACGTTTGCAACGTATCAACATCCCTAAGCTTAACTCCTGCTCGTCCTCGAGTGGGTAAGTGATAACAAAAGAAATAATTTTTGAGATGACATGCACCTACACAATCTTGATCATGTATGTAAGCGTTGTGCGCTGGGATCAAAAGAACTTAAAACATGGGCATGAAGATATAATCTTGACAATAGAAACTTAGCAACCATGTTATAACATAAAAATGAACACAAACAAAAGATCATGAAAATGAAACAATGAAAGTCAAACGTGTGTTCAAATCATAAGGAAAAACATACAAAAGGTTTTCAGCTTGTCCTTCAAAGAGAGCAAAACATAAATGCATAGGACACCTTCAAGTTTAAGAGGGCGACTAGATACAAATAATTTAAGAACAAGTGAAACCAACAATATGAGTCCATCAATAAACTTTGGGACAATGCATATTACACTAAGAATGACAACTACGCTCTCTTAATGGTGCATAAAGATAGAAGGTGAAGACTCAACATAAAAGTAAAAAGAAAGGCCCTTCGCAGAGGGAAGCAGTGATTAAACATGTGCTAGAGCTTTTCATTTGTAAAACAGAGAGATAAAACTTGAGTTTTGAGAGGTGGTTGTCTTTGTCAACGACTGGCAATGGGGTTCTTACTATCTTCCATACAAAAATAAAGCAAGTTTTTGAGAGAGAGAGATTGGCACTTTTGTGCTCTTTTTATAAAACTTGGCACTCCTCCCCACCTTTTCCTTTCACATACCATGGCTAACCGATTCCATCGGGTGCCCACCAACATTCACATTCTTTGGAGGAGTGCCTTTTTTCTTTCTTTTTTTCCCTTTTTTTCTTTTTGGAATAAGCAATATGGAAGATAGCAAATCCGACCACTACGTCCCCATGAGCTGAAAACAGTGTCACAAAACGAGAAGTATTTTGAAGGTTTTTGAAAGGTAGCACACAAAATTTTTACTTTGGAATGGCTTACAAATACCATGCATAGGAATTTATAGTGGACACAATGGCAAACTTGGCTTTTAGGAGTTGGATGCACGAGTAGAGCTCATACTCAGTACAAGGCGAGGGCTAGCAAAAGACTGGGAGCGACCAACTAAGAGAGCAATAATGGCCATAATCATGCAAAGCGACAAAGCGAGATTAAAAGAAGCATACGATGGCATCAAAAGTCAAAAACTAAATGATCATGAAGGCTAATGGCGACTTTGTAAGAGCCTAACATGTGTGAGCATGCGCCAAGTCAACCCAAATAAAGCATCAAGGAGAAAACCAAAATAATGCTTCCATACAATAAAAACAACGCATGATTTTTTCAAAGGCTCATTAAGCAATCTCAGTTATTTGAGACAAGTCATGCTACAGCAAAACCACTAAGCATACTATCAAAAAGACATCAAGCATGACATGAAAAAGCCTAAGCCGCAGTCTACACAAGCTCCTTCTTGTACCACTATTTTGCACAAAGCTTTTTCTCTTTTCCAACACCTTTTGAAATTTTTTAAAAACACCTCTTTTGATGAAAACCAATGAAGACCAGAGGCAAAAATACACCTTGATGAAAAGATATGACAAGATCTGAATGCAAATCAAGGCGAAAACGAAAACCAAAAGCAGTAGCAGAAAATGTAGAACGCTCGATAAACGATAAGAGTGAAAACTAGAGCGTTCTTTGCAAATGAAAACGAGTACATCTCCTCCAAAGGAAATTTGTTGGGGTCCAACCATTTATTGCAGCAAACAAAACTAAATTAACTAACAAAACTAAAACAACTGACGCTCCAAGAAAAACACATAGTGCATGAAGCAATAAAAATATAGCGTTTTGAAAGGTGACCTGATTTTTGCCGATGAAGAAGGGGTGCCTCGAGGGCATCCCCAAGCTTTGACGCTTGTACTTCTTGGATATTTCTTGGGGTGATGCATGGGAATCCCCAAGCTTGAGCTTTTATCCATTCTTCAACTCATCTCATCACTCTCCAATCCCTACACTTGAAAACTTCCTTCATACAAAACTAAACACAATTCTATTAGCAACATTAGTGTAAGCATAAAATATATTCAACCTCTTTTAGCTTCAGGTTTCAACCCAAAACCACCACATATAAAGTATATACTACTGTAGCAACTTCCACAAGAGTTCCATGATAAAAAAAGAACTCAAAAGAAAGCGATAAAGTGGCAAAAACCACTAGTGGGGACGGGGCCTCCAGTCCCGGCCCGTAAGTGGCTTTAGTCCCGGTTTGCAAACCGGGACCCCAGCCGCGGGACTAAAGGCTGAACCTTTAGTCCCGGCCCGCTTACCAGCCGGGACTGGAGGGTGTCCACGTGGGCACCTCGGAGCGAATCAGGGCTAGGACCTTTAGTCCCGGTTTGTAACACAGACCGGGACTAAAGGCATCTGCAGATTTTTGTTTTTTGCTTTAGGGTTTTAGGGTTTACTGGTTTTAGGGTTTTATTTGTTCGGGGGATTAACGTGATGCCTCGTTTGGTGCCTTGGTGCCTTGGTGTTCGGGAATTAGTTTATGCATATATATAAGATTAACTTATCTTACAAGCGAGCATATATATACAATTATATGGAGACCAGAATTATCGGGACTAGAGCCCGTCTATTCGATTACATGGACCAACATCAGTAATGGCCCCTAGCTACACTAAATCGTCCTTTGTCGTCTATAGCTTCTATTCTCAGAAAGGTCGCCAGCTCCTCTGCAACAGCAATCGCGCGTTGCTCTGGTAGGTACTTCTCCCGCATGGCCGTGTACTATATAAGAAGAGGAGATGAATATGAATATCAATCATGATAACAAAGAATGACGAGTAAAAATAGAGGTGTGAATGTTTATTGCTTACATCGTATCTGTAATCCTTGTGCTCAGAGGTAAACGTGCGAATGGTCTCGCAAACAGAGTATCCACATAGATGCGTCCCCCGTGGCTGCTGGTCGCACTTTACGAGAATAGAATATATATAATCAAAATAATAATCTAGCATTACAAAAGTATTGAAAATAGAAGTATATCATACTACTACTTACCTGAGCCGCTCTAAAGGTCAGCTTCTCATGCCGGATACCGGGAGTCACGCACTTGAACCGCTTCCAAACCCTGCCCGACAAGGAAAATGATTTGCTAAGTTTTTCATTAATTGATATATCAGAAAATCATCGAAAGAGACCGATAGAGCGCAAGAATGATTTAAATTACCCTTGGAGCATGTCCTGCAGGCTTTGGAACTGTTCGAAGGGTCTCGATAATGGGTCGAAGGCATCAACTCTTCCCTTATCAATTTGAATGTCCAACAGAATCCAGTGGAAGCTGCACATGTATATATATATATGTGTCAGTAACTTATCAATTACACTCATAAGTGAATGGACACAACAGAGTAAGACCCTCACTTGAAGTTGTATGGAAACAGTATGTGGTCACAGTAATTTTGATCTGTTAGAAACCTTAGAAGGTTTTCCTCCGTCTCCTTGGGGTTATCAGTTAGCGTCTTTATATGTATTTTATCTGGGTCAATAAACCCAATATTTAGGATGTTCCTACTTTTACATTCCAGAATCTTCATTCTGCATAATAGAGTACAAGTCAGAACGGAACAAGTTATATGTAGAAAATGAATTGAAATAACTGAACAAGTTATATGTAGACAATGAATTGAAATAATTGAACAAGTTATATGTAGACAACGAATTGAAAAACTTACAGACAATAGCAACTCATAAGCGATTTGTCGAGGGCGTCGGCATTGTACATCTGGAAGAGTTCATCAAAGTCGATATGGATGTCTTCGGGACGGCCGTAGTACTCCCGTGGGACAAGCGCCACGATCATCGTTCTCCCTTTCTTTGATTCACTTAAGTACCATGTATGCAAGTAACGCATATTTGTTGGGAGATCATCAAACTTATCTTTGCTGACCAAAGGCGCTCCCATGACAAACTATGGCTTAGGGGCTACCACAGCCTTGGGTACCACGTCGTCTTGGGAAGCCAGAATGACTTCAATCGGGATACCCCATTCATCCGCCCACTTCTTTGCTAATCCCAAATCTTGCCCCTGCACCAGAGAGGGAACATTCTCGGGTAACACCCTGAGGGGTGGGATCGACTGATTGGCCTGTTGTCCAAGCTGAGGAACGTCTGATCTTATTTTGCTTGTAGTTGAACTTGATTTGCTCCCACTTGCACTTGCACTTGCACGTGACTTGCTCTTTTGCCCTTCCTTCTGCAATGTTCGTGTATAATCGTCAGGCTTATGGTGTAACTCATACTGTGATGGAAGGGTCGTGAAGTATTTTGCATATGCTATTTGCTTCTCGGTGTATTCCGGGCGGGGCTCGGGTTCCTTCTTTTTCATCTGCGCATCATAATGTTCCTTTGCTATCCTGGCGTTTTCCTCGTCGGTATGATCATAAGGTCTGATAGGAAGATTAGCATGAGGTACCTTTGGGAGGGGCGACAGTTTGCGCTTTGGGGAGCTCCGTCGCTTAGAACTCATGGACGGAGCGTTCTTGCTGGCACGCTTCCGCTTAGTATCCTTAGCGGGCGGCGGCGGAGACGGCCGACCCAAGTCCGGCGGCGGTGATCGAGATGGACTCGTGTTGTGGTGGCCGTCGTCATGTGGAGGGCTTGGAGGTGATGGAGGTGTAGGTGACCTGCGACGACTCGGAGGCGGTGTTGTCCTTGGGGCCGAGCCTGGAAGCTTGATGTAGTTCTTGTCCCATAGGATGACTCCACCTAGTACTTCTCCGAGTGTCCTCTCATCTTCGGGTCCAGCCATGTCGAGCTCCATATCATGAAACCCCGCCATGATTTCATCCACCCCGACTTTAGCAAAGCCAGCTGGAATCTCACGGCCATGCCAGCGTGCATCAGGGCCAGAAGGTAAAGCTTGTCCGACGGCCACCTTCATGGATATGTTCTTGAATTTCTGATGGAGTTCACATGATGTTGACTCCTTGATTCCATCCACGGGGTAGCCGGGACCGCCCTCTATCATTCTTCGTGCATCATCGGGCGGGGCCTCAGATTCAGCCACGCTGCTTTTCCGCTTAGATGGGGCGCCGATAATATCGAGTCCAGGATCTTCCTGGCGCGCTACTCCTCTAAGCTCGTCAATCTGCTTCTGTTGCTCGTTAAGCCTGGCAAGCAACTGGTTGAACTTGTCATTCTCCTCATCCTGCTGTCGCTTCTTTGCTCTCGCCCGGCTTCTGTAAGTGTCTTGGTCTCTGGCAAACCCAAGCCACCATGGGTAAGAAGGACCGAAGCCTCGTGTTCGTCCTCCATGTTCGTCATTGCCGAGGACCAGTGTGAGCAAATCTTTCTCTCTATCTGCAGTGAACTGTCTTTTTCCCTCTTTAATTTCTTTCACTATCTTTTTCCAATTCTCCCTGGGTATCCTAAGACCGCCACTGCAGATGAGGTCCCCTGTTTCTTCGTCGTACGAACCACCATGCGCAAGGAACCAATTCCTTGCTCTTAGTTCCCACTCATCACGGATGGGTTCAGGTATGATGCCTTTAGCTAGCAGATCTTGCTCTTTCTTATCCCACTTTGGGATGGCAGTCTCATAGCCCCCTGGCCCCAGGTTGTGGTGATATTTCTTCTTGTCGGCATTTTTCTTGTTCTTTTCTGATAATGCCTTGGCATCTTCTGACTGCTTGTACTCCTGAAATGCCTTCCAGTGATTCGCCTGCTTGGCTAGATACCCCTCGAATACTGGCACTTTCTTTGTCTTCAGATAGTCTTTCCATAGCTTCTTCTTCCAGCTACGGAACAGTTCGGCCATCTTCTTTAGAGTCCACTGCTTGACTTTGGCCCTCAGTTTTTTTGCGGCGTCTTCATTCTCACATTCTGGCAGGCTGAAATGTGACATGATATCATTCCAAAGATTATCTTTGTACCTTTCGGCGACATAGTCACTATCGGCTGCCCCTTTGCGCTTGTTCCACTCCCGAACGCTGATCGGGACGTGATCCCTAACGAGAACTCCGCATTGCTTCTTGAATGTGTCAGCAGCATTCTTAGGAAGCTTTGGTTCGCCCGTAGGCAATATCACCTCAAAGGTGTAATGCGTCCGTGCGTCCAACTTTTTAGTCGGGCCTCGTTTCGTAGCTTTGCTCGATGTGGAGGCCTAAGAGGGAGAAACATTCGTCAAATGAATGTATATGTATACAATATAGAGCTATCTCCAATATTTTTCTCATATTACAAGTGATTGTCGAACTTCATATGTATACCTCGCCGGACTTTATTATTTCGCCACCGGCTTCTCCACCGGCTTCTCCATCAGTGGAGCTATCACCTTCTCCATCATTGGAGCTATCTCCGGCCCCATCGGCTTCGTGTCGATCAACCTCCATTCCATCTCCGGAGGGGTTTAGATATGACGACGGAGATTCAGCAGGTTCAACGTCGGGGGCGTCTTTGATTATATCTTCGATAAGTTCTTCCTCTTCGAGGTTCCTGCTATGTGGATCCATAGTTCTGCAAAAAATAAACATTTGATTAACTAATAAACTAACAAACTATATATGATGCAAATAAATTCTAACTAAGTAATTCTATTCTAACTATATGTATCTAAATAATTCTATTCTAACTATATGTATCTAAATAATTCTATTCTAACTATATGTATCTAAATAATTCTATTCTAACTATATGTATCTAAATAATTCTATTCTAACTATATCTATCTAAATAATTCTATTCTAACTATATCTATCTAAAAATTCTATTCTAACTATATCTATCTAAAAATTCTATTCTAATTAACAATAGCTAACTATATGTATCTAATTAACAATAGCTAACTAAAAATTCCATTCTAATTAACAATAGCTAACTATATGTATCTAATTAACAATAGCTAACTAATTAACAAATTAATTTTTTTGCAAACTATATGTATCTAATTAACAATAGCTAACTAATTAACAAATTAATTTTTTTGCAAACTATATATATGTATCTAATTATCTAACTATCTAATTATCTAACTATCTAATTATCTAACTATTCTAATTAACAATAGCAAACTATATATATCTAATTAACAATAGCTAACTACTAATTCTATTCTAATTATCTAACTAATTCTATTCTAATTAGCTAACTAATATTCTATATCTAACCCTAACCCTAACACACTAACTAATAAACAAATTAATTTTTTTTGCAAAAAAACCTTGCAGACGTCGGAGGCGCGGCGGCCGGGTGCTGCAGGCGCGGCGGCGTTTGGAGGCGCGGCGGCGCGGCGGCGTTTGGAGGCGACCGGCGGCGCGGCGGGTGTGCAGGCGCGGCGGCGCGGTGCGGCAGGGGCGGCGGACTGTGGCGGCGCTGCGGGTGCGCAGGCGCGGCGGCGCGGCGGGTGTGCAGGGGCGGCGGACTGTGGCGGCGCTGCGGCGGCTGGTGCGCGCGGTCGTCGGCGGCAGCCTGGCGGCGTCTGTCTGTTCTCCTCGCGCGCGAAACTGCAAAGTGTTTCGCGGCGGGGAAGAAGATGAAATTTTATACCCCGGGACCTTTAGTCCCGGGCGGTGGCACGGACCGGGACTAAAGGGGGGCCTTTAGTCCCGGTTCGTGCCACCGCCCGGGACTAAAGGCCTCGGGTGCGGATTTCAGTAGCCAGGGCCTTTAGTCCCGGCCTGTGGCACGGACCGGGACTAAAGGCCTATTTTCTGTTTTTTCTTTTATTTGGTTTATAAATAGTTATCTGTTTGCATTTTCAATTAAAAACTATGTTTTCAATTATTTGGATAAGCACTGACTCTTTCAATTTGACAAAACTATAAAAATGAAAAGTGTTTGAAATTGAATAGATATTGAGCTTATATTACACTAGCATACTACTGTAGTACATATTGAGCGTACCTTTCGATTTTGTGACTAATTAAGGTGGATAACTGGAGTAGTTCAAGGCTGAACAGAAGCAAAAAACAAGTTTCAAGTATATCAGTTCGGTAGCAAAGGTCATTTAAAGGAAATGTGCGTTGGCAAAAGGATGGCATGGATGGATGACGAAAGTCTGTACAGTAATGTTCATGTATCAGTGCTGGTATTTCCAAGAAGTATAAAGAGTAGTATCTCTGGAAAACAAACCATGCAGACTCTAGGCGAAAAGTTTTGATTAGCCATTATCCATACTCTTAAATGCACGAAACCCAAGGCATTTTATGCCATTTACCAAAGCTAATTATTACCACGCAGCCAATCACACTATTACTCTCCTTTTTGTAACTCCCGATCCATTAGCCACTCTTTGGATTAATTCCTCTCATGATTTTCATTGAGCCGTTTCCATGCACACCAAATGATACCAGCATTTAAGAGCAGGCTTTGCCTTTCATCCGCTCCATATATATTTGGGTATCCACTTCTAGTCCGTCATCAGTTCTGATCGCAGTATTTCCCTACCCACAATCTAGTTCTAGAGAGAATGGATTGCAACAAAGAACATAGGTACGCTTTTTTGTTCTTGTATCATGCAGCGAGATAGTGCACAGTGTGCATCAAGAAGTGGTACAATTGTTCTTGCTTTAATACATTATTACATTATTGCACCAACAATCCTATCTATTATTTCTGTTTTCTTCTGGGTCGTAGCCATGGAGAATCTTCATCATTCAGTAGGATGCTTGGGTCAGTCTTCACTTTGAAGGGCGAAATTTCATGAAACTTATTATAATCTATTGACATGTCTGTCTTGTCATCTACTCCCACGATGTTTCTTTTCCCTGAAAGAACTATGTGGCGCTTTGGCTCATCGGACGATGTCTTCTTTTGCTGATTTCTTTTTCTCGTTTTTGTAGACATGTCCTTCACATAGAAAACCTGAGCGACATCGTTGGCTAGGACGAATGGTTCATCCATGTACGCAAGATTATTGAGATCCACTGTTGTCATGCCGTACTTTTGGTCTACAACTACCCCGCCACCTGTCAGCTTCACCCATTTGCACCGAAACAAAGGGATCTTAAAAGTAGGTCCATAGTCAAGTTCCCATATCTCCTCTATGTACCCATAATATGTTTCCAAACAGTGCCCATTCTCGTCTGTTGCATCAAAGCGGACACCACTATTTTGGTTGGTGCTCTTTTTATCTTGGGCAACCGTGTAAAATGTGTTCCCATTTATCTCGTACCCTTGGAAAGTACATATAGTCGAAGATGGTGGCCTGGCCAAACAGTACAGCTGATCTCCAACGGTGTCGTCATTCATGAGATGTGTCTGCAACCAACTACCAAAAGTCTTCTCGTGTTCCCCTTTAATCCAAGAGTCAGCCTTCCCCGGGTTTTCGGAGCGTAGAATATTCTTGTGTCTCACGATATACGGAGCCACCACAGTGGAATTGTGTAGAACTGTGTAGTGTGCTTGAGAGAAAGAATGCCCGTCCATACATACTTTTGCTTTCCTTCCTAGTGTGCCTTTTCCTGTCAGCCTACCCTCATACCGAGATTCAGGAACACCAATCGGCTTAAGGTCAGGAAGAAAGTCCACACAAAACTCAATGACCTCCTCTGTTCCATAGCCCTTGGAGATGCTTCCTTCTGGCCTAGCACGGTTACGAACATATTTCTTTAAGACTCCCATGAACCTCTCGAAGGGGAACATATTGTGTAGAAACACAGGACCGAGAATTCTAATCTCTTCGACTAGGTGAACTAGGAGGTGTGTCATTATATTGAAGAAGGATGGCGGGAACAACAACTCAAAGCTGACCAGACATTGGACCACATCAATCTGTAACCCTGATAGACTTTCTCGATCGATTACCTTCTGAGAAATTGCATTGAGGAATGCACATACCTTCACAATTGCCAGGCGAACATTTTCCGGTAGAATTCCCCTCAATGCAACCGGAAGCAATTGCGTCATAAGCACGTGGCAGTCATGAGACTTTAGGTTTTGGAATTTTTTGTCTTTCATATTTACGATTCCCTTTATATTCGACGAGAAGCCAGTCGGGACCTTGATACTGAAAAGGACTTCAAAGAAGATTTCCTTCTCTTCCTTAGTAAGAGCGTAGCTGGCACGCCCTTGAAACTGCCTTGGATGCATGCCATCTCTTCCTTTATGACGTTCCTGGTCCTCCCATGCTTCCGGTGTATCTTTTGACTTCCCATACAAGCCCAGGAAGCCTAGAATATTCACGCAGAGATTCTTCGTCAGGTGCATCACGTCGATTGCGGAGCGGACCTCATGGACTTCCCAATAGGGTAGCTCCCAAAATATAGATTTCTTCTTCCACATGGGTACGCGCTTATCAGGGCCGTTAGGAACAGGTTGGCTGCCAGGACCCTTTCCAAAGATTACTTTTAAATCTTTGACCATATCAAATACTTCAGCACCAGTACGGATGACAGGCTTCCCCCGGGGTTCTGCCTTGGCATTGAAATGCTTGCCTTTTTTCTTTAAGGGATGCTTGGGCGGAAGAAAACGACGATTGTACGGGTACACATTCTTCCTACACTTGTCCAGATATATACTTTCTGTCTGATCTAAACAGTGCGTGCATGCATTGTATCCCTTGTTTGACTGTCCTGAAATGTTACTAAGAGCAGGCCAATCATTGATGGTTACGAAAAGCAACGCTCGAAGGTCAAATTCCTCTTGTTTGTGCTCGTCCCACACACGTACACCTGGTTCGGCCCACAGCTGTAAAAGTTCATCAACTAATGGCCTTAGGTACACATCAATGTCGTTGCCGGGTTGCTTTGGACCTTGGATAAGCACTGGCATCATAATAAACTTCCGCTTCATGCACAACCAAGGAGGAAGGTTATAGATACATAGAGTAACGGGCCAGGTGCTGTGACTGCAACTCTGCTCCCCAAAAGGATTCATGCCATCTGTACTCAGACCAAACCATAAGTTCCTTGCATCACCTGCAAATCTCGGGAACTCTCTCTCGATTTTTCTCCACTGCCGACCATCGGCGGGGTGCCTCAACTTATCGTCTTTCATACGATCTTCCATGTGCCATCGCAACAACTTCGCATGATCTTTATTTCTGAACAGACGTTTCAACCGTGGTATTATAGGAGCATACCACATCACCTTGGCAGGAACCCTCTTCCTGGGTGGCTCGCCCTCAATCTCACCAGGGTCATCTTTTCTGATCTTATACCGCAATGCAGTGCATACCGGGCATTTATCCATATTCTCATACTTCTCACCGCGGTAGAGGATGCAGTCATTAGGGCATGCATGTATCTTCTACACGTCTAATCCTAGAGGGCAGACAAGCTTCTTTGCTTCGTACGTGCTGGCGGGCAATTCGTTCTTTCTTGGAAGCATCTTCTTCATCAGTACCAGCAACTTTTCGAATGACGAGTCAGTCACACCGGTCTCTGCCTTCCACTTCAGCAATTCCAGTGTGCTACCCAGCTTCTTCTGGCCATCTTCACAAGTTGGGTACAACAATTTGTTGTGGTCCTGTAACATCTGCTCGAACTGCAACCTCTCCTTTTCTGTGTCGCAGCCTCGCCGTGCTTCAGAAATGACCCGGCCAAGATCATCAGCGGGCTCATCTGGTTCCCGTTCTGCACCCTGATCTTCTTCTTCATTGTCTTCCATTGTGGTATCAGCATACTCAGGGAACATAGATCGGTAGTTGTCATCATCGTTATCTTCTTCTTCATCGTCGTCTTCCATCATAACCCCTCTTTCTCCGTGCTTGGTCCAAACATTATAGCCCGACATAAAACCGGACCGAAGCAGGTGGCTCTGAATGACTCTTGAGGAAGTGTAGTCCTTCTCATTCCGACATTCAACACATGGACAAAACATATAGCCACCACCATGCTTGTTCGCATCGGCCGCATCTCGAAAAGAATGCACGCCTTCTCTGTAAGCGGCGGTGCGTCGATCACCGTACATCCATGGATGGCTCATCTGCGTTATGCAACAGTATATCAAACACAATCACGATCCTAAAAATTAGTACCGCACGGTCTAAACAAGGAAATATAGTTGCTAACCTTTTAGAATAAGTGGAAATAAAGAGGAAGAGGCTTAAGCGTGGCTCGGGCACCTCATATCGTAGTTGTGTTCGGTGAACTGAAGCGGCATCGCTCTAACAAACATTTCAACAAACACCTCTAGTGCATCCAAGCAAAAAGGAGAGCTAGCACACACTCACACCTTTCATCCAAAAAAATGCAAGAGGGGAGAGAGGGGCTGCAGGGGCTGCCATATATATAGGCAGAGGACTTTAGTCCCGGTTTGAGACACAAACCGGGACTAAAGGGTGCGCACATGTGGGCCGCCCAGCGCATGGCCCTTTAGTCCCGGTTTGTGTCTCAAACCGGGACTAAAGCGTCGTTACGGGCCGGGACTAAAGCCTCCCGGGCGGCTGGCGAATTTCGGGCGACGTGGCCGGGCCTTTAGTCCCGGCCCAGATGGAGGCCGGGACTAAAGGGTCCTGGCCAAAGGCCCGTTTTCTACTAGTGAACAAATATTGGCAGAAATCTGTCAAAACTGAACAGCTGATAATGGACGAATTTTTGAGGGATTTTCTGTTGCTCAAATCAAAAAGTAGTTCAACTAAGAAAAGTTTGGATATAACCTGGGGCATATGCACAAGAAATCGCAGGTCCAAAAGATAAACAGAGAATTTTCACGAATTTTTACGGTGCAGCACCAAAAACAGTTTCAGGACAGCAATAACCCCAAATCTTTACCTCACTCAAATTAGAGGCTTCTCTTGGCACAAAAATGAAATAAACAAGATAAGGAGCGGTCATTACAGTAGTAATGACTTCCAAGACTCAAATAAAAGAAAAAGTACTGAAAATAAAACATTGGGTTATCTCCCAAGAGTGCTTTTCTTTAACGCCTTTGAGCTAGGCGCAGAAAAGTGCGAATCAAGTAATATCAACAGATGCATTAAGATCAACAACAGCGATCTTTTCAACAATGAAGGAAAATGTGTTCAACTGAGTTTTTGAAACTCCTTTACGATCACGCTTTGGCACACTACTTTCATCGAAAAGATTTTCAGGGCAAATCCAACTAGAATTCTTTTCCCAAGCATCATGAATTCCTATAAGTTCATAAGGTATTGGTGTTTTAAAATCATCAAGCGTACCAACAACCTTAACAGGCGAGCCAAGCTTATTAAACTTCTTAAAAACTTTCCTAGCCTCAATTGGAACATCTCTAAATTCCGTGCGCAAGGTTTCTAAGATGAAAGCTTTCTTTTCGGGATCCTCAATTTCATGAAGCTTAAGGAACATGTATTGCATAGAAGAATTAAGACTAGCAAACCTAGCTTCTAACATGTGAACTAAATGAGCAGAAGCAACTTCATAACTAGGAGCTAACTCAACCAAAGACTTTTCCTCAACTTACTTATGCATACTAATGTGATTAAAGAACTACTCAATGTTACTTTTGCCAATAATCGAACCGCTCCCTACAGAGAGGTCCTCCAGAACGAACTCAGGGAACAACATGATAAATTAAAGTAAAGAAATAACAACTACCAAGGATTCTAATTTTTTTTGGGTTTTTGATATAAAAAGCAATGCAGGTAAAATAAAATAAAGTAAAGCAAAACAAATAACAAAGTAAAGAATGTGTGTGCGAAGAACTCCCCTCGCAGAAGTCTTCTCTCTTCCCCGGCAACGGCGCCAGAAAAGAGCTTGATGTCTACGCACTTCTATTCTTGTAGACACTTGTTGGGCCTCTAAGTGCAGAGGTTTGTAGAACAGCAGCAAGTTTCCCTTAAGTGGATCACCCACGGTTTATCGAACTCAGGGAGGTTAGAGGTCAAAGCTATCCCTCTCAAGCAACCCTGCAATTACGATACAGAAAGTCTCTTGTGTCCCCAACACACCCAATACACTTGTCAGATGTATAGGTGCACTAGTTCGGCGAAGAGATAGTGAAATACAAGTGGTATAGATGATTATAAGTAGTAACTGTGGTATGAAACAAATATCGCTGCGAGCAAACAAATAACAAAATAGCAAGTAAACGGTGTGCAATGCTTGGAAACAAGGCCTAGGGATCATACTTTCACTAGTGGACACACTCCCAACAATATAACATGACTGAATAAGTAACTTCTCTTTGCTAAGGCACTCTGAATTACTCTCCTATTGAATAACACTAATCATTGTGTAGTGGCTACAGAAGCACCCCTTAAAGTTCATCAAGTACTTGACAAACACCACTCATAGAGATACCCAAATCAGATCACAACTCAAGATAGAAATCATTGCAACTTAAACCAAGTACTAACACGGTGCACACACTGTCAACATTACACCATGAAAGGAGGAATAGATCACTCAAACTATCATAGCAATAATTATTCTCATAATCCACAAGAGATCACAATCATAACCTAAACCAAGTACCACCATGATGCACGCACTGTCACCGTTACACCATAGCAGGAGGAATAGATTACTTTAATAATATCACTAGAGTACACAAAATATCTGAATAATAACATGTACTTGTTCAACATGATACAAAGCTCATGATCACATAAAGATCACATCATGGGAGAGAGAGGTGAACCACATAGCTACCGGTAGAGCCCTTAGCCCCGGGGATGAACTACTCCCTCCCCATCATAGGAGACAGCAAGGTTGATGGAGATGGCGGTGAGGTCGATGGAGACGGCGGAGACGGCGATGGAGACCGATGGAGATGGCTCCGGGGGCACTTCCCCGTCCCGGCAGGGTGCCAAAACAGAGACTTCTGTCCCCCGAAATTCGTCGGCGATGGCGGCGGAGTTGCGGAACTCTTTCTGGAAAATTGCCGAATCCTTTAGGGTTTTCCGTCCCGAGGCTTTATATAGGCGAAGGGGTGTCGTAAGGGGTGGAGCCAGGCGTCCTCACACGGGGCTCGCGCGGCCCAGGCCTGGTCTGCAAAGGAGCGGGCTTATCTCGGCCTTCCGGACTCGGAATCAGGTGAATTTTATGTCCAGAACGTTCGCAGTGAAATTCCCTACAACTTTGTATTTGAAGAGTTTTCCGTTTGACGCCGTATTCGACCCGTAACTTTATCATCTTCGAAAAAAGTTCTGGTACAGATTTCTGGAAAGTCCCAATTTGACTCCAATAAGGTTTCCACTTGTATTCTTGGTAATTCCTACACATCAAAGTGTAAAACAAGAACATTGTGCACTTTTGCAACTATTAGTAGGTTAGTCCAAATAAATCATAAAAGTATCACAAAGTGTAGACAAAACATATAGCAATTGGTGTAAAACAAGCATGGAGCATCAAAAATTATAGATACGTTTGCAACGTATCAGAGGCTTCTGACCAGCAATTTTCCTCCTCCTATACATAAAGTCCAAGTTAGAGCAGGTCAAGATAGAGATGACAGAAATTTAAGAAGTTGACGTGCTTACTTCCACTCTGGTAACTTGATGGTGGCAGTAGACTCGGGGATGGTCTCCAGGTCGTCGCGCAGTGCCGGGGACGGATGGCGAGAAATAACTCTCTTACCTAAACCGCGCATGCGCCCACCCGAGCCACGAACACCACGGTGAACAGTTGCCACAGGCTCTTCCGCCATAGGCTCCTCACGAGAAGGCCTAGTTTCTTCCGCTACTGGTGAGGACTTGCGTATTTTTGGGGAAGAGGATGTCTCTTCGTCGTCAGTAAGTTCCTTTGACTAGGGATAGCGGATGAGGTGGCTTAGCTCTGAAGGGGGAAGGGAGGAAAGCTACAAAGGAATGAAGTTAGTCAAGAGAAATAAGCAATCATGGCGGAACAAGAAGGCACTCACCTCTGGGAAATTGCCGTTCTCATACATGGGAATCTTCAGCCGCAACTTTTCATCTCGCCCAACTTTGATGATGCAGCGGATTCAACGCTCAATCTCCTCGGAAGACAATTCCTCCTTGGGGTAGCGCCGCGGATCGTCAATTCCACTATATTCGCACATCAGAGCTGAGCGGTACTGAAGTGGCTGAATCCGCCGTGAGACCCAGCAGTATATGGTGTCAACACCAGTCAGGCCAGAAAATACAAGTTTGGAAATCTGTCATCAGCTAAGCTGGCATTCATCATCCATGGTAAAATCATCCATAACGCCCCAGCTATCCTGCTCCTTGGCGGGGCCATCAACAAAAGACCGCAGGCCATACTTCTTTTCAGGAGGGGCCTGGTCAGCCTGATAGAAGAAAGATCCCCGCCATCCCTTTGCAGAATTGTGAGGCTTGATATAAGGGTATGATTTCCCACTGCGAGGAACAAATGAGACGGATCTGCAGTTGCGAAGATCTCCATTTGAATCTCGGTTATGGCGGATATTGAAATATAAGCGGAATAAGTCTCCGCGGGGATAAATACCTAGAAATCCCTCGCACAGCGCTACAAATCCCGCTACGATAGTGAAGCTATTTGGAGCGATGTGGTGTAGCTGTAACCTGTAATGCCGAAGCATGCTCTTTAGGAAGTAGGATGGCGGGAGGCTGAGGCCCCGATCGATGTGGGACTTTAGCATCACGATCTCCTTTTTTGAAGGGGCCGGCGAAGCGGCACCAGGGTCCACTCGCCATTTTGAGATGTTCTTGGCCACTACCAGTCCTTCTTGCTCCAAAGAGGACAAGGTTTCCTCATCCAGATTGCAGGGATCCCAGCTGCCTCCCGAGGTTTTGGGGATAGCGGATTCTGTATCTGACGACCTTGTTGAGTCCCCAGCAGCTTCAGATGTCGCAGCCTGGTGAGATGTCTCTCGGTCCATGGCGGCGAGAGGAGTGGCAAAAATGATGTCCAGAATCTCGAAGGACGAAGAGGATGAAGCCAGCTTGTGGCGGAAAAAGGAAAGTGGCCGGCGGCGAAGAATTCCGGGTGGTGGCTCGTCGAAGATCGCGGAGCTCTCGCGGCGGCACTAAGGAGAGAGAATGCACGAGGGAGAATGAGGTGTGAAAGGGCTGGGGGTGAGCAGCCGAGGTATATATAGGCCCCAAGCCTCGAGATTCGTGCCCACCATCTGCACCATTCATCCCAATCTTGCAAACCCTAGATCAATGACATGTGTCCAAGGGTAAAATGGTAACTTTTATCAACAGTACTTATGCCGAGAGTCTTACCCTAGAAGGAACTACGTGGTGAAAGTTACAGCAGATTTTATGGTACGATCCAACGGATCCCAGAAATCTCGCTTAGCTGAAACTACATCGCACAATCTGCTATCTACGGCGGATTGAGACATGAAGAAAGGAGGAACGTCAAGAACCGCCGCCCAGACGCGAAAAGAAGATGAGCTATGGCGGATGGACTTCACCAAAAACAAGGCATAGCGGATGGAGGTGGCGATCTTGAATTTCCCTGGGGCTACTGTTGGGGATATACAAAATGGGTATACCAGCGACGTAGTCCTAAACCAGCAAGCCAGGGTGGCCCAACAGGATGGTATGGCGGATTGCCTACCGGGCGGCCCAGTTGCTGGAAACCCATGGCGGATACTGGACGCAGGAGCTCATGGCGGATCCGAGGATAGGCCCATGGAGGGTTGCCTTGAAGTACACGCATAGGACTCAGTCTAGGACTCCATATTGTATCCGCTCCGGTACCATCGTGATGCCCACGCCAGGCGCCTTTATAAGCCGGCGTTGAGGAGCCCTTGAGGCACCGAGACTTAGATACGGCCAATCGCATAGCGAAATAGTCAACCTCATCATTGTAACCGAGACTTAGATACGGCCAATCGCATAGCGAAACAGCCAACCTCATCATTGTAACCGAGCACTTGTTGCCATATAGTGAATTATAGCAGCACGTAGGGTCTCGCCATCATTGCGGGATCTGAAGCTGGGTAAACTCGTGCTACCACCGTCCTGGATCGCTCCGCCGTGTTCACCCCCTTCCACAAACCGCCATACACCTACCCCTATAACAGATCTGTTGACGAAACCACGACATGCAGAGGGAAGACTTTTGGTGGCATTTGGAACATGCAAAATATTGTTAAGAAGAATAGGATGATACAAGTGCATGACCAATATGTTGCATGTCCATACCTTTTCCACTAGCTATGTGGACCTTGTCGTTCACAGTGTAGTGATCGCGAGCAGTGAGCTTCTCAAGCTCACCAGTGACATGATCAGTTGCCCGGTGTCTATGGACCCGTTGGTATCCAGTATACACTCCACAGGATGGTAGTTCAGCAATCACCACTTATGCAACATCAGAAATCTTGGGAAATACAAAACATGTGGCAAACATCCATGTAAAATGTTGCAACATCTTGCGAGTGATTTCACTACATAACTCATATGTGTTTGTCACAAAATTAGCAATCAATAGCACATAGAAAAAAATCAAGGGGGGGGGGGGGGGCGACTTCGATGGCGAACCAGAACTGGCTGATTTGGTCAATTTTCTAAATTTATTTGCCCCATTTGATAAATTCCATCTCGCCAATTTTCTAATAGACTGAAATCAAATAATCTCTTCTCTCCGGCAGTTTTGAAGTCAATGTTTAATAATTTGATAGCCAAATAGGCCTTATAATAATGGAAGATGAGATGCTTTTTAAAAGACCCTTTCACAAGGACATATTGCTATACGATTTTTAAAAGCAATCCTAGAAACTTATAAAGCACGGTTAAGCTCATTAGTCCAATGTGTCTAATTAATGGACCTATTGACCATCTTTTATAAAATTTCTTAATCTTTTTATTGTTTAACTATAATTGTCTGCTAGTTGATGGCAAGGCGATGATACTATGATTGAAAAAAAATATTTAGCTAACACTTCTCTAAAAGCAACATTGTTTGATTGACAAAATAAGCACAAAATATTACAATGAAAGAATTGTTTATTTGCGGCATTTTGAAAATAACATAAATATTACTGAAAAATCAAGCAAACACAGATATTGTAACAAACCTTTCAACATCTGGCATCTGCATTTTCAAATAACACATACTAATTTTTTATATTTTGATAATAACTTATGCAACATTGAAAATCTCGGGGAAAACACAAAATTGTGACAAATGTCTAGGTAAAATGTTGCAACATCTCGTGTGCAATTTTGCTAGAAAATTCATATGTGTTTGTCACAAAATTAACAAACGTGTGCAACATAGAAAAATCGCACGTGAAAAGTTCTCCATGGGAATCAATCTCGCCGTTTCAGCGTCGCCCGAGCCCCGTCGGCGCTGAAGAAGGTACCCCGGACCCGTTCCCATTGGTATCAAGGCTGGGTACAGGTTGAAGACCTCATATTTTGAAGCTCCCCATTACCATGACCATAGCTTCCATGACCAGTCTCTTGGGACGAGAGGTCGTGGACATAATAATTTTCTCGAAACCTTCCTTTCTGGGGACGTGGACCTGGGTGGTCGTTCTGCTCGCCGTTGCCGTCATGCTGGTGTCATTTGGCGGCGCTCCAGACCTAGTCGAGCTAGGTCGTGTGGTCTATGTGCGGTTTTGCCGGTTTCTACCAAAAACTGTGCCGTGTTGGTTTTTCTTGTCTGGTTTTCCTATAAACTAGATACGTTGTGTGGGTGTTGCGTCTGTATCGGTTTTCGACCGGTTTCCCATATAAACTGGTTATTTCTCTTCTTCTTTATAAAAAGGCAGAGCTCCTGCCGGTTGCTGAAAAAAAAACAAGCCAATTCCAGTATATACTGATCGAGCCGATATCCACCTGGGTACCGTGGCACTTCAGCTTCCAGGGCGTCTCCAGAAATTCTGGGCCTTGGTGCGAAATGCAAATGGGGCGTCTCCAGAAATACATTCCAGTTGATGAGTACATCTTGTTCAAAAAAAAAAAAACTCGAGTACATCGATCGTGCAGGACACCTCGCAGTGAATTCTAAGGGCTACAGGCCTACAGCGAATACGAATCCAAGCCCAGTTTCATAACAACGAGCTAGCTGCCATGTGCAGCCGAGCAACTCCATGAGTTAATTTGCCGGTGCCTTTCCCCAATCGAGTTTCCAGTTCGGTGAAAGCATCTACGGAGTATCACTGTCGCGGCAAAGCTGTCTCGCCCGTTTGAAGAAACCGCACCGAATCACAAGCGGGAGAGTGGCGGATGCATCAATGGCATTTCCATTTCACTACCACTCGAGATCCGATCGAGCACCACAGCTCACGGCGCGCGCATGGCTGGGAGGAGGCTGGAGCAGATCATCGTCATCTGGAGAGTCGGCGGCCTCGCTCTGACCGTCCCGGTGATAGCCGTCTTCGTCGTCGCGGTCCCAAGGTTCACCGCCAACAAGTTGAGTAAGCTGCGCCTAAACCAATAAAATCTCCTCGCTGCTAGCTGGAAGGCTCACTATTTCTGAACAATTTTCAGCTTGGTGTTCTACGCGCTGTGCTACGGGGTCCTTCCATTGGATGTGTGTCTGCTCTTGTTCCAGGGCCGTTGGCTGTGTCTCGGCGGCCAGCAGCCCGGCAACACCTACCTCTACATCCTAGTCGCGTGGGAGTGGACGGTCGCGTGTTTCGAAGGGCCTTAGGCCGAAATTTCATTAAGGAGAAAGAGAAAGTTTTGTACAAGGTGTACAAGTACGCGGGCGATTCAGTTTGCGGTTCACAGGTGTCTTAGTTCGCTGTAATCATCCTGGGGGCCCAAAAGCCCTTAGCAAATAGCTCAGAGGGTCTTTTTTTGGTGAAATTTGTTTGAGACCGAATCGTAGTGTTTGAATTGGGGAGAAAACGTTTGAACTCATAATTCCCGTTCCGCTGCCGCTTGCTGAGCCCACCATGTCAGGTTTACCCGTTATTCTAACAGAATTTGACTTTGTCAGCGTTAGAGTTCCGTTGCCACCGTCTTCTTCCCTGTTTTGTCGTCCTCCCCTGTTCTGTCCGCCGGCCCAGCTCGCCGTCGACCCGTCGCCGTCGCTACGCCGGAATCGAGCTCGCCGTCGCTTCGCCGGAATCGAGCTCCCCGTCGCTGACATCACCCTGGTGCTAGGATCTCCCACATAGTGGCAAGGGCTCCCCAGGTCGCAGTTCCGGCTCCTCCCTTCCCCCACAGATCTGAGCTCCCCAGATAGGAGATCTAGAATCGCTCCCTCTAATGTCTCTAATGGCGACGGCACCAATGGAAGCGCGGCAATCTCAGTGGAGATCGGCTAGCTGTCTGTAATGGCGACGGCGGCGGTGGCCGTTCCTGTGGACTTGGTGGCGGAACCTCATGAACATCTAGTTTCTTCTTATGTTAATTTTCACCGAATTCATCTCTGTAAATGCGAATCTCATAATTGAAGAACAATAAATGTAGATTTCAGATCTGAAATTAAAGGAGAAACACTAAATCTGAAAGTTCATAATATTTGGTCGCTTCAAACTTACAGAAGCTAGTTAGTAACACAAAAGGCGGCTTTAGCCTTGTCTATACAAAAGCTATTCTTCAGAGTTAGTCTAACACTAACTATACTTAACTGAAGAAACTAGGGGAGAGCAACCTTCTTGGAAGTTGGCATACCAAAATGCTGCGAAGGGCTAAAGTTCATTGCTAAATTAATCGGAACTGAACGATTTCCCTTCCCGCCCAACTCCTGCTGCTTCTCTCCATTCAGCATGCACGTCGTGGCTTCCCCTTCCTCGAGCGGCTGCGCTCGCCCTTGGGGGAGGAGGGCTTTCCACGCTTCTGGCGGAAAAGCATCTGGTTGAACCTGACCAGCAGCGCCGCCGCGAGGCATTCTTCAAACGAGTAGTACGGCAGCTCTTCATAGGGGTCGTATTTCCTGGTGAACCGCAGTCGCAATGATAGATCTGTGTAGTTGTGGTTCGCCGGCGGCACATAAACACGCCATATCGTAGAACTCGATATGGCCCGCTTCCTCGCCCGCCGCAAGTTCTTGTTGGTCTTCGACGCCGGGAAGCCGGTGAATGGCCGACGACCACGCTTCCCCAGCTTACCCCACTTCAACTTCATAGCCCTTACCTCAGACAGAGCCGGTGAGCATCTAGACCTTGGGGAAACCCTCCTCCCCGCCTGCAACACCCCCGCCGAGAACGCCAACTTGGGAAAGCTCATGACAGCCGCTATTGGCACCTGCACACCGGCTTTGACAAGGCAAGTCATTGCCTGCCGGATGGGGGCTTGATATTGGAGCGTCGGCGACGGTGGTGCCATGAGCTACGGCGAGCTTAGGGTTGGGACTGTGAAGTGGGGAGTGAGACAGGGGAGGAAGACGCGTAGCAGCCTTAATCTGCCCCGTGCCCAAAAAAAATAACAGTTGTCCATGTTGATCTACTTAGGCTTTTACTTCATTTTTCTGGGTCCACTGTCAGTTAGACTGGGATTGCTTTATGGGGTAAAGTACTAGATACCTCTACCCCTGGCGACCTCAACCCTAGATCACATTTCCATTTCCAGTCTCCTTCCTCCCAAACCAGCGGCTGCTGGGGGTTGGCCGCCCCGCCCACAGCGACTGCTCGAACCAACGCCGGCCGGGTGGTGGCGTTCGACCTCCACGGCGTCCTGCACGCAGGAATCCCTTCTCAAGGTAAGTGTAGGGTTTTCCTGCCCAATGCTCAGATCTAGTACTAGTTCAAGGGGCGGCACTAGTTGCTATGTATGTTGCCCAAACTTGCATGCCCTACCAAAACATTGGTTACCTATTGTATTTTAGTCTTTGTTCGGTTCGGTTTGTTGCCAAAATATTTAAAATGATTGAATGGGTGCTCTTATTCCAGTTTAAATTGTGTTGTATCTCGGACACAACATTGCTCCATTATGCTAAAAGGGGAAATCTAGGACATGCTCTTGGTGGAGCTTTTAAAGGGGAGTCATGGTATGTGATGTAGTATCTTGGAAAAATAGCAAACATTGCTCCAGTTTAAATTGTGTTGTATCTCGGACACAACATTGCTCCACTATTGGAAGCTATGCAATGCTACTGGATATATTGACATGTTCTTGTTGAGATGAATTTTAAATGATAATTGAAAGCTATGTCATGCTCTTGGTGATTTCTATATCAAATATTGCATTCCACATCATGTTTTTTGGTGATTTTTAATTTGTTATTTAGACGAAGAATATAGATGTGATGGGTTATGGGGTGACGGCACCGTGAGTTTGACCTAGAATTCAAAGTTGAGCAAAGGAAATAAAAATAAAATCAAATAATTGGAAAACCAGCGCATGGAGTCATGGTATGTGATGTAGTATCTTGGAAAAATAGCAAACAGGGCATGCCAAGGATTCATAGGCACACTCTTCACAAATTTGGCATGCTTTTGGGAGCTTACAGCACCGTTAGTTTGACCAAGTTTTTCCACATGCTTTTGAAATGGAGGTCTGTTTCCAATGATCATACATAGTTAGGACATGCTCGTGGTGGAGCTTTTTAATTGCTATTGGAAGCTATATAAAGCTATTGGGTTTAAAATGATGTTCTAGTTTACATATTATAATTGAAAGCTTAGCCATGCTATTGGTTATTTCTATATCAAACGTGAGTTTGACCTAGATTTCAAAAGTGAGCAAAAGAAATACAAATAAAATCGAAAAATTGGAGTACATTTTCCAAGCAAGCTCATCCAACATTTTTCCATACATAATCATCCACCTAATTATTAAGGTTAAGACGATCAACATGGCTATTGTAGCCCTTTAGCTTCCAGAATCTCCTAGCTATCTCAAAGCCTAGGCGAGCATCTAAAGCGGCATATTTTAGTTGGTTGAAGCTCAATGGAACTTTTTCCCAACCAAAAATTAGTTCATCTTCTTCATCATCATCTTCTTCTTCTCCCTTCTTCTTGTACTTCTTCTCCTTCTTCTTCTTGTCCTTCTTCTTCTTGTCGTTGTCCCTCTTCTTCTTCTCAAGATGTGTCCCAATAGTAGCATTGGCCAAATCATAGAGACTCGGCGTTAGCTTGCTAGTGGGGTTTGGGACAACTTGTTGAAGATCATACGCGGACGGAATAACAATTCTGTATGGCCTTAGCTTGCGCAGATCGTTGTTGATAGCCGCACCACAAAACTTGATGGTGGTGTCCTTCAAGAAGTCCTTGAGTAGTTGCGGCACGCCATTGGCCTTGCAAATTTGAAAGACCAATATCTCGGATGCCACCGAGAGTTGAAGGACGGCGGCACGTTGAGGGCGCGCGTGAGTGGTGAACTCACAGTCCAAGCCCACGCACTTGACCGGTGCGTCGTCGAGGTACTGGCGCTTGACCAAGCGGATCCACTTCTCCACCCTCGAAGCACGGAGAGTCTCCGTGATGGTGAAGTTCATCTCTTCGATGACCACGTAGTAGATCCGAGTCCGGGGCCAAAGTTGTTCCTCCATTGTCGTCGAGGGAGAGAGAGCTCGCGGGCGCCGGCGGTATGTGGTGATGTGTGCGAGAGGTTTTGGGGAAGAAGAGGCTAGGGACATGTTTTGGGGGGAGAAGATGATCAAATATGAGTGCTTTATATAGTGAAAGAGGGAAGATGAGAGGAGCACGTCGGCGTTGATGTGAATGCACGTGAGTTTCAAGGTCGCCGGCGCCGGTTCCCGATCACAGCGCGCGACTACGAAGCGTCGTCGCTCGGAATGTCGATCGATATCCGAAGCGTCGTCGATCGATAACTGGCGCGAAGTGGTCGGTTCGATTGAACGGGTCATTGGTCCCACATTTTCAAATGAACCGGGACTGATGGACCCTTTAGCCGCGGATCGAATTTAGTTCGGGACAAATGGGATGAATGGAAGCCCGTTTTTCCACTAGTGATATAGTTAGGACATGATCTTGGTGGAGCTTTTAAATTGCTCATGTTCCTATTTTAAAATGATAATGAACTGTCCCTCACACAATTACAGGTTACAATGCAACGTCATGAAGCATGCTACGACTGTCCCTCCGACGATGAGAACTGTGTGATTGGGCACAGTCCCAGGACTTACCTGTACCACACCCATCTAGGACCGGCGCTGACAGATGAAGGTAATAACTTATACATGTCTGGTTATAGAATTTGAGAGATAGGACATATATCTCATTCATGAAATAATTCATGTAGGTCCCATCGTTAGGGGTATAAAAGGGGGGGCTCTTGACCTAGCACCTTGGGAGCTAAATAACATCGTTTACGGAAATGATGTACCAATGTCTTATGTAAGGATTGGCCTTCTCAAATTGCTCTCACGGAGGCTTGATAGTGATAATCCGGTGATCCCTTTGTATGTCTGCTCTGTCAAGAAGTCTCTGACAGCTAAAGGGAAGTCAAAGATGGTAAGATTTCATTGTGCACAGTGAATACTAACGTGTTTGCTCAACTGCATGACACCCTAGTATCTATACTATCATACTAGGTATTTTCGAAGCCGTACAGCCAGCTCTATCTCAAGCAGTACCTGGAAGCAGGAGATATTATGGTGCCAGCCTGCGCCGATGACCCGTATGCACCTGAAGGTGAAACTGAGCAGGATGTGCATTACGTCAAGCTTCGGATGGGCAACGATGGTCGTGCCCAGATTACAACTAACTGGAGCACGCTTGTGACCACCTCACGCATGTCTGTTGATGACATGGCTGTGTTCGAGCTTGAACCAGATGAGGAAGTACTGTTGATCCATCTGATGAGTAATGTGCCGATAGGTAAGCCAGTTAAGTGATAACTTGAACTACTAATCTGGTGGTGTATGCATCTGCACCAACTCAACTTGTATGCCAGATATTAAGGCTTTGTATGCCAGATATTAAGGGTTTAGTACTAATTCTGATCGGCTGGTTTATGCTATATATTAAGGCTTGAGTTGTAAAACTTGTATGACATGTCATTCTATATGCTATTACGCTGTGCATTCTCTTATCTAGATTTTGGATGCCATCTATCTAGTCCGTCTAGCCGCTGGACCAGACAATTTTGTTTCCGTTTGAATACAACTAAGCTTAATTTAAAGACATATTGACCATCAGTGCATCACAGAAAGCACAACACGTTGCAATCAGTTAATACAAACAATTCAATTCACAAAATCATGTACGAGTTAAGGCACTTCATCATAACAAGATGGTTTTAGTAAATAGAGTATAAGCATGCAGAGAAGAATGTAAGTAATCATAGCCTACGCAACATATTTGCATATGGTTTAGACTACCAGGTGACACAATAATATAATAACATAATTAACTAACTGATAGCAACTGCGCAACATATATATGCTACATTTTTTCAACATGGACAGACATAGCCTCCTGCCCCACATTCAAGAAAGTGAAGATGCACACATTCCCTTCTTCTATCGACGCTTTCTGGAGAACCTTAGGCCAGTTTGCTGTCATCTGGGCAACACCGCTGCCCTGATGGGTGAAGCTTACATTATAGAAACCATCTTGCCCACCGCAATATGTTGGAATGGTGCATGGAAGATAGCGGGCGAGGTGGGCATTGCTGTACTTTGCTGAAAAGTACTAGAGTACAAGAATACAGTCAGTGTTTGAACACAGATTCATATGCATAAGAAGATTAAAAGAGTCTAGCAGATTACCATTTTTGCCTTCCCACGAAGGACATGTGACTTCTTCATCTCACAGATATAGTATGGAACTGTTGGCCTCAGTTTAGCAACCATTGCATTGAGATCGGCAATCTGGCGACCAGTGAGATTGATATTGCTTGCAAACACACAGTGCTTGTCAAATTCCAAGTCACCAGTTATCTTGGGACCTAGAAAGAAATGCACTACTTAGTGATCTTTATCTCCATAAGAATGTATTAAAAGATCATCAGACCCATGTTAGTCAGATTCACACCTCTGCGAATGATGATAGTCTCAGGCGCTCTTGCAGGGCCACGATAGGATGAGAGTGGGCCCGATGTGATTCTACATAACTTGACTGGCTCACCATCACTATCACTATCTGGATCAGGTCCTTGATATGAAGAGACAGAGAAATCACTATTGGTTGTGCCTTTCTTGCATTTCTTGATAGCATAAGCATACTCGATGTTATTTTGCTTGAAATATTCGACAGAACGGTTCTTCGGGGTAGTATCAGCATGAGCCTAAAAATAGAGATTGTGCTTATTACAATGTTGTGTAGCACCTAAAAACACAATTGCCAGAAATAGAAATTTGTATAACCTGCACCTTAGTGGCGATATGGTCAATCGTTGGGTCCATCTGGAGACTTGCAAGCTTTTCTGAAAGAAATGGGCACATATTTAGTGCAGGCATCTATTTCTTTGGAATAATAAACTATGCTATAATTAGCAGTATGTGCTACTACAATTTGCAATGACAGTACGTCATTCCATATCCAGTATGAAGTGAAATGTACTACCATATCCAGCGACAACTACCCAATAGAGTGCGTACAGAGGTTCCCCAGCCGTGCCGCCCATCCCAAAATTTAAACTCGACATAATTCAGCATACTACATGAATTTCATTGAAATTTAGATGGTTTTTACAAAATACGGCGAAATATGAAATAGACTAAAAGAGGTGGTCTTCGTCGGAGTCCTCGCCGGCGGCGTAGTTCACCGATGCGGCCGATGGTGCTGGCGGTGAATTGTTGGACGGCCCAGCTCCGTCATCGGACAGGCGGTCGGAAACCATCCCGCGGCGGCGACGGTTCTCCTCCTCCGCGCGCTGGCTGCGGTCGCGCTCGGCCTCCTCGAGGGATGAGATGAAGGTGCGGCGCTCCTGCGCTCGCTGCGCCGATGCGTTGAAGGAGGGGAGAGGGTACTGATGCTCGCGGCGCTGGCGCTCCGCCACCACCTTCGCGAGCCCTACGGCCACGTCCGTCCGGAAGAGGCGTCTCTCATCCTCCGCCATCGCAGCCCTCGCCGCTTCGATGTTGCGGCGGTGGGCGTCGGCGCGGGCGGCAGTATGGTCCTCCGCCAGCCTTGCCGCTGCCGCCCTCCTCTCGGCGGCCATGAGCTCCTGCGCCGCCCGGTCGCGGCGCTGCGTCTCGAACGACGCTACGATCGCTCTCTGTTCCGCGGCGGCCTCCTCCGCCTCCGCGTCCGTCGGCAGCTCGGTGAGGAACTCCTCATCGTCGGAGTCCTCCTCCTCCTCGCCCTGCGGCGGAGCTGGGTCCTACGGCGGCGGCGGCGGCGGTGCTGGTGGCGCGCCGGAACCACCTCGAGGGAGCATGGCGTAGGTTGTCAAGAGACGGCGAGGCATTTTCTACCGGCGGTTGGAGGATGTGAACCTACCGTCGAGGCGACGAGGTATTTATAGCCGGGAACGGGGCGGGAAAACGAAGGAGAAGGGGCGGGAAGCGCACGACATGGCATTCATTTCCCGCCGACGCATGCTGCGACGCAACGGCTCGCTGCCCCGCCATTACTGGGCGCGGGAGATGAGACGAGTGGAGACGACGAAGCGACGGTCGTGCCGCTGACAGTGGGCCACGCATTACTGGGCGAGTGGAGATGCTCGTAGATCTAGTACGCGATGAAGCGAAGAAAAAAAGGGAGGCGACTTAAAATCACCGTACGTGCTCGAGGCCCACCGCCGGCGATCTAGGAAGAACGCCGGCAAGGTTCACTTGGAAGCGAGAGGAGAGCGGACGATCATCTCCGGGGACTAGGAATCGAGCGGCACTTACCAGCCTACCTGCAGCGGAGGAGAGAGGACGGTCTTCTCCGGGGACAGGATTACGGTGCCGCGCAGGGGATTTCATCGCCGGAGCTGCTAGGGGACGGTTTTCTGCAGCGCTCGCGAGAGGATTTGGGAGAAATGATGGTAACAGTGGGGCCAGGGGAGTGGAGGCAAGGCAAGAGGGAAGGGGATCCCCTTATTACGTGCCCAGCTCTGCAGTTCAGTGGCTGACAGGTGGGCCCTGCCAGGCGTGGGACCCACATGTCAGTGAAATAAAGTCAGGGGCATGGCAGGGTGGGCGAGGAGGCCACGTTGCCACGCGGCAGCTAACCAGATGGCGGCGGCGGCTGACTCGTTGCAACAGTTGTGTCGATGACGAGTGGGTCCACGAGCGTGGCAGAATAGAACACAAGACTTATTCTTAAAAAACAGAAAATACATAATCATAGGGGAGTTTTCACGAAAAAGCATTAAAATTAGACCTCAAACAGTAGAATTTTAGATAAGTAAATAAAATTTTAAAACAATAATTATTCTAACAGTACAGGAGCTATATCTTGACGACATGGTGTTGATCCATGGGGTCAGTGGGAATAATCGGTAAAATTGTTTGCACCATACAGAAGGTCACACGTGCACCAACACGAGAATCAAACCATCTAATTTAGTAAACAAATGCAGTGTGCACCAACATGAGAATTCAGATAACATGGGCACCAGTAATGCAACAGCAAAGTCCACATACATTAACATAGTCTTAAACATCTGGGTATGATTGCCCAGATTCCACCATACATAATAAAAACATAGTCTTCAAACATCACACAGTTTTACTCTCCAGGGGGACAACACATACTTAAACTAATATTTTGGAAACAGAACATGAGGGCCAACAGCAGGACCGATAACCGGGATGAGGCCAGTCTTGACAAACTTTTTGAGGAATCTGCCATAGGCGGCATGCTTCGCCATGGTGTGGCCCTTGTGCTTCTGCTTGCTGCCTACGGCAACGCCATTCGCGTGCTGGATCAAGCTCTCTAAGTTCTTGCTGACGACCTTGCCGCAGAATGGACAAGTTAGCTCCCCGTACCTGGTCTGGAAAGGGATCTGCCCACTCTTGAGCCGCTTAAGAACATAGCGGCTCTTGCGGTCCCTGTCGTCCTTGTCGTGGCCCACGTCGTCAGAGTCGTCCTGTGAATTTTGAAATACATAAGAAGTGAGAACAACAGGAGCACAACAAAGATCAAAGGAAATAAGCTGTAAAAAAATAACAATGCTGCCAAAATGATTCTAAATTGTTGCGGTGATAGTACTATGGAATCATCACATTAATAAGCGCAGCAAATTAGGAAAATGTTAATTATAAATTCCATGCATCAGATCAATCATTTTTTCCCAAATAAAAATCTTGTTATCATAGTCTCTACAATCAAATTAGAGTCAGATCACAATGTGAACAGTACGACGAACAGAGGGGACTACATTATGACATTCAGAATGTAATCTGATAACTACTAACTGATAGATATCATATGAGCAGTAACAATATGAATAGTACGACGAACAGAGGGGATGGGATCGATCAGAACAGCTCAGAACCTCGGTGCTGTCATCGGAGGCCTCCTCCTTGAACGGTACTGCTTCTTTGCGGCCTTCTTCAAACAAGTACTCGATGGAGTCAGGGTCGTAGCCGGCGCCGGCGTAGTAGTCATCGTCCGGCACGACGATGACTTGGCCTGCATGCTGGTTCTGCAGATCTGCCGCCACAGCCACGGGGTCCTCCATCTCCACTTCGTCGACGGCGCGCCGAGGAGCGGCTGGTGCTACCGAAGAAGACTCGCCCTCCACCGCGGCGACGACCGCGGGTGCATCGCCAGAGCCTTCGACCGCACTAGACTACGGCTCGTCTTCGTGAGCGCGCTTCATCTTGCAGATGCACTAAGGAATGAGATTGGTGGTGCGGTGGTGGAGCGGATTGGGGTTTTTCGGCAGATTGGGGAAGAAGTGGCCGGAGAGACGATGAGACCGATGTGTTATATAGGGGCGTGGGTGTGAAGCGTGTAGTCGTGCATGACATGTGGGACCCCCGTCGCTTCGTTTATGAGAAAAGAGTAAATTGGGGAAGCAATTGTTTTGGGATCCAATTGTTTTCCAGGCCGCGAGATCGTGGGATAAATAGTGCGCGACGTGTCGCTGGCACGCCGCGTAAGTAAATGCAGTGTAGCGCTTCGGGTGTGCTTTGAAAGTTGAACCACCCACGTCGCTTCGTCAGAGAAGAGGAAGTTGGGGTAGCAATTGTTTTGCAGGCACGCCGCGGTAAATGCCAGTCTAGCGCTTTGGAAATTGAACCAGTCGCTTCGTTTCGTTTCTGAGAGAGCGCTAGACCGACGTGTCATCGCGGGCCCCGGTACGGCGGCCCACTTGTAAGTGAGAGGCTGGTATCATGGGTAAGAATGTACGTACGTTAACCTACAGGCAGCAATTAAAGAGTCTGGTTGTTGGGCCCCTCGTTGTTTGACTACGGGCAGCAGAGCGACAGTCTGAAAAAGGAGATAGCGTGCAAGGGGTCCGGTCTCGTCTGACTCGCGGAAGGAATAGAGAACAAAATCTTACTCCTACCATTGAAATGCTTCTCATCGAGGTCACCTGCTCCATGAGACAAACGAGTGAGACAAACTAGTCCAGGTTTAGCATCCGAAGCATGTGGGGACCCACTTGTCTAGGTAAGGTTTGGTCCGACGTGTGTCTGGGGCCCCACTTGTCAATAGTGTTCCAGGCCTTAGTGGGGCCACATGTCATTAGGGTTAAGATTCGTGGCCAGTGCAAATTGTGCGTAGCAGCGGGATGAGAATTGACAGGGCATCGAGATTTGAAAGGCAAGTAAATTGACGAGACACACCGCAGTCTGACAAGGCGTGCTCAAGAGATCTCAGTAGCATCATCATCTCTCACACTTTGGCGACTAGTTCAGTAGATCGAGGAGTTCCCTTCCATGGGTAAACAAATGAATAAATGAAGGAAACTCCATAAACCACCAACTACTGCTGCCATATAATGAATTATTTTTGCCCTAAATCCTTTTTAATCCAATTTTGCACTGGGGCTACAAGAAATGCACACCAGGAAAATTGGGGAAAAATACAGGGAGGTCCCCTGGGGGTGTGGGACCCTAGAACCAAGACCAATACATGGTTCCCACCCCACCTGGCAGACATCGATGGCACCGCCGAGTCTGACCTAGATCTCGGAGGGGGGCCTGGGGAATTCAGAAAAAATCAAAAAAAATGGAAAAACACAGCATGGAGTCATGGTGAGTGATGCACCACCTAGGAAAAATACCAAACATGCCATCCCAAGGGTTCACATATGGACTCTCTCACAGAGGGGTGCTTCCAGGCAGGAGTTCTCTTGGTCTTTCTTGGCAGATGACCATGGTTTGTGCAAGTTTCACAGCAAACTTTGGAACCATGGTCCCATTTTTGGTGGAGATGTGCATCTTTGCATTCCCAACCACTTTTGCAACTAGTGTTATTCCATTTTCCACATAAAAAATGCATTTCCCATTTTCCGGGTGCCCGAGATAGATGTACATGTACGGCTGGGCGTGCGCGTCGTGTCGCCGCTAGCTTCGACCCAATGCAGAGTCCCATCGAGTTCAATGCCTAGTCCCATCATGTCAGTGCGCAGTGAAAAAGCAAGGGGCTACTGCTTCCTATTCGTTCGTACCTACGGTGACCCTTCGTCGACAAGGTACCAAGGGCTACGCTTAGATTCAAACAGACGGCCGAGATTGCTTGAGATGGTGCCCAGGAGGCAAGGACACACTGGTCAGCTGAAGCTGGTCCTTGACCGTGTAGCACTATTCTGCAGAAACCCACTTCCTCTGCTTCCTCCTGCCTTCTTTGCCCCTCCCTCCATTCTACGACGAAGCCATGCCTCCCAGGAAGCGGACCCGACCGGCGTTGAAGACCGATGGGGTCAAGACTAGGGCGGCGGAGAGGAAGGAGTTAACCCGCCGGCAGGCAGATCTCCATGCAAGCAGCCTAATCAGTCAGGCCGAAGCCGTCCTCTCTTTCGGCGCACCAACGGACGAGGTGGACGTTGTCTCCCCCGGGTGGGTTTAGGGTTAACGACGCCTTGATCTTCCGTTTGTTTGTTCTTTCCAACTTCGTAACCTATATGATTTTGTAGGCCCCCAAAATCGACGGATAAGAAGCTGCCCATGAAGACCATGGACCCGTCAATGGACTTCCTGATCAAGCCCGTTCCCCGCCTAAGCAAGGTAATCGCATGCCATCTAGTGTACTTGCTGATCAAGCCCGTTTACCATTGTTCATAACCTGCCTTTCGCAATGCGGCTAGGTGCTACGCATGTAGATCTGTATAGATTCAGTGTATAGATTCACTCATTGTTAACCATATCTAGTTTACTTTGAAAAACTAAAAATAACTATATATTTGTGAAAAGAGGCAGTATTAGCATTGATCTCTTTTATTGCCTGCCCTAAACTACGGTTCAGGAAGCAAAGGAGAAGATCGAGGCAGATGTGGCCGCACTGAATGTCAAGATACAGAGCCAACTGGCCGAGAAACATTCCCTCGAGCTGCACTGTGCTAGCCTAGGCTCACATTTGGATCAGGAGAAGGAGAAATCATGAACTTTGGCGCATGAGGTTGACAAGCTTACGGCTGTGAAAAACTTGCTATCGGGGCATATGGACTACCTTGTGAAGACGCAGGAGCAGATGAAAATGTTGCTGGACAAGGATGGGTTGACCATCAGGACGCTGGAGGTGGAAAATCGGAAGCTAAATGCCACGTGCAGCGACCTTCGTGTGCAAATCACCAAGGGCCTCAAAGAGCAGATCAAGCAGAGCGAGAGGACCGTGGTAGCCTATGAGGCCAGAGACAAGTCCAGAGATCTCTTGAAGCTGATGACCGAGAGCACTCGCAAAGCAGCCGGTCTGCTCGAGGCTATTAAGAAGGAAAATATCATGCTGAAAGCCAAGATCAATGAGTCGGAGCGCCTCCAGCAGGATCAGATTGCCTCCAAGTAAGAGGAGATACGATGTAGTCTGCGCGCTACGTTTCATCGTCATGTATGTCTGAACTTTGTGTTAACTAGCCGGAATCTTATGTTATCTGAACTAGTAGTGAAATGTTAACTGAACTATGATGTTGGCTTAATGCTCTCTCTGTTATATGGAAGCAATTGTTGTAGGTACGCTATTGCTTATAGATAACTTGAAATGCTGAATTAGATAGACATAACTTATTCATCTAAAATTTGTTTCAATCTATCTAACTTGTCCTTATTAACTGCTGCTTGCTTCAAGAGATCTGCAATGCAGTTCTCCAGCCTTTTTTTCTCCTCCTTCAGCTGGTCCCTCTGCTTTTCTGCCTTGAGCTTCAGAAAGATCTGAATATCTAGAAGATTTTTCGAAATGGATCCCACCTGCCTATCGGTCATTGTTTTCTGGAGTTCTTCGGCCATATTGTTGTTTATTTCTTCGAGCTCCTTCTTATCCTGTGATAGCTTGTAACATTCATCAGCAGCAGCACAAGCATCACTAATTCTCCCAATACTTTCCGATTTATACAACTCCCATAACTTGACCAAACTTTTCTTCAGTGCGTCAGGCCACTCCGGATCAATCCACTCCACTATTCCACACTTCGGACCATCCTAATGATCAGCAGCATAGTATAACAAATATAAGAAACTATGAAATAAAGAGAGAACAACGGTATTCAAACATTCATTTTGCAATATAAATAATCCAAACCTCCTTTGTGCATCCTATAAACCTTTTCCCTATGTTAGTGCCTTCGAAGGCAACAAATTTCCTTAGTTTCAACCCATGGTCACATGGTGCCTCCCTCTCGATCGCCAAACCATCCCAATCTGGGTCGTAGATGGTCTGTGCCACCTAAAACAAAACCTAAACCTAAATTCCTAACCCCATAAACCAACACGTCGAATAAAAGGAACTCACATTGGTCCGGCAGTAGTCGAAATCGGAGAGAAGGCTGCCGCTGTCGCTGCCGCTGCCGTAGCTTGTATCGTCGCCATCATTACAAGACGGCATGGTGAAGGAAGGAGAGAGGGGGTAGAACTAGAGGAAGAAGAGAGAGGTGGTAGAGCCGACGTGCGAGGTAGTGACTCAACGGTCAGTTTGAACATAAATATCTCTTTTCTGCCTACTACCCATGCCTCCTACTACCCATGCCTCAGTGGAAATAAATAATTTATATGCTTTCAAAAGGAAAACAACACATAAGTTGGCAATTGATTTTGGATAAATCAGGTAAATTATGCAGAACAATGACTGTCCCCTACTAGTTGGTATTTTTTATAATATTTGATTTTTAGTTTTTAATATTTCAATTAAGCATAGTTTTACTCTTCAAAATTTGAAATGTATTTTACAAATGTGAATCTACACAGTACAAGGCATGTGGATACACGACATGATTTGTTTGTAATATACTCCCTCCGTTTAGAAATATAAGATGTTTTAGCTTTATGAAGCTAATGTATCTAGACATCTTATATTTGCGAACGGAGGGAGTAATACAACAAGTGATGTAAACAACGCTTATTATTTCAGCAGTCATTTTATTACAACATCTCAATATCCCAGAAATGAATTTATTACATTCTCGCAACATAGTTCTACAATAAAATTACAAACTGACACTAGTTTTCAGAAAAAGTTTGAGGCAGACAATATGAGATACAACATTTTCTAAGATACAACAGCTTATTGCATGGAGCAGCTACAGCACACTCACAAACATTTACAGAGTGATGCAGAATGAAGGAGATGAATCAAATAGTGACCAGAATTGGGTTGCACTTCTCACTGTAACATACCAGCACCTATGAAGCGGGAAGCTCAAAACTTCAAGATGACAGGTCTACTGCAGTCTCATCATCTCCAGCCATTTATGAAATTACAATAACAAAAAATACCTTCTTACTCAATTTCTTCCTTCGAAAAACCTGCATGAGATTGTCATCTTTAACAATGTTGATGAAATCCCTCTTCTTAAAGTGCCACCAACGTAAACGTGCCTGCTGATTAGGGCCCCAAGGACATCTCTGCTTTAGCCGCTCAATAATCTGGTCAACAGTAACTGTCTTGGGATCTACCATTATTTCCATATGATCGTTCTGCATAGCAAATTCTTGGCCATCATCTAGTACTGCAGTGTAAGGATCCACTTGCAAAGCAATTAGATACATTTGTGAATGGTCAATAGCTGCTAGTTTACAAGCATCCATACCACTGGGAGCACCACCATCTGGATCAACACCTTTGACACCTAACTGTGCTTCTGGTGCATCAACATCATCAACCATAACAAAGAGATCCAAATGACGAGTATCCTTATACTTCTCCCAAATCTGCAACAGCTGATGGGAGTGCTCAAGTTGTTCGTACACCTGATTCATGTTCATCCACACAAACTTAGCCTTCTGTTTGGATCCCCAAGGAATCCTAGCGTGAAGAATGGCAACAAGCTGCGAAACAGACACAATCTCACTGCAATTCACATTCATTTGCACAGACTGCGAAGCCACACACCTCTCCAAGCCATAATCTAATCTAGCAATGTACTCATGCACTCGGATATTTATTTTGTATGTGTTCTCTGAATCATCGCTGTCTCAAAAATATTGGAAAACAAAAGAAACAAATTAGTTGCTTCTCTCTAATCATACCACAATTTGGGAAAACATAAGACAAAAAGTATGTTTTCTGCTTTTGGATAAATTGGAGCCTTCAGATCTGAACATTATTTGAGATGACTTCCATAAGATAAAAAAACTGGGTTTGCATGTTGGTTGGTTTGATAGAGATTGAGGATTACTTGCATACAAAATAATACCACAATTTCGGAAAACATATGACAAAAATCAGTCAGTTTCTTCTATACAATTGTTCAGATACTGACAGACAGTTACTCCTGCCGTTCCATAAAACATCTTAGTGCTATCGGGATGTAAGAGAGGGATCTGAAATATTCACCTCTGCTTTCTGGCGCTCACAGTCACAGTAGAAGGCCCAATTCCGTTCATCTTTGGGATTTGGTCTTTTCCTCCAAGGCGGTGCCGCGCCAGCGACGCCGGAGGGCTACCGCTCCGATTGCTCTTGGTCGGCGGCGCCACCGCCGGGCCGGCTCTTCGCTTGGTCGGCGGCGCCACCGCCGTCGGGCAAGCTTTCCGCTTCTCGCTGCTCCCCGCTGCTGGCTTGTTGCAAGATATCTGGCTGCTTTCCTGGCTTGCAGCTCCAGCAATCGCCGCTCCTGGCGGCGATGGTGCCTCTCGTTTCCTGCTGGTAGACATGCGCCGCCACCGAAGACTACGAACTAGGGGGGGTCTAGGGTTGGAAGGACAAGAAAGGGGATTTGTTCGTACTGAGAGTTGCAGGTGGAGTTGACATACTGTCAACTAACGAGACAACATAACGGAGACACCTGACAAGCAGGACCCACTCGCTCGCCCCATAACGGAGAAATACTAACACGCGGGACCGCAATGGGCCCAAAACGGGAGAAGTCACGCCAATATTTGGTTTGCCTTCATTTCGTCCAGAATGGGCCCTCTGAGGAATTACCTACCCAACTTTTCAAATCACGTCTATTACAAGCAACAAAGGCACCTGTGAGCCTGTGCCAAGGAACTCGGCGACCGCAAACAAAATATCCCCAAGCAGGCATACAAAACGCACCGAGGTGCAAAAGCAGCAGAAAAGGCTGCCACAAAAGGAAGAGGCAATGGGCCTGAAGTAGAGCTCCAAAAGCCCCTAGACTGACAAAACCAGCCTACTGAACTCAGAAAGCAGCTCACAAAGAGCAAAATAAAACACACAGAAGCACTACAACGAGGCAACACAGCCGGCCGCACGCCAAATCCTGATTTCCTCGGTGATCAACTCCAAAACTCTGTCAACGGTGCAAAATTCTTTTTTGAAGATGCGGGCGTTTCGCTCCTTCCAGATTATCCAGTGTAGAAGGATCGAAATGGTGTCGAAGTCACGTCTGATAGCTTTGGGTGCCGCTCTCCGCGCCGCAAGCCACCACTCCTCGGTGCTACTGAAGCTCTCGCCTGGGATAGCAAAGGATGCCTTGGTCCAAGCTCTGAACCGAAGCCGAACCTGCTGTGTGTAGCGGCAGTGCAGGAACAGATGAGTGCAGTCCTCATCTGCAGCCTGACAGTGACAGAGGACACAAACAGGGGTGTGAGGCCAGTTTCTCTTCTAAAGATTGTCGGCGGTTAAGCATCTTCTGTGCACCACAAGCCACATGAACAACCGACATTTCATGGGAGCCTTGGACTTCCAGATTGGTTTGGCGCAGGCGAAGCGTGTGTTGGCCATGAAGAACAGGTTGTAAGCCGAGCTGACCAAGAACATGCCGTCCACGCTGCATCGCCATATAGCTTTATCTCTCTGCCCAGCCGTGAGAGCAACTTCATTGGTCAAGTCCCAAAGCTGCAGGTATTGTGCCAAAGCTTGAGTGGAAAGGCCACCGGCGATGACTCTGACCCATCTGTGGTTAGTTAGAGCCTCTACCACCGTGATGGTGGGTTTCTTGACGAAGGAGAATAGAAAGGGCAAAGTGTCCTCCACAGACCGACCACCAGGTAGCCAGTTATCTGTCCAGAATTTCACGCGCCTGCCATCACCAAGCTAAACAGAGTTAGCAACCTTGAACAGTTGCAGCGCCTCTCTGTCATCTTCAGCAGGGACGAGGGTCCAAGCCCTCGGCTCCATGGCCCACCTGAGCCAAGGCCAACGGCAGCGGAGAGCTATGCCGAAGTAGCGGAGATTCAGGACCCCAAGCCCGCCAGCCTGCATAGGCGTGCAAACACGGGTCCAAGGGAGTAGACAGTGGCCACCGTTAACCTCGTCCTCACCCTTCCAGACGAAGCCGCGGCAACGTCTATTGATGATATCCAGAGCCCACTGTGGAATTGGAAGGACGGTGAGGAGATGGACAGGAAGCACCATAAGCACCGATTTTGTCAGAGTGAGGCGACCACTGGTTCTGAGGAACTTTGGCTTCCATCCTTTGAATTTGTTGGAGTACTTGTCAATCAGAGGCCAGATATCAGCGCGACGCAGCTTCCCGGTAGAGAGGGGAAGTCCCAGGTAGGTGATTGGGAAATCTTTCTGAATGCAGTGGAAGTGCTCCACCACCCTCTGAATTGTTTCTTCATCGCATCGAATGCTAGTGATGGAACTTTTTTGCAAATTTATCTGCAGGCCTGATGACTCAGAAAAGAGGTGGAACGCCACTTCGATTACCTCAAGATCTTGGACGGTAGGTCTGAAGAAAAGGACTGCATCGTCAGCATATATCGAGGCGCGCGGGACGTTTTTGTTTAGCCCCAGATCGTCCAGTAGCCTGTGGTCCACAGCCCACTGAACAATAGGATGGAAGGAATCCATGGCCAGAATGTACAGAGTGGGGGAGAGGGGGTCACCTTGGCGAATGCCACGAGCAAGCTGAATGGGAGCCCCAAGGGTGCCATTGATCATGACGGTCGTGTGTTTCACCGTCGACACGGCGTGCGCCGCCATCGCCGCCAACCTGTTCGCCTTGAAGCACCACTACTGTGACCCACGGGCCACGTGCGGGCTGTACCTCATCGCCGCCAAGACGGCATTCGCCATCGGTGTCAGGGGAATGACCCCCGGTAGGGTCAAGAGGCTAGAAAGATACAAGGGATATGGTTGACTTTTATGACGGTTGACCAAAGGTGGGTCTGGCCGGAATATAAGAGCGTCGGCCAGACCGGCATATAAGTATGTCCCGGCTGGTGTCTAGATATACTGGTTATCCGGGATATATGGAGAGGTGTGCCGGCCTATGTATAGATATGCCGACCTAACATATTTGATACGTTGTGCAGGAGCAGGGGAGGCCGGATTACTCAACCTTTATAAGTCGTTGATCCGGGACATAGGTCCAGGATATGGCCAACGGTCATATCCGGGACATATAAGTCAACCAAGGTGTCATGTCCCAACAATCAAGGAGAGATTCTGCCAAGTATGGAGGGAGATCATGTTGACAGGGTGCACAGTGGTGGTTTACCTACCCTCACTGTGCACAAGTACAGGCCTTACCTCACAGTGGTAAGGTCACAGTCCAAGAAGTACAAGGTACAGGGATGTGGAGTCCCATCGAGAGCAATCAGGGGCAAAGTCAAGGGTCTCAGCCATCGTCAGCATGTCCTGTTTGGAGTGTAGCTGGTGTCTCCTGGTCTCATGTGACCGTTATAACCCTGGCCACCACTATATAAGGTGGCACAGGGAGCCCTAGTGAGGGGTTGGTCATTCAGTGTTTCTACACTTAGCAGCTTATCTTCCTCCTCTAGCAGAGAGCTTGGAAGCACCATTGTTGTATACTCCATCGATCCAAGTATATAACTGGTAGAGCAGGAGTAGGGGTGTTATCTCCTTACGAGAGCCCCGAACCTGGGTAGATCAGTGTCCCTTTCTGTCGTGCTTCTCAGCTCGTTTCCCTCTCCCGAATCCTCCAGCATCTAGTTTGGCCCCCATCTAAGCCATCCCATGGCATATGCTCGTTCACCACGACGATATTTGGCGCCCACCGTGGGGCAGATCGATATGCTGGGTGGAGTGTTTATTCGGACGGGGTCCGTGATAGCAGCTTCGGGAGTGCGCGTGGTCTCTGGCCTTGTCCAGAGGCTAGGTATGCTCAGCTTCATCAGTGACAATGCCGGATGTCTCGGCGGCCGGCCGTTCCCCAGGGATGGCCGGGTCATGTCTTTCGGTTCCCACGAGGTGTACGTGGGGACTGAGAGAGTTTGCAGGGAAAATGTGCTGGTGGCGGCGGATCCTCCGTCGCATCTGCTGACTCGTGCTGGGCGTAGTGCTCGCCCAGTAGAGTCGGCAGAGGTGATGATGGCCAGCACATCAGTGCCGCCGGCAGATGGTGCAGGCAAAGCAGCGGCAGCAGCGGATACTCCCCTGGAGCCGCCGAAGGCCAAGAGGTTGGCACGTCCTCCGTTGGAGCGTCTTGAGAACCTAGCCGGCACTTTCGGCGTGCCGGCTAGGGGCCAGGTGCTTCTCCCCATCATCGATCGGCTACTTGAGCCGGTGCGATCCGGCGATGATCCGGAGCAGGTGAAGGAGGTCCTGGAGGGATCTCGTCAGGCCCTTGTCGATGAGGCCCTGGCCATGCATCAGGAGCGCGAACGGTTTAACCGGCAACTCCGTGAGTATGAGGCAGCCCATGGTTTTACTCCTGTGGTAACCCGGCCTAGCCGGATAGATGAGGTTAGAACTAGAGGTAGAGATCTCAACACTGAGCTAGAAAAAGGTGCTAGTGATAAGGGTCATACTGCAACTAGTACTGTACCTAAGGTAATTTATAGCTCTCCAGTGAAAAACCTTAGAGCAGCAGCAGAGGTAGCTAAGGACCTATCTAATTTATCCGGCGAAGCACTGCGTGAGAAGCAAGCCCGGCTTAACCATCTTCTGTCTGAAGCTACCAAGCAGCAGGAGGCCTTCAAGAAGGCAAACCCGGGTGTCGGGGCATCCCAATACGTTGTATCGGCAGGAGGTGCCGGTGCAAGGTCGAGGGGGTAAGCTTCGTCCCCGCATCCAAGCGCCCGGCGCGCCGGAAGTGTGACCTCTGGCCGTCGGGACAAGCAGATCCAGGTGTATGATCCGGCAATCGCCGGAAAGCAGGCGGTGGTGCAGAAGAGTGCTGGCCAAGCTGACAAGAATGTCGGCAGCAAGAAAGCCGGTCAGAATGTGCCGGCCAGGCAAGGAGCAGCTTCGGCCGGTGGGGGCTGGAGTAACAGTGCAGCCCGGCGCCAGCAGCAGGGCGGCGGACATGCGGTGCAGCAGCAAGGTACGGGTCAGCCGAGACACCGTGAAGATGATGGAAATTCCGCCCTGGCAAGGACGGGATATCAGCAGTAGTACCAGCAAGGCCAGCAGAATGAGCAGTGCCAGCCGGAACAGCAGCAGCAAAAGATGATCGCGGGCCCAATTGCGTCCCGGCTCAGACCTCGGTCCTTGGCGGCAAATGATGCGCGCTTCAAGCTGGACAGGATTCACCAGTCAGAGTTGGTGGAGAGACAAGGAGCTCCGGGTCCTATGTGCTTTGGATCCCGAATTATGGGTGAGCCGGTGCCTTACTGTTTTCAGCTCGCGCGTGGCGCGAGGACATATAACGGCAGTACAAAGCCAGAAGATTGGTTGGAGGACTACTCCACTGCAGTGAACATTGCCGGAGGAAACCTCCGGTGGGCGGTGCGATATGTGCTGCAGATGCTTGAAGGGCCAGCCAGGATATGGCTGAATAATTTGCCGGCCGGAAGTATCAATGGCTGGGTTGATTTCGAAGAGCAGTTTGTGTCAAACTTCACCAGTACGTACAAGACACCCAACCGCCCGCAGCAACTAGCTAGCTGCGGCAAGGAGAATATGAGACTGATCGTGACTACCTGACCAGGTGGTGCATGTTGCGCAATTCCTGTGAAGGAGTTGTGGAGCAGCAGGCCATCATGTGGTTCGCTCATGGGTGCCGGCATGGCACCATGTTGTGGCAAAAGCTACAGAGGTAAATGCCGAACACGTTGGCCGAAACAATCAAGATTGCCGACAGTTATGCATTGGGAGATCCCATGCAGCCCACCCTTGATTCACAGGGACAGGGGCAGACCCAGCGGAACAATAGCAACACCGGGAGACCGGGGCAATTCTATCATCCTGATAACCGGAATAAGAGGAGAGATGACCGGCCGGATTATCGGTATGGCTCGGCACAGGTAGCGGCCGTGGAGGAAGAGCAAGGGGGCGCCGGCAGTAGCCAGCGTCCGAGATATGAGGGCTATCAGCAGCCTTAGCAGCAGCAGCAACAACCGCAATAGCAAGCACAGCCTTTCCAAAAAAAGAATGTCTGGATCAACAAGAATGCCGGCGGTGTCGCCGGTCAGAAGAAGCAATGGCCAAAGTATACGGTGGGTTTGGCCATGGACAAGCCTTGTGTGTTTCACACATTCCAGCCGGGTAAGCCGGCGAATCATTTGACCAGAAACTGTTCATGGTTGGACGACATATTGGCCAGTCGTGTAGGTCCTTTTGGGCCGGCTAGGCCACCTATCCCGGCAGCTCCATCACCATTGACAGGTGCAAATACAGTTGCAGTCCTGCCCAGGCCGGTTAATCCTGGGAATCAGAGTAATGCCAAAAATGCCGGCGTAAATCAAGTAGATCAGAACTACAACCCGGAGTACTACGCCGGAGGCCCAGCAGCGGGCCGGAATGAGTACAAGGAGCATGATTAGAGCTACATGGTCTTTGAGACCGAAAGAATAGACAAGCAGAGCTTGTACCGGCGGTGTTTGGAGGTGAATGCCGTTATGTCGGTAGTTCCGAAGCTGATGTACTGGTCTGACCAGGCCATTGGCTGGGACAGGGCAGATCATCACAGGATCATGCCAAACCCCGGCGGGTATGCTCTGGTGATGGATCCGACATTTGTCGGGCCAGCTAACAATGTGAGGTTCAGCAAGGTCCTCATTGACAATGGAAGCAGCATCAACATCATGTATCGAGATACGATGCAGAAGCTGGGTATCAAGGAAAATATGCTGGAGCCAAGCAAGACCACATTCCACGGCATTGTGCCGGGACTTTCATGTGCGCCGATGGGCAAGATCCGGATAGATGTCATGTTTGGCAACCGAGATAACTGCAGGGTGGAGAACCTCATGTTTGAGGTGATGGATCTGGATAGCCCCTACCATGCTTTGTTGGGTAGGCTGGCACTGGCGAAGTTCATGGCCTCTACCCATGTTGCGTATCTGAAGATGAAAATACCGGGGCCCAAGGGAGTGATCACCATCATTGGTGATTACAAGCACTCGATGGCATGTGCCACGGCTGGATCTAATCTGGCCGAGACTCTGATCATTGCAGAGGAAAAGAAGAGGCTCAAGCGAGCAGTGGAGATAGTAGAGACAGTCATGGCCGGCACACCTTTGCCGGGCATGACAAACCCAAGTGGCGGCACTTCTTTTCAAGTGGCCAAGGAAGTCAAGAAGGTGCTTCTGGACGAGGTTTTCCCAGAGCGCTATGCCCTCAAGGTGTGCCGAGGGAGCTGGCTGAGCACGCATTGCATGTAAGATCGGATGCAAAACCGGTGAAGCAACCGCTCCAGCGGAATGCGGATGATAGGAGGAAGGCAATCTGGGAGGAATTGGCCAGGCTCCTGGCCTCTGGCTTTATCAAGGAAGTACTGCATCCAGATTGGGTGTCTAACCCGGTTTTGGTGGAAAAGAAGAAGGATGAGCCAGCCATAGTAAAAGTATGGCGGATGTGCGTTGATTACACCAACTTGAACAAGGCATGTCCTAAAGATCCATTCCCGCTCCCTCGGATCGATCAAGTGATTGATTCCACAGCCGGATGTGAACTGTTATCATTCGTAGATGCTTATTCTGGTTTTCACCAGATCCCTTTGTATGAGCCGGATCAAATAAAGACATCCTTTATTACCCCGTACGGGGCTTATTGCTATCTCACTATGCCGTTCAGTTTAAGAAATGCCGGCGCAACTTACCAGAGGTGTATGCAAAAGTGTCTGCATGACCAAATAGATAAAAATGTGCAGGTATATGTCGACGATGTCGTCATAAAGACCAAGGAGAGTAAGACTCTCATAGATGACCTCCACGAAACCTTTGCAAACCTAAGGAGATTCCGGATGAAGTTGAATCTGGCTAAATGCACCTTCGGTGTGCCGGCAGGCAAGCTACTTGGTTTCCTGGTTTCCAGCCGGGGTATCGAGGTGAATCCCGGCAAGATTCGTGCCATAGAGAGAATGAAGCCGCCGACGGATTTGAAGGAAGTACAGAAGTTCACTGGGTGCCTTGCATCCCTGAGCCGCTTCATAAGCCGGTTGGGAGAAAAAGCGTTGTCGTTATATCAATTAATGAAGAAGTCCAACACATTTGTCTGGACAACGCAAGCAGATGCGGCTTTCAAGGAGCTGAAGCAGATGTTGTCAACAGCGCCGGTGTTGGCATCTCCGATGCCCAGGGAACCAATGTTGCTCTATATAGCGGCGACCAACAGAGTTGTCAGTGCAGTGGTGGTAGTGGAGCGAGAGGAAGGAGGCAAAACCGTGCAGCGGCCGGTATATTATCTGAGTGAAGTCCTTTCCACCTCGAAGCAAAATTACCCACACTATCAGAAGATGACTTATGGGGTCTATATGGCGGCCAAGAAGCTCAAGCATTATTTTCAGGAGCACCCAATTCGGGTAGTGGCTGAGGCCCCTATTTCAGAAATCATAGGCAACAAAGATGCCAGTGGTAGGATAGCCAAGTGGGCAATAGAGTTGTCACCATATACCCCTCAGTATGACAAAAGAGATACAATAAAGTCATAGGTGTTGGCTGATTTCTTCATTGACTGGGCAGAGATACAATATGAGCCGCTGTTGCCCGATGCAAACTATTGGAGGATGCATTTCGATGGGTCCAAGACAATTCATGGCTTGGGGGCCGGCATAGTTCTCACTTCACCCAAAAATGACCAGCTCAGCTATGTTCTGCAGATCCACTTTGCAGCATCAAATAATGTGGCGGAATATGAGGCACTTGTGCATGGCCTGAAGGTGTCTAAGGACATAGGTATTCGCTGGATTATGTGTTTCGGTGATTCTGACTTGGTGATTCAGCAATGTTCCGGCATATGGGATGCACATGATGCAAACATGGGCTCCTACCATTTCCTGGTGCAGCAGTTGAGTGGATACTTCGAAGGTTGTGAGTTCCGGCATGTTCCCCGGGCTCAGAACGAAGCAGCCGATACATTGTCCAAGCTGGGATCTTCCAGAGATTCAATCCCGCCCGACATTTCGCTGGAGCATCTGAGGAAGCCATCAATCAAGCCCTCGCCGGAGTCATCGTCCATATATGTTCCGCCAAGCCCAGAGAATGTTGTTCCAATGGAGATAGACACCGGAGCTAGTTCAGATAACCCGGGGACTGCTCTCTCAGTCCCGGGGACTAGGCCGGCATATGCAGTGAGTGCAGTATTCCGGAGCAGAAATAAAGGCAAGAGTAAAATGTACCAAGAGATTGTGCCAGAATACCCGGGGACTGCTCCGGCATACCCGGGGACTGATCCACTAGTCCCGGGGACTTCGCAGCCCAGGGAGATCGATTATGTGTCGGTCGAAATGATGGAGATAGATCAGGCAGTGTTCACTGTCAGGGAAGTGCCCTCATGGGCGCGTCCTATCATGGATTTCTTAGTGGATGGTCAGGTGCCGGCGGATGAAACTGAGGCACGCCGGGTTACAAGGAGATCCAAAGGGTATACCATCATAAACAAGGAAATATACAAGAGAAGTGCCACCGGAGTATTGCAGAGATGTGTTGAATCTGCAGAAGGCCTGGAGATGCTCCGGGAAATTCATCAGGGGGAGTGTGGTCACCACGCTTCGTCTAGAGCATTAGTGGCGAAGGTATTCCGGCATGGGTTTTACTGGCCGACGGCACTGCAGGAGGCCGAAGACTTGGTCCGGAAGTGCAATGGGTGTCAAAGATATGCCCACCAGATTCATCAGCCGGCGTCAGCGTTGAAGATTATCCCGATAACCTGGCCCTTTGTTGTTTGGGGCCTGGATATGGTCGGGGCTTTTAAGCCGGCAAGAGGAAAGATGACCCATATCCTAGTCATGGTGGACAAGTTCACCAAATGGATTGAAGTGAAGCCCATAAGCAAGTGTGATGGCCACACAGCAGTGAAATTCTTAAAAGATATAATCTTGAGGTATGGTGTTCCTCATAGCATCATCACTGACAATGGGTCAAACTTTGCCCAAGGGCCATTTGCCAGATTTTGTGAGGAGGTGGGAATCCGGCTGGACATTGCATCGGTCGCTCACCCTTGTACCAATGGCCAAGTAGAGAGGTCAAATGGACTAGTGTTATCCAGCATAAAGCCCCGATTGATAGAGCCACTGGAGAAAACTCCGGGATGTTGGCTAGATGAATTGCCGGAAGTGCTTTGGAGTTTGAGGACAACTCCGAATAGGTCAACAGGATATACGCCATTTTTCCTTGTGTATGGAGCAGAAGCTGTGCTCCCAACAGATGTAATACATGATGCACCAAGGGTTGTGCTATATACCGAGGAGGAGGCTAAAGAAGCCAGAGAAAATGATGTTGATTTGCTGGAAGAAGCAAGAGAAATAACACTATCAAGAACTGCGGTATACCAGCAGAACCTCAGACGCTATCATGCGCAGAAAGTGAATCCAAGGATATTCCAAGAGGGAGATCTAGTGCTCCGGCTAAGGCAAGGCACAGCGGGCCAGCATAAGCTAACTCCTCCGTGGGAGGGGCCATTCATTGTGAGCAGAGCTCTGCACAATGATGCTTACTATCTTATAGATGCACAGGCCCCCAAGAAGGACAAGGCGGACAGGTCCGGAGAAGAAACCAAGCGACCATGGAACATAGCCCTACTCCGTCCCTTTTACTCCTGAGCAGCATAATGTATGTATTTCCATTTTGCTTTGTGTGCCGGCATTATGTGTCGGCACAAGACTAATGAATGATATGTCGGCATCCCGAGGAGTTCGGGCATTGCCTCCGGTATAAATATGTTGTTTAAATTCAGTTTTTCATTTATATGCCGGCTGGCTTGATTTGAATGTTTCCTGTGTCGGCCTAGTAGTGTGTCGGAACCAAAGGCCGCTCTTCAACTTAGCTGCTGTCCGGAATCCGGCTTCATGGCTAGCAAGAGTAGATGCCGGAGATTGTCTACACATGGAAAATGGCTAAGGAAATATAAAGCAAGCAAACCAACATTTATGATATCGCCAAAGTTAAAACTGGAAATGTCGGATGATTTGAAGTCTAAGTTTCAAAGTTCAAGTACTGTATGTTTAATGAAGCAACCTTGAGACTCATAAGTCAAAAGTCAAAAGAGGTAGACAAGTAGCCAAGGTTGTGGAGTTAGGGAAACAGGAAAACAAACTCGGTGACTTAGCCGAAAGATGATCCGGCATTGATAAACCAGCAAACCAAGTTAAAACTTGTTCAGGTAGCAAACCAGAGGGAAATTAAACGTATATATTACATCTGCACCCGGCATACCGGGGATCTAATAAAGCTTACAGTTTTTGATACTGCAAAGTTCAAGAGGCCGGGGTGGAAGCAGAGCCGCCGGCGGGTGGAGCTGTGGCAGTAGAGACATCGGCTTCAGGTGTGCCGGATCCAGCAGACGGAATGGAGCCATCACCTCCGGCCGGGACAGAACCCTGTTCCGGAACTTCAGTGTTGGCTTCTTCAGCTTCTTCTTCGTCTTGGCTGGAGTCGGAGCCCTCAGCGTTGGCAACGTCCTTGGCTTCATCCTCATTCTTCTCTGGTTCGCGGATGTCCCGGACAAAGGCTTCGGTGTCGGCGTAGTCCACATAGCTGTGGGCCAATACCTGCTGACGCCGGATGTGTTCCGGATCCGTGGTCCAGATAGATCCTTCGCGCACAGTACGCAAAGTCTCTAAGTCGGCCTTTTCGTACCAGGAGAGGAAGTAAGTGAGAGCTTCATCAGCTCCCACCCTTGCGCCGGAATCCCGCCATTCTCGAAGGCGAACCTTGGAAAGCTGCAGATCATTGCCAAGATCAACAGGGTCAGTGGGCGTCCTTTGTCCCGGCCAGAGGGCGGAGTATGCTTCCTGGGCACCAAGGAAGAGATCTTTAGTATAGAAGGTCATGGCGTTCTTCCGGGCTTCCAGTGCGATCAGCTGCTCCGACATAGTCCAGTTGGAAGAGTCGACTGGGGCACCCCGGTTCACTCGGTCCACCTGCAGAGCCCTCTCAACGTCTTCGACGGAAGTAGGAAACAGGTCTGAAAGATGGCAAGCAGGTTAGTAAAAGGAATATGGGTCGGCATAAAGATTATGCCGGAAAAGATCTATCAGATAAGATGTGTCGGGCAGAAGAGGATTTGAGGCTTACTGGCGAGATCGACGTTGAGCCGGGCAATATCAACTTCCCATTTGGTGGCCTGCTCCTTCAAGCCATTCAGTTCTGCGTGGGCGTTGGATGCGTCGGCTTCTGAAGTGACGAGCAGCTCCTGGGCCTTCTTAAGTTGGCCCTCCCTCTGTTCCTTCTCCTCCAGAAGCTCAGTAACCCGGCCCTTCAACTGCTCAACTTTAGCTTTGTGGGCGGCATCCCGCTCGTCCAACTGCTTGGCCACATCCACCGAGGATATGCAGTCCTGGTGGCGTGCCTCCAATGCAGCTTTCTCATCTGCAAGGATTTGAACTTAGAAGAATGTGAAGATAAAAAACAGTGACAAGAACTAAAGGATTTGAAGTACAAGTTGAGTAGTAAAAGATCAGCAGAATCCAGCATACCGGTCAGTTCCTTCACCCTCTGGAGAAGCGCGGTGACTTGCTCTTCAGTAGTAGCTGAAATATGTCGGTAAAGGGTTATGTGTTGGCAAGAAAAATATTCTGAAGTAAAAGAAGGCAAGGCATCCGACATATATGGATATGTCGGCTGAGTTTACCTTTCTGGCGCAGTTCCAGCCGAAGCTTGCTATGCGCGTCAGATAACTTCCGATGCTCGCACACCAAGTCATGGTACATGTTGGCGCGGGCGTTGTTCATGCGCTGCAAAGTGTTAGGATTTGAAAGGTTATGAGAGAAGTCTAACATGTCAGTACAATTGAAGATTATATGAAGGGTTCATTCTGTTGAAGACCCGGCACAGGTGCTGCGCACCTATCCCGGCCCTCGGTGACTAGGATTTGAAGCTCGAATCGAGCTTATATCTCGGTCAAGAGGATTTGAAAATTGCCTAAGTTGTTAGTTTGTTAAAGACCCGGCACAGGTGCTGCGCACCTATCCCGGCCCTCGGTGACTAGGATTTGAAGCTCGGATCGAGCTTATATACCGGACAGTTAATTTGAAAACAGCTAAGTGCAAAAGGTATTGGAAAATCCCGGATGTCCGTATCCCGGACAGCCGACATTTTCGGGGACTGGGGATATATATATAGAAAAGACTTACGTTGGTGGCATCGGCCAGAAGGTGAAGTCTTTGCTGGATGCTGAGGAGCTCGCTGGCAATAGGAATGGGCTTCGCGGCCAGGATATCAGCAGGATTGCCAGTAGCCGAAGCTTCGGCCAACTTCTTATTCTTGGAGTCAGCAGTGTGCATACTGTCGGCGTCATTCCACTTGATGCAGTGCTCCTTAAGAGATCCAAGGCTCTTGTCACTTTTCGTCAGCAGGGAGACACGGCCCTCAAGTTCCGGCGTATCAAAGAAGCTGGGCCTAGCTGCTGCCTTGCCAAAATGAAGTGCCAGGGCAGAGCTGGGCCGGGCTGATGCTTTAGCAGGTGCAGTAGCAGCGGATTGTGTGCCGGACTTGGTCGGCTTGATCTTGAGAGTGCCGGACTTGACCGGGACAGAGGTCTTGTCCGGGGCAGAGGTCTTGTCCGGGACAGAGGTCTTAGCCGGGACGGAGGTCTTGGCCGGGGCAGCGGTCTTGGCTGGGGCAGAGGTCTTCGCAGCAGTTGGAGTCTTGGGCGCTGGTTGTTCCGGCGCGGCAGGTGCAGCTTGCCCAGCAGAAGCAGGTTCCGGGATAGTCCGGACTTCTGGTACTCCGGGGCCCTTTCCTTTATTATCTATGTCGGCGCTCATGTCGCCTGCGCCGGCATCTTCAGTAGTCCCGGCGCCGCTGGTGGGCGCGCCGGCGTGAGGGGCATCTTGTTGGGCTCCTGTGTCCATGTGGACATCAGAGGCCGAAGGATCCTGTTGAGCCCCCGAGTCCATGTGGACGTCGGGGGCAGAGTTGTCTTGCTCCGGCGGAGGGTCATCCTCCAAGTTTTGTAAGAAAAATATAATTTTTGTGACCTGTGTAAAAAAGACAATTTTTTATGCTACAAAATTACTATTTACGTAGCAGTTTTTATCTTTTTGCACAGACCATAAAAATGTCTTTTCACATTAAAACTTTGGTGGATGGACATAGAATGTTCAGATGCATACCAGGAATTTTTTGTTCAATTTTTTCGATTTTTTGAATACATTTAAAATGTATTTTCATAATAGGTGTATTTGCTCCTATGAGCCAAAACACCATATCCGGGTATGCTACTTATATTCAAATATATTTCATTTTCTCTTATACTGAGTGATTGTGTTAGAGTCATATATAGCGTTAATGTCTAGGGATCTATTTTGGTTTTGACATCATTTTCTAGAGTTTGCTCTACCGCAAATTCTTTTTGTCCTTCCCCACTGGTTGATGGAATCACTAGCATAGCATGGCACGTGAGCTTCTTCGGTCAACAAGGCAAATGAAATGCTTCCTATCTATATTTTTCGCTAACTATTTCTTAGTTCAATTCAGACTTTATTGAGTCATACGAAAAAACCTATTTCACGGTCCACCTAGGGACGGTCATTTCTGGTTTAACATTTACATTTTACTTTCATTAAAGAAAAATCTTTTATCTGTTTGTCGCCCATGCTTGCCACGTCGATGGTGGAGACGTCACAATGAGGGTGCTCACCGCTATGCCCACGCCATTGCTGCAACCGACACCACCGGAAGGTGAGATGTCCAAGACATGACGATGGAGCTTGTGCAACAATGCTGCACGCTAGGCACTCCTCGCTCATGTCTAGTAACCTACTCTAAGTCGGCTTAGTCTTGGAGTTCAATTAATGTGTGACAACTACCTCCAGCAAGCCAAGATGACACTATCAGCTAAGAATAGTCACAATATAGGAGTATTATATATGCCATATAAGTAAAAATTTAATATGGTATAATAATTAATGAAGAGAGAGACGAGAGTGGTTACCATATCATGATACGTAAAACAAGAAAATGTATTAACAAATAAATTATGTTGCAAGTATGATATTACTCCCTCCGTTCGGAAATATAAGATGTTTTAGTTTTGTGAAGTGAGTGTATCTAGACACCTTCTAGTGTATAAACTTATACACTAGAAGGTGTCTAGATACACTCACTTCACAAAACTAAAACATCTTATATTTCTAAACGGAGGGAGTATCATATAAGGAAAAAGATACGGTGAGGCGGCGCACCAGCGGCTCTCCCGTACGACGCGCCGCGATTCGTGAAAAGAGGATCGCGTCCTGCGTGGGCTCCACAAACCGCTCGTCCACCTTATCCTTATCCCGTTCACAGTCACAGAAACACAGACTCCTCCTAGCCGCACAATTTCCACTCTCTCTCTCTCTCGGTAAAACAGCCATGGTGCCTCCTAGCCTCTCAGTCTTAGGGATGTTCAGGAGTGCTTCGCCGGAGAGGCGCGAGGAGAGGAGGTCGCCGCTGATGACCATGCATCGGGGGGCGACGCCGCAGGCAGCGAGAGGCCGCCGCCTGCAAGCGTGAAGTGGAGGCGTCCATCTTCGAACGCTAGGAGGCCGCCGTCGAGCACGCAGCGGGAGGCCGCCGCCTACGAGCGCGAAGAGGAGGCGTCCTTCTTCTAGTGCCGGGAGGCCGCCGTCGAGCACGCAGCGGGAAGACCGCCGCCGACATGCGCGAGAAGAGGCGTCCAGGAGGACATCGCCGACAAGCCCGCAGCGGGAAGAGCACCGCCGAGCACGCAGCCGGGACTCCCGCCGCCGTATAGCGCGAGGGGGAGGCTGCCGCCGTCGAGTCCGAGGAGAGGCTGCCGCCATCGAGCACGAGGAGGTCACCGATGACCAAGCACATGGAGGCGTCCGTGCCATGAAGAGTCTGGCGACAGGCGCGTTGCTTGACAAATTTTTCCTATTCCTCTACATCCTGATCAGCCATGTTCTTATTTTTCAATGAGATGCATGCGAGCTTAATATGGAGTGATTCCTAGTTTTCATTTGCCTTTCTATTGAGGACGATGGATTTATCGAATCACAGTTGAGATTTTATGAACTCATCAATCCCGCAATTAGTACTACTACCAATTAAATCTGGCAATTAAACTTAATTATTATGGTAATTAGAACCTAATTAATATGGTAATTATTAGAAGTTGACCCGGCAGGAGTGGGCCCAATAAATCTGGCAATTAAGCATTTTAATCTGGCAATCAAGCTTAATTAACCTGAAAATTAAGCTTAATTAAACTATAACCTGATTATAATATGGCAATTTGTTATCGGTTGAACCTAACAATTGAATCAGGCAGTTAGGCCTAATTAATCTCTCAATTACACATAATTAATCTGGCAATTATAAACACTACAGATTTTTTGTGATCTCAATGCTGTATAGAAAATGAGTGATACTTATCTTAGTGTGCTAGTAGTACCAGATATTCTGTAGACAGTAAAACACACCGTAGTAGTTGACTGCAATGAACACTGCAAAATCTTGTCAGAAACTCCATCAGCACATGTGGATGAGAACTTTTTCAACTACTTAATTTTACTCTTTTTTTAACTGTACTTAATTTTAGTCTTCACAAGCGACACATGCGTGCAGAGGTAGCATGGTCGTCAAAAGGAAAATGAAAGCCACCGTACGGGGAACTGACACAACTGGGCCGTCCTCGCGCGTAGCCAGATAGGCCGCCGCACGAGAAGGGCTTCTGTGCGGCGCCGCTGCGTAGCAACGTCCATCATATAATACTATGCATTACAGTGGTGATATCATATACTCTCTTCGTTTTAAAATATAAGATGTTTTAGTTTTATGAAGCAAGTGTATTTAGACATCTTTTAGTGTATAGGTTCATTTGAATATACACACTAAAGCATGTCTAAATACATTTGTTTCACAAACCTAAAACATCTTATATTTTAAAACGGAGGGAGTAGTAGTTTCATATGTATAATACTAGTATATGATACTATGCATTGTGACTAGTCGTTGTGATGACATTAACTTATAAAAAATAAATAGCTCTTCCAAAGCAGAAACAATAAGTTACGTAATAGTTATACTTGAGAAATAGCATGTCGATTGGGGCCTTTCATTTATAGAAATCGATGGTAAGCAAGCACCGTCATGCACGGTTTAAACATCATTGGTATTATGGTATAGAAGGATACAAAAAACACATACATCATACTTAAGAAATAACATGTTGATTGGGACCTTTCACATTGTCAATCGCTGGGCAATGCCCCATGTAAACCGTCATTACTACAACACGTCTTAGAATAAATTTGATGGAAATGAAATTTCAGTAAACAGAAGTCATTATTGATAGTCACCTGGCAAGCAGATGTAGAGAATATAAAGAAATACATTACACATAGTAATGACTATTTAGATTTAGAGTAAAGCATTTTGCTCCATACAAACAAACGAACATAAGGTATTTCGGGGTAGATAGGTCTAGCTAGCTCTGTGATATGTACAAACAAACGACGAAGTCTACAATCCATACATGTACGTATAGTAGCAGCAAGGAACATAACTGACTATATTACATGAGTGCAGCGTGATGGTAAGTTCTTGCCAAGTTAATTTTTCTGCCACCCGGCTTTCCACATCGACTACTCCATAGGCTGGTTATTCTGTAAACAAACATAATGAACACAATAGGAATAGTCACACCATGTGGTGACAAAGGCCATATCCAGATAATTGGCAGCCATATATGGTAGTAGAGCAAAGAGGGAACATATGTTACACATGACGATCACTGATATGTTCTGCAATAACAACCTGCACTTAGATACACTTAAATATGGTAAGGGTGGCATCTTGTGAGACCTGGTACGTACAACTCAAACCAGATAGGCATTACTTACACTTTGCAAGTCTGAGATAATTGTGAGGACTTCTATGCACATATTAAATAAAGTAGCATGTGAAAATAATATCATGGAGCCATTTAGCTGATTTACTCAAGGATAATTGTGAGGCCGTCTATGCACATACTTAATCAAGGACCTTTGCCCATTATTCATGATTTTCTCAAGGATATTCTTTTGGCAATGTCCTTCCACACACTACATCGTCGTCAGTTCCATCTCGTGGAATAAGCCTAATTAAATATGGCTCGTTGTGTCAAAGTGACTGCATTGTGCTTAGAATAAAGAGAAACAATATCAAAATCCCTGCCTCATTTTGAAGATGTACAATTCAAGCAACTGAGACATTTTCTGCTGCCAGACTACCCTGATCACTATTTCAGTAGAAGGTTAGATTGGGAAGGTAATTTGTAGTGCATGGAAGGACAGTGACAAAGGAAAACCATGTATTCAAAGAATACTTAGCTACAACATGTATAATGAAGGCAACTTTGTACCAAATCCCAGCGTACGGAGCACCTTGAAGAGGATCCCCCAGGAAAAGGAGTCGAAGGAGCATGCAATGTACAGCTTTGAGCATCACCCTAGGTTCCTTGAGCTATGTAACAACCAGCCGTCCGCTAAACCAACATAAAAGTTGTTGTGGATGCAACGCTTTCGAATGAAGGCACATTAGTTAGTATCCACCAGCGAATCTAGCTGAGGGACAGCCTTGATGCCAAGATCTTTGCCACAAGTTTGGCAAAGATGTGGATCGGGCTAATGGGACGGTAGTCACCCAGAGCAACCGTGTCAAGGCGCTTGGGGAGCAATATCAACAGGTCCCGGTTTAGTCCCTCGAATCCTCGCCCACACATCGTGAAGAGCTTGTCGAATGCAGCCATGACATCGCCCTTCACCGTGTCCCAAAAAATCTGTAAGAGCTCCGCCGTGAACCTGTCCGTCCTGGCGCCTTCCCGTGAGGGAGTCACCTTACCACATCCCTGATCTCCTCCTCGCAGAATTCCCTTTCTAGGTCCGAGAGGTCCTCCATGCATAACCCTAGAAAATCTTGATCGAGCGAGAACTCCCAGTCCACCAAGATGCCCAAGAGCCCCTCGAAGTGGTGGAAAGCGGCCTCTACCATAGGTGCATGATCTGAGACCACCGCGCCATCCACCTAAAGGCTTCGGACGACGTTCTTCTGCTACCTATACAAGGCATGTTGGTGGAAGAAGGTTGTGTCGGTGTCACCCTCGCGCAACCACGCAACCTTGGCCGTCTAGCGGGCCATAGTGCGCTCCAACAACGCAAGCCCAAGGTAAGTGTGCTTGAGCCACAAGCGGAGTGCATGCTCATCCGAAGATAGATGGTGCGACTCCATCGCCAGATCCAGCCTATAAACCACATCCGCGCTGTCATGAGCTGCAATTTGTGAAAAACCGTTTAATAGTAAACTTCTTTCTACAACTTACTACCCTCTGTTGTCTCTGGTCTTTTTTCACTCAGAATAGGGCTCCGTGAGATTGGTTCCAATAGATAGGATATTTTCCCTAGAATAAGAGATAAGATATTATTCGCCATATTGCGGCAATTACTTGTAGGCTGCGTGCATGCATGAGTGCCATCAGGGTGAATTTGCACATAGCATTTTGGAAATCAGAGAACTGAGTTAGTCGGCATGTGTATGAGTGAATCATCACCTTGACTAATGGTAAAGTATATTGTTTACGTCAATCAGCATAATATTCATGAAGCTCCACCACGAGGAAACATAGCTAGCTCGGGTCTTTAATTAATTCGGATACTTTTCTATTGATCCAAAGGCCCATAATGTCGCTCGACTACCCGTACTCATCAAGTCCTCAATCAACACATAAACATGTATGAAGCTGGATGTGTGACAAGAATCTTGCTATATTTTGCCCAATGTCTTGTATCAAATAAAGTTCAGGACCATATACATAGTTCTATAGCAACAATGTGAAATGGTTGACACATGCTACCAATTTCCAATGCCGATCTCCACTAGCTCGCTTGTATTTTGTAAAGCCAATGTGTATGTCTCGATCGTGTTTAGTTATATTACTATCGCCTAGCAGGAAAGTGGTTTGATACCTAATTTTTCCTGGCGTGCTCAAGTGCAAGTCTTTTCACACAGGGAGGCAAGCATGATGAGCCTTTAAACAAACATTTTAAGATAAGTGGGAATCTTTTGCTCCTATCGGAGTCATGCACGACAACGAGTTGCTAAATGGCACAAACACGATATCTGTTGCTGATTTGCCAGTGAATTAACAATGACGGTGTTGTTGTTTTAGTAGTGTAATATAATGCGGCCACATGCCTCAGCTAGCTGGCGGAGTCTTTTGGATGTTTTACGCTAGCTTAGGCCGTGGTAGTTGAGATCTGAACACTGCCGCACGCCGTCTGGGCAGAATCTTGCGCACCATTTCTAAACGTTAGCTTAGAGTAAAGGGAGAGGATTGTAGCTACCAGCTTGATGGAGAGTAGTAGCTAGCTTAGCTAGGTATAGCCAGGCAACCAAGCCCGTTTGGATCCTCCATCAATGGCGCGCTACACAACCTTCTCATTCTTGGCGGCAGTGCTTTCGCCTGTGATCATGGCGGCAGCAGCACTCACGGTGCTGCTGCCACCGACCGCTGGAGCAGCTGCAGCTCCAGCTCCAGCCCCGATAGGGATGCCCAACTGCGACACCAACTGCGGCAACATGAGTGTGCCATACCCGTTCGGCTTGGGCCCTGAAGGGTGCTACTTGCCGGGGTTCAACCTGACCTGCGACAGGTCAAGCGACCCCCCTCGGCTGCTCCTTGGCGACGACACTCTTCAAGTCTCCGAAGATATCACCCCCGGGTGGCCCGTCCTGACCGTCGTGTGCACCGGCCTAGGTGGCATACAAACTGACGGCAACGGGCACGGCACCTTTGGCGGCGGCCTCAATGACGATGGGCCATATACGCTCTCAACCCATCTGAACGAGTTCATCCTGCTGGGCTGCAACTTGAGGGCGACGCTCAAGAATGGCAACATCACCATGAGCAGTTGTTCCTCCTTCTGCAACAAAGGGGAGGCATCCAGATTTACCTCAGGTTACTTGCCGTCAAGACTGGAGAGCAGCATGCTCTGCACCGGCATAGGCTGCTGCCAGGCGCCCATCGTCATTAACCGTGAGTTGCCCCTAGCGGAAGGAGGGAAGCTCGCCCACATCACGTCCTACGATGTGGAGCTCCAGCCGTTCGGATGGGACCTGCACAGTGTGGAGGACCAGCAGTGGCCGCCTCGTGTGTTCGTCGCGCAGAGCGGGTGGTTTGAGCAGAAGGATGTCTCGCATCAACTGTTGCAAAAGCACCCGTCCACGTCAATGGCAGTTCCTGTTTCGCTGGATTGGGAGGTCGTCCTCGACGTTGGCCATGGTGCGGAGCCTGCATATAGCAACACAACTTTTGGTTGTCCTACAGATGTAGCCAGCATCGTCTGCAAGAGCAACCACAGCCACTGCAATAAGGGTGCAAGAGGTGGCTATACGTGCTACTGCAAGATGGGTTACAGCGGCAATCCCTACATCGCAGATGGCTGCCAAGGTGCCGCTAATTAATTACCAAATTTTTCTTTACATTTATGCATTATTTGTATGTTACTTTGATGTTCTCTTCATCTTATTTTTCTTTCTTTGTTTCTAAATGTGACAAGCAACTATACTGATTCTAATTAGGATTTTCTCGATCATGATGCTACTTGCATTTGTGGTTGGCTCTAGTTAACTCATACATATGCAGATATTGACGATTGCAAGGAGATAGAATGGCAACAGTGCTACGGTGACTGTACCAACAATATGGGATCGTTTGACTGCCGGTGCCCAGCAGGAACACATGGCAACCCCACCCTGCCTGGTGGCTGCTTCAGTTCCTTTACAGGTATGTGAGCAACGCCGCAAATCAATTTGGGAGGATATTACAAATTGTAATTTTCCTTTCTCAATTTCAGTGGCAATTTAGTTCAGGTATTAATTGGATGCACTGAAACATTAAAAGATTTACTAGGGTTTATGTTAAACTCTACACACCATCGAATGTTGCATAAGATGAATATATATAACTGAAACTTAGTTAAGCTTAGAAAGGTGTAAAGCGCCAAGTAGTTGTATACTGAAAAAAGTAGTCTTGTATAAAGTGCAAACATACTTAGTAAGTTCAGAAAATTGCAATTCACCAACTAGTTGCTTATCATTAGGCTTGAACTTGACTTCTAAAATGTTAAAATATGCAACTGCCAGGCTGCTGTTCAATCAGAATATATTCTTAAAGCTGAATTCCTCTGATGGATTCGTTTTGGGGACTGTCCAACAACACTTTCTTATAACCTACGCTCAGCTTTGCGCTTGCTAACTGTATACTATTGGACTTATTCTATAGAGAAACTTTAAGACGCTTCTAAAAAATTCAGTCAATTCTAGATAATCCGGCCATTTACTATTCGGTATAATGGCTGGTCTGATCTATCACCGTGTAGAGGGAAAGAGGTAAGATAGATCTTTCAAGGCCACTGATGACTTAGCGCATCATTACTTACCGTCGATTGGCTGAGTTAGATGGAAAGAATATGTGCATAAAAGGAAAGAAGAAAATCTTCTTTAATATAGGCATGTATACTCAATGTCAAGTAAAATGTTTTAAAATTGTTTCTTTTGATTTGTTCAATTCAGAATTAATTATGTGATAAGAAGTTCTAAACTAAGTTTATCAAACATATGCCAAAGTATACCTTTCAATGATACTAAAACTATTATAGTGCACTCTTGACACACTTAAAACATTTTATCTCTAATCAAGAGTTGTTTGTAGCCCAGATCAAATATTTCCGTTCCGAGATATCATATTCTATTAAACCATCATTAGTGTCTGGCATGTAACATATTTAACATTTCATACTAGCGTATAACCAAGAAATTCAAAAATCAGGTACTATAATTTTTTGTTTTTATATACATTTTACTAGAGTATATGCAACATATAGCCATGTTATGTGATTCAATCCTAGATATCATGTGTACTTTTTGCAAGGCGTCAGTCACATGGAATAGACAAACTATTTTTTTGTATGAGCTTATAGAAGGATGGATGTGCTAGATTGACACTTTCCTATTTTTTGTGCCCCTAATTAGTGGGTGGCTAGTTTTCTTAACAAGATTTTCAACATAACCTTGGTGGACGTCTTAAGTCTAGTCCCTCTCCTACCTCTAGAATAGTAAGTTGGGTCGTCTTATAAGTGATCTATCTATAATATGTGGTGGACATAGCCTCAAAAGTAGGAACTAAAATGTTAGCAACTAGAAAATTGTAAAAAATATGGTTAGAAAAGAATAATTACCATGAACTGTCAACACAAAAGGTAGTTAGTTACTTGCATGCTCATATTTATTATCACCAGATGACCGCACAATATGTATGCTAAGCTAGATAAATATGAAAAACAATTGTCACATGAAGGTACAAAGTTAATTTGTTAGCAAGAAAAAACAAACCAATAAATTGTGATCTACATAAATATTTTTGCATTCTACAAGACACAAAAGAATAAAATCAATTGCAAAATATTATTCAGAAAGTGCATAGTTTTCAAACACGACAATCTCATACATAAACCTACAACATTGTATTATTTTTCAATTGATGAAAAGCTAAATCAATCAAAGTAAAGTCGAGTTTCATTGTTCCCATACTAGCCACACAATATCTCAAAGTGGACATGAGAAGCCAAGATCAGCTGTGTGCTTGCAAAAGAACCCAACTAATTTCGGCCTCCGAATTTATTTTTTTGATAAAGGGAATATATTAATATCGAAAGATACCAATTACACCTAGCCTCTGCAACAACGCAATACCTCCGAATAATGGGGTTGCAACATTTTGCACCAGGTAACTGCAGCGCGTCGTGCGGCACCGTGAGCGTGCCATACCCGTTTGGCATAGGCCCAGCCACGTGCTACTTGCCAGGGTTTAACCTCACCTGTGACACAAGCAACGACCCTCCGCGGCTGCTGCTTGGCACGGACGGCACCCTCCGAGTCGTTGAGATCTCCCTCCAGAACAACACCGTGCGCGTCTTCCGCACACACCCAATCGTTGATATCTCTGCCGGCATACTTGATAGTATGGACCCTTTCGACAGTTTCTTCACAGGAAATCGAGATGACGTGCCCTACTCGCTATCAGTCCGCAACGAGCTCATCCTCGTGGGATGCGGTGTTCAGGCGGTGCTACTTGGGAACGGCAACCCAACCATCCTCAGTGGATGCTCCTCCTTCTGCTCCTCCTCGAACGAGAGCAGCACCTCCACTACCGTCACACCAGCTGGCGGCGGCAACAACGACGACGACTACTGCTACGGCACAGGCTGCTGCCAAGCACGTATCTCCATGTCCAGGGACGGCATGCCCGCTCAACTGGGGATCAAGTGGATCGACCAGAACAATGTCGAGGACAAGACATTGCTGCCTTCCTACACGTTAATCACAGAGGAGGGGTGGTTCAGCAAGCGCCGGGTCTCCAACAAGGTGCGCTGGGAGCGCCGGTGGACAACATACGATGCGCTTGAGGTTCCAATTGTTCTAGACTGGGAGGTCTTGCAACCTGGCTTACGACGTCCAGCTAATGAGAGCTCGCAGCATCCTCCCAATTGCCCTGTGGAGGTAGCCTACATCTGCAAGAGCAAGCACAGCCTCTGCAAACCAGGGATCAGAGGCTATTTGTGCCACTGCAACGACGGCTACCACGGCAATCCCTATGTCATCGATGGATGCAAAGGTTAGCATGCCTATGTGCATGTACAGTTAATTTCCATCGCTGTTATCTAGTATATGAATGCATGGGATCTCTACATGTGATTAATTAAGTTTATTTTGCTATCTTTTTTACCTCCAGGTGACCGGAAATACTTTAAAGGTGAGCACAGCTGCAACAACTTCCTTGATTCATTTTGTTCTGTTAGCACAAAAAGGCGCCACAAATTACCTGAATAAGTTTGATGTTCCATTTATTTTATCTTGTCAAGTATACCCTGATTGAGAAAGTAACGATTGGACACATGTGCAAGATTACTTTGCATGGGGCATTATTAATATAGTGTATTTTTCAGGTATGAGCGCCGTTATAGGAGCTGCCAGTGGGGCTGGCCTCATTTTTCTCGTCCTTGCTGCATTCTTCATTTCCAACAAATTAAAATATAAGAGGGCTCAAATGATGAAGAGGAGATTTTTTGAGCAAAACCGGGGACAACTGCTGCGACAATTGGTATCGCAAAGAGCTGATATTGCAGAAAGAATGATCATATCATTAGAGGAGCTAGAGAAGGCAACCAATTACTTTGATAAATCCCGTGAGCTTGGTGGAGGAGGGCATGGTACCGTGTACAAAGGAATTCTATCCGACCTCCATGTTGTAGCCATTAAGAAACCAAAGAAGGTGGTTCAGAGAGAGATTGATGAGTTTATCAACGAGGTTGCTATACTATCACAAATCAACCATAGGAATGTGGTACAGCTCTATGGTTGTTGTCTTGAAACAGAAGTCCCAATGTTGGTATATGAGTTCATCTCCAACGGAACCCTTCATGATCATCTTCATGTCAAAGGACCCCGATCATTGTCATGGGACGATAGACTACGAATAGCAGTTGAAACATCAAAATCTATAGCCTATCTTCACTCAACGGCTTCAGTTCCTATCATCCATAGAGATATCAAGTCAGTTAATATACTCCTGGATGATACTTTAACAGCAAAGGTTGCAGACTTTGGAGCTTCAAGGTACATTCCAATAGACAAATCAGGAGTAACAACAATGGTGCAAGGTACAATAGGGTACATGGATCCTATGTACTTTTACACGGGACGACTCACAGAAAAAAGTGATGTTTACGGCTTCGGAGTTATGCTTGTAGAAATATTGACTAGACAAAAGCCATTTTCATATATGTCTCCTGAAGGTGATGGCCTTGTCGCACATTTTGTTTCCTTGTTTGGAGAAGGCAAACTGTCACAGATATTAGACCCACAGGTCATGGAAGAGGGAGGTCAAGAAGTCAAAGAAGTGATAGTGCTTGCAATAGCATGCATTAAATTAAGAGGAGAGGATCGGCCAACCATGAGACAAGTAGAGTTGGCACTGGAAACTATTCAATCACCCAAGCAGCTAGGCAATGTGGTTGTGACGAAATTTGGCAAGGATCGCATCACTTATTCATCAATGGAAGATGGAAGAAGCAGCCAGGCATGTAGCAGACAATATAGTACAGAGCAAGAATTTCAGTTGTCGGCAAGCTATCCTCGTTAGAAGTTCAATTTGGTTGTAAATACGTTTCATAAAATTCATGCATAGTCAATGGACATAGCTCTTATCTCCTTGCTCCTGTAGCACAGCTTTATTTCTTCTTCTTTTTTGGTCATCTCTTTGTACACACTACTAGAGAGATTAACACCAACAACAGGATATGTGGTTATCAATAGTCTAAATTTGGTCATTGGAGGGCTATAAGCCACAGAATGGTTGCTCTTCGCCATCGCTATTTGTGGTGACTTCTGGATGGTGAAGGCCGCGTCATCGTGAAATAAAAGTCTCATGGCTCTACTATCATCCTGGTGTGCTTGTCCTAGCTGGCAAGTCCGACACCAGGAGTTTGTGGTGTTTAGGACCTGCGGAACAACGATCCTCGACCTCGATCATGTCGATTGTTATCAGACACTTTGACCTGTCTTGGCCGCAGGGGAGATGATAAGTGTCGGGTGTGATTTGGTCAGAGTTTCTTGGTTTTTGATATTTTTATACACCCAAATTTCTTCACATATAGTATGGCGGCGAAGCAGCAATTCTATAACTTGCCTTGCAGGGTGTGTGTCCTGGCTACAGTGTCTTTAACGAGCTTAGGTTATTACCTATTGGAATGGGTCAGTCTGGCGGCTTATGAAAATCTTCGATGTTTTTTAGCTTGTCAGAGCTTGGTCTTCTGCATTTTTTTATCAGACTCATATGTGGAATATAGAGATGCAAATGTGAAGCTAGAGATGATGACTTCGAAAAATCTTGAAATAACTATTAGTTTTATCACATTTCTTTGTTGTTTTTTTCTTTCAATTTATTTGATCTAATGTACTCTGTGTAATAAATAAGGAAGCTAGTATACTTACAAAAGGGCAGCACTAGACATATATTCGGGGGATAGAAATGCCCACGTCCACCTTTCCTGCCGTTCGATCTCACTTAAATGTGAGATCTGGTCCGTGTGCGACCGTTGCAACATAACCCAACCCTGCACAACAAAAGAAGTGCCACCCTAGAATGCATTCAGTCAGACTTGCACCAGCATAAATTTAACATGCATATCACTGTGAACATCTATATTAGATAGATGAGAATGACATGTACATTTTTTATCCAATACACTTTGACATTATTGTAATTCTGTACTCTCTTTAAGATATACAAATCTGGTTATAATGATGAAGAGAAGTTACTGAGCACCATCCATACAAAAGAAATAAAGAAGTGCAGCTTTGTCTTGGTCGAATGTTTAAAACACAATGATACCTTCTAGTATAGTTTACTGAACTCCATGCTTGTGTAAGAAAGCATGTGAATATGCTTATTAGACAATCCAAAGGTACTAGCAGAAAACAAGTATTTTAGGATGGAAGATACCTATGCATTGATTGTTAATTTTTGTAATGCTGCCTGCTGCAGAGTCCTCCCAAATGTTCAAGCCTTGTGTTAGTCAGTAGCAACAATTATAAAGTTCTCTATATATAAGTGGGGAAGTTGAGGTCCAGGAAAGGTGAAAGCTTATTTATAGTGAAAACAAAGCCACAAACTCCATGCATATATCAACATATTATTTCCTCTAAAAAATACAAATGTTATGCTAGCCTTGCCTATTACTTAGTAAATATCCTAAATTTCTAAAATACAGTTATAACAATGGTGCGTTCACATCCTACCTCAGTATTTGGAAATTACCATTGCAAGACATGGCTACCATAGTATATAGTACCATGGTATATTGGCATTCTCTCTTATGAGGTAGCTGCTGTGCTAAAAGCTAGAATAGCAGGTATTTAGTAGCAGAGCAGGTAAGTATATAAACTACTAATGGACAATATAAAGATGAGAAGTTGAGAAGTGGCATGTGTACATACGAGAACAATAATGATGTTGATGGAAGCAATGGTCACTAGAAGTTACCGTTTGCAACGTCATTGTGTCCTGCAAGAGTGCATAGAGATTCTCTTAGCTGAACTCCTCAATGGTGCCACCATTTGGCTTCGTAGATGGTGGTAAATTTTCAACAGAATTAGACCCACCAGTCTTTCTCCTTGCCACAGAAATCTCCTGAAGAAAAAAAAAGTTCAGTCCATCATACTTGTGGCAGATCTTACATGACTTAATCCTATATGGAATACTCACCTCCCATATCCCTTGACCATTAACGTTATACTGAACTCTTAGAGTCACTATTAGTATAGTCATAATAAAGGCTGGTGTAGGGAACTAGGGACCCTAGCAGGATTACTAGACAACCATTGTTCTGGAGGCATTACGCACTCATTGATGTGGCAAGCATGGGGGATGATTCTTTCTATCGGCAAAGACCACTCATTCAAGTAACGTGGAGCAATAGCATATAATCAACTGATGGAAGCTGCAAGCCTATTCTTCGCGCTATGGGCCCAGCTGCAGCTTCCAGCTGCCATGCTCCAATCACTCGGACTGGCCTAAATAGCTGTCTGTCTCACATTCAAAGAACAGTATCGGTTTAGAGAGCTCCCAGCAATTTTATCCACATGGGTAAATTCTGCCACATCAGGAAGCTTACCTTCCGTTGTTCACCTACAAATGTCGGTCCGTAGAATGGCTTCCTATGAAATATAACAGGCCTGGAAACATAGACACGATGTTGAGTACGCTGGCAGCAGCATCCTCAGAGAGCGCAGAAAGTTGAACTCAACCATCCCCTGTCTTTTCGAGGTTCATCCGGCCTGTCACATACTCACAATTCACCTCCTGAGGCTTCTGTTCGCTTGCACACAAAAGTTCAAGTTTGTTCTGCTTCTTTCAACGGCAACAACTGAACCAGAGCACAAACTGACTGACTGACTGACACCTCCAATGGCAGAATGCTTCAGTCCCTGCGCAGCCTCGTCCTTGGCGTGCACCTTCTGCAACCATCATTTCGTCGAACACCTTGGAGGCAGCCAACCAACGCACCCGGGCAGCTGCAGCCACAACGCAGACAAGCGCACCCACCCGGCACCTCTCGACCAGCACATTCAACTGCCGCTGCAGCATTACCTGCAGAGCCTGCACGTAGCGTCGCCGGACCTGAGTTCCCAGCTCCTCCGGCCCGCCCCAGTCGTCGGCCCCGGAGACAGAGTCGTTAGATTGGGTGAAGGCAGTTGCAGCAGGGGCGTGCTGAGGGTAGTAAGCAGTAGATGGGTAGGCACGGGGTGGTTTGGGTGATTCGGAAATCGTCGGGGTCGGCGGCGGTCGCCTGTGTGGACAGCGCAGCAGCGGCGACACGAGACGAGAAGCCCTCCTCTGAGAAGGTTGTAGTCGTTCATGGCGCCGCAGCTGTAGGAAATTTCTTTGCAACAATCAAGATTACTTCATCTTTTCATAGGATTTAAGGGTTCCTTTGATTTAGAAGAAATACAAAGAAAAAGTAGAGGGTTAGGAATTTTTTCCTAGATGATGCTGTTAACTCCTTCGATTCATATAGGAATAATAGAAGGGAAAATTAAAGGAATTTTTCCTTCATATCTCATTTACAAGCCGAAACGTACAGAAAAAGAAAATGGAGTTAGACCTCATGCTTTGTTTCCTATGCATAAGAAACTAGGCTAGTTTTGTACATGTCGTCCTTTCTTATTCCTATGCATATGCTATTTCTATGATTTTCAATTTCTATGAATCAAAGAGGCAGATATGATATCTTAATCCTATATCTTTTCTATTCCTACGATTTTCTGCCATAGCATGAATCTTTTAGGCTTTTTTCTATTCATATGCTTTTCCGTTCTATGAATTTATTTTTTTCTATGAATTCATTAGCTCATAAGATTTAAGTAGGTGGGACGTTCCAATCCGATGAAGGGCGCAAATCGCCGTAGTTGTTTACCTCACTGTTATAGCGGCCACCTTGACATCTTCAATAGCAATGTTGGTGTCTTCGGATCCCTACTCAGGAGACCTCTGTGGGTACACTTGACCTTGCCAACTTCAACTCGTGTGATGACGTTGTATCTGGCATATATGACTGGAGAGAGCCAATGTATTGTAAAATGCCTTAATTCTCCGTTGATACTCATGTTAAAAAATTGTTGAATCAAAATATTTGTTCTAAACTCATGTATATTTGTAATTAGTGGTGTTGCTCAATCAGCGACATGAGCCAAGTTATATTTTTATTATATCTAGCCTACTTTTCTTTTCTCTTATGTTATATAAGAACCAAAGTTGTTTCACTTAGTTGCATGCTGATTAACTTTACTCAGTGGCATTCTTTTTTAGACAATATTAGAATATATTAAATTGTAAGGTTTTGGTTACAATCACGCATCACCAGCTCCAGCATGTAGTGACATCAGGGTATACTACATATATTATGGTTGAGGGATATAGCGTCTCCACGGCGCTCCACGGTCACGACACTATTCACATGAATAGCCTCTTATTGCTTGGATTGTTAAATTTTGATCCAACAGCTAAAATAGGACAGATGAAGGGTTGTCACTGTAGTTTTATAGCGTCGATTTTTTACAATAATTTTATGATACATCATGAATCAAAATAATAATACCAATAAACAGTCCGCTAAAGTGTCCACTGTGGTGACCCAGCATACCACTGCATATTATAGTATGCAAGTCGTTGATATAACACTTGCGGAACAAGCCTCCACAAATATTACATCCCTCAGAATGGTACAATAGAAACATTGCGGGCCCAAATACAAACTGATCATCATATTATTACAGACCCAAAGCGTGATGATAACGAAATGCTCCCGTAAAGAGAATACCTCAAGTGCTTAGTGTTTACAGCAACTGGAAAGCTTTAAATAATTAAACAGGTTAAGAACTCAACAACTTATTCTCATACTACAGTTGCTCGGTTCCTTAACTACGATCATATACTACTAGTTAGTCCTTCATTCTGAACCTTCGTCGGAAGACGCTCCGTAGCGTATGAAGTAATCCACGTCTTCGACTCCGCGAGAGAGATCTGGCTCCTCGTAGAAGATGTCCTGGCCTTCGATGGCGTTCAGAGTTGCCTCATCGAGCTCCTCGCAGTCTAGCAAGGGTTTAAGAGATTAGGGTGAGTAACGAGCGTTACCCATCAAGTTTCTTTAGAAAGAAGTTGTGTGATATGCACTATCTACAGCCACAGACCCAAAAGAGTCATAGGCCTATGCAAGGTTTTATCAATGTTTCTTAGAAGATTGCTTTTACTTAAGAAAACTATGCCCATCAGCCAACACAGGTAGTAGTGCCTTGAGAGCACCTTTCCTGCGGCGTTCGCAGCTCCTTCCCGAAACAAGGGGTAACATGTCACATCCGTTTACACTCTGCAGAGGTGTGTCCTTCCAAAAGAGATCAAAGCCTTGCTACACAACCGGGCATACATTCCCGTCCACACTTCCATGGTGTGGGGCCCAGTCATTGATCCAAGCCAATCACTGCCTTCTCTGCACAACGCATGCCCATCCAATTCACGCATAGCAGGTTATGCCCCTAATATTCACCCCCAACGATGAAGTACCTAGGCGCCTCTTGCGGACCATCATAGACACCAGTGCCGTGAGAACTTAGGTGTCCCACCCATATGCAAGTAGTCTCGCAAGATCTACCGCGATCGGCAACTGGCTGCCCGTTGACATGAGAACGAGAGAAGATACAGCTGACTTTCCCGTCCCATTCCAAGTCTCTTGGATGACACGGTTTTTACGGCGCTAGAATAACTATGGCATTGGTAGTTAGTCCTAGGTTTACTTTCCCGTGCAAGTGGAACCTCCACCACCACAATCTTACCGTGGTTCCACCTGCCAGCCCTCCTAGGTTATCACCACTGGTCGATAACCACTAGTCATATTACTTATGAAAATAGGTTTTCCATCCTTTTTGAAATGTTAGAGTTTGAAGTCAACATTTTGCAAGAAGTTTCAAAATCAGTGCAACCAAGAGGTATGAGCAAGATAAACTTGCCTTGTGACTGAAAGGTAATGGAGTCGGATACTTGGCGATGCTCCTGATCTCCTTGTTCTACAGAAATCCAAGCATTGTCCGGTAAGGACAATGTTTCAAGAAACAAATGGATGCTATGCACGATGACATGCAATGCATGGTGATTCATGGACTTTGTTTTCTTATTTGTGTGTTTTACCCAAGACTTGTTAGGGTTAAAGGATTCTTATAGAACACAAAGTTCTATTTGTGTGTTTTACCCTAATTATGTGTTAAGACAATTAATTAAGGTTTGAAATTAGATTTTAATTTATAAAGTTTTGTTGAAATTATTTGAAAAGGAAAAGGTTTAATTTTGAAAGAAGAAATTCAATTTTTAATATAAATAATAATTAAGATTTTAAAAAATAGAATTTAGATGCTTTTAAAATCTGATTTAAAGAATAATTCAGAAATATGAATTTATTTTGATATTTATTTCATTAAAGAATAAGAAATTGATTTATCAATGTTATTTGAGTTTTGAGTTTGAATTAAATTCAAAAAGGAATTAACATTCAAATTTGAATTGGAAATTTATTTGAAACAAATGGCCAAGGCCCATTTGGCCCAACTAGTCCAACTGGCCCAACCGGCCCACTTGGGCTCGGTTAAGCCGACCCGGCTCGGGTCTGGGTCGGTCAACCGACCCAGCCCAGCCCCCTCGCGTTCCTCTCTCTCCCCTCGAGCCTCTCTGGCGACACCGGATCGCCACCGCTGCCGCCTGGCCTCTCTGGCCAACTCTGGTGGTTTCCGCCATCGCCACCTTGGGCGAAATTCTCTCCTCCGCGCCCCCTTCCATCTCCACCAAATAGAATCGTCGGCCACCTCCTCTCCGAGGAGATATGGGTGATCTCTCCTCTCGGGATCTACCGCCCCCGAGCACCTTTGATGCCGTGCCGCGCCGAGCTGGAGCTTGCTGAGCTTGCTCCAGTGCTTGTGCTTCGTGTGTGAACGTCGGTGGAAGTGCCAAGGTGTGGTGCTCCCGGTGCAGCCCGGTGAAGACTTCCCTCGGCCGCGCCTGGTTCATCTCCTCTTCCTCTGCCTTCTCTTCTCTGGCCTCTGTTAGTGGCCATCTGGCCATGAATAGCTGCGCCAAGCTCACAGTCTTGATTCTGTGAAGCTGCTACTGATGCAAGCTTACTACGTTAGATTCAGTTAGTTGCTGTCGTGCTGGATCAGTGATGTTCATGCTATGACTATTTCTCTGTCAGAAAACTATTCTAACAGAGTGTTAAACTGAACCTTGCTATTTGCAATCTTCAGTTATAATTGGCTGTGATAAACTATGATTCCTATCTATGACATTAGGAAGATGATTTGGTCAAATATACTTGGTCCTGTGATTGAACTGAATGTGTTATTGATCTGGCCAAAGCAGTGTTGGTGATGCTCTGCTAGACACCAATCAGTTATGTAAACTGAAACACTTTCTTCAGCCTCTACTGTTGTTAGTCTTTTGATTCCTAATAAAAGACCTGGAAAATGATAAGACTAGAAATCCATGTTTGGCTCTCTGTGATAATGCTGTGGTGTTGTGTTTGAGGTGCATGACCATTTGGTCAAGTGCCCAGCAACCAAACCATGAAATGGCTAGCTGCTGGTGAAACTTTCCTGGTTTACACGCCAGTGATGCTGGTCTGAGGCCACTCACAATCTTGTGAGAAGATTTGCTTGCTTATTTAACCAGGGTTTTGAGATTTGATAGTTGTATTAATCATGTTGTGTGTCTGAGGTGCATATCCTATTGGATATGTGCCCAGCACAACCTGACCATGTGCCTGCTCATATTCAAGCTAAACTATGCTTGCCAATGTAGTGTTAACTGAGGCTGAAACCCTGGTATATGCTTATTTGGCTTTTAACATGCTTCCCTGTGATGAGCTTGGCAAAGCAACACTTTGCCAAACTGAGGGCTTTGCTATTAGGTACCCATGCTTAACCATGTGGTGTTGTAAGGATCAATCCTACCTGGTGCCTGTAGTTGTGCAACAAAAGTGTTGTTAATTGTTGTTGTTGCTTGCTGGTGGTGATGGCTTGCTTCTTGCTGGCCTTCTCCTCCTAGTTTAGCTCCTGAGCTTGTCCTTCTCCTCCTGGACTTGCTACTGAACACTTGTCCTTCTCCTCCTGGGCTTGGTCTTGAGCTTCAATCCATCATCATGGTTTTGCTGGAGGTTTTTGTGTGATGATATGCAAGAACTGGTGCTGTTCTTGGTGTTGTGTGCAAGAACTGTGGTGTTCTTGTGATGCTTCAGTGCTGGACATGTGAGTGATGCTTCCTCCTGGTGATACTCATCAGGTCGACTGCTGGCTTTGCTAGCAGCTGTGGTACTGCCAGCTCCATCTCCGAGTTCAGTGACTAAGCTCCTTGTGAGCTATGTGCATGCTTCCTCACTCAGCTTGGTCTCATCCACCCCTGGCTGTGTTGTGCAATTGCTATGCACACAAGTGCTTTGTACCCCCAGTGATTTAAAAGAACATATACTATATTTGGTCATTTAAACTCAATGGTGCAATGGTAATCTAATTACCAAAGTCTGAGAGTAACAATCTCTAACACTTAATCTTTTTCTTTTGTTTATTTTTGCTTTGTTTTGCAGATTGCAGATTATGAAGGAGTTGAAGATGGATCTCATGCAGATTACCATAGATAGTTTAGATTAGCTTTCTTTTCAATTTTCAGTGATGTAATCTTCTTTTCTATTTACTATGATGTAAAGACATTGCATATTTGTATAATATCAATAAAGTAATATTTCTATTTGTTTTTATCTTTTAATCCATTTCTTTTATCCAATTTAATTCAGAATGGAGTAATTTCTTTATTAATGATTAAAAACTCATACTTGAAGTTATTCTACAATCAAATTGCACTTCTTATTAGCTTAATAACCAACATCAAGAGATCATCACAAAACCCTTAGCATTCTAATAACCCCTAACTGTAAAGGTGATTAGAAAGGAGTTTTGCTCTCTCAGATTTTTGAATTTGCGAAAATTTTACTCAGGTTTTTAGATGCATGAATGCACAATAGTCCTAGATCTACCCTTCATTTGGTCCTAAATGCTGGGATATTATAGTCTTCCCCCTTATCAGAACTTCGTCCCAAAGTTAAAACTTTGTGTACCTGAAGAGTTCTGGATATGCTTGTCTCAAATCCTCTTCTTTTTCCCAAGTTGCTTCCCTTTCAGAGTGATGTTTCCATTGCACTTTACAGAACTTAATTGCACGATTCTGAAGCCTCTTCTAGTTCTCTTCTAAGATCTTTATTGGCTTCTCCTCATAAGTCAAGTCTGCTTGAAGGTCTAGATCATCATGTGTAATAGAGTCTTCGGGTGCTTTCAGACACTTCCAAAGTTGAGAAACATGGAAAACATTGTGAACTTGCTTCAATTTTGCTGGAAGCTCCAATTCAAAAGCAACATTTCAGTTTTGACTCAGAATCTTGAATGGTCCAATATATCTTGGGCTTAACTTCCCTTTAATACCAAACCTTTTGATTCCTTTCATAGGACTAACCTTCAGATAGACCAAATCCCCTACTTTGGGTTCCCATGTCTGCCTCTTTTGATCTGCATAACTCTTTTGTCGACTCTGGGCTATCTTCAAACGATCATGGATGGTGTCAATGATGCCTTGCTTCTCTTGGATGAAATCCGTTTCAAATTCATGGTTGCCTCCCGGCTCAAACCAACATATTGGAGATCTGCACTTGCGTCCGTATAGTACTTCAAATGGTGCTGCTTTCAAACTGCTTTGATAGCTGTTGTTGTAAGAGAACTCTGCTAATGGTAAGTGCTCATCCCACGAACCTACAAAATCTAGAGCACATGCCCGTAGCATATCCTCCAAGATTTGATTTGTTCTTTCTGTTTGCCCTCTAGTTTGAGAATGATAAGCGGTGCTGAAGTCCAACTGTGATCCCAGTGCTGTATGAAGATCTCTCCAGAATGTGGATGTAAAAACAGACCCTCTATCAGAGACGATCTTCTTGGGCACTCCATGCTTGCTGACGATCTCTTTTACATAAATTTCTACCAGCTTTTCTGCACTATCTTTTTGATTCACAGGCAAGAAATGTGCACTTTTGGTGAGTCGATCAACTATCACCCAGATCATATCCTTGTGCCTCTTGGTTAAAGGTAAACTGATAATAAAATCCATCCCGATTTCCTCCCATTTCCACTCTGGAATGTCCAAAGGTTGAAGTAACCCTGCTGGACTTTGATGCTCTGCCTTGACTCTCTGACACGTGTGGCATTCCGCTACATACTTGGCTATGTCCTGCTTCATGTTATTCCACCAGAACAACTCCTTGAGATCCATGTACATCTTCGTACTTCCCGGATGTATGGAGTATGGTGTCTCATAAGCCTCCTTGAGAATCAGTCCCTTGATCTCTTGTATGTCTGGCACACAAATTCTGTTTTGAAACCATAGTGAATCAAAATCACCTAAACAAAATTCAGATGGTCTACCCTCTTCAATTATGTGGATTTCTTCAGCGATGAAAGGATCTTCATCTTGTCTTCTGAATATAGTGTATTTCAAATCACTTTGTCTTTCCTCCATCACCCTCATGGTGTGAATACTTCCCAGAGATTTGACTTCTAGACATTGTATTTCTAGTCTTTCAAGATCCTTAAGCAATTCCTCTGGAAGTTCTCTATCCATTAGCTGTGTTTCTGTACTCTTCCGACTTAATGCATCGGCTACCACATTAGCTTTTCTAGGGGTATAGTTGATAGTAAGATCATAATCTTTGATCAACTCTAACCATCTTTTCTGCCTCATGTTCAACTCCTTCTGAGTAAAAGTATTTAAGGCTCTTGTGATCGGTATATAGCTCACATTTGGCTCCATAGAGAAATTGCCTCCATTGCTTGAGAGCAAACACAACTGCTGCCAATTCTAAATCATGTGTTGGGTAATTGAATTCATGTGGCTTGAGTTGTCTTGAACCATAAGCAATTACCTTTCGGTCTTGCATCAAAACACAGCCCAATCCATTCTTGGATGCATCACAGTAAACTGTGTAGTCCTTTCCAGTTTCTGGTACTGCCAAAATAGGTGCTGTTGTGAGTCTTCTTTTTAGCTCTTGAAAACTCTCTTCACACTTTTCAGACCACTCAAATGGAGTGTTTTTCCTTAACAATTTAGTCATCGGCCCTGCTATCTTCGAGAATCCTTCAATGAATCTTCGATAGTATCCAGCCATTCCTAGAAAACCTCTTATTTCCTTCACATTGGTTGGTGCTTGCCAATCCAAGACTGACTAAACTTTACTGGGATTCACGGCAATCCCCTCTTTGCTAATAACATGACCAAGGAATTCCACTTGATCCAGCCAAAATTCACACTTACTGAATTTAGCATACAACTGATGTTCCCTTAACACTTGCAATGCTATTCTGAGATGTTTAGCATGATCCTCTTTATTCTTGGAGTGAATCAATATGTCATTGATAAACACTATCACAAACTTGTCCAGATATGGCATGAAAATCTTATTCATCAAATTCATGAAAATTTCCGGAGCATTGGTCAGCCTAAAAGGAACAACTAAGTATTCATGATGGCCATACCTTGAGACAAATGCAGTCTTTGGTACATCTTCAGGCTTGATCTTGATTTGATGATAACCAGATCTCAGATCAATTTTTGAGAAAACCCCAGCTCCATGAACTTGATCAAACAAATCTTGAATTCTTGGCAAAGGATACTTGTTCTTGATGGTGACATTGTTCAGATTCCTGAAATCCCCACACATTCTTCTGCCTCCATCTCTTTTATCAACAAATATGACTGGCGAACCCCAAGGTGATATACTTTCTTGGATGAATCCCTTACTTTCCAACTCATCTAGCTGCTCTTTCAGTTCTTTCAACTCTTTAGGACCCATTTTATAGGGTGCTTGTGAAATTGGTGTTGTGCCTGACTTTAGATCAATAGTGAATTCTATCTCCCGATCCGGTGGCATTCCTGGTAATTCTTGAGGAAATACATCCATGAACTCATTAACCACTGGAATATCTTCTAACTTAGCCTCTTTAAGAGAATTGAGTTGAATTCCAATCTCCAGATGGGTGTGCTTATCTGCTTGGTAGGTGATTCTCCCACCTCCAGACTTCCGGATCGACACAGTCTTCTCTTCACAATCAATGTATGCTCCATGATCGGACATCCAATCCATACCCATAACAACTTCAATGTTTTTAAGTGGAAGAACATAGAGATCGGCAAAGTAAGGACAGTCACAGATCGTAATGACCTGGTCTGGTTTGAATTGGGATACTAAAAGTTTACCCCCGGCCGTCACAACAGTCATAGGATGAGCTATCGCCTGACACCTTAACCCATATTTTTCAACAAAATCTTTGGAAATGAATGATGTAGTGGCACCGGTATCAAAAAGAACTTTGCCGGGATGAGTAAGGATACTGAGCGTACCTATGACCGCCGTTTCCGAATTGTTAGCTTCCTCCAGAGATGTGCAATTCAGCCTCCCAAAATTTCGGCCTCTTTTTCCGTTGCCATTCTTGCTGCTACTGCCACCTCCAGATGCAGGTCGACCACCTACTCCTGACTTGCCTCCACGATTATCCGGCCATCCCCCAGCTGGTTTATTTGGACAATCTGGTCGAATATGCTCTTCCTTCCCGCAAGCATAATAGATAATACTCGGCTTTCTGCATTCATTCTGAATATGACCTGGGAGTCCACACTTGTGACAAAGGATCTGACCTATTGGTGTGAATGCCATTCTATTGGGTGGAGCTCTGATACGTCTCAAACGTATCTATAATTTTTGATGCTCCATGCTTTGTTTTACACCATTTGCCCATTGTTTCGTTACACTTAGTGGCATTTTTATACGCTTTCCGGAACTAACCTATTAACGAAGTGCCACAGTGCCAGTTCCCTGTTTTCTGCTGTTTTTGGTTTCAGAAGTGATACACAGGAAATATTCTCCGAATTGGACGAAACAAGTTCCTGAAGTCATATTTCATCGGGGAGCTCCCAAACATCCGAAGACCTGACGGAGGGGGGCCACGAGGCCCCCACACACAGGGGCGGCGCGGCCTAGCCCCTGGCCGCGCCACCCCCTTGTGAGGGCACGTGGTCCACCCTCTGACAGCCCCCTTTCGCCTACATATACCCCCTGACGAGAAAAACCTAAGAGAGAGATCAGTTTTCCAGAATACATCGCGATCCGCCGCCGCCGTCGACCCGAAGATCGGGAGGGTCCAGAAGCTCTTCCCGGCACCCTGCCGGAGAGGGGAATCGCCACCGGAGGTCTCCTTCATCGCCATGATTGCCTCCGGAGCGATGAGTGAGTAGTCTACCTTGGACTATGGGTCCATAGCAGTAGCTAGATGGTTGTCTTCTCCACCATGTGCTTCATGTTTAGATCTCATGAGCTGCCCTACATGATTGAGATCACCGTTATGTAATACTATGATGTTGGTTTGTTGGGATCCGATGAATATTGGTGTTTATGATTAAGTTGTTGCACTGAATTTTATCTTATATTATCTCTATGATGTTTATGATCTTGCATGCTCTCCGTTGTTAGTGGCTATCTTGGCCGAGTAGTTGCTAGTGACTCCAAGAGGGGGTATTTATGCTCGATAGTGGGTTCATGCCTCTATTTCACCTGGGGGAGTGACAGAAACCTCTAAGGTGGTAGATGTGCTGTTGCTACTAGGGAGAAAACAACATTCATATGCTCGAGGGCATATGCTTTGTTTACATTACACACTTTGCTTAATGCAATTATCTGTTGTTCGCAACTTAATACTTCTAGGGTGTTCGGATGATATCCCCGGGGGTGGATTATTAGTCATAGATGCAGTTGGATGGCGGTCTATGTATTTTGTTGTAATGCCCAGAGTGAATCTCATAGTGATCTTCTTGACATATCACGTTATCTTTATTCTATCAATTGCCCAACTGTAATTTGTTTACCCAGCATGTTATTTATCTATGGAGAGACACCACTAGTGAACTGTGGACCCCGGTCCTATTTTAATCATATTGCAATCACCTGTTTACTATTCCCGCACTGTTTACTTTACTAGCATATTACTACTGTTTTCCACTCGATACACTCATAACCTTTGTTTCAAGCAAACCGGTGAGATTGACAACCTCATCGCAAGTTGGGAACAAAGTATTTGTTTGTGTGTGTGCAGGTTCCACAAACACCTTCAGTCGTCACCGTCTCCCTTCTCCTGATCGATAAACCTTGGTTTCATAACTGAGGGAAAACTTGCCGCTGCACTCATCATACTTTCCTCTTGGGGTTCCCAACGGGCTGGTCATTTACCACGCACAAGGACGCCTGCTTTCACCAGTCAGCAAGCTCCTCCAGTTCTAACCCTGGGTTTGAAACTCAGGTTTGGAGTACTTCGGGTTGGTTGAACTCTCTTGGCCTCCGTCTTGGCCCTCTTCAGTCGGCTCATCTGGACCAACTTATAGTCATTCTCCCAGTTAATAGCTGTGTCCATCAATTCTTGGAAGTTACGTGGCTTTGTCAACTTCATCTGCATTGCCGCGTATGGATCCAGTCCCCTGAGGAACCTTTTCATCCTCTTGCTGTCAGTACTCACCTTGTCACTTGCATAATGAGAGAGTCTCGTGAACTCCTTGATGTAAGCCATCATTGTTGCACTCCCCTGCTTGAGGTCTTCAAATTCCCTCCTCTTGAGCTCAACCACACTTTCTGGCACATGAAAGGTACGGAATTTTTCTTTGAACTCTTCCCAAGAGAATACCTTCTCCGAAAGTTGAAGTGTCACTTCATTGTCCCACCATGCTGCGGCTGGTCCAGATAGAAGGTGTACCACATAACGAACCTTCTCCTCGTCATTGGCTCCCACAGCCTTCAATTTTCTCTCGGTGTCCATGAGCCAGTCTTCCGCATCCATTGGTTTCACCGCGGAAGCAAAGGGAAATGGTTTTGCATTGAGGAAGTCAGAAAGACTTACCCCTCTTGCTTCTGGAACCCTTCCGGCTCCAACCTGCCCCATGAGCTCTTGCATAAATTTGTTCTGCGTTTCTTGCATGAACTGCATGTATTGCATAAAGCTTTGTTCCGCCAAAGGCCTGAATGGTGGCGGTGGTAAATGAGCTTGAGCTTCTTGATCAGCCTTTGCTTTGGCTTCCATCTCAGCTTGCTGGTCATTCATTGCCTTCGCTTGAGCTTCTTGTGCCAAGCGTTGTTCCTCAGCATCGGCAGCTAAACCCGCATCCATAACCCCTCTAGTCCTGAAACATAAAGCGAAGATCTCATAATTACACCATGCCCATGCTTTCTGAGCTTCACTTCATGCTTAGAACTAGTCACACAATGGAAAACCGAATTCCAAATCCAAATGGAAAATCGCAAGAAAACCAATTACAAGATACATATTATACATATCATACAAACCGATACAAGGTCATTATTACAACACGTACTCTCACACATGGAGTACACTCATAGATCGAGACTGGATAGTTCTAGCGTCTCTCTTATTATTACAACATATTAATAGCACTAGCTGCATTCACAGATACAACTAAGCTTCTGACTTGGTCTTGACATCACGTCCGGATCTCACGGCTCGTAGTACATGCCCGAAGTCCACCCGTGCTGGCATGTAGTCCGACACACTGTCTCTGGAACAAACGGCCTACCACCCGGAACATAGTCCGAGTCAGACGTGTCCAACGCTGAGGTATCACTCAACATGAGTCCATTCAGTCCGAGGTAGCTCTCAAGATACACCCTGGTCTCGTGTGCCATCATAGTAGGAAAAGGCTCCGCCTCTCCATAACACACACTCTCCGCGCAGTAGGTGTGATCAAATGGTACATCCTGCTCCATAGGTGTGTCAACTGGCTCCTGACTCTCAAACTGAACCTCCATAGGATCCTCCTCCTCAACAGATACAACAGGAGTGACTACGGCATCACCACCTCCTGCTGCGTGAGCTGTCCCTCCATACGAGCTAGTATACTGATGGCCGTCTCCCAGCCAGTCAAACCTCCACCCATCAGAGTTCTCAATAGGAAGCTCGGACTCCGAGACCCCCTTGAGACCCTACTGCGCCTCCATACTAGAAGTGATAACTGGGTAATGTATAGGCTCTGGAGTGAGTGAATACCTGGAAGGCCTAGGTTGTGTCGGGTAACTATGAGTTCCCACAACCGGTGAGAAGTGTGATCCCTCTGACTCCTGCCTAGTCATCTGTGCTCGCTCCTGCCTCCTAGTAGTGTCTGTGAGGTCATCAAGCATCTCCACCTTGTCCTCCACAATGACCTGGTGAGTGTTATACAGTGATCCTATCATCTTCCTATACCTATCAAGAAGTCTGGCTGCTAACTTCGGCTTCTTCTTCACCAGAACATCGTGATCCATTCCCGGCTCATCCATTAGTGAGTCATGAGGAATAGCAGTAAAAGTGGTACCTGCCAACTCCACTGCTCTGCACTCTCTGATAGTCGCAATAGCTCACACTACCGCCTCGTGATAAGCCACAGTCTCTTCTCTTCCTTCTTCGGAAGGCTGAACTGGACTAGGTGCTAATCCATCTGGTAGCATGATCACGACACGGTACTTGACCACAGTCCCGTCATCCTTTTAAGTATAGGTCTTAACAGGGATGTTGGTGCTGAGTCCAAAAGCCCATAGCAGTGATCCTAACTGCTCAGTCAAAGTACCCTCATAGTCTTCCAGAGTCTTCCTCTGTGACCAAACGGTGCGTGCTAGAATTCTCGATGCCATAATAGCTGTTACAAGAATAGGATATAGAATTAGTATGATGCATCATAATAAAGAATTGTAACACTAAAAATATGACTATGTTATTCCCAAGTGAATAACCATCATAATTTTAGAGAACTCTTTACCGTTGCTACAAGACTCCTACAGGTTCTATCCCTTTACTAGGTTTCCAACCTAAGGTCAAAGCGATTGCTCTGATAACAGCTGCGGTGACCCAGCATACCACTGCATGTTGTAGTATGCAAGTCGTTGATATAACACTTGTAGAACAAGCCTCCACAAATATTACATCCCTCAGAATGGTACAACAGAAACATTGCGGGCCCAAATACAAACTGATCATCATATTATTACAGACCCAAAGCGTGATGATAACGAAATGCTCCCATAAAGAGAACACCTCAAGTGCTTAGTGTTTACAGCAACTGGAAAGCTTCAAATAATTAAACAGGTTAAGAACTCAACAACTTATTCTCATACTACAGTTGCTCGGTTCCTTGACTGCGATCCTATACTACTAGTTAGTCCTTCTTCATTCTGAACCTTCGTCGGAAGATGCTCCATAGCGTATAAAGTAATCCACGCCTTCGACTTCGCGAGAGAGATCTGGCTCCTCATAGAAGATGTCCTGCTGGCCTTCGATGGCGTTCAGATTTGCCTCATCAAGCTCCTCACAGTCTAGCAAGGGTTTAAGAGATTGGGGTGAGTAACGAGCGTTACCCAGCAAGTTTCTTTAGAAAGAAGTTGTGTGATATGCACTATCTACAGCCACAGACCCAAAAGAGTCGTAGGCCTATGCAAGGTTTTATCAATGTTTCTTGAAAGATTGCTTTTACTTAAGAAAACTATGCCCATCAGCCAACACAGGTAGTAGTGCCTTGAGAGCACCTTTCCTGCGGCGTTCGCAGCTCCTTCCCGGAACAAGGGGTAACATGTCACATCCTTTTACACTCTGCAGAGGTGTGTCCTTCCAAAAGAGATCAAAGCCTTGCTGCACAACCGGGCGTACATTCCCATCCACACTTCCATGGTGTGGGGCCTAGTCATTGATCCAAGCCAATCACTGCCTTCTTCGCACAACGCATGCCCACCCAATTCACGCATAGCAGGTTATGCCCTTGATATTCACCCCCAACGATGAAGTACCTAGGCGCCTCTTGTGGACCATCATAGACACCAGTGCTGTGAGAACTTAGGTGTCCCACCCATATGCAAGTAGTCTCGCAAGATCTACCGCGACCGACAACTGGCTGCCCGTTGACATGCGAACGAGAGAAGATACAGCTGACTTTCCCGTCCCATTCTAAGTCTCTTGGATGACACGGTTTTTACAGCGCTAGAATAACTGTGGCATTGGTAGTTAGTCCTAGGTTTACTTTCCCGTGCAAGTGGAACCTCCACCACCACAATCTTGCCGTGGTTCCACCTGCCAGCCCTCCTAGGTTATCACCACTGGTCGATAACCACTAGTCATATTACTTATGAAAATAGGTTTTCCATCCTTTTTGAAATGTTAGAGTTTGAAGTCAACATTTTACAAGAAGTTTCAAAATTAGTGCAACCAAGAGGTATGAGCAAGATAAACTTGCCTTGTGACTGAAAGGTAATGGAGTCGGATACTTGGCGATGCTCCTGATCTCCTTGTTCTACAGAAATCCAAGCATTGTCCGGTAAGGACAATGTTTCAAGAAACAAATGGATGCTATGCACGATGATATGCAATGCATGGTGATTCATGGACTTTGTTTTCTTATTTGTGTGTTTTACCCAAGACTTGTTAGGGTTAAAGAATTCTTATAGAACACAAAGTTCTATTTGTGTGTTTTACCCTAATTATGTGTTAAGACAATTAATTAAGGTTTGAAATCAGATTTTAATTTATAAAGTTTTGTTGAAATTATTTGAAAAGGAAAAGGTTTAATTTTGAAAGAAGAAATTCAATTTTTAATATAAATAATAATTAAGATTTTAAAAAATAGAATTTAGATGCTTTTAAAATCTGATTTAAAGAATAATTCAGAAATATGAATTTATTTTGATATTTATTTCATTAAAGAATAAGAAATTGATTTATCAATGTTATTTGAGTTTTGAGTTTGAATTAAATTCAAAAAGGAATTAACATTCAAATTTGAATTGGAAATTTATTTGAAACAAATGGCCATGGCCCATTTGGCCCAACTAGTCCAACTGGCCCAACCGGCCCACTTGGGCTCGGTTAAGCTGACCTGGCTTGGGTCTGGGTCGGTCAACCGACCCAGCCTAGCCCCCTCGCATTCCCCTCTCTCCCCTCGAGCCTCTCTGGCGACACCGGATTGCCGCCGCTGCCGCCTGGCCTCTTCGGCCAGCTCTAGTGGTTTCCGCCGTCGCCACCTTGGGCGAAATTCTCTCCTCCGCGCCCCCTTCCATCTCCACCAAATAGAATCGTCGGCCGCCTCCTCTCCGAGGAGATCTGGGTGATCTCTCCTCTCGGGATCTGCCGCCCCCGAGCACCTTTGATGCCGTGCCGCGCCGAGCTGGAGCTTGCTGAGCTTGCTCCAGTGCTTGTGCTTCGTGTGTGAACGCCGGTGGAAGTGCCAAGGTGTGGTGCTCCCGGTGCAGCCCGGTGAAGACTTCCCTCGGCCGCGCGGGCACTGCCTCGCCATGCCGGCCAGGTATGCACCTGGGCGTCTGGTGAGTGTGGTTCATCTCCTCTTCCTCTGCCTTCTCTTCCCTGGCCTCTGTTAGTGGCCATCTGGCCATGAATAGCTGCGCCAAGCTCACAGTCTTGATTCCGTGAAGCTGCTACTGATGCAAGCTTACTATGTTAGATTCAGTTAGTTGCTGTCGTGCTGGATCAGTGATGTTCATGCTATGATTATTTCTCTATCAGAAAACTATTTTGACAGAGTGTTAAACTGAACCTTGCTATTTGCAATCTTCAGTTATAATTGGCTGTGATAAACTATGATTCCTATCTATGACATTAGGAAGATGATTTGGTCAAATATACTTGGTCCTGTGATTGAACTGAATGTGTTATTGATCTGGCCAAAGCAGTTGACAAGGTTATAGTTAATAGAGCCCGTTAGTTGAGTACCCCTTAGGCCCGTTAAGCCAGGCCTAATTGTAATGATAGTCGATATACGAGTTCTTACCGTATGTTGATATTGTAATCTGTATCGGACTCTACCCGATCCTCGAGACCTGGCCACCTATATATAGGGGCCAGGAGGGGACGGTTGAAAGATCATATCGAGCCCCATGTGTGGTTTTGGTAATTAATGACAATCCCTATGGACTAATGGTTGCATTGAGTTATATGTGTAGGACTTGTCCATAGACAATGCTTGAACCATTTGTTGGAGTCAAGATTGTAAGAAGAAGATTATGTGTTGACCAAGGTGTTATTCAAGGAGTGATCCAAAGATTGGTCTTAAGGGAGTTGAGCTTATGTTAAGTGTGTCTTGAAGAATAAGATTGAGTGGGCTCTCATGTGTATCCTCAAGACACCATCATTATGGAGAAAGAAGATTTGATTCGAGGATTGATCAAGTCAAAGCGCAAGTTCAAGATGAGCAACTAGAAGAGAACATATGCTTGAAGCTTGCCATCTATATTGTGTTTATGGATATATGAAGATATGCTTAAAGAGAGTCTCTTCCATAGTGGAGTATGGGGGAGCAATCCGCAAGACTTCACCAAGCAAGCTCAATCAAGAAAGGTGGTCCAACTTGAGAAGATCAAGATCGTCTTTATCCACCTCAAGTGGAATGCTCAAGGCAAAGGTATGATAGTGTTAGGGTTTCTTTCTTACCGGTCTCATGATGTTATTTGTGAGACCGGGTTATAGGATCGGTAGCCGTACTATCAAGAGGGGCTCTCGAGTGAGTAACTTAATTGTATCGTTCGAAGAGAGCTCAAACCTTTGCATACTTGGCATCATCTTTCTTGGTTCTTATTTGGGTTTTATCCATGTGAGGTTCTAGAGCTTGTGGTTATTTCCATGTCAAGCTCTAGCTCATCAAAAAACGGATTTCGCATGAAGCTCTTATTGCGTTTTTGATGTTTGGAGGTTTTTCCGGTTTGCTTTCAAAGAGAGGTCAAACCTTTCATCATTTGGTTTTATACTCCCTTGTTGGACTATGATGTTTCTATGGATGAAGTTGTAGAGCTCGTTGTGGTGATTCCAACGAGCCCAAGATCATCGAAAACGGAGTCCGGATGAAAAAGTTATCACCGTTTTCGTATTGCAGTTTCTGCTCGGCGTCACCCAGTAGGGGGGGGCGGATATTCCGGCCAGGGAGGGGCGGATTATCCGGCCTGGAGCGAAAATTTCGGTTCGGAATTTCTGCTAAGGACCTGGCTCGGCGTCATGCAGTATAGGGGGGCGGATAATCCGGCCAGGGGCCGGATAATCCGGCCAGCCGGATATTCCGGCCATATTTTGGCCGGATAATCCGCCCCTCCAAGGCTGCAACGGCCATATTTCGTGGGGGGGTATAAATACCCCTCCCCTTCTTCCTCCTTTGAGCTGGTTGCTTGTCTCTCTCTCCTCCATTGTTTTGACCTTCAAGAGCTTGCAATTACTCTCTATCCCTCCCATATTTCTTGAATCTTGTTGAGGGATTTGAAAGAGAAGATCTAGATCTACAACTCCACCAATCAATCTCTCCTCTAAGTGAGGGGAACATCTTGGGATCTAGATCTTGGAGACTTGTGTGGTTTTCCTCCATTTGTTCTTCCTCTCATATCTCTCCATAGCATTAGTTGCTTTGGTAGGATTTGAGTGAGAAGGATTTGAGTACTTTGTGTGCTCTTGCCATTGCATAAGTTGCATCGGTTTGAGTTCTCCCCGGAGATTCAAGTAAGTGAAAGTTTGTGAGCTTATTACTCTTGGGTTCTTGGAACCCTAGACGGCTTTGTGGTGCCTTGGTGGCTATTCTTGGGAGCCTCCAATTAAGTTGTGGATGCGTGCCCCAAGCTTTGTGTAAAGGCCCGGTTCCGCCTTGAGGAACCCCTTAGTGGAAGAGTGAGCTAGGCCTTTGTGGCGCAAGCTCACACCGGAGAATAGGGTGAGGCCTTTGTGGCGTTGGTTAGGCCTTTGTGGCGATACCACACCCCTCCAACGAGACGTACTCCCTTTCAAGGGAGGAACTCGGGAATACATCATCGTCTCCGCGTGCCTCGGTTATTTCTATACCCGAGCTCTTTACTTATGCACTTTACATTGTGATAGCCTTCGTGCTTGAAGTCATATATCTTGCTATCACCTTGTTACTTGTATTGCTTAGCATAAGTTGTTGGTGCACATAGGTGAGCCTAGTTTATTTAGGTTTTATGTGCTTGACAAAATAAACGCTAGTTTAATTCCGCTTTTGTTCAAGCCATTCGTAAAATTTGATATCGCCTATTCACCCCCCCCTCTAGGCGACATCTGTGTCCTTTCAATTGGTATCAGAGCCCGGTCTCTCATTTTAGGCTTCACCGCCTTGAGAGCAAAGATGTCGGCTAGGGGATTAGTGCACAATAACACTTTTATATTTGATGGCACAAATTATGATACTTGGAAAATTCACATGCTTAATTATTTTCGGGTCATGGACCCATCTATGGAGCAAATTGTAGATGCGGGTTTTTCTCCTCCAAAGGATACTCAAAATCTATCTTTAGAGGATGAGAAAAACTTGTATCTCAATGCTCAAGCTACTCATGTGATTGTTAATGCTTTGAGCGATGTAGTTACCTTCTCCATCACGCCTTTTTGGAGCGCTCATGAGATATGGACAAAGCTTCAAGAAAAATATGGAGTGTCCAAGATTATTGAGGATGATTGTATTCCTTCCACTTCCGGCCGCAATGAACTTTCATCCACTTCACCAAAGTGTGGCAAGACACAAGGTAATGATATGGTGAGTGGTGATAAAACTTGCAATGGTGATAGTATGCTTACTTTTGATGATTCTTCATCTCTATCTCATTGCAATGCTTTATTTTTGGACTTAAACACTTGTAGCCCCATAAATGTTTTACATGCTTGTGTTGATAGTCCTTGCATATCATGTGTAAATTTCTTGAATAAATCTCATGATGATATGCTTGCTTTGTCTTGTTGCCATGATACAAATGCTTCTATTTCCTCTAGTATTTGTGATGCTAACCATATAGAGGAAACCAAAGAGTCTTTGGGCCAAGACAAGGTCTTGAATGGAGCTTCAAGTATTTCTTCATCTTCTTCTTCTCACGGTTCCCACATATGCCTTATGGCTAGGTCTTCAAATCATAATGATGTTGAGGACAATAGTGAGGATGAGGAAAATGAAGAAGACTATATTGAGTATTTAAACAAGAAGGGTAAGGTGGTCTTTGATGCTTTGCATAACCATAAAAATGTTTTGCCCAACTTCTTTGAAATCATGAGTTGTGCTATTGAGAGCACGAAACTCATTGAGATGAAGGAAGAACAAATTGATAAAATGTTTTCTCTTGAGCGTGAGTATGCCAATGATATCCATGATTTAAAATATGCTCTAGAGGAAGAGCAAGAGCTTCGGGTTTCTCTTGAGGAGAAGCTTGAATCCATTGAGGAGTCATGTAATGAAATTATTTCTAAACTCACTAAAGAACGTGACCTCGCTCTTGCCAAGTTGTCTTCTCCTATTCATAATGATAATGATGCATGTGCTACTAACTCTACTTCTTGTGAAGCATCTATTTTGAAGGAGAATGTTGAGCTAAGGGCTCAACTTGAATTGCTAACTAGCAAGTATGGGAAATTGGAAGAAATTCATGAAAAGCTATCTAGCTCTAATGAGGATCTTCTAGTGTCCCATGCTCGCCTAAAGTTAGCTCATGAGGCTATATCTATAAAGGTAACATCTTGTGTGCCTCATGTGGGAACTAGCACTATTTCCCAAAATGCAATATTGCCATGTGCTAGTACTAGTAATTCATCCACTCATACTATTTCTACATCTAGTGATGAATTACCCTCCTTGCCTTGTTGCTCTAACAATGTAGCCTCTACTTCCACTAGTACTTGTGTTGTCACTAACCATGTAGAGGAAATCAAAGAGCTCAAGGCCCAAGTTACTTCATTGAAGAAAGACTTGGAAAAACGTCATGAAGGGAAGTCCACACTCAACAAGATCTTGAGTGTGCAACAATCCCCCAATGACAAGAGTGGACTTGGATTTATCTCTAACAACAAGAAGAAGTCCAAAATATACAACAAGAAGAAGGGCCAAGAACAAGTCAAGAATTTGGCCAAGATTGTTTGCTTCAAGTGCAAAATTGAAGGGCACCATGTTAGATCTTGCCCTTTGAAGAAAAAGGCACTTAGTGAGAAGCAACAAGGGAAGCGGCCTCAAGTTCAAGCCCATGCTCAACCTCAAGTTGAAGAAAGGTCACTTCCCAAGAAAAATCAAGCTAATGCTCCCCTTGTGGAGAAATCAAGTGAGAAGAAGGTGAAGAAAAGAACTTGCTACATATGCCATGAGAAGGGTCACCTATCTTCTTCATGCACTAGTGGTAACTCATCCAACCCTATCATAATTGAAGATGCTTATTCACTTTGCAAGGATAAGGTTGGCAATGTGTTTGCCAAATTTGTTGGTGCTCAAAGTGGTGTCAAGAAAAGAACCATTTGGGTTGCCAAACCTATTGTTTCTAACTTCTTAGGACCCAACTTGGTTGGGGACCAACAAGCCATTACTTGAACAATAGGTGTTGATGGAGGGCATTGGAGACTTGGCTATATCATGAAGAATTAAGGGATCTTCATCAATTATATTTTCTCAAGTCAAGTCATTTGGATTATCTTATTTCTATCATATATCCAATGTTCCTCCTTGCGGTAACATGTATTCAACTTATCTACCTTGAAAGTTACTCGCCCCTTTGCATGTGTTGAGTTTTGTATCTTGCATGTGTTTGTATATGTTGTGCTTCCTACTTGCTTCATTTTGAGTAATCAAGTATGTGCATGTTGGTTTGCACACCATGTACGGTTATTCTTGGGAGCCTCCAATTAAGTTGTGGATGCGTGCCCCAAGCTTTGTGTAAAGGCCCGGTTCCGCCTTGAGGAACCCCTTAGTGGAAGAGTGAGCTAGGCCTTTGTGGCGCAAGCTCACACCGGAGAATAGGGTGAGGCCTTTGTGGCGTTGGTTAGGCCTTTGTGGCGATACCACACCCCTCCAACGAGACGTACTCCCTTTCAAGGGAGGAACTCGGGAATACATCATCGTCTCCGCGTGCCTCGGTTATTTCTATACCCGAGCTCTTTACTTATGCACTTTACATTGTGATAGCCTTCGTGCTTGAAGTCATATATCTTGCTATCACCTTGTTACTTGTATTGCTTAGCATAAGTTGTTGGTGCACATAGGTGAGCCTAGTTTATTTAGGTTTTATGTGCTTGACAAAATAAACGCTAGTTTAATTCCGCTTTTGTTCAAGCCATTCGTAAAATTTGATATCGCCTATTCACCCCCCCCCTCTAGGCGACATCTGTGTCCTTTCAATTGGTATCAGAGCCCGGTCTCTCATTTTAGGCTTCACCGCCTTGAGAGCAAAGATGTCGGCTAGGGGATTAGTGCACAATAACACTTTCATCATCTGTGTCCTTTCAATTGGTATCAGAGCTGGTTGCTTGTCTCTCTCTCCTCCATTGTTTTGACCTTCAAGAGCTTGCAATTACTCTCTATCCCTCCCATATTTCTTGAATCTTGTTGAGCCTATTGCATCTCGTTTTATCTTACTTGGCTCTTGTGAGAGATTACTGGACTATCCCATTTTGGGGGAGTGATATGCTTTGCACTTCACAATCCTAAAAATGTGTGTACATGAGGAATACCACTTAGTGTTGATATTTAAAGATTATCTAGTCTCTATGTGGTATGTCATTCTCATGAGAAATTCAAATTCTATAATGTCCATTAATCATCTTGTCGGATTTTATTTGACTCTTGTGAAAAATAAATGTTTTATCACATTATGGGGGAGTAATATGCTTTGTGCATACTACAAACCAATATAATGTGTATATTTGAGGTTGTGTCACATAGTGTTGATATTGTAAATTATCTTGCTTCTATGTGGCATGTTTTCTCAAACAAATTCCAATTTGCCAAATTATTTTATTCCTCTTGTTTTGGATCTTGTTTGTGAGATACTTTCTTGGTAGGGTTTTCCTAAAATGTGGAATTCTACATCAAAGTTGGAAAACCATTTGCTTCAAGTTATCCTAATCATTGCCTTGCGCGATTGTTTAACTATTTGAGTCTATCAAGAATATCTTCTTTTGCATGGTTTTTAATTCTTATCCTTTTACATATGCTTCTTTGTTGTGAAGATGATCTTGGATTTATATGTACACTACCACCGGGAAATAAATCCAAATACCTCTTGTTCTTGGACAATTGGTACTATATCATGTGGGACATGTATATTGATCATCTTTACATTGGCTATTGCTTTTAATTGTCTTATCTCTAGCCAAAATGTATTTGTTTTAGCTCCCATTGTCTTCCATGACTTTTGTTATTCCATTTGATTTTGTTGAACTTGTTTTGTGTTATTTATATGTAGGTAGATGTGATGATCCCACTTGTGTGCATTTTGTATTCAAATGCAAAATCATTAATAATGCACTAATCTCGGGGGAGCTCTCCTATATTTGTTATAACACACTCTTTGTGCTTATTTCAATCGGTATTGGTTTTTTGTTGGAAGACAAATCTTTTCTTTTTGGTACTTAGTGTGCCATCATAAAAAGTGTGGAGAGTTTGGTTTGTTTGTTTGAACCTTGCTCTCTTTGGGAGTTGGTGATCTCATTCCTTATTATTTATTTCTTACTCTTAAAATGAGATATGTCTTTGAGCATGTGTGTTTTAGTTATATTTTATGCTCATTGGCTTTTGCTTGGTTCACTAGTTGAACTTTGGAGTCAATCTTGTGTTGATTTGATTCTTCGATATAATTTGGACAACCTTTTGTAGCTTCACAATTTTGTGTGCTCGCTTGTCCTTCTTGGTGTTTTGTCCAAATTGTATCTCCTTTGGCTCTTGAAAGTCTTGTGCATGCATATTTACTAAATGTATATTGTATGGCATGCTTTTGCTTTCTTTGATCAAATATATAGGAGAAGCTCCATCAAATCCTAAATCGGCTAAGATGTGCATGAAATTCAATTTCATATATATATGCACATATTTATGTGGAGTTTGTCCTATATGTTGTAGTTTCTAACTACTTTGGACCCAATGAGTTTGGGGACCATCTTGTACTTGAACTTTGTTTTAGGTACATGGAGATATATTGGTGCTTGTCTCAATAATAAAGATGAAGTGGTGACTAAATGATAATTTGAGGCAAGCTAGGATTATTGAAGAACTCCTATCTACTACATCCTACCATTATATCTCGGTAACAAGTATCTTCTTCATGCATACTTCTCTAGTATCCAACCTTGTGTAGGTTGTTTTATGGCATTGAAATCTTTATTTGCAAATGTTGTACTTTTTGCAAGGATTCTAATGAAACCTCTTTATTGCAAATGTGAGCAAGTTGAGATGAGGACATATTATTGGGAACATATAAAAATCATGCTCGTGATTCTCCTATCCCATATATGTCAACTTAGCAATCTTTTTGCATATCAATTCCTCAATAAGCTCACATGTGCAATATTGATGAAATTGCAAATTTATTTCTTCCATTTGGTATCCTTCATTTTGATACTTGTTGTTTTTATCAAAGCATCCCAACTATCTTCTTTCCCTTGTTGATATTTGTGATGTCTTTGACATGTTGGTGGTTGAAGTTTGTCAATATACAATAAGATAAATTGAGCCTTTGGCCATCCTTTAAAAGCAAAAATCTCATTGGTATATTGCATGCCTTCATTTTGGATATCATGTTCTATTCTTAGTATCTATTTTGTGTGTACATGGTTCTTTGTGATAATTATCTTTGTGATATTGTCTACTTAGAATCTTATACACATGAGAGATGATATCTCATTATTTGATATCTTTTTTGAACCTTATGTGTTGGGATGGAATGCTAAGCAACATCATTCATTGAAGACTATGTGGATGCTCTATGCCAATCCTTGTATTAGTCTTATAATATGTTGTGTCATTTCTCTCACACATTCCTTGGTTGAGCCTTTTATATGTTATCCCGTACTTGTTGCTCAACCATTTCTTTGATGCAAGTGTTAAGCTTAATTTCTTCTCTATGATCTCTTGCAAATGGTTGCGTTTTAAATGTTATTGAGGGAGTGAGGATTCCATGTTGTGCAAATTATATTCAAATACAAACATTCCAATTTTTGCACGTACCTTGGAGAGCTTCCTCATTTCATTTAAAGCACCATTTTGTGGTTAGCATAGTATTTAATTTCACTTGGTATCATTTTGTGTTGAATAATATTGAGGGAGTGATGATTTCATGTGTGTGCACCTTATACTTCAACTCAATAGAATATTTTGTGCACACACCTTGGGGAGCTTCCTCATATTATTTAGAGCACCTTTTCAATCTTATCATAAAATCTTTGTTTAGTTTGTTCTTTGGATTGTTTGATTGCTCTCTTCATTTGTTGAAGTTTATCCATCGTGTTATCTTATTTCTTTTGCAATCTTTGATCCTCAATATAGTTTGGTTTCCTTCATATATTTGCCTTTGTATATGTGCATGTGTTTTCACTCATTTATTTTGGATATGCACACCATTTTGGAGGAACTCTCACTATATTGGCCTTCTAAGCTTTTTTCGCCCATTTTGGCAATGGATGCCAATGGGGGAGAAGTTTCGAGGGTTTAAAGGGAATTGGCTTTTATGCTTTGGTTTGTTCTTAAGCATTTGCCTTGCATGCTTTGCATGGTTGAGTATATAGTGGAAACTCCACCAACAACCTTGGTTGGCAATATATGCAATGAAATCAAGATCATTCACACGTGCATAGATTGTGGGGGAGTTTGCTCTATATATGGTGGTTTTACTAACATCACATACTTTTGTAGTATTTGATGTTAGTACAACCATTTTGGTTCTTTGAATTCATTATATAAACCCTCTCAAAGAGATTGTCATCAATTACCAAAATGGGGGAGATTGAAAGATCATATCGAGCCCCATGTGTGGTTTTGGTAATTAATGACAATCCCTATGGACTAATGGTTGCATTGAGTTATATGTGTAGGACTTGTCCATAGACAATGCTTGAACCATTTGTTGGAGTCAAGATTGTAAGAAGAAGATTATGTGTTGACCAAGGTGTTATTCAAGGAGTGATCCAAAGATTGGTCTTAAGGGAGTTGAGCTTATGTTAAGTGTGTCTTGAAGAATAAGATTGAGTGGGCTCTCATGTGTATCCTCAAGACACCATCATTATGGAGAAAGAAGATTTGATTCGAGGATTGATCAAGTCAAAGCGCAAGTTCAAGATGAGCAACTAGAAGAGAACATATGCTTGAAGCTTGCCATCTATATTGTGTTTATGGATATATGAAGATATTCTTAAAGAGAGTCTCTTCCATAGTGGAGTATGGGGGAGCAATCCGCAAGACTTCACCAAGCAAGCTCAATCAAGAAAGGTGGTCCAACTTGAGAAGATCAAGATCGTCTTTATCCACCTCAAGTGGAATGCTCAAGGCAAAGGTATGATAGTGTTAGGGTTTCTTTCTTACCGGTCTCATGATGTTATTTGTGAGACCGGGTTATAGGATCGGTAGCCGTACTATCAAGAGGGGCTCTCGAGTGAGTAACTTAATTGTATCGTTCGAAGAGAGCTCAAACCTTTGCATACTTGGCATCATCTTTCTTGGTTCTTATTTGGGTTTTATCCATGTGAGGTTCTAGAGCTTGTGGTTATTTCCATGTCAAGCTCTAGCTCATCAAAAAACGGATTTCGCATGAAGCTCTTATTGCGTTTTTGATGTTTGGAGGTTTTTCCGGTTTGCTTTCAAAGAGAGGTCAAACCTTTCATCATTTGGTTTTATACTCCCTTGTTGGACTATGATGTTTCTATGGATGAAGTTGTAGAGCTCGTTGTGGTGATTCCAACGAGCCCAAGATCATCGAAAACGGAGTCCGGATGAAAAAGTTATCACCGTTTTCGTATTGCAGTTTCTGCTCGGCGTCACCCAGTAGGGGGGGGGGCGGATATTCCGGCCAGGGAGGGGCGGATTATCCGGCCTGGAGCGAAAATTTCGGTTCGGAATTTCTGCTAAGGACCTGGCTCGGCGTCATGCAGTATAGGGGGGCGGATAATCCGGCCAGGGGCCGGATAATCCGGCCAGCCGGATATTCCGGCCATATTTTGGCCGGATAATCCGCCCCTCCAAGGCTGCAACGGCCATATTTCGTGGGGGGGTATAAATACCCCTCCCCTTCTTCCTCCTTTGAGCTGGTTGCTTGTCTCTCTCTCCTCCATTGTTTTGACCTTCAAGAGCTTGCAATTACTCTCTATCCCTCCCATATTTCTTGAATCTTGTTGAGGGATTTGAAAGAGAAGATCTAGATCTACAACTCCACCAATCAATCTCTCCTCTAAGTGAGGGGAACATCTTGGGATCTAGATCTTGGAGACTTGTGTGGTTTTCCTCCATTTGTTCTTCCTCTCATATCTCTCCATAGCATTAGTTGCTTTGGTAGGATTTGAGTGAGAAGGATTTGAGCACTTTGTGTGCTCTTGCCATTGCATAAGTTGCATCGGTTTGAGTTCTCCCCGGAGATTCGAGTAAGTGAAAGTTTGTGAGCTTATTACTCTTGGGTTCTTGGAACCCTAGACGGCTTTGTGGTGCCTTGGTGGCTATTCTTGGGAGCCTCCAATTAAGTTGTGGATGCGTGCCCCAAGCTTTGTGTAAAGGCCCGGTTCCGCCTTGAGGAACCCCTTAGTGGAAGAGTGAGCTAGGCCTTTGTGGCGCAAGCTCACACCGGAGAATAGGGTGAGGCCTTTGTGGCGTTGGTTAGGCCTTTGTGGCGATACCACACCCCTCCAACGAGACGTACTCCCTTTCAAGGGAGGAACTCGGGAATACATCATCGTCTCCGCGTGCCTCGGTTATTTCTATACCCGAGCTCTTTACTTATGCACTTTACATTGTGATAGCCTTCGTGCTTGAAGTCATATATCTTGCTATCACCTTGTTACTTGTATTGCTTAGCATAAGTTGTTGGTGCACATAGGTGAGCCTAGTTTATTTAGGTTTTATGTGCTTGACAAAATAAACGCTAGTTTAATTCCGCTTTTGTTCAAGCCATTCGTAAAATTTGATATCGCCTATTCACCCCCCCCTCTAGGCGACATCTGTGTCCTTTCAACGGTGTAGGACAGATTGAAAGCAAGCCAGGTCAAACACCCAAGTTTACTTTCGATACGCACTTATTTCGACTAACCTTACCTTCGAGTTCATCCAACGCCCTCTTCCCCCGATCCTAAGTCCTTCATCTAGGACATTTGTCGAGTTAACCCTCGTCAATTGGCGCCGACCGTGGGGACTCTGGGCATTGGAATCATAAATTCGATGGCTTTTTCGCTTTCAGCCAACAGCAATACAGAACTCGACGGAAGTCAAGAGATGAAGTTACCAATTGGAAGTTTGAGCATCTTCGTCGGGTCATCGGGTTCATCCCGCCTCTCGGATTCAACGAAACCAGATCCGTCGGCGACCAAGCCCAAAATAGAAGTAATGTTGGAATCATCATAAGGCTCTTCCAGTGAGGTAAACTCGCCGGTCAGCTCGGGAAAACCACCAATCGCAGAAGGCAACAAAATTCGGGAAAATTTCGACTTGGAAGAAAGAGCGTATCAAACGAACAACAGCATAAGGGACTTCATCGCTAGAAGTATTGGCGTCTCCAAAAAAGTGCACCAGCTATGCGTCATCATCACTGAGGCAGAAGAAGAAAACAACAACGAAGGAAGCAAAAGGGTCGACAGGCAAGTCGATAAAGTAAAAGAACACAACAAAAAAGAAAAGGAGAAAGTTCACGTTTCAGCTAGAGAATGGAGGATGATCACGTCAGCTATCAATCACGGTACAGAAGTACCCGAAGGATCAAGAAGAGAAGTTCTGATGGGGTATCAGTATGCATTATACCAACATAGGAAGAAACTAAGGGAGGAAAGAGACATGCTTTTCCAAGACAATAACAGTATGTCGAAGGAAGAGTATTGGGATGATTATAGCAAAGATTCAGAATATAGCAGAGAAAGGCGCGGAGACCCAAAGCACAACAGAGGGACAACAGCATATAGCAGAGAGGAAAGGTACTTAAGGAACCTTACTCCACAGCTAGGAAAGGAGGAAGAAGACTTTGTACAAGAAACACCAGAAACAGCACTGATAGCAGCACAGGCATACTTACTAACTACAAGGCCAGAACCCGGAGATCCGTGAGAAGATATGCACCAAGCTGCAATACGAAGTCTCGGGATAGTGGAGAACAAGATCAAGGGAAAAGGACCAGAGACGAAGTCGACAAGCCACAAGGAAAAGCAAAACGGGAAACACAAGTACAATTCCACACAAAACGAGTATAGCGAGTCATCAGAAGAAGAAAGGCGACAAAAGAGGAAGGAGGACGCAAGAAATATAATAGCGCAGGCTCGAGTAAATAAATCGTGCCACGCTTGGAGGGAAGAAAATTATGAAGACGACGACAAAGAGATGGGCGCGTTATGCTTTACCCGCAGGGTTCACAAAACGCGGGTACCCAAAGGATTCAAGTTACCGCACGACCAGCAAAAATATGATGGATCACAAGAACCTACCCTATGGTTATCGGACTATTTGCAGGCAGTACAGATATTAGGGGGAACAAAAGCAATGGCAATGCAAAGTTTACAACTACACCTCACCGGCGCAGCACGGTCCTGGTTGAATACCCTACCCAATGAATCCATTGGAAGCTGGGGAGAACTCGAAAGCCAATTTGCAAGAAATTTCTGTTGGACATACAAGCGTCCAGCGTCACTGGAGGAGGTCAAAGCATGCGTGCAAAGGAAAGGCGAAACTCTACGTTCTTATGTACAACGATGGAGTGTAATCAAAAACTCAGCAGAAGACGTCTCCAACGAACGAGCAATAGACGCTTTTTCGGCCAGCCTTCGTCGCTCAGATCTCGTGGAAGAGATAGGAAGAACGAGGCCAATGACAGTAGCTGAACTAATGGAAGAAGCCAACAAATTCACTGATGGAGAGGACGCATATAATAACAATAGAGGACGATCACCAAAAGTCGATAGAACGAGTAGACAAAGGAGACGACACCGCAGTAAGGATAATCAAGGAAGGCGAAACCAGGTAGCTGCAGGTTACGGAGCAAGGGAAGAGAAAGAAGACGAAGGCAGGAGGTTTCAGATAAAGGGAGCAGAAAAATCGAGATACTCTGGCCCTTCAGCCAAAGACATGCTATACGGGCCTTGTCGAATCCATTATGCCTATCTCGATGGAAAAAAAGTTTCAAACCATCAGATGAAGGATTGCAGAACTTTCCTGAGACTACAAAGCGCCATGGGTTCAAACCAAGGAGGATGGCAAGAAGAGAAGCACACAAGTCAAGGATACCAAGTACAAAGGCTAGCAAGGCACCTAAAATCAAAAATTTACATATCAACAATGATTCAACCAGTGCCTAAGTCAAAAAAAGAGCGAAAGAGCATATCCAGGCAAGTAAACCTAGCAATATCATCACCACCAGCCACTACAGAATATTTGCGGTGGTCGAATCAACCAGTTAAGTTCAGTAGAGCAGATCACCCAAGAAAAGTTCTCAGGCCGGGCCACTCGCCTATGGTTTTAAAGGCGCAAATAGGAGGGTACGACATCGGAAGAGTATTCATGGATGCAGGGAGTGGCATAAACCTAATATATGCTAGAACCTTAAAGGCAATGTGTATCTCACTGTCGAGTCTGAAGCCAACAGATTGCTCCTTCCATGGAATAGTACCAAGAGCCACAAATTACCCTTTGGGAAGAATAGAACTCGATGTCTGCTTTGGCAGTAGCAGCAACTATCGCAGAGAGAAGCTGGAATTCGAAGTTATGGACTGGCCATCGCAGTACCATGCAATCCTAGGGCGCCCAGCATTCGCAAAGTTTATGGCAGTACCTCACTATGCGTATCTTACGCTAAAAATCCTAGGACCCAAGGGAACAATCACGGTACAAGGGAGCTTCGAAGTAGCCAACACTTGCGATAGGGAATTCAATAGAATGGCGCAAACCTTCGGCATGACAGCAGAATACGAGAGGCTGAAAGGAGAAATAGATCATAGTGTGCTACCCGACGTTGGACGATCCCTGCCAGATCAGGCTTTCGACACAACTCAGGACTCGAAGAAAATTCAGGTCCATCCCACAGACCCAAGCAAGATGACATCGATCGCGGTAAACCTGGATCCCGCATAGGAAAGCGCGCTCGTGGAGTTCCTCCATGAGCGCTGGGAAATCTTCACCTGGTGTCCTTCAGACATGCCAGGGGTTCCCAGAGAACTCGTCGAGCACGCACTAAATGTGTATCCTAAAGCAAAGCCAGTCAAGCAACCATTGCGAAGATTCGATGAACCCAAGAGGAAGGCAATAGCATCAGAATTGCATAGGCTAGAAAACGCCAGATTCATCAGAGAAATTAAAAATTTGAGTTGGGTATCTAATCCAGTCATCGTACCCAAGAAAAACACAGACGTACAAAGAGTATGTGTCGACTACACATCTCTCAATAAGCATTGTCCAAATGATCCCTTCCCTCTACCCCGCATCGACCAGATTATTGATTCAACAGTGGGATGCGCAAGGCTTTCCTTTTTGGACGCATATTCTGGTTACAACCAGATCAAACTGAAAAAAGAAGACGAAGAAAAAATAGCTTTTATCACACCATATGGGGTGTTTTGCTATCAAGTAATGCCATTCGGCCTAAAAAATGCAGGAGCAACTTATCAACGGATGATGCAAAATTGTCTTGGAAGCCAAATAGGACGCAATATCCAAGTCTATATTGACGATGTAGTCATCACTACAAGAGAAGAGGAATCCCTTATCAGCGACTTGGCAGAAACCTTCGACAACCTGAGCAGGTACAAACTCAAGCTTAACCCAATAAAGTGTTCCTTCGGCGTATCGGTAGGACAACTACTAGGGTTCTTGGTGTTAGCACGGGGAATAGAGGCGAACCCAGAGAAGATACAAGCAATTTTAACAATGGGGAAACCCATAAAATTACACGACGTACAGAAGCTCGTAGGACGCGTCGCGGCTCTAAGTCGTTTTGTTGCTCGATTGGGAGAAAAGGCACTCCCGTTCTATGCACTTATGAAAAAGTCAGATGATAAGTTCGAATGGACAGCAGAAGCAGACGCAGCTTTTGCGCAGTTGAAAAAAGTGCTTTCCACGCCACCAGTGCTGGTCGCACCAAAAGAAAAGGAGCCGCTACTACTTTACATTGCTGCAACCCATCAGGTGGTGAGTACAGTACTAGTAGTCGAAAGAAGTGAGGAAGGCAAAGCCCACGGCGTCCAGAGGCCGGTATATTTCATCAGCGAAGTACTATCTCCGACAAAACAAAGGTACCCGCATTATCAAAAGCTTGCATATAGTGTTTTTACAACAGCACGAAAATTGCGACAATATTTTGCGGTACACCCAATTATAGTGGTCAATGAAGCACTACTATCGAATATATTGAACAATCCTTCGGCAACAGGATGTGTCTCTTTGTGGGGAATCGAGTTATCTCCCATGGACATCACGTATAAAAAAAGGAAGGCGATAAAATCACAAGTCTTGCCAGACTTTACAGCAGAGTGGCTGGAGCTGCAGAGCACGGGACCACCAGACTTATCAAGTGTTTGGACAATGTACTTCAACGGTTCTAAGAGAGTCCAAGGCGCAGGCGCAGGAGTAGTCTTGATATCGCCGCATGGCGACAAATTGATGTATGTTTTAAGGATGAGTTTTCCGCATGCTTCTAATAATGAAGCAGAATATGAGGCTTTGCTGCATGGAATGAAGATGGCTAAAGCATGTGGAGCAACCCGTCTAAAACTATTTGGAGATTCGAACCTTATTGTCCAGCAAGTTATGAACAGGTGCGACACAATCAATGACAATATGATGGCTTACAAGAACTTATATCACTATCTCGAAGGAACATTCGATGGATGTGAAGTCTCACACATCAGCAGAAACAACAATGAAGAAGCCGACAACTTAGCAAATATCGGGTCACAGTGTTTACCCATACCATCTGGAGTATTCTGGGAGAAAATAGTGGAAAGGTCAATAAAAAGTGTCAAAAGTTTGACTACTGCAGCAGGCTCGGGGGCTACGCCGGAACTCGAAGAAGTCATGATGATAGAAGAAACCTGGATGCAGCCATATCTCACATACATGATAAATAAACAATTACCAGAAGACGCAGTGGAAGCCAAGAGGATAACTCGACGATCGAAAGCATTTGTCGTGTTGCAGGGGAAATTGTACAAGAAGAGCATTACTGGCGTTTTGCAGCATTGTGTAACGCCTCAGGAAGGACAAGCAATATTAAAAGATATACACGGTGGAGTGTGGGGCCATCATGCTAGCAGCAGGGCAATCGCGGCAAAAGCATTTCGAGCAGGATTTTATTGGTTAACAGCCATCGAAGACGCGAAAGATATAGTCCGGAAGTGTGAAGCATGTCAAAGATTCGCATCTCGACCACACGCGCCAGCAGCAGAGCTACAGCCAATACCATTGTCCTGGCCCTTTGCACAATGGGGCCTTGATATGGTGGGAACGTTGCACAAATCCTGGTCAGGAGGACATGTTTACATGTTAGTGGCAGTCGATAAATTTACCAAGTGGGTGGAAGTGGCTCCGGTAACAACTCAAGATTCGACAGCAGCAATCAACTTCATCAAGTCAATAGTGTTCCATTTCGGTGTGCCATATAGCATCATCACGGACAACAGGACAAACTTCACTTTGAAGGAATTCAAGAGTTACTGTGAAGGATTGGGAATCAAACTCAAATTCGCATCTGTGGCACACCCAAAGACAAATGGGCAAGTCAAAAAAGGCAATGGCCTAATATGCAGTGGGATAAAAAAGAGGCTCTTAGCACCTCTCGAGAAAGCAAAGAGCGCTTGGGTCGATGAATTGCCCTCCGTTCTTTGGAGCCTAAGAACCACGCCTAACGCAGCAACTCAAGAAACTCCTTTCTTCCTGGTCCATGGCGCAGAAGCCGTGCTTCCAGTCGAAGTTATACACGAAGCTCCAAGAGTGACGGCATACGATGAAGCAACATCAACAGAAGCATTGCAAGACGATGTCGATGCACTAGATGAAGCAAGAGATAAAGCATTAGAAAGAGCCATGCAGTATCAACAGAGCCTGCAAAACTACCATAGTAGGAGTTCGTCCACGATCCTTTGTGGTGGGAGATCTAGTTTTGCAACTCAGGCAAGATAGCCACGGCAAATTGGAGTCCCCTTGGGTGGGACCTTATATCGTCACAGAAGGGATACCAGGAGGAGCTTATCGACTACAAGACAAGAAGATAGGAAAAGACGAGAGCAACCCGTGGAATGCGGAGCAGCTACGATGTTTTTACGTGTAGAATAAATCTAGTGGTATCAGTAAACTCGAGTTAACCTTCTGAACCCAGAACATGAGGCCATAGGTCGGGTTCCTTGGGTTGAACTCGACAAAATTATACAAATATTTCTACTTCTCCGCTCGGGGGCTTCAACCCTCGGGTCATATGAAAGAAACTTTTATCACGACATGAAGATCTTTTATGCGACTAGGTTGTGCAGACAACCCGATATTCTTCAAAATAATTGGTTCACAAAGAACCCGATATATATAACGCATACCTCAGAACAAAGATTTGTTCTTATGGTACTATTAAAAGCATAAAAGCAAAGTACGAGTATTCATTACAGATAGCATGGCAGCAAAGAATACTAAGAAAAGAGATTACATAAAAGCAGATCCTAAACTTCAGCTTCATACTCCTTCTGGCATTGGGTGCCGTCATAGATCTTCACATCGAACTTTGATGTGCCGATGTGGAAGTCGAAGGTTATGAAGAAGCCCTGGTGGAGGTCATGGTCTTCTGCAAACCGCAACCAACCACCCTTGAAGTATTGTTCGCCATTGCCATCATACCAAACCTCCACTTCGTACGGAGTCCCTTCACCAGATTGTTCGCGAAGAACCGCTTCTCGCAGTTCTCGCCCATCCATGAACTTGGTGAAACTCAGCGGCAGGCACTGAATCTCGCGGCACTGCTCCATGGCAATGTAGAAGAAAGAAAAAAATTCTTGGAGAAGCAGAAGGAGCAGCAGGCGGAGGAGCGCTCGGATCTGGGGCAGTGCCAGTCACCTTGGGTTTGTTCTTACTACCAGGTGGGCGGCCAGGACAACGCTTCACCGGAGCGGCCGATGATGAGCCTGCAGCGGTCGGAGTTGTTTTGTTTTTGCTTCCACGAGGATGGCCACGACCCCACGGTGCCACCGGAGAGCCAAGGTTCAGACGAAAACCATCTGCATCAGCCATGCGGGAGAGTGGGAACACTAGAAACCCTAGATGAAAAGAGGAGACGATGCGGCAGAGGAGGAATCTGATTAGGGTTTTTCCCCTTGCCAGAGATGCTTTATTTATAAGCACATATTATCAGGCCCCCGTGATAAGCAAGGCCCATAAACATAATTACAAAGGAGTTAAATTCTGCATATAGCAGACGATAATAACAAAGGAAAAAAAAGAGATCGAAGGATATGAAAAACCTCGCCTTAGGGCTCGGGGGCTTCCAAACAAGAGAAACTAGAAGGAAGAAGAAGAAGAGAATTTTGAGCCTATGATTGACTACAAGTATCCAACCATAGCCTCGGGGGCTACTCCCATCGGGAGCGCTGAGCGCGCACCCGATAGAAATTAAGACAGGTAACAATGAAGATGAAGAGCATCTACCATGCAAACTTCGACTACGTAGTCGACAAAATATAGAGCGATTACTTCCATTGGGAGACACTGGAAAGAAGTTAATTCAGAATTCTTTGATTTTATCAGTCAAAAGAGACTACGACATGAGATTCTCGAGTTGCGTTATCGCAACAAAACTCGAATGCCGTGATTTATCACGAAGGTAAGACCCCGGGATCCATCCTATGTGGCCTAGTATACGCACATGGATGCGCTCTGCTGGTATATATCCGTGTCTACGACGTGAAGAAAATCCTGGTGGACGCACTGGGTACCCTGAGAATCACTGGGACTCATTCTTTGTAAGACCTAAATGCGGCAAAAGAATGGGTTTGACCGGTATCCCGAGTTCAAATCCAAGGGGATTGAATTTGAAGTAGGTGGCAAGTATCTGTTCTGGCAGTTAACTGACCTCTTGATCCGTCAGAGTTGTCAGGCTTGTTCATCAAAACCCCTTGCAAAATATTATCATGAAAATAAGTCGAAAGACCAAGTCAAAGATTTGAAGATATGAAGAAGTCAAAAAATTAATCAAGTCGAAGATTTAAAGATTAGAGATTCAACCTGAATCTATAATTCTGGTAGAATCTCAGGGGCTACTGACAAGGGTATAGTTAATAGAGCCCGTTAGTTGAGTACCCCTTAGGCCCGTTAAGTCAGGCCCAATTGTAATGATAGTCGATATATGAGTTCTTACCGTATGTTGATATTGTAATCTGTATTGGACCCTACCCGATCCTCGAGACCTGGCCACCTATATATAGGGACCAGGAGGGGACGGTGTAGGCCAGATTGAAAGCAAGCCAGGTCAAACACCCAAGTTTACTTTCGATACGCACTTATTTCTACTAACCTTACCTTTGAGTTTATCCAACGCCCTCTTCCCCCGATCCTAAGTCCTTCATCTAGGATATTTGTCGAGTTAACCCTCGTCAGCAGTGTTGGTGATGCTCTGCTAGACACCAATCAGTTATGTAAAGTGAAACACTTGCTTCAGCCTCTACTGCTGTTAGTCTTTTGATTCCTAATAAAAGACCTGGAAAATGATAAGACTAGAAATCCATGTTTGGCTCTCTGTGATAATGCTGTGGTGTTGTGTTTGAGGTGCATGACCATTTTGTCAAGTGCCCAGCAACCAAACCATGAAATGGCTAGCTGCTGGTGAAACTTTCCTGGTTTACAGGCTAGTGATGCTGGTCTGAGGCCACTCACAATCTTGTGAGAAGATTTGCTTGCTTATTTAACTAGGGTTTTGAGATTTGATAGTTGTATTAATCATGTTGTGTGTCTGAGGTGCATATCCTATTGGATATGTGCCCAGCACAACCTGACCATGTGCCTGCTCATATTCAAGCTAAACTATGCTTGCCAATGAAGTGTTAACTAAGGCTGAAACCCAGGTATATGCTTATTTGGCTTTTAACATGCTTCCCTGTGATGAGCTTGGCAAAGCAACACTTTGCCAAACTGAGGGCTTTGCTATTAGGTACCCATGCTTAACCATGTGGTGTTGTAAGGATCAATCCTACCTGGTGCCTGTAGTTGTGCAACAAAAGTGTTGTTAATTTCTGCTGTTGCTTGCTGGTGGTGATGGCTTGCTTCTTGCTGGCCTTCTCCTCCTAGTTCAGCTCCTGAGCTTGTCCTTCTCCTCCTGGACTTGCTGCTGAACACTTGTCCTTCTCCTCCTGGGCTTGGTCTTGAGCTTCAATCCATCATCATGGTTTTGCTGGAGGTTTTTGTGTGATGATATGCAAGAACTGGTGCTGTTCTTGGTGTTGTGTGCAAGAACTGTGGTGTTCTTGTGATGCTTCACTGCTGGACGTGTGAGTGCTGCTTCCTCCTAGTGATACTCATCAGGTCGATTGCTGGCTTTGCTAGCAGCTGTGGTGCTGCCAGCTCCAGCTCCCAGTTCAGTGACTAAGCTCCTTGTGAGCTGTGTGCCTGCTTCCTCACTCAGCTTGGTCTCATCCACCCCTGGCCGTGTTGTGCAATTGCTATGCACACAAGTGCTTTGTACCTCCAGTGATTTAAAAGAACAGATACTACATTTGGTCATTTAAACTCAATGATGCAATGGTAATCTAATTACCAAAGTCTGAGAGTAACAATCTCTAACACTTAATCTTTTTCTTTTGTTTATTTTTGCTTTGTTTTGTAGATTGCAGATTATGAAGGAGTTGAAGATGGATCTCATGAAGATTACCATAGATAGTTTAGATTAGCTTTCTTTTCAATTTTCAGTGATGTAATCTTCTTTTCTGTTTACTATGATGTAAAGACATTGTATATTTGTATAATATCAATAAAGTAATATTTCTATTTGTTTTTATCTTTTAATCCATTTCTTTTATCCAATTTAATTTAGAATGGAGTAATTTCTTTATTAATGATTAAAAACTCATACTTGAAGTTATTCCACAATCAAATTGCACTTCTTATTAGCTTAATAACCAACATCAAGAGATCATCACAAAACCCTTAGCATTCTAATAACCCCTAACTGTAAAGGTGATTAGAAAGGAGTTTTGCTCTCTCAGGTTTTTGAATTTGTGAAAATTTTACTCAGGTTTTTAGATGCATGAATGCACAATAGTCCTAGATCTACCCTTCGTTTGGTCCTAAATGCTGGGATATTACATCCACTGCTGTATTTTTTTGGTGTTGATTTTTTATAGTACTTTCTTGATACTGCATGAACCAAAACAATACTAATGAACAGTGTACCTACTGGAGTAATTTGTGGCATCATTTTTTATAGTAGTTTCTTGATATAACATAAACCAAAATAATACTGATAAACAATCTGTTACAGTACCCACTATAATAATTTTTGTCATTGGTTTTATATAGTAGTTTTCCTCTACAACATAAATAGTATGTGCTACATTATTTTTTCCAAAGATTACATATCATTATTTTGCATATACAAATCTTTAGAATAGTGATTTAACGGCGTTAATTACCCAATAGTAAGTTTTTAATGATGATGCGTAATTCACAGGCGATAATTTTGAGACAATAATTCTAGGAAATTTATGTCATATAGTACAATATGAAAAATATTTCATGGTATGTTCCCTGTCTCTATGGGGACTTTGGGCTAGCTATCTAAAACACCCATTATACATTCTCATTCACGATCCGATTTTTGGTAAGTTGTGGACACATAACTAAACTGATATCAGAATTGCATCATCAATCACAACATGGAAAAATGTCTTACACATGGTCACATGACCAAGTCCTAGATAGGTGCCCCCATGAGAAAGTCTAACAAACATTGCAGCGGAACTCCAAAAAGCATCATGGTGGCCCAAGTCATGCCCCCGCCGCTGTTTTACCCGGAAAAAATATTGTTAACTTCCTCTATAGCAATATTGAAAAAAATATTTACTTTACTGTACGCCATCTCTCTAAGATCGGAAAATTACTACTGCTTTCTTATGTAGCAATTCCGAAAGTAAAAATACTCCACCGTCCACCGCCTCTTTTTTGCTCACGGCATGTCCCCTCTTTAAGCCTGCGCTCACTATCCTCACTCCAGCGACTTCAGCAGCCTCATTCCGGCCACTAGCTGCAGTGTAGTACTACTGTCATACCGTCCTCTCTTTTCTTTCCGTCGTCTCATGATAACCCGTCTGTATAACGCCATTTATTGTTGCCTCATGGTTATCTACGCGTGTGTTGCCTCATGGTTATCTACGCGTGTGGGAACTATGATACTTCATCAACTCAGATTTTTAGTACTTCTGCAATAATTTAACCAACAATCTTACAGCCAAGGGCGCGGCGTGGCACCGTACCAAACTTCTTAGTATCACTTTAGGACTAAAAGCAGCAAGCTCATGAGCCAGGGCATTTGCTGATCTTGGGATCTTTATGATGGATAGGTCTGGAATCGATTTAAAAATCTTGATCGCTTCACAAGAGAAAAGCTAGACTTTGACCTGTCGCAGGAGCCGGCTGCCACATCATTTGTGACAGTGATACAGTCACTTCCGAAAATCAAAGGAGCATTCAGGGTCGCCGCAAGACGAAGGCCTTCAGTTGCAGGCTAGCAGCAATAGCTTCAGCTTCTTCGGCGTTCGAACATCTACCAATGGGACCCTAGGAAGAGCAGTAAATCATCCCATTAGAGTCACGGATAATTGCGCCCAGCTAGCCGTCATAGTTACTGTGATGAAGAAAGCATCAGTATTAATTTTCAGTTTACCTTGTGCTGGTTTTTTCCATGTTTGGACAAATTTTTCGTAGGTTGCTTAATCTAATGGTTGGTTGGCGCCCCTTCATCCATTTTTTGCTTGCCTTTCCACTGAGGGTCAACACGTTTTTTGGATGATGTACTGAAATAATTTCATAGGAAATTTGCAGATTGATTGATGCTTTCGCATCGCCAAACATCAATGTTGATTTGCTCGGAATGGCAGTCTAGGATGTTAAGAGCCAAGTCGTCACCTGAGTACCTTAAATTGTCTTATTAGTTTTATGAATACATTAAGCAAGGACTGAACATCGAAGTTTTGTCAGGCACAAATTACATTAAATCGCAGAAAATGTTTGAACACAACAAAAGATATTTAAGGGAATATTTCCACCAGTCACCGGTTAGCTTTCATGGCAATGAATACATGGCTTCAGGATCGTGTACTCGACAGCCGTGGGAACTATCCCCGCGATGTATCTGCTAGCAGCTTCCATAGCTCTCTGAGACTTAGCGAGAGCCGTGGTACCCATTGGCCAGCATCCACGAGTTACTTTTGAGGAGGAGTTTTTTCCAATCGCATGCCAGGTCTGGAAGCTCTTACAGCAATCGATAGTTGTGTCCAGCGTAAGGCGCTCCAGTGAAGGTGTGTGCTGGAGAATGTGCCTCGTAAACTCGACCATGCTTTTAGTTGAGCAAAAGCCCGTGATGATCACCTGCCTGAGACGGTGATGCTGGCTCTCTGGTTTCCGCCTCAATTCGTCCTCTCCAACCGCAACAACAGAATCATACTCTACGCACCTCTGATCTACCTGCACACATGTATGTAGGAATCATGTCATTGTTCTTTAATAAGAAGCTGGTGCTATAATGTCATTGCACAAAGATGCTCAATGGTTTATTGTGCACAGTATTGCTCTGATTCTGAGAGAGTGACCTACACGTAAGATGAAAGATTCCAAGGCAGGAGCCGCATCAAGATAAGGAATCAGAGAAAAGAAATCACAGCTAGGCCATAAGACCACTAATGATCCGTAGAGTTGGATTTCCATCTTCTTGAGATGAAGGAGCTTGACATGCAGCACGGGAGTGATGAAATTCTGAAAAACGCAAGTCCCAAGATCAATTATGCTTTTTACATTATATACACAAGTGTAATAACAGTGTTCGCTAGTTTATTGATCCCTATAATTAATCTGACTAAAATGTAAAACCAAGGCGTACCTCGTTACGAGAAAGCAGGGTAAGGCAACCAACATTTGGCGCGATGGATGGGAGCTTGGCATAAGCAGAACAGAGATTGCCAAATGGTTTGGCATGTAACAATTTTACATCCTTAAGTTGTGTGGAGTCTATGACATTGATCTCTATCTGGGTTCCGTGATACTTAAACGAGGAGAGCTTTGGAGCATTGATTTCTACCAACTGGATCATTTGGCAGCTCACAACGCTGAGGAACTTGAGCTGCTGCAGCTTACAAGGCATCTTCAGGCAAGTTATCTCGTCGCAATAACCGATTTCCAACTGTTCCAAGGCGGAAGATTTCGAAAGCAAGTGCCCTAATCCCTCGTCATTAATTTTGAGAAAATACAGACGTAAATTTACCAATCTCCTCAACCAGCCAAGTGTTACTGTGGGATGAAAAGCGCAACCATAGAGGTGAAGAGACTGAATTGATCTTGCAGCTATCTCATCAGTCAAAATAGAACAGGGAAAGTTGTAGTCTTCCTCCATGAAAGTTGACACCACCAAGCTTACTTCCTTGATCCCAAATTTAACAGATGTTTCGAGCCACCTGTCCAGGTAGGAGGTTTCAATACTCTCACATGGGAAAAGATCAAGTTTAAGAGTCTTGAGCACAATGCCACGATGGTTGTTAAGTATGTGGTCAACTTTGTCGATGAGATGGATTTCTATCTCCTTATCAGAACCCAATTTCTCGTGAGTCAACCCAAGTGTTTGCTTGTCGAGTGTGAGGGCGGAATAGCATCTCCAGGAATGCAAAAAACTGTGAGATACACAGGCGGCACGAGCAGCATCCTGCAGCGGCAGGAGGCAATGTATATGATGTAAGATGTCCTGCAGAAGCATCGTGGACAAGTTAGATCGTAGCTAGTAGTAAAAGCTGACTACACTTGGAGTAAATAGCAGAAGTAAGATGTCTTGTTAGGTAGTGTGTGTGTGTGTTTGCATCAAGATCCTTGCACTATATATGAAGGGAGTGCATGGGGTAAAGGTTATGCAACTGCTGGTCTGCGGATTTACAATGCACTTTTTTTTTGCAACAAACAGAAAGCATCTAAAACGTCCTAGACAAAAAATGCGTTCAGTGCTAGCAGTTACTGTACTTATTGCTAGCTGATCAGAAATAACTGTCGGCGATTTTGTACTATCTTAGTATAAATTGTGTACTAAGTCACCGACTCTTATTACCAATCGGAAGGAGTACTTGATTGCCAGCAATGCATACCTGAGGAAGTTTGTCAAGCACAAGTTCTTGTGTCATATTTTGGGCACCTTGAGAAAAAATATCACTCTGCTGGCAGGCTTGCAAGAGTTGTTTCAGTCGTTGAAACCATTGATCCATTATCTGCAACGAGGCAAGGCTGATAAGTAGTATGAATCAGTTCTGCTGGTGCGACGAAAAAAAAAATGGTATTCGATTCGGATGAACAGAGAAAATCTTAGTGCGTGCTTGACCGACCACAAAAATAAAGATCTGAAGTTAATTGGAAAACCTTGTCGATTTGTCTGACGGCGTTGTGCGCCCAAATTAACACCGTGCTGGACATGGCTTAGAGGTTTGGATTGCTATAGCTGCGGGTCGGGAAATTAGAATAAGGGACCTCAGGAGCTCTCAGATTGCGAATTTGAGCTGAAAACACGAAGGACGAGAGAGACCCGGAGGAGCATACGTACTTCCGGTGGCAGGGGATTCCGCCTGTAGTTTTGCCGACGACAATGGATCAGACTCGCCGTAGCCTGTCGACCCCCTCCCTGATTTTTCCTTTTCAGGGCACAAAGATCCGGAAGCAAACCGATAAGCTTTTGGAATTCACAGCTTCGTGAGAGTTGAGACCGAGACGGAGTCGCAACCCTCCAGTACTTCCTTCACTCAATCAACAAGGATTCCGGATTCAATTCCATACAGAGGCGATGAGATCTCATGAACATGAACTGGGAAGCTGAAGGCGAGTCCGAAGAACAGAGGAACACGACGACACAGGAGTATTTTTTTTAGTAGAACGACGACACAGGAGTAGAGGAGCCAATAGCTAGCCAGGCCTATAATAAAGCCTTTCGCAATGGATGGCCTGTCTAAATTAGCGATGCACCATATTAAAAAAAATAGCGATGCGCCAGACTAAAAAACATGCGAGTCTGCGACCACACTTCTCAGCTCACAACATTTTTTCCACAGTTCATAGCTTACATCATCTTTTTCAAAATTCACAGCATAACCGAACGCACCTTAAAGGAACTTCGGATTGGCGATGAAAATTCGGATCGGAGCGAAGAGTTTAGGCGTTGATTGATATGGCAATTTAAATCGGAAGCCCAAGGAGCAGTTTATGCTCACGGTTAGCCAAAGGGGAGTGCTGAGCGTCCTCTGGGGATCAAAACCCCCGATCACTCGGGTCGAACGTTTGACACGTGTCCCAACACCTATGGTAAAAATGCAGCCCTGCCTCCCCTTTAACTGATGGGCACCAAATTGAATCGCAAAATATATTTTCTTCACGACGCCGCTGACCTCCGCGGTGCTACGACCGCCGCCGGCGAGGAAGCTCCGCCTCCGTGCTACGACCGCCACCGGCGAGAAGCTCCGCCGCCGTGCTACAACCGCCGCCGGCGAGGAACCTCCGCCTTCAGCTTGCAAGCGCGACGGGAGCTTCGCAGCATGTCCCACAACCGTCGCCGGCATCGCCGATTCACTATCGTCACCCACTGCCTGCAGCGCCCTGAACAAGCTCGGCTGACTGCCGCCGGCAGCACCACAACCATCCACCCAACAGCAGCGCCCGTCCATGGCAGCGTCGCCGCCCGTCCAAGGTAGGAAGCACCAGGACCGTAAGTAGCAGGCGCCCCCACGACTTGGAGCAGTGGGGCGGCGGCCATGGCACAGGGATCGTAGCAGCTATTGCCTTCTTCGGTAGCAAAGTCGCCCAAGATTGGCAGCAGCGTCGACCACCCCAAGGCAGCAGCGCCGGCCAGGTGGCCAACCCAAGGCAGCAGCGACTTACGCCCATGGCAGCAGCGCTTGAGGCCCAAGGTAGCGGAAGAGGTGAGCAAATGTAGCATGCGGCGGCGGACCTTGTATTGCCGGCGACCTATCTTTGCAGCAACGGCGATGACCGGCGCTAGTAGCAGCGCCGACCGGCGGTAGTAGCACCGGCGACCGGCGTGGGCAGCAGCGCCGGGGTGCTAGAGGTGGCGGTTGCGGCGGCGCTCGCGCGAAGAAGGTCACGCCGACGGCAGCCCGGTGCGCTGAGAGCCCGCACCAATGGCGAGGGAGGAGATGCAGCAACGCTGCTCACCGGAGCCGCACCACGCCTAGCCGCTTGGACATCTGAATTCTGCCGCCATGATTTATGAAATAGAACCCGCCGGTGAAGGCCATGGAGGAAGATAGAGGGAGAGAAAGGAGGTGGACGCCGCCATAGCAGTGGAGGGCGGCGGGTTTGGTGGTTGCCGGAGCGGGGGCTGCTTACGGGCTCACGGCGCGGAAGGGAAAGGGTGTTAGAGTATACACGTTGTACACGGCTAGATTAGGATAGAGATAGGATACTTGTCTTGTACTCCAAGTCTATGCCTTGTCTTGTACTCCACGTCGGTCCGTTGTACGTCTATATATACTCGCCCGAGAGGCTCAATAAAACATCCATCATATTCCGCCAATCTCTCTCTCCCCCTACCCTTCAACATGGTATCAGAGCGGCGCCGAGCCTTGACCTAGCCGCCGCCCCGCTTCCGCACCGCGCCGCCCCCGGGGAGGTTGATCTCCATGATCTCCGCCGGGGGCCGCGCCGCCCGTATTAGGGTTCGTCCGCCGATCGGTTGATCGGCTGCCCTACGTCTTTTTCTCGCCGGTCGCTTGACCGGCGTTTTCTTTTTGGTTTACCGATCTCAGATCGGATTGAGTCGCCCACCGCCGCCGTCACCAAGCGCCTCTACTCCAACCTCGGCGTCGACCTCGCACCGGCGGCCACCCATACGCCGGCTATCGCGGCCGACATGCTGGCTCCGTCGCCGCTTTGGCCGGCTCTTGCCGGTTGTCGCGGTCCCTCGGCCGGCTGCTGCGCCCACCTCGGTAGGCTGCGGCGGTCGTCTCGCCGGCGCCGACTCCGCGCTAGCCGGCTCGCCTTCACCAACCGCGCGGCAACGTCGGACGTGTCGTCCGAGGGACGCCTCGGTGCGTCACTGCCGGCTCCTCGCCTGCGCGGACTTCATCGCCGGTCCGTCTTCGCCGTCATCGCCAAGGACTTCACCGACAACGACGCCACGGGTTCCGATCTGTGTACCGTCGTCAAGGACTTGGCAAACAGCGCCGATGTCGGTCTGATCAACCGATCTGGCGCTCGTCTCTGCCGAGTACGTCCCCGAGCACGCGCCTTCCACCATTCGAGCATCGGGCTGCCGCTGCGTCGCCCCTTCGGGCCGTAGCGTCGCCGCCTTTGGTCCCCGCCGCCGGCTACCAACGTGCCTTCTCCGGCATGTACGTCGCTGGTGGTTCTCACGCCGCTGCACCGACTCGCGCCCTGCAGCCGCGCCGTCCCATCGGGCTGTTGCGTCGCTGCACGCGGTCATCGCCGTCACCTCGCAAGGACGTCGCTGGCTTCCACCGCGCCACCTCCCTCGGCGCGGGTTGTCGCCGTCCGCGCATGGTCTTCGTCGTGCCGCTGGGTTCTTCCTCGCCTACTTCGAGTACCGCTGCCGCATCTCCACAGGTAACCTGCATGGCCCTCCTGGCCGTCGCAGGTCCCGCCGACTACCTCTTCGCTGTCTAGGCATCTAGCATGACCACTCTTGGTCGTCGCTGGTTCGCCGCCTTCTACGTCTACGTCCAGCACGACTTCATCGTCAGCGTCATCGCCTTGTTCATAACCACACCTGCTCGTCTACTCCGACAACCGCGGACTGCATCGGCACCCTCTCTTCGCCGCTCTGCGCCTCGCAACCGTCGTGGAGTCCTTCTCTGCTAGTCTCCTCTCCGACATGGCGTGAAGTTGTTTCTACTGGTCCCGTTCTTGGCACGCCCGGTACTGGCAACACCGGCGCGTGCATTCGTCCCCGACGCGTTCCCGAGTCTGGCAAGCTTGGTCGCAGCGCCTCGTCCCCGTGTTCGTCTTCGCGTACTCGGTTTTGGCACAACCGGAGTATGCCTTCGTCCCCGACGTGCGCCTGGTTCTGGCAAAGCCATGGCCGCACCTCGTCCTCGACGGCTCGGACTGCATCGACTTCGGCATCGCTCTCTCCGACGACTGCCTCGACGCGTCTCCGTCCTTCTACGGCGCCCTACGCGCCTGCGGCTTCATCTGCGTGTACCTCGTCATCGGCACTCGCCACGACATCGACCACGGCGACCCCTCGCACAGCTACCTCGACCAAGGTTGCAGCACCCACCGCTCTCGGCTCCCTCGACATCGGCACAAGGGCTACCACCTCGCCTGAGCTCCTCACCAGTATTCTCTACAGTCCAAGCTTCTGCGATGTGACACCGTCCACGACGTCCCCGCTACCACTGTGGGGGGATGTCAGCGCACTGGTCTACTTCAGTTTCTCTCCAGTCTGACCGTTCGCGACGTTCCAGTTGTTCACGACGCTACCGCTACGACTGCGGGGGGATGTTAGAGTATACATGTTGTACACGGCTAGATTAGGATAGAGATAGGATACTTGTCTTGTACTCCAAGTCTATGCCTTGTCTTGTACTCCACGTCGGTCCGTTGTACGTCTATATATACTCGCCCGAGAGGCTCAATAAAACATCCATCATATTCCGCCAATCTCTCTCTCCCCCTACCCTTCAACAAAGGGGATAGGGAAGGGAACGATGAGCTGGGAGTTCTCGATTTCTCTACAGCGAGCGAGAGGTTGGGGATAAGATGGAGGTGGGGTCCAGCGACACGTGTCGCGCTCTCAACCAGGAGGATGCGTCGAGTTTGTTCCCCCGGACGGACTAGAGCATTTTCCTTAGCTAAAAGGATCGGCACATCTACATCTACATCTACGCTACTAATAAAAGAGCAAATAAGAATTATTCTAAAATCACACCAACAGTTGTACACAAAAACAATTATGACCGCACAATTAGGCCCACCAAACTCAATCTAACAGCCAATAAGATGGTTGGATTTCTATCAATAAGAAAGATTTTGTACATGTTTATAATCGATGTGGAAAATTGCAGGTATGAGGGGTCCTACATTGAGGAAGGCTGCACCATGGAGGCCGATTCCATCCTCTGTAATTACGTGACTGCTGCTCAGTGTTCACTATTGCAATTCTCTTTCCTGCAGTTCCAGCTTTGTGATTTGTGCACATTACATTGGTAGCTTCCTTGAAATAAAATCTGTTGAAGGGTTTGAAGTCAGTGGGTGAATTGTTTTTTTCCATGCACAGGAGCCCCGATCCATTAATTTGTTTACACAGGAGAACGATCTTGACTTCATTTCGAACAACAAACTCTAGCATTTCATGACTTCTACTTAGCTGATGCCAACAAAAACATAATCATTGTGAATCTTTGGAAGTGAGGTTACCAGCATTTATTTTTCTGCCTATTCTCATTGTCGAAGTATTCAAGTGTTTCATCGAGTTGTTCAAGTGTAAGGGGTTGTAGTTGACGTGTGTTGCGAGGCTTTGTTGGGTTGCCTTTGTGGGCGTGTTGTGTTTGTATTGGTTTTTGCCCAGTTTTCCGTAAATTAACTGGGCAATTCTCTTTTTCTTACTTAATAGGTTGAGGCAAAGCTTTTGCCTCCATTTTAAAAAAAATTATCGAAGTATTTTGAAATTAACAGAGTTCATATATAATGTCATTGTTTCTTATCTAGCAATGCATATGTAATGCTATAGTTCCTGGCAACAGTTCTGAGCTGCAATATGATCACTAACCTATTTATTTTAGGATAATCTATACTAGATAGATTGTATGGTCAAATCGACTGAACGGCTATATGTAGCATGGCTGATTCTGCCAGTTGTGAATATTATAGCTCTAGCTTCCCTATAAATCAACTTGGCGTCATAAATTCTTCCGAGGTCCTTCTAGGTCTATAGCTTCTAGCTGTTAACAAAATATGTATCTTTTCTCTATTACCTTTAATTGTAATATAGAGTATCTTGGTGTGTTTCAAGAAACAGAGTCGCAAGCACGCTATCTTTTTTGTAGGCCTTTGCTTGCTCTGTCTTGAAGATTGTAACCGCATTATGATCAAGCTTTGGAAGGAAAAGGTGATGATATCCTTCAATTCCATTCATTTATGTTCACTGTGTAGTTTTGCACAAGAATAGTTGTGTGGTACACATACTAAAAAGAAAAGGTCCACATGACGAGATCGATTGAATGACACATTATGTTTTGATTGGACTCTATAAGTCTCCAATTTAGCCATATCTAACTGTTGTAACTCAAATGATTGATAGTGAAACTTGTGTTTATTGCTTGTGGGTGAAGCCCTATTTGTACAAGGATTTTGGGATGTCTTTGAATAGGCGCCTGTATACAAGAGGTGTCTTTTAGGCATCTAAAGACGCATGTACGAACGCTCGCGTCCGTACGACGCTTTGGACACTATTAACCGCACATGGCTATTTCAAATGATGGTTTACTAATTGCTAACTGCTAATGATGTCATCTGATGCCGGTTGGTTTGTAACACCCCCCCTTGTACAAAGCTTGTTCTTGTATGTCTTGAATTCCTTGTATAATCTTGAAAATACTGGTCTTGATCACAAGCGATAAATATTCTTGAATAAACTCCCCCAAAAACCCTGTAGGAAAAATATGAGGAGACTAGAATTTGATATGTTGTCAAAAACTCCTTTAAAATCCAGTGGAAAAAGTAAGGAGAAAATAGTACAACATATAATGATTATTGTCTCTTTGATAACCTATATGAGAAAACCTTAAAAGGATAAAACTCATTGGTAAGTTTAGAGAACAATTAATATGTCTTGTGTACATCCGTTAAAAACCCCGGTGGGGAAAATATGAGGTATGACATATATTCTTGTGTCGATATTACCTCATTAAAAACCTTGATGAGAACCATGAGAGTAAAATCATAAAGGGAAAAAGAATGTAATATAATGTTTGAAAGGTTTATGGTTCACATGGATACTCCCCCTGATCCTTTCAAATCTCGAAGTCGTCTCACGCCAATTCCATGAACATACTTTTCAAATGTTGAAGTTGGTAATGACTTTGTGAATAGATCAGCGAGATTATCACATGATTTGACTTGCAAAATATTTATATCTCCACTTTTCTGTAACTCATGGGGATAAAACAATTTGGGTGCAATATGTTTAGTGATATTGCTCTTTATGTAACCCGTTTGCATTTGAGCAACGCAAGCAGCATTATCTTCGTAGATAATGGTTGGAGATTCGATAGAACCTTTTCCACATAATTATTGTATGTGGTTTATCATTCTGCGAAGCCATACGCATTCACGTGATGCCTCGTATAATGCAATTATTTCAGAATGATTGGTGGATGTAGCCACTAAGGTTTGCTTAGAAGACTTCCATGAGATGGCTGTCCCATCATGTAGGAACACAAAATCGGTTTGCGATCTGGCATTATGGGGGTCTGATAAGTAGCCAGCATCGGTATACCCAATCATATCAATGTCCAGGTTTCTCTGAAATTGAAAGAATAGGCCAAGATCCTTGGTGCCTTGGAGATATCGAAAGATATTCTCAACTCCCGCCCAATGGTGTCTAGTAGGAGCTGCGCTATGTCTAGCTAGTAAATTTACTGCAAATGCAATATCAGGCCTAGTGCAATTTGCAAGATACATAAGCGCTCCAATAGCACTGAGATATGGAAGTTCGGATCCCAGTATCTCTTCTCCATTATCTCTTGGTCTAAATTGATCTTTCTCTACGTTTAGAGATCGAACAACCATGGGAGTTTTGGATGGATAGGATTTGTCCATATTGAATTTCTCCAATATTTTCTGGATATAGGCGGTTCGATGAACCAAATACCTGAGGGAAGGTGCTCAAGTTGTAATCCTAAGCAAAATTTGGTTTTACCCAAATCCTTGATCTCAAATTCCGTCTTTAGGTGATTGCGTGCCTCATCAATATCTTGTGTGTTGCCAATTATATTGAGGTCATCAACATACACTGAAATAATGCAAAATCCTGTTTCAGACTTCTTGATGAAGACACATGGACAATCTGAAGGGTTTCGTAGCATAGTAAATTAAAAAAATTCCTACATATGCGAGCAAGAAAGCCAAGATCTAATCTAGGAGATGTAATCAACGAGAGAGATAGATGAGATCTTCATACCCTTGAAGAAATCGCACAGCGAAAACGTTCAACAGAATGTGGATGATGTAGTCGTACTAGCCGTCTCCTCCTCGCGATCCGATCTGATCCAACGCCGCAAGTGGCGATGCCTCCGAGAGATGCACACGTACAGCGCACCAACGACTCCGCCTTTCCGGTCCAGCGAGATATGGTGGAGTGGTAGATGGGATCAACAACACAACGGTGTGGTGTCTATGGTGGAGAGTATGCACCGACAGAGCTTCGCCTGTTTGCGTGGTGGAGAAAGAACGGAGAAAGAAGGCTTCAGAAACCGGGCAGCGGCTCCGCGAGAATTAGGTCACAGAGCCCCGTCCAATCTGTCTCCTTTTATATGCGGAGGCTGCCTAGGGTTGCATCTTTTTGACGTACGCTGCAAGATGGTCCAACCACCGCCGCCTTTGCTTGATCTCATCGAGCGTTGACGTGCGCCTGCGGTCGATCGGCGTTGGTATTCTGCTCACGGCCGAGCAGCCTTTGCACATGCGTCGCTGGCCCATAATCCAAAGGAGCCCAGCCAGGCCATGTGCAGCCGGCCAAGTGGCCCAGCCCGGGATGCAAAGCAAGCAAGGAGCGAGCCAGGGCGATCGCCGGTGATCCCTATGCTCCGACCAGGTCGGCCGTTACCGCGCTCCGCACACCCCCGCGGGCGGTATGGGCCGGCCCATTTGGCTTTTCTTTCTCTTTTGTTGTTGCTATTTTTTCTTTTTTCTTTTACGGCAACTTTTACGACTTATTTCTGATTTAAAAAATGTTCAATTTTTTTAATAAATTAGATTTCAAATTTGTTCGAATTTGGAACTTTTTCTAGATTTTGAAATTTGTTCATATTTAAAATTTTGTTCGGATTTTGAAATCTTGTTCAATTTTTAAATTTGTTCAATTTTGAAAATTGTTCAGATTTCAAAATTGTTCCGCTTTGAAATGTGTTCCAATTTGAAATTTGTTCCGATCTGAAATTTGTTCCAATTCGAAATTTGTTCAAATTCAAAATTTGTTTCAATTCAAAATTTGTTCCAATTCGAAAATTGTTCCAATTCAAAATTTGTTCCAATTCAAAAATTGTCCAATTTTAAATTTGTTCAAATAAATATTTTGCTCATAACTAGGAAATTGCTCGTAACTAGAGATCAGTACGAAAATCACACGTACGTTCCGAACGCCAGAAACAGTGCAAACGCCTGGAACTTTTATTGCAAAATACGTGCGTCAATATTCGTGCCCGGACATAGAAATGGGCCAGGCCCAATACTAAACGGAGGGGTGCGTCCTCTCGTATCGCTCCGACCAGGTCGGAGTAAAGGAGCACCCGCGATCGCCCCTGGCTGCCTCGAGCGGTCGCCGTGCGTGCGAGCCAGGGACTCTTCCCTGGCCGCCGTAGGTCCCTTTTTTTTCTTTCTTCCTTTTTTTCTTTATTTATTTCTTCTAAATAAATAGTCTTAATATTTATTAATTCATATAATTTAAAATAATAATATTTTCCACCCGGAACAATTCCAACTTTCCGAAACACTTTCATACATATATCCCAAAACTACCCTAGCGTTGATTTGCGTTAAGTGTGTGACCCTACGGGTTTAAGAATGCGCGGACATGATCTCTATCAATAATCAATAGCGGGATCTGGAAATCCATATTGAGTCCCATGCACTCAACGATGATCATATCGGATGAACCACGATGTCAGGATTCAAGTAAGCCCGTATTTGTATTCCCTTTGTCTCGCGATATTTTACTCGCCCGAGATTCGATCGTCGGTATCGGCAAACTGATACGTCTCCAACGTATCCATAATTTTTGACGCTCTATGCTTGTTTTTACACCATTTGTTTAGTGTTTCGTTACACTTTGTGGTATTTTTATACATTTTCCGGAACTAACCTATTAACGATATGCCACAATACCAGTTTCCTCATGAAGTAGCAAAACATAAATGCATAGGACACCTTCAAGTTTAAAAGGACGACTAGATACAAATAATTTGAGAATAAGTGAAACCAACAATGTGAATCAATCAATAAAAACTTTGGGACAATGCACATTATACTAAGAATGACAACTATGCTCCCTTAGACGGTGCATAAAGGTAGAAGGTGGAGACTCAACATAAAAGTAAAAGAAAGACCCTTCGTGGAGGGAAGCAGTGATTGCAAGTTTTATAAACCTTCAAAAATTATAGTACTTACCGGCTTTGAGCTCTCATTGCCCCTATCATAAGCATCTTGAATGGTTAAAGTTAATGCGAGTACACTTATAATGCATATGCTTGACAAATCATAAGTTGAAAACCTCGTGTCCCATAAAGTACGAATACCCAAATCTCATGCTACTTTACTTAGAGTCCCAAGCAAGCTCTTGTCGTTGTAAGTATACACGTATCATCGAGAACCGCCAACGGGGTACCTCCGTGCCCGATGACATGGAACAAGCCCACATCAAAATGACAGGACAAACAGACAATGACCACCTCGGCATCTCTTTTATTTACCATTGGTATAGCTTTTTATTGTGAGATGCGTCGTCGAATGTTCACTATGGGCATACTGTAAATTTCCACCATGAATTATGCATGGCTTAGATTAGCGGCCCATGCGTTTCTCTAACACGTATACAAACTCCATGATCCCGCAAGATTCCCAATTCATTTCACATCGCGAGTATCCATAAACAAAAGATCACGATATTAACTCAAATGAAAGATAGTGCAATGTTGAAAGCTTGCCCCATGACGGCATGGCTGGGGTAATTTCTCCACGGCTGGCGTCCCAGGAGTCTCCACGGCACAAAGATATGAAGACCGGCTCGGCCCGGAGGGCCGGCTGTGCCAGCAACCGGCTGGCGATTCCATCGAGGAAGGCCGAAGCCGGGCGAAGAAGACAAAAGCCCACCAACGGCAGTCTCGCCGAAAGTAGGCTGGCCCCGACAAGAGCGGCAGGGGCAAAGGACAGGAGTGACGAGCGCCACGACCAAGTCCAGCCAATCAGCAACCAAGGACCCTTCCCCACAATAGGATCCAAGGCAAAAGGGAGGGCATATGCCTCCCAGATGCCGGTCCCAGGGGAAATGTACTTTATAAAGCGGAACTGTCAGAACAGGGCGAAGGGATCACGCCAAGGACGTGGCCACGGATGAGCAGGCAGTCGGCCGAAACGCCACCTAACCTGTAACCACGCCCCCGCCTATATAAGGGGGCCTGGACCCTTAGTCTAGGGAGATCTGATCTTCTTCCTCCTCTAGCCCGAACAGCTCGAGGAGCACTGTAATCGATACTGTCCTCATAATACGAAACAGACAGGAAGTAGGGGCTTTACCTCCACCCGGGAGGGCCCTGAACCTGGGTAAACCGTGGTGTTTCTGTAGGCATAAATCCCGAGCTGGGCCTCTCGTCTCCACCATAGAGCCCCTCCGATTAGCCTACCCATGGCTACTGTCTCCAAATCCCTACGACAGTTGGCGCCCACCGTGGGGCAAAGCGCGGCGGCGAGCAGAGTCAAGTTCCGGCCGGGATCTCCATCGATCCCCGGCAAGAGGGTCGCCTCCAGCCTCATCTGGAGGGTCGGAACCCTCGACTGCATCAGCGACAACCTGGACTGCTTCAGGAACGGCTTCGGCAGTGGCTCCTTCCTCGACATCGGCAGCCACTACTTCTACATCGCCAAGCCTTTCCTGGAGGAGGTAACCGACGTCCTCGATCCTCTCAGCGACGGAGGTCGAGTTGCGGCGAAAGCTGTGACTTTGGCGCCATGGTCGAAGTGATGGCCCTGGGAGACGAGGAAGGCAGCGACCAACCGCGCTCCGCGCGCCCGCCGCTCGAATGCCTTCCTCCGCCGGAGCAGAACGCTCCACTCCCAGAGCAGGACACCTCGGGCGTCGCCGTCGTGGACCTGCACGCACAGCTCGACCGCGTCATCGACCCCGCTCGGGTCGCAGAGGCCCTGGAGCAGACGCGCCTCGTCCTCCTCAGCAAGGTGGCTGAGGACGAGGTCAACCGGCGCCGCGCGAGCACCACGCTCAGTGAGTTCTACGACGCGCATGGAGATGCGCCAGCCGAGCTTGCTCATGATCTGTGGCGCAGCTTCGGCACCGCGGGTCCTAGCCAGATCCAGCGATCACCATCAGTGAGCCGAGGCCGTGGAGGGCGCGGACAGCGCGGCCGCGCCCCGTGCAGCAACGCGCAAGGCCGCTGTGCCCAGAAAGACGGAGGCGCAGGCGAGCCACGTCAGGTCCCAGCACCAGTGCCAGGGCCGGAGTCCCAGACTCGCCCGCCGGCGCTACACGTCCACCTGTGGCTTGACCGCGTCGGGGCGTTCCCCCGAGGATCTGCTAGCTCAAAGCGAGCGGCTTCTGACCAAGGAGGCCCGGGGGCTGCCGGCAACGGTCAGGGGCGCAAAGAGGGCAAGTACACCCTCAATATTGCACTTGACCAGCCATGCAAGTTCCACAATTCCCCGGGCAGGGAAGCGACCCACTCCACGCGCCAGTGCCGGTTCATGAGAGAGCTGGAGCAACGCGCTCGGCAGATCCCCAGAGCACCGCAAGTGCAACCGGCTAGAGGTCAGGAGGACCAACAGCAGAACCTGGCTGGGGGTGAGCCGGATCAAGACGATGACTTCCCAGTGGATGTTGAGCAATATCATATCTTCACTACCCCCGACAAGGACAAAAGGAACGACCTTTGGTGTGAGGCAGAGGTGAACGTTGTGATGCTAGCGGAGCCCCAGTTCATGCATTGGTCTGAGGCGGCCATCACCTGGGGGCGCGAGGACCATCCTCAGCTGATGCCCAGCCCTGGATAATACGCTCTGGTTCTGGACCCGGTGGTGTGTTCCGACACGCACATGTGCCGGTTCTCCCGCGTGCTCGTCGATGGTGGCAGCAGCATCAACCTTCTTTACCGAAGCTCTTTGGAGAAGTTGGGCATCCTGCTTGCTTAGCTGAAACCGAGCCGGCTCACCTTCCATGGCATCGTGCCTGGGCATTCTTGCACCCCTTTGGGCAAGGTGCAGCTGGAGTTTCTCTTCGGGAAGAAAGGGAATAGCCGTCGCGAGCCCATCTGGTTCGAGGTGGTGGATATCAGCAGTCCCTACCATGCGCTACTTGGTCATCCGGCTCTGGCAAAGTTCATGGCGGTGCCGCACTACGCCTACCTAAAGATGAAGCTCCCAGGGCCCAAAGGCGTGATCACTGTCACGGGAAGCTTCAATAAGTCCTTGGCCTGCGCAAAGGAGAGCTCGCAGCTGGCAGAGGCGCTGGTCATCGCCGAGGAGAAGTGGCAGCTTCTACATCACGTGGAGCTTGCCCAGCAAGATGTGCCGGTTTGCCAGTCTCTGGTGGAGCAGTTCAAGCCGGCTAACGACACTAAGAAGGTCATGCTGGATGAGAGTGATCCCTCCAAGTACGTCATCATCGGCACGGGCCTTTCCACTAAATAGGAAACCGAGCTCACCAGCTTCCTCCGTGAGAATCGGGACATCTTTGCGTGGTCTCCAAAGGACATGCCAGGTGTGCCGAGGGAGCTAGCTGAGCACTCACTCAATGTTAGGCCGGATGCTAAGCCGGTCAAGCAACTGCTGCGGCACTTTGCGGAAGAAAAGAGGAAAGCTATTGGCGAGGAGATAGCCCGGCTCCTTGCAGCTGGCTTTATCATAGAGGTGTTTTACCCTGATTGGCTTGCGAACCCAGTCTTGGTTCTGAAGAAGAATAACACTTGGCGAATGTGTATCGACTACACCAGCCTCAACAAGGCTTGCCCCAAGGATCCTTTTGCACTACCACGCATCGACCAGGTAATCGATTCTACAGCCGGTTACAACCTGCTGTCCTTCCTGGACGCCTATTCAGGCTACCACCAGATTTCGCTCTATCAGCCGGATCAGATCAAGACCTCCTTCATCATCCCATATGGAGCCTACTGTTATGTCACCATGCCATTCGGCTTGAAGAACGCTGGGGCCACTTACAAGCGAATGATGCAGCAATATCTGCAAGGGCAGATTGGGAGGAATGTGCACGCCTACGTGGATGACATGGTGGTGAAAACCAAGCAGAGTGGCACGCTCCTGGATGACCTCAAGGAGACCTTCACCAACCTGCGGCGCTATTGCATGAAGCTCAACCCCGAGAAGTGCACCTTTGGTGTGCCGACTGGACAACTCCTAGGTTATATCGTTTCCCAGCGTAGGATCGAGGCTAACCCCTCGAAGATAAAAGCCATCGAGGCCGTAGAGAAGCCCACCCAGCTCAGAGATGTGCAGAAGTTTGCTGGTTGCTTGGCCTCGCTTAGCCGGTTCGTTAGCCGGCTCGGGAAGAAGGCCATGCCGCTGTACCAGCTGATAAAGAAGATGGACCACTTTATTTGGTCCCAGCGTGCTGATGACGCCTTCAACGACCTCAAGCGAGCCCTGTCTACCACGCCCGTCTTGGCTGCGCCGGCTCTGCGAGAGCCAATGCTGCTCTACATTGCGGCCACTCCATGAGTCATCAGTGTCGTGATCGTAGTGGAGCGCACCGAAGAGGGCAAGGAGCTGCCGGTTCAGCGCCCGGTGTATTACCTGAGTGAGGTGCTCACTCTCTCCAAGCAGAATTACCCGCACTACCAGAAGGTCGCGTACGACGTGTACATGGCGGCCAAGAAGCTGAAGCACTACTTTGAGGAGCACCCTATCACGGTGGTGAGCACCACTCCGCTCTCGGAGATCATCGGGTGCAAGAATGCGTCAGGAAGGATGGCCAAATGGGCGATTGAGCTCGCTGCTCACACCATTCAGTATAAGCCCAGGACGACAATCAAGTCGCAGGTCATAGTGGATTTCTTCGCCGACTGGGGAGAGCACCAGTACCTGCCGCCGGCTCCAGACTCCACCCACTGGCGCATGCACTTCGACGGCTCCAGGTTGCTCAGGGGATTGGGGGCCGGCGTCGTCCTCACCTCTCCTAAGGGAGACAAGCTGCAGTACGTACTGCAGATGCACTTCCGTGCGTCGAACAACGTCACCGAGTATGAAGCCCTGGTACATGGGCTCAAGATGGCCAAGCAGATTGGCATTAGGAGGATCCTCTGCTTCGGGGACTCCGACCTGGTGACGCACCAGGTTTCGGGGGATTGGGACGCCAGGGACGCGAACATGGCCTCCTACCGCTTCTACGTGCAGCAGCTCAGCGGATTCTTCGAGGGCTGCGAGTTCCATCATGTTCCCAGAGCAAACAACGACGAGGCGGACCGGCTGTCCAAGATCGGCTCCATCAGGCAGGATATCCCAGCGGGGGTGTCGCTGGAAATCATCCACAAGCCATCCATCAAGCCCTCGCCGGACTCTCCATCCATCTACGTACTAGGAGATCCCGTCCCGGCTCAGGTGCCACCACCAAACCCGGGGGCTGCCGCTTCGGGGCTGAAGGAAGCAGCCGACCGGCTCGGCGCGGCCGGCTCGGCGAAAGACTCGGAGGCTGCCGGCCAATCGGACAAAGCTGGCGCGACAACGGACCCGGGGGCTGCCGATCCCCTGGTCGCCAGTGTCTTCCACATACGGGAGATACCGTCACGGGCGGAGCCATTCTCCAACTACCTCATCACTGGGGACTTGCCGCAAGACGAAGTGGAAGCTAGGCAAATCCAGCGCCGCGCGGGAGCATACACAATCATCAACAGCGAGCTATACAAGCGCAGCGTAACAGGAGTTTTCCAGAAGTGCATCGAGCCGGAAGAAGGGAAAGAGCTCCTGAAGGAAATACACCAAGGGGAGTGCTGACACCACGCATCCTCCAGAGCTTTGGTGGCCAAGGCCTTCCGCCATGGTTTCAACTGGCCGATAGCCCTGAAGGACGCAGAGCAGCTGGTGAAGCAGTGCAATGGCTGCCAGCGCTTCTCTAAGCATCGAAACACTCTAGCAGCAGCCCTCAAGACCATCCCGCTCACCTGGCCATTTGCCGTCTGGGGCCTGGACATGTTAGGGCCATTCAAGACTGCACCCGGGGGCTTGACACATCTGTTAGTCACTGTGGACAAGTTCACCAAGTGGATCGAGGCCAAGCCAATCAAGAAGCTCGACGGCTCATCCACCATCAAGTTCTTCAATGAGATCATCATGAGGTACGGAGTTCCCCACAGCATCATCACACTGACAACGGGACGAACTTCGCAAAGGGAGTCTTTGCTGAGTACTGTGGCAAGAAGGGCATCCGGCTGGACTTAGCGTCAGTGGCACACCCACAGACAAATGGGCAAGTGGAGAAGGCAAACGGGCTGATCCTAGCCGGCATCAAACCAAGACTGGTAGAGCCCCTTGAGCGCTCAGCCGGCTGTTGGGTCGAGGAGCTACCTTCAGTGCTGTGGAGCCTGCGCACCACTCCAAATCGTTATGTTGGCTTCACGCCTTTCGACCTGGTTTATGGAGCAGAAGCAGTGCTGCCCACTGATATCGAATTCGATGCGCCCAGAGTTGTCCAGTACACGGAGAAGCAAGCAAAAGAAGCTCATGAAGATGGCGTCGACCTCCTCGAGGAGGCACGAGAACAGGCTCTAGCCAGATCAGCGCTCTATCAGCAGCAGCTGCGATGATACCACAGCCGGAAAATTCGTCCGCTCGTGTTTCATGAAGGAGATCTCGTACTCCGACTGATCCAGAACACCAAAGGCATGCACAAGCTATCCTCTCCTTGGGAGGGACCATTCATTGTCAGCCGGGTGCTGGGCAATGGGGCTTATTACCTCATCGACGCACAAGAGCCCAGATAGAACAAGGCAGATAACTCTGATAAGGAGACAGAGCGTCCCTGGAATGTCAGTCTCCTAAGACCTTTCTTCTGCTAGGCAGAAGCTTGTACCCCGAAAAGCTTGTTAATGAATAAAGGATGACGGAGCGGCTAGTTACGGCCGGCTCCAAGAAAAATACTTCGTGTATGTTTTGCTTCCTACGTTATTCACTTGACCGGCAGCCGGCTCCGGGCACCGAGCCACAGCCGGCAGTCCAAAAATAATTGATTCCTCGTCAGCCGGATGAGTACTACATATGAAGAAGGTCTCGAGCCTAATCTCCATCTTCCGGCTCCGGGCAGCCGGGCAGGTAGGAGCCGGTAGGCCGCATACGAAGGAAAGCCGTAGGGAAAAGCCGAAAATGATAATTGCTCAACCAAGCGCCGGGGGCAGCGTTCGTTGACCACGCGTTAGCTTGCACGAGTCGGGTGCCCGATAAACTGAAGTACTACTTCTCACTCCACGGCACGCTCCCACCCTAGGCCGGCATTCGGCTGCCGGCCCAAGGGAGACCAACCGGCACCAGGCTGCCGGTTGGGGGTAGAAGAGCCGAAGGGTAGGAAGATAAAGGAAAAAGTTGAGGGAACTGGGCCAAGGCAAGCTAGCGAATGGTCGACGACCACAGTCTCTAGGCGTTAGGGCTGAGTAGCCGCGTCAAAGAGGTTCGAAGCTAGAGCTCCCTCGCTCGACGTTGGCACCGTACGCGGAGAAGTTAGTTTCGAGCTAGCTGTCAATCCAGCTACCCCAAAACTCGGGGGCTAGGGGGAAAGGGAATCTGCCCTCAAAAGTAGGCCGGTTCCAGTACCTCGTCGGCTATCCGATTAGCCGGCGCTGCGACATGATCAGCAAACGAGCAACAAAATTGAAACCTAACACGCGCAAAGTAATGGCTAGAGCCGGAAACTGGGAAATCTACTCCAACTGCGGCAAGGAACGTGCGAAGGCCCGGGAAAGGAAATATGCCGGCTCCGACCCATCTCGAGCCGGTACAAGACTTAGTCTCCATTCTAAGCCCGCCAGGCCAGAACTAGTCTGTTCTCCCCAAAGCCGGCTAGTAAAAGCACTACTTCCCTCGCGTTGAAGCCGGAGAAGCCCGCCCGAAGCGTCTGCACAGGGCAGTGACCAGCGTAGTCCTTATCTACGGATTTGCGTGGCAGCGGTTTCGTCAAGAGAAGAATCATCGCAGCACAACAATGTTAAACAGAGAACATTTGTGCGATGGCAAAGCTCACAGTGAAGAAGGATAAACATTCACACAACAAACGAAGATTGGCGAGAAATTAAGAAAGTCCTTAACATAGGAGGTGATTACATACTACGGGCCACGCTAAGGGCCGGAACAACAAAAGGACTCCCCCTCCTAGCCCCTAGACCTCTGTTGACGGTGCTGCTGTCAAAGAGGGGCCTATGGGGGCGCTCGCCGGTCACGGCCAGGGGGAGTAGGCACGGGCGCAGCCGGAGCCGTCCATGACGCGGATGCAGAGGATGGGCGACCTGGAGCGGTGGGTCAGGATGAGGGACCAGCCCTGCTCCAGGTTGTAGTCGGTGAAGAACTGCCCCCAGCCCTCGGTGAGGTAGCTCTTCCCCTCCTCGTCGTGGAGGATCTCGACCTGGTACAGAGGCTGGCCGCTGCTGCCATCCTCCACCATGATGTTCGTCGGGGGGACCTTCCCCATTGTGCCGACGAAGCTCGCGGGGAGCGGCAGGCGCTCCTCGCACCCAGCCAGCAGGGGCACCACAGAGGTGGCGAACCCGTGCTTGGGGATGTAAGAGAGCCGCTGCCTGGACGGTGGGCGCAGCGGTCGCTTCTTCGCCTTGCCGGCGGCCGCGCGGGAGGAGCTGCCGACGTTCCCAACAGCAAGGCCCAGAGGGGCGGCCCCGAACGCCATCGCGGCGCCGACGAGGGCGGCCGCCGCCTCTAGGGGAGTCCCAGTGAGACCCGCGACGGAGGTCGCGGCCGCGGGGACTGCGGCATTGGCGGCGGCCACGACGGCGCCCCCTCTAGGGGCCGTGACGAGGGCGGTGGAGTGGCTAGCCCCGAAGGGCTCCGCGGCAGCCGCGGCCGCAAGCGCCGCCAAAGTCTTCTTATTGCGGCTGCCCAGAGGGCGACTACGCTTCCGGGGCACCGGCGGCATCGCTGCCAGGCCCCTGGCCCTGCTCTAACTTCCGAGTGGGCGACCACGTTCGTGCCCGTCCAGCCCGCCACCGGCCCTGGCCCTGGCTCCGCTGGTTGCCCCGAACGTCGACATCAAGATCGCAGGGGGAGGAGCAGAGACGGCGATTCGGCGAGGCTAAGGAATGGAGATGTTCGGGAGTGGGGAAAACCCTCGAGGGCTCCGGAATTTAAAGGCTGGAGAGGCACGAAAGGCAGGGCCGGTTTAATGCAAATAAACCATATGCGTGGCGCTTCGATGGGACTTAACGCTGATGCAAGCCTCATCTCGTCAGATGATGTCGGCAGGAATCATTACGGAGGCCGAAGAGTCAAAGTGACAGGACGGGACACTGGCTACTGGCACACTGCGCCGGCCACGGCGTAAGATCGAAACCCGAAGCGGCGCAAGTTCCGAGGAGGCAGCACGCCGGCACGCGGCCGCCGGCCGGGTCAAGCTTGAAACCGGTACGGCTCGAGACGGCTAGAGGAGTCCAGCGTGGCTTGGCCTCGAAGCCGGCAACCTCCGGACCAGGTAAGGAATCCTGGGACTTCGACGGAAATGGACAATACTTCGGCGAGCAGAAGAACCCGCCGAAGTCCCATGCTAACCCATGAGACTTCGCCAGTTTTGGGGGCTAGTGTCATGGGGGATGACTTATGGGGCATGCCACGTACCGAGCTACTTGCCGGCTGGCGTCCCAGGAGTCTCCACGGCTTGAAGATATGAAGACCGGCTCGGCCCGGAGGGCCGGCTGTGCCAGCAACCGGCTGGCGATTCCATCGAGGAAGGCTAGAGCTGGGCGAAGAAGACAAAAGCCCACCAACAGCAGTCTCGCCAAAAGTGGGCTGGCCCTGACAAGAGCGGCAGGGGCAAAGGACAGGAGTGACGAGCGCCACGACCAAGTCCAGCCAATCAGCAACCAAGGACCCTTCCCCACGATAGGATCCAAGGCAAAAGGGAGGGCATATGCCTCCCAGATGCCGGTCCCAAGGGAAAGGTACTTTATAAAGCGGAACTGTCAGAACAGGGCGAAGGGATCACACCAAGGACGTGGCCACGGAGGAGCCAGCAGCTGGCCGGAACGCCACCTAACCTGTAACCAGGCCCCCGCCTATATAAGGGGGCCTGGACCCTTAGTCTAGGGAGATCCGATCTTCTTCCTCCTCTAGCCCGAACAGCTCGAGGAGCACTATAATCGATATTGTCCTCATAATACGAAGCAGGCAGGAAGTAGGGGCTTTACCTCCACCCGGGAGGGCCCTGAACCTGGGTAAACCGTGGTGTCTCTGTAGGCATAAATCCTGAGCCAGGCCCCTCGTCTCCACCGTCGAGCCCCTCCGATTAGCCTACCCATGGCTACTGTCTCCAAATCCCTACGACATGGACACTTTGGACAACTTGGTTTTTAGGAGTTGGATGCACGAGTAGAGCTCATACTCGGTACAAAATGAGGGCTAGCAAAAGATTGGGAGCGACCAACTAAGAGAGCAATAACGGCCATAATCATGCAGAGCGACAAAGCGACATTAAAAGAAGCATAAGATGGCATCAAAAGTCAAAAACTAAATGATCACAGAGGCAATGGCGACTTTGTATTAGTCTAACATGTGTGAGCATGCGCCAAGTCAACCCAAATAAAGCATCGAAGGAGAAAACCAAAATAATGCTTCCAAATAATTAAAACAACGCATGATTTTTTTCAAAGGCTCATCAAGCAATCTCAGTCATTTGAGATAAGTCATGCTACAGCAAAACCACTAAGCATACTATCAAAAAGACATCAAGCACGACATGCAAAAGCCTAGGCCGCAGTCTACACAAGCTCCTTCTTGTACCACTTTTTTTTTGCATAAAGCTTTTTCTCTTTTCCAACACCATTCGAACTTTTTATAATCAACTCTTTTGATGAAAAACAACATGGACCAGAGGTCAAAACACACCTTGATGAAAATATATAACAAGATCTGAACAAAAATCAAGACGAAAATCGAAAGCTAAACACAGTTCTAGAAAAAGAAGAACACTCGTTGAAACGATAAGTGTGAAAAACAGAGTGTTCTTGGCAAATGAAAAGCAAGGAAACTTCTCCAAAAGGAATTTGTTGGGGTCAAACCATTTATTGCAGCAAACAAAACTAAATAAAACTGAAAACTAAAAAACATCTGACGCTCCAAGAAAAACGCATAATGCATGAAGCAATAAAAATATAGTGTGTTGAAAGGTGACCTGATTTTTACCGATGAAGAAGGGGTGCCTCGGGGGCATCCCCAAGCTTTGACGCTTGTACTTCTTGGATATTTCTTAGGGTGACATGGGTATCCCCAACCTTGAGCTTTTGTCCATTCTTCAACTCATCTCATCATTCTCCAATCCCTACACTTGAAAACTTCCTTCATACATAACTAAACACAAATCTATTAGCAACATTAGTGTAAGCATAACATGGAATCAACCCTTTTTGCTTCAGGTTTCAACTCAAAACTACCACATATAAAGCATATACTACTGTAGCAACTTCCCCAAAAGTTCCGTGATCAAAAGAACTCAAAAAGAAAGCGATAAAGCGGCAAACACAAATATTGGCAGAAATCTATCAAAACAAAACAGCTGACAAAGATCGAATTTTTAGAGGGTTTTCTGTTGCTCAAATCAAAAAGTGTTCAACTAATGAAAGTTTGGATATAACCTGGCACATATGCACAAGAAATCGCAGATCCAAAAGATATACAGAGAATTTTTACGGTGCAGCACCGAAAACTGTTTCAGGACAACAACATCCCCAAATCTTACCTCACTCAAATTAGAGGCTTCTCTTGGCACAAAAACAAAATAAAAAGGGTAATGAGCAGTTATTACAGTAGTAATAACTTCCAAGACTCAAATAAAAGAAAAAGAACTGAATGTAAAAACATTGGGTTATCTCCCAAGAGTGCTTTTCTTTAACGCCTTTGAGCTAGGCGCAGAAAGTGCGAATCAAGTAATATCAAGTGATGAAGCATCAAGCTCATTAATTGCTCTAAGAATAGAGTCAAAAGCGATTTCTTCCTTTTTCTAGGGAAGTGTTTCATACCTTTCTTGAGTGGAAATTGATATTTGATGGTGCCTTCCCTCATATTAATGATGGCACCTACAGTTCGAAGAAAAGGTCTTCCCAAAATAATAGGACATGAAGCATTGCATTCAACATCCATGACAAGAAAATCAACGGGAACAAGGTTTTTGTTAACCATAATAAGAACATCATTAATCCTTCCCAAAGGTCTCTTCTTAGCAACATCAGCAATAGGAACATCATAATACCACTTTTCAAGTGGTGGTAAATCAAGCATGTCATAAATCTTTCTAGGCATGATAGAAATACTAGCACCTAGATCACATAAAGCATGACAATCAAAATCATTAACATGCATATCAATGATGGGTTCCCAACCATCTTCTAACTTCTTGGGAATAGAAGCTTTTTGCTTCAACTTTTCATCCCTAATTTTCATGAGAGCATTGGTAATATACTTAGTAAAAGCAACATTTAAAGAACTAGCATTGGTGAAGGGTTTCGCAGCATAGTAAATCAAAAAATTTCCTACGGATGCGAACAAGAAAGCCAAGATCTAATCTAGGAGATGTAATCAACGAGAGAGGTAGATGAGATCTTCATACCCTTGAAGAAATCGCACAGCGGAAACGTTCAACAGAACGTGGATGATGTAGTCGTACTAGCCGTCTCCTCTCCGCGATCCGATCCGATCCTACGCCGCAAGTGGCGGCGCCTCCGAGAGATGCACACGTACGGTGTAGCGACGTCTCCTCCTTCCTTGGTCCAGCAAGTATGGTGGAGAGATAGATTGGATCTGCAGCACGACGGCGTGGTGCTTATGGTGGAGAGTTTCTGCGGCAGGGCTTCGTCTACGCACAGTCGCGAGAGAGAGAGGTGGAGGGGCAGCAGTTGGCCGGCGGCTAGGGTTGGAGTGTGGGGAGGCTGCGCCCCTGCCCCTCCTTATATGGGGGGCTGGCCGGCTGCCTTGGCCCCTCCTCCAAGCCCTAGGGCGGCGGCCTAGGGGGAAGAGTAGGGGGCAAGTCTTCCCCCCCTCTTCTGGAAGGTTCCCTTAGGGTTCAATAAAACATGACAAAAGCCTTTTTCGAAGCTCTAGATGCACTTACTATGAAAAATGCATTTCAAATTCATAAAAAATTGTGGGTGTATATCCGGACATTTTATGTTTACACACACGATTTTGAAGAAAAAAAATTTGTGGTCCGTGCAAAAAGTCAAAAAGATGTATCACAAATAGCTATATTTTTGGAGCACCTAAAGTTCTCATTTTTATATGAGCCATAATTGTTTTTAGCGACCCCATGTGATTTAAAAAAAAGAACATTATGAAATATGTTTTAGGCACTGCATGCATCTACACCTATGTGCCAAAATGAAATTCCGTCTTTATGTTTTTCTAATTTGTTTGACAGACCACTTCTATCTCCTATCAAGAACTTAAGTTAAGAAATCAAATTCAATAAAAAGGTTAGTAAAAAAAATATACAGACCTTTATTATTTTTTGGACATCTAATGACAGACATATACATACTCACGTTCAGCTGTCCAAAAAAACTTGCATCACTTCGTAATATATTACACTTTAACTTCAATTATAAAGATATCATTTTATTAATTTTCTAGAGTAATGTAGCAACGTGCAAAGCACATGTTACTTACTAGTTCCTATTCATATGCGGGTAGAGGTGAAGCACGGTCAGCCAACTTAAAATACAAAGTGCACACCAGATTTTTGGTGGCTGTTAGATTGAGTTTGGTGGGCCTAATTGTGCGGTCATAATTGTTTTTGTGTACAACTGTTGGTGTGATTTTAGAATAATTCTTATTTGCTCTTTTATTAGTAGCGTAGATGTAGATAGATGTAGATGTAGATGTGCCGATCCTTTTAGCTAAGGAAAATGCTCTAGTCTGTTCGGGGGAACAAACTCGACGCATCCTCCTGGTTGAGAGCGCGACGCGTGTCGCTGGACCCCACCTCCATCTTATCCCCAACCTCTCGCTCGCGGTAGAGAAATCGAGAACTCCCAGCTCATCGTTCCCTTCCCTATCCCCTTTCCCTTCCGCGCCGTGAGCCCGTAAGCAGCCCCCGCTCCGGCAACCACCAAACCCGCCGCCCTCCACTGCTATGGCGGCGTCCACCTCCTTTCTCTCCCTCTATCTTCCTCCAGGGCTCTCACCGGCGGGTTCTATTTCGTAAATCATGGCGGCAGAATTCAGATGTCCAAGCGGCTAGGCGTGGTGCGGCTCCGGTGAGCAGCGTCGCTACATCTCCTTCCTCGCCATTGGTGCGGGCTCTCAGCGCACCGGGCTGCCGTCGGCGTGACCTTCCTCGCGCGAGCGCCGCTGCAACCACCACCTCTAGCACCCCGGCGCTGCTGCCCACGACGGTCGCCGGTGCTACTACCGCCGGTCGGCGCTGCTACTAGCGCCGGTCGTCGCAGCTACTAGCGCCGGTCATCGCCGTTGCTGCAAAGATAGGTCGCCGGCGATACAAGGTCCGCCGCCGTGTGCTACATTTGCTCACCTCTTCCGCTACCTTGGGCCTCAAGCTCTACTGCCATGGGCGTAAGTCGCTGCTGCCTTGGGTTGGCCACCTGGCCGGCGCTGCTGCCTTGGGGTGGTCGACGCTGCTGCCAATCTTGGGCGACTTTGCTACCAGAGAAGGCAATAGCTGCTATGATCCCTCTGCCATGGCCGCCGCCCCGCTGCTCCAAGTCGTGGGGGCGCCTGCTACTTACGGTCCTGGTGCTTGCTACCTTGGGCGGGCGGCGGTGCTACCATGGACGGGCACTATTGCTGGGTGGATGGTTGTGGTGCTGCCGGCGGCAGTCAGCCGAGCTTGTTCACGGCACTGCAGGCAGTGGTTGACGATAGTGAATCGGCGATGCCGGCGACGGTTGTGGGACATGCTGTGAAGCTCCCGTCGCGCTTGCAAGCTGAAGGCGGAGGTTCCTTGTCGGCGGCGGTTGTAGCACGGCGGCGGAGCTTCTCGCCGGTGGCGGTCGTAGCACGGCGGCGGAGCTTCCTCGCCAGCGACGGTCGTAGCACTGCGGAGGTCGGCGGCGTCGTGAAGAAAATATATTTTGCGATTCAATTTGGTGCCCATCAGTCAAAGGAGAGGCATGGCTGCATTTTTTCCATACGTGTTGGGACACGTGTCAAATGCTCGGCCCGAGTGATCGGGGATTTTGATCCCCAGAGGATGCTCGGCACTCCCCTTTGGCTAACCGTGGGCATAAGCTGCTCCTTGGGCTTCCGATTTAAATTGCCATAACAATCAACGCCTAAACTCTCGCTCCGATCCGAATTTTCATCGCCAATCCGAAGTTCGCGTTCGGTTATGCTGTGAATTTTGAAAAAGATGTTGTACGCTATGAACCGTGGAAAAAATGTTGTGAGCTGAGAAGTGTGGTCGCAGACTCGCATTTTTTTTAATCTGGCGCATCGCTATTTTTTTTAATATGGCGCATCGCTAATTTAGACAGGCCATCCATTGCGAAAGGCTTTATTATAGGCCTGGCTAGCTACTGGCTCCTCTACTCCTGTGTCGTCGTTCTACTAAAAAAAGATACTCCTGTGTCGTCGTGTTCCTCTGTTCTTCGGACTCGCCTTCAGCTTCCCAGTTCATGTTCATGAGATCTCATCGCCTCTGTATGTAATTGAATCCGGAATCCTTGTTGATTGAGTGAAGGAAGTACTGGAGGGTTGCGACTCCGTCTCGGTCTCAACTCTCACGAAGCTGTGAATTCCAAAAGCTTATCGGTTTGCTTCCGGATCTTTGTGCCCTGAAAAGGAAAAATCAGGGAGGGGGTCGACAGGCTACGGCGAGTCTGATCCATTGTCGTCGGCAAAACTACAGGCGGAATCCCCTGCCACCGGAAGTACGTATGCTCCTCCGGGTCTCTCTCGTCCTTCGTGTTTTCAGCTCAAATTCGCAATCTGAGAGCTCCTGAGGTCCCTTATTCTAATTTCCCGACCCGCAGCTATAGCAATCCAAACCTCTAAGCCATGTCCAGCACGGTGTTAATTTGGGCGCACAACGCCGTCAGACAAATCGACAAGGTTTTCCAATTAACTTCAGATCTTTATTTTTGTGGTCGGTCAAGCACGCACTAAGATTTTCTCTGTTCATCCGAATCGAATACCATTTTTTTTTGTCGCACCAGCAGAACTGATTCATACTACTTATCAGCCTTGCCTCGTTGCACATAATGGATGACAAGGGTATAGCTAATAGAGCCTGTTACCCTTGAGGCCCGTTATGATAGGACCAAATTGTAATGATAGTCGAATACGAGTTATTACCGTATGTCGATATTTGTAATCTGTATCGGACCCTACCCGATCCTCGAGACTTGGCCATCTATATATAGGGGCCAGGAGAGGACGGTGGAGGGCAGATTAAAAGCAAGCCAGGTTGAACACCCAAGTTTACTTTCGATATACACCTATTTCGACTAACTTTACCTTCGAGTTCATCCGACGCCCTATCTCCCCGATCCTAAGTCCTTCATCTAGGACATTTGTCGAGTTAACCCCTCGTCAATTGGCGCCGATCGTGGGGACTTGGGCGTTGGAATCATGAATTCGACGGCTTTTTCGCTTTTAGCCAACAGCAGATCAGAGCTCGACGAAAAACATGAGACGGAGTTGACAATTGGAAGTTTCAGCATCCTCATCGGGCCATCGGGTTCATCCCGCCTCTTGGACTCGACGAAACCAGATCCATCGGCAAGAAAGCCCGAAACAGAGGAAACATTGGAGTCATCAGAAGGCTCTTCCAGTGAGGTGAACTCGCCGGTCAGCTTAGAAGAAGCATCAATCGCAGAAGGCGACGAAATTGAAGAAAATCTCGACTCAGAAGAAAAAGCGTGTCAGACGCACAACAACGCAAAGGACTTCGCCGGAGGAAGCAGCGGCGTCTCTAAGGTGCATCAGATATGCGTCATTATCACTGAAGCAGAAGAAGGAAACAACAGCGAAGGAAGCAAAAAGGTCGACAGGCAAGTCGACAAAGTGAAAGATCACAACAAAAAGGAAAAAAGAGAAAGTCCACGTCTCGGCTGGTGAATGGAGAATGATTACGTCGGCCATTAATTATGGTACAGAAGTACCCGAGGGATCGAGAAGAGAAGTTCTACTGGGATATCAGTATGCACTATACCAACACAAGAAGAAATTAAGGGAGGAAAGAGACATGATGTTTCAAGACAATAATAATATATCAAGGGAAGAATACTGGGAAGATTATAGTGAAGATTCAGAATACAGCAGAGGTAGGCGTGGAGATCCAAAACATAACAGGGGGCGTCAGCATACGGCAGAGAAGAAGGGTACTCAAGGAGCTCCACCCCGCAACCAGAAGAGGAGGAAGACGACCTGATACAAAAAACGCCAGAAGCAGCATTGGCAGCAGCGCAAGCGTATCTGCTAGCTACAAGACCAGAGCATGGAGACCCGCGAGAAGATATGCACCGAGCTGCGATGCGAAGCCTCGGAATAGTAGAAGGAAAGATCAGGGAGCAAGGCCCAGAGGCGAAGTCGACAAGCTACAAGGGAAGACGCAAGGAGAAGTTCAGATATAATTGCTCAGATGATGACTATAGTATAATAGCACAAGCTCGAGTAAATAAATCGCGACATGCTTGGAGGGAAAAGAATTACGAAGACGACGATAAAGATATGGGTGCGTTATGCTTTACTCGTAGAGTTCGCAGAACGCGGGTACCCAAAGGATTCAAACTACCACACGACCAGAATAAGTACGACGGGACGCAGGAACCCACCTTATGGCTAGCAGATTATCTACAAGCAGTGCAGATATTAGGGGGAACAAAGGCGACTGCAATGCAAAGTTTACAGCTGCACCTCACCGGCGCCGCCCGGTCTTGGTTGAACACGCTACCCGACGAATCTATTGGAAGCTGGGGGGAACTCGAAAGTCGATTCACAAGGAATTTTCGTTCCACCTACAAACGCCCAGCATCACTGGAAGAAGTTAAAGCATGTGTGCAAAGGAAAGGCGAAACGCTACGTTCTTATATACAACGCTGGAGTATAATTAAAAACTCAGCAGAGGACGTCTCCGATGAACGAGCAATAGACGCTTTTTCGGAAGGACTTCGTCGCTCAGATCTTGTGGAAGAAATAGGAAGAACAAGACCTACGACAGTAGCAGAGCTAATGGAACAAGCTAACAAATTCGCTGATGGAGAGGACGCGTATAACAACAAAAGAGGACGATCGCCAGAAGTCGATAGAACAAGTCGACAAAGGAGGCGATACCGCAGCAGGGATAATCAAGGAAGGCGAAGTCAGGTAGCCGCGGGTTACAGGCTAGAAGAAGAGGAAGGGTATGAAAGTAGGAAGTCCCAAGCAAAAGGAGTAGAAAAATCAAGATACTCCGGTCCCTCAGCCGAAGATATGCTATATGGACCTTGTCGAATCCACTATACGTATCTCGACGGAAAAAGGGTTTCAAACCACCAGATGAAAGATTGCAGGACATTCTTAAGGTTGCAAAGCGCCATGGGTTCAAGTCAAGAAGGAAGACAAGGTGAAAGACATTGAAGTCAAGGATACCAAATACAAAGGCTAGCAAAGCACTTAGAGCCGAAAGTATACATATCAGCCATGATTCAACCGGTGCCCAAGTCAAAGAAAGAGCGCAAGAGCATATCCAGACAAGTAAATCTAGCAATATCATCACCACCAGCCACAACAGAGTACCTGCGATGGTCAGAGCAACCAGTCAAGTTCAGTAGAGCAGACCACCCACGGAAAGTTCCCAGGCCGGGCCACTCGCCCATGGTTCTAAAAGCGCAAATAGGAGGATACGACATCGGAAGAGTGTTCATGGATGCAGGGAGCGGCATAAACTTAATATATGCTAGAACACTAAAGGCAATGTGCATCTCGCCGACAAGTCTGAAGCCAACAGATTGCTCTTTCCACGGGATAGTGCCAGGAGCAGCAAATTACCCTCTGGGAAGGATCGAACTCGACGTCTGCTTCGGCAGCAGTGGAAATTACAGAAGGGAGAAACTGGAGTTCGAAGTCATGGACTGGTCATCACAATATCACGCAATCCTGGGGCGCCCAGCATTTGCAAAATTTATGGCAGTACCACATTACGCGTATCTTACATTAAAAATTCCAGGGCCAAAAGGAACAATCACAGTACAAGGGAGCTTCGAAGTAGCCAACACATGCGACAGAGAATTCAGCAAGATGGCGCAAACCTTCGGCATGACAGCAGAATATGAGAGGTTAAAGGGAGAAACAGATCATAATGTGCTACCCGACGTTGGACGATCCCTACCAGATAAGGCTTTCGACACAACGCAGGATTCAAAGAAAATTCAGGTCCATCCTACAGATCCAAACAAGACGACATCAATTGCGGTGAACTTGGATCCCGCATAGGAAGGCGTGCTCGTCGAGTTCCTCCGTGAGCGCTGGGAAATCTTCGCCTGGTGTCCATCGGACATGCCAGGGGTTCCCAGGGAACTCGTCGAGCACGCACTTAATGTAGATCCCAAGGCGAAACCAGTCAAGCAACCATTAAGGCGATTTGATGAACCGAAGAGGAAGGCAATAGCGTCAGAATTACACAGATTAGAAAATGCTGGATTCATCAGAGAAATCAAAACTTCGAGTTGGGTGTCGAATCCAGTAATAGTACCCAAGAAGAACACAGACGTACAAAGAGTATATGTCGACTACACATCTCTCAATAAGCATTGTCCAAAGGATCCCTTCCCCTTACCCCGCATCGATCAAATAATCGATTCAACAGCGGGGTGCGCAAGGCTTTCCTTTTTGGACGCATATTCTAGCTATAATCAGATCAAACTGAAGAAAGAAGACGAAGAGAAAACGGCCTTCATCACACCATATGGGGTGTTTTGCTACCAAGTGATGCCGTCCGGCCTAAAAAATGCAGGAGCAACTTATCAAAGGATGATGCAAAATTGCCTCGGGAGCCAAATAGGGCGCAACATACAAGTCTACATTGATGATGTAGTCATCACCACAAGAGAGGAGAAATCTTTAATTGGCGATTTGGCAGAAACCTTCGACAACCTGAACAAGTTCAAGCTTAAGTTGAACCCGACAAAGTGTTCCTTCGGAGTTTCAGCGGGGCAACTTTTGGGGTTCTTGGTATCAGCACGAGGAATAGAGGCAAATCTAGAGAAAATTCAAGCAATTCTAACAATGGGGAAACCCACGAAACTCCACGACGTACAGAAATTAGCAGGACGAGTCGCGGCATTAAGTCGTTTCGTTGCTCGACTAGGGGAGAAGGCGCTTCCTTTCTATGCACTTATGAAGAAGTCAGACGACAAATTTGAGTGGACAGAAGAAGCAGACGCAGCGTTTGCGCAATTGAAGAAAGTGCTTTCCACGCCGCCAGTGCTGGTCGCACCTAAAGAAAAAGAGCCACTACTACTGTACATCGCCGCAACCCATCAGGTGGTAAGTACAGTTCTAGTAGTAGAAAGAAGTGAAGAAGGCAAAGCTCATGGCGTCCAGAGACCGGTATATTTCATCAGTGAAGTGCTATCTCCAACCAAACAGAGGTACCCACATTATCAGAAGTTGGCATACAGTGTCTTCACAACTGCACGAAAACTACGACAGTATTTTACTGTGCACCCAATTATAGTGGTTAACGAAGCGCCACTATCGAACATATTGAACAATCCTTTAGCGACGGGACGTGTCTCTTTGTGGGGAATCGAGCTATCTCCCATGGACATCACGTACGAAAAAAGGAAGGCGATCAAGTCGCAAATCTTGCCAGATTTTACAGCAGAGTGGCTCGAGCTGCAAAGCACGGGACCACCAGATTTATCGAGTACTTGGACAATGTACTTCGATGGTTCAAAGCGAGTCCAAGGAGCAGACGCAGGAGTAGTATTGATGTCGCCTCATGGCGACAAATTAAAATATGTCTTAAGGATGAGCTTCCCGCAGGCTTCTAACAATGAAGCGGAGTACGAGGCTTTGTTGCACGGAATGAAGATGGCTAAAGCTTGTGGAGCAACTCGCCTAAAGATATTTGGAGACTCTAACCTTGTTGTCCAGCAAGTTAATGACAGGTGTGACACAATCAATGACAACATGATGGCTTACAAGAATTTGTACCATTATCTAGAAGGAACGTTCGACGGATGCGAAGTCTCCCACATCAGCAGGAACAGCAATGAAGAAGCCGACACTTTGGCAAATATTGGGTCACAATGCTTACCTATGCCGTCTGGAGTATTTTGGGAAGAAATAGTGGAAAGATCAATAAAAAGTGCTAAAAGTTCGACTACCACAGCAGGCTCGGGGGCTACGACAGAACCAGAGGAGGTCATGATGATAGAAGAAACATGGATGCAGCCATATCTTGCGCACATGATAAATAAAAAGCTACCAGAAGATGCAGTGGAGGCTAAGAGGATAACTCGAAGAGCGAAAGCGTTTGTCGTGTTGGAAGGAAAACTATATAAGAGAAGTATTACCGGCGTTTTACAGCGTTGTGTCACACCCCAGGAAGGGCAAGCAATATTGAAAGACATACATGGCGGAGTATGTGGCCATCACGCTAGCAGCAGAGCAATAGCAGCAAAAGCTTTTCGAGCGGGATTCTATTGGCTAACAGCCATCGAGGACGCAAAAGATATAGTTCGAAAGTGTGAAGCATGTCAAAGGTTTGCATCCAGACCGCATGCACCAGCAGCGGAGCTACAAACAATACCATTATCCTGGCCCTTCGCACAATGGGGTCTTGACATGGTGGGAAAGCTGCACAAATCTTGGCCAGGAGGGCATGTCTACATGCTAGTAGCAGTCGATAAATTCACCAAATGGGTGGAAGCAGCTCCAGTAACAACTCAAGATTCTGCAGCAGCAATCAGCTTCATCAAGTCGATAGTTTTTCGTTTTGGTGTACCACACAGCATCATCACAGACAATGGGACAAATTTTACTTCAAAAGAATTCAAAAGTTACTGCGAAGGATTGAGGATCAAGCTTAAATTTGCATCTGTGGCGCACCCGAAGACAAACGGACAAGTCGAAAAAGCCAATGGCCTGATAAGTAGTGGAATAAAAAAGAGGCTTTTAGCACCTCTCGAGAAAGCCAAGAGCGCTTGGGTAGAAGAATTGCCCTCCGTTCTTTGGAGCCTAAGAACTACGCCCAATGCAGCAACTCAAGAAACTCCTTTCTTCCTGGTCCATGGCGCAGAAGCCGTGCTTCCAGTCGAAGTTATGCACGAGGCTCCAAGAGTGACAGCGTATGATGAGGCGACATCAACAGAAGCATTGCAAGACGACGTCGATGCGCTAGATGAAGCAAGAGATAAAGCATTAGAAAGGGCTACACAATATCAACAAAGCTTGCGAAACTACCATAGTAGTCGAGTTCGTCCACGATCCTTCGTGGTAGGAGACCTTGTTTTGCGACTGAGGCAAGATAGCCATGGGAAATTGGAGTCCCCGTGGGTGGGACCTTACATCGTCACGGAAGTAATACCAGGAGGAGCATATCGACTACAAGACAAGAAGACTGGGAAGGACGAAAGCAACCCGTGGAATGCAGAACAGCTACGACGTTTTTACGCGTAGACTAAATATATGTTAGCAATACTAATCACTCAAGGGACGTCGGTATGACGTCGTGTGCTCGTATAGTTTCGTAGTTCCTAGTTCTAGTCTAAACCGGATTTGTTTCCGGGTCGGCGTCGTGTTGTACGTAGGCTACGTAGAGTTGGACGCTGAGTACTTCACCGAGTAGGAGTCGAACTGGCCGTGTATATATACACGAGGAGCCAGCTCTTGTAACACACCGAAAGTTGAGTAATAAAGCAACAGGTCCGACACGGGCCTTTGGCAATAATCCATCGATCGTGTGTTCCGATTACGTGATCGTATTAGCTAGCTGATCCAAGGATCGGTCAAGCAGGAGCGCTTGGCTAGCTGAACGAGCACTCGTTCTTGACGGAAGTTACTTCTGTACGTGCGTTGTGACATCTTGCCGGACTTCGTCGTTGAACGTCGCCAGACTGTAATTGGCGCGTATTGGGGCTGGGCCAACAATTGGTATCAGAGCCTCGTGGAGGATCTCCTAGTAACGGGAGGTCATGGCGAAGGAGACGGGCGAGAATTCCGGGGCGGCCGCGGCCGCGCCGGTGTCGACGACGTACCCGCGGTACAACCGCGACAACTTCACGGTGTGGGCGACCACGATGGAGTGGGCGCTCGAGTCCAACGAGCTCTGGGAGGCTGTCGATCCAGGCGGCGACGAGTACAAGAAGGGCGCGCCGAAGTACCGCAAGGACCGACAGGCAATTACGGCCATCTGCTCCGTGATGCCGATGGACGTGATGCAGCACCTGATCTCGAAGAAATTTGCGAAGGAGGCGTGGGACACGCTCAAGATCCTCAATCTTGGGCACGCGCGTGTGCGCGAGGCGACCCTGCAAACTCTTCAGAAGAAGTTCGAGAACCTGGAGGTGGGAGAAGATGAGACACTGGACGCCTTCGCCTCGAGGGTTGCTACAATAGTCAATGGGATTCGCGGACTGGACAAGAAGCTCGAGGAGATCTCGGTGGTTAGGCGTTTCCTTCGTGCCGCACCGGCGCGGTACATCTCTGTTGTGTCAGCGATCGAGCAGTGCGTTGATCTCAAGACTGTCACGTTGGATGATTTGGTCGGACGGTTCAAGGCGCATGATGAGCGGATGAAGATCACCTACGGCGACGCGAAAGTGGAGGAGCATATCATGCTCACGCGCGCCCAATGGCAGGCAATGGACGCTAGAGAGAAGAGCGATGGTGCATCTGGCAGCGGTGGAAAAAAGGAAGACTCCAACTCGACGAAGAAGTCGGGTAAGGGGAAGAAGCCAAAGAAGAAATTTGACAAAAAGAATCTTCGTTGTCATAAGTGCAATCAGCTCGGTCACTTCAAATCGGAGTGTCGCAACGCTCCGGCGGAGAAGGCTCTTATGGCGATGGAAGGAGATGATGGACCTAGGATGATGATGCTCGAAGTATGCGAGCAATCGGATAATGGAGAGTCACCTCCACAGAAGCCGGCCACGGAGATCGTCAAGCTCGAGGAAGAGAAGGTTCTTCTTCATGATAGGACGAGGAATACGGCTACGCACGTATGGTACCTCGACACAGGCGCTAGCAACCACATGACCGGCGACAAGGCTCAGTTTTCTGAGTTAAACCTCTCGGTGGGAGGGACAGTTCGTTTCGGCGATGGAAGGACCGTTGGGATAGAAGGACGAGGCACTGTCTTGTTTGAGTTGAAGGACGGCGGTCACAAGGTACTCACTGATGTGTACTATATTCCCAGGTTGAAGAGCAACATTATCAGTCTTGGTCAGCTTGCGGAGCGTGGATGCGAGATTGTGCTCAAGGACAAGTTCCTATGGGGATACGACCGTGAGAGAAAACTCATCATGAAGGTGGAGAGAGCGAAGAACAGACTCTACATCCTCAACTTGGATCGGGTGGATCCAATATGCTTGATGTCAAGCATGGAAGACTCGGCGTGGAAGTGGCACGCGCGCTACGGGCATCTCAACTTCCAAGCTCTACGACAACTTGGACAAAAACAGATGGTTCGCGGCATGCCGTGCGTCGATCATGTTGAGCAATTGTGCGACGGTTGTCTTATTGGGAAACAAAGGCGAGCCCCGTTTCCAAGGGAAGGACAATATCGAGCAAGCAAAGTTCTTGAGATGGTCCATGGCGACTTGTGCGGACCAATCACGCCGGCGACGACCGTCGGGAACAGGTATTTCTTGCTCATCGTCGACGACTTCAGTAGATACATGTGGGTTGTGTTGCTGAAGAGGAAGGATCAAGCTTTGCAAGCGTTCCGGATCGTGAAGATGGCGGCTGAGGTTGAGGCCGAGGCCAAGTTAAAGGCCCTCCGTACCGATCGGGGTGGTGAGTTCAACTCCAATGAATTCAAGACGTTTTGTGAAGCTCATGGGATCCAGCGGTACCTCACCGCGCCATATTCACCGCAGCAAAACGGTGTTGTGGAAAGGAGGAACCAAACCGTGGTGGCCATGGCACGCAGCATGATGAAAAGCAAAGGCATGCCAGGCAGGTTTTGGGGCGAGGCGGTCAGTACGGCCGTCTATTTGTTGAACAGGGCGCCGACTAAGAGTGTAGTTGGTATGACGTCGTACGAAGCATGGTACGGGCGCAAGCCCTCGGTTGATCATCTTCGCACTTTCGGGTGCGTGGCGCATGTGAAGACGGTGACCGGACATACTAGCAAGTTGGCGGATCGAAGTACTCCAATGATCATGCTCGGCTATGAAGCCGGTACGAAGGCATATCGCGCGTACAATCCGGTGAACAAAAAATTGGTTGTAACTCGCGACGTACTCTTCGAGGAGGAGAAATCATGGAATTGGAGCTCCGCGGAACCGGTCAAACCAATCTCTAACGAGATATTTACTGTTGTTTACAGTGATATGTATGCAGATGATCAAGACGCTGGAAGCCACGTCGCTGCGAACACGGAAGATACAAATTCTGGACCAGAAGCAGCACGTTCATCTTCGTCGTTACGTACGGAAGATGGAGCGTCACCTGGAGTGTCACGCGAAGGCACTGGCACGGGAGCACAAGGCGCTGGTCCACGCGCGGACTCATTCGCGTCAAACGACAGCGTGCGGAGCCACGCTCGGCCAGGCGCACGGCCAGCTAGGGGCGCTCGGTCCGGCAGCCCAGGTGCTGGAGTATCCCCGCGTGGAAACCGGACGAGTGGGCTGGACAGCTACAGCAGCGTGCCAGCAGCAAATATGCGAGCATGCACAGGAGCATGCATAGGTGCATGCACGGGAACATGCATAGGAGCATGCAGTCCAGCTCGGCGTGGAGATACTCTGCACAGGAGTTCATCTGATCGTGCCAGTCCAGGCACGGATGCTGGTCACGCCGGTCCAAGCACGGACGCGGCAGCTTCGCCAGCCTCGGATGAAGCCTCGCCAGCAGCAACGTCAGCTACTGGGAGTTCAGCTCCGGCGTCTCCGAGGAGACGGCCGCCTACTCCGGAAAAATTACGAGACGTAATGGATTTGTATCCGTCGGAGGCGCTTCGCACGATAAATCCTATTCGGACGACACGTGCGAGAGGATGAGGTCGGGGTGGGTGTCTACTCACCGAGGAACCGACAAAGTTCGAGGAGGCTAACACGGAGGAGTGTTGGCGTCGAGCTATGGATGATGAGTTGGGATCGATCCGCGACAACAATACATGGAAGCTCGTCGATCTACCCAAGAATCATAAAGCCAAGATCAAGAAAGATGCCGAAGGAAAATTGGTGAAACACAAGGCGAGGCTAGTAGCCAAAGGATACGTGCAAGAGCAAGGTGTGGATTTTGAAGAAGTGTTTGCTCCGGTAGCAAGGATGGAATCGGTGAGATTACTTATGGCTCTCGCGGCTCAAGAAAGTTGGAAATTACATCATATGGATGTGAAATCCGCGTTTTTGAATGGGGAGTTAGAAGAAGAGGTCTATGTGAAACAACCACCGGGATACATCAAGGAGGGAGAAGAACACAAGGTTTTGAAGCTACACAAGGCATTGTACGGGCTCCGACAGGCGCCTCGGGCGTGGAACATCAAGCTTGATCGTACGTTGAAGTCTCTCGGATTCGAGAAGAGCCCACTGGAGCATGCTATGTATAAGCGAGGACAAGGGAGGAATCATCTACTAGTTGGCATCTATGTGGATGATTTGTTGATAACTGGAGCGGATGAGAAGGAGATTGCAAAGTTCAAGCTACAGATGAAGGAGTTATTCAAGATGAGTGATCTAGGCTTATTGAGCTACTACCTTGGAATAGAGGTACATCAAAAGCCGGGTGAGATCACATTATGCCAAGAGGCGTACGCAAAGAAGATACTCCAGAGTTGTGCTATGGAAGATTGCAATCCAACTCAAGTTCCTATGGAGCCTCGGCTTAAACTTAGCAAGAGAAGCAAAGCACCCGCGGTTGATGCAACGGAGTATAGGAGTGTGGTCGGAAGTTTGAGGTATCTCGTGAACACAAGACCGGACTTGGCCTATTCCGTTGGCATTGTGAGTCGCTACATGGAAGCACCTACAACGGAGCATTGGGCGGCGGTGAAGCATATACTCAGGTACATCAAAGGGACAACTAACTTTGGTGTTGTCTATTTGAAGAAGAAAGGGAAGGTGAAGATACTTGGCTATAGTGATAGTGACATGGCAGGAGATGTTGACGACCGTAAGAGTACCTCGGGCGTGGCATATTTCTTTGGAGAAAGCCCGGTAAGTTGGCTATCACAAAAGCAGAAAGTAGTGGCACAGTCTTCCTGTGAAGCAGAGTATATTGCAGCTGCAACCGCGGCATGTCAAGGTGTGTGGCTAAGGAGGCTACTTGGTGACCTCATGAACAAGGAAGAGGAACGAGTGGTGCTCAATATTGACAACAAGTCTGCAATCTCATTGTGCAAGAATCCGGTGCATCATGACAGGAGTAAGCACATTGATACGAAGTATCACTACATACGGGAGTGTGTAGAGGAGAGCAAGATTGAAGTCAACTATGTTTGCACCGATGATCAGCTTGCTGATATTCTAAACAAGTCTTTGGGTCGACTGAAGTTCTTGAAGATGCGAGGAAGGATCGGCGTTCAAGCTGTGAAGACGAGCACATCGTGCTTAGGGGGGTGATTGTTAGCAATACTAATCACTCAAGGGACGTCGGTATGACGTCGTGTGCTCGTATAGTTTCGTAGTTCCTAGTTCTAGTCTAAACCGGATTTGTTTCCGGGTCGGCGTCGTGTTGTACGTAGGCTACGTAGAGTTGGACGCTGAGTACTTCACCGAGTAGGAGTCGAACTGGCCGTGTATATATACACGAGGAGCCAGCTCTTGTAACACACCGAAAGTTGAGTAATAAAGCAACAGGTCCGACACGGGCCTTTGGCAATAATCCGTCGATCGTGTGTTCCGATTACGTGATCGTATTAGCTAGCTGATCCAAGGATCGGTCAAGCAGGAGCGCTTGGCTAGCTGAACGAGCACTCGTTCTTGACGGAAGTTACTTCTGTACGTGCGTTGTGACATCTTGCCGGACTTCGTCGTTGAACGTCGCCAGACTGTAATTGGCGCGTATTGGGGCTGGGCCAACAATATATAGATATCAATATATTCAAGTTCACCTTCTGGACCCAGAACATGAGGCCACAGGTCGGGTTCTTTGGGTTGGACTCGACAAAATTGTACGATTCTCGTGTTACTTCTCCGCTCGGGGGCTTTAACCCCTGGGTCGTACGAAAAAAACTTTATGACAAGATGGAGGGGTTTTCCTTCACTATAAGGTTGTTTACACAACCCGATAAATACAGAGAGAACTTGGTTCATGAAAAGAACCCGATATCATCCTTACATTTATTGGTTCGCAAAGAACCCGACATATGGAAAGCATATCTCAGAGCATGACTTGCTCTCATGGTATTAGTAAACGATATCGACACAAAGTACGAATATTTATTGCAAATATCATTGCAGGAAGGACATTGTCAAACGAAATTACATGGATAAACAGATCCTAATAAAAGAGGGCTTCAAGCCTCATACTTCTTCTGGCAAAGAGTGCCATTATAGATCTTTACGTCAAACTTCGACGTACCGACATGGAAGTCGAAGGCCATGATGAAGCCTTGATGGATGTCGTGGTCCTCAGCAAATTGCGACCAGCCACCTCTGAAGTACTGCTCGCCGTCGCCATCATACCACACCTCCACCTCATAGGGGACGCCACCACCAGACTGTTCACGAAGAACCACCTCTCGCAGTTCGCGGCCATCCATAAACCTCGTGAAATCTAGCGGCAAGCGCTGAATCTCATGGCACTGCGCCATGGCGATGCAAAGGAAAGAAAAAATACGGGGAGGTGAAGCAGGAGCGGCAGGCGCAGCAGGAGAAGGAGCAGCAGGGCCTGGGGTGGTGTTGGTCACTTTAGGCTTGTTCTTGCTCCCAGGTGGGCGGCCGGGACGGCGCTTAGCTGGAGCATCTGACGAAGTTCCTGCGGCGGCCGGCGCGGTGTTCTTGTTCTTACTGCCGCGGGGGCGACCCCGACCTCGTGGTGCCGCCGGGGAACCAAGGTTCAGACGGGAGCCTGCAGCATCTGCCATGAGTGCAAGAGAGAAACCTCAGAAAAACCCTAGATGGAGGAGAGAAGATGATGCGGCGGAGGAAAGGATCTGATTAGGGTTTTTATCCTTACCAGATGGTGCTTTATTTATAAGCGCGTATTATTGGGCCCCCGTGCTACAGCGCAGCCCACAAACAAATTTTAAGTAGGAGTTAAATTCTGCGTACAGCAGACGATAATATCAATAAAGAAAAACAAGACAGGAGACTATGATCGCGCGATATGGAAACCTCGACTTAGACTCGGGGGCTCGTCAACAGTAAGATATCCACAGAAGAAAGAAGAGCTGAACTTTGAGCCTATGCTTGACTACAAGTTGCCAAACATAGCCTCGGGGGCTACTCCCATCGAGAGCGCTGAGCGCGCACCCGATAAAGATGAGATGATCAATATTGAAGATAGAAAAGGGTAAGCATACAAAACTTCGACTACGTAGTAGACAAATTGAAGATTAGAGATTACTCCCATCGGGAGCGAGTTTTTTGGTTGCAGAAACCCGAATATTTTCAGTCGAAATTTGACTGCAACATAAGATTCTCGAGTTGTGTTATCGCAACAACACTCGAATGCCGTGATTTATCACGAAGGTAAGACCCCGGGATCCGTCCTGTGTGGCCTGGTATACGCACATGGATGCGCTCTGCTGGTATGTATCTGTGTCTACGACGCGAAGAAAATCCTGGTGGACGCACTGGGTACCCTGAGAATCACTGGGATTCATTCTTTGTAAGTCCTAAATGCGGCAAAAGAGTGGGTTTGACCGGTATCCCGAATTCAAATCCAAGGGGATTGAATTTGAAGTAGGTGGCAAGTATCTGTTCCGGCAGTTAACTGACCTCTTGATCCGTCAGAGTTGTCAGGCTTGTTCATCAAAACCCCTTGCGAAAGAATATCATGAAATATAAGTCGAAAGACCAAGTCGAAGATTTGAAGATGTGAAGAATTGATCAAGTCAAAGATTTGAAGATTAGAGATTCAACCTGAATCTGCAATTCTGGTAGAATCTCAGGGGCTACTGACAAGGGTATAGCTAATAGAGCCCGTTAGTTGAGTACCCCTGAGGCCCGTTATGATAGGCCCAATTGTAATGATAGTCGAATACGAGTTATTACCGTATGTCAATATTTGTAATCTGTATCGGACCCTACCCGATCCTCGAGACTTGGCCATCTATATATAGGGGCCAGGAGAGGACGGTGGAGGGCAGATTGAAAGCAAGCCAGGTTGAACACCCAAGTTTACTTTCGATATACACCTATTTCGACTAACTTTACCTTCGAGTTCATCCGACGCCCTATCTCCCCGATCCTAAGTCCTTCATCTAGGACATTTGTCGAGTTAACCCCTCGTCAATGGATCAATGGTTTCAACGACTGAAACAACTCTTGCAAGCCTGCCAGCAGAGTGATATTTTTTCTCAAGGTGCCCAAAATATGACACAAGGACTTGTGCTTGACAAACTTCCTCAGGTATGCATTGCTGGCAATCAAGTACTCCTTCCGATTGGTAATAAGAGTCGGTGACTTAGTACACAATTTATACTAAGTTAGTACAAAATCGCCGACAGTTATTTCTGATCAGCTAGCTATACGTACAGTAACTGCTAGCACTGAACGCATTTTTTGTCTAGGACGTTTTAGATGCTTTCTGTTTGTTGCAAAAAAAAAGTGCATTGTAAATCCGCAGACCAGCAGTTGCATAACCTTTACCCCATGCACTCCCTTCATATATAGTGCAAGGATCTTGATGCAAACAAACACACTCACTACCTAACAAGACATCTTACTTCTGCTATTTACTCCAAGTGTAGTCAGCTTTTACTACTAGCTACGATCTAACTTGTCCACGATGCTTCTGCAGGACATCTTACATCATATACATTGCCTCCTGCCGCTGCGGGATGCTGCTCGTGCCGCCTGTGTATCTCACAGTTTTTTGCATTCCTGGAGATGCTATTCCGCCCTCACACTCGACAAGCAAACACTTGGGTTGACTCACGAGAAATTGGGTTCTGATAAGGAAATAGAAATCCATCTCGTCGACAAAGTTGACCACATACTTAACAACCATCGTGGCATTGTGCTCAAGACTCTTAAACTTGATCTTTTCCCATGTGAGAGTATTGAAACCTCCTACCTGGACAGGTGGCTCGAAACATCTGTTAAATTTGGGATCAAGGAAGTAAGCTTGGTGGTGTCAACTTTCATGGAGGAAGACTACAACTTTCCCTGTTCTATTTTGACTGATGAGATAGCTGCAAGATCAATTCAGTCTCTTCACCTCTATGGTTGCGCTTTTCATCCCACAGTAACACTTGGCTGGTTGAGGAGATTGGTAAATTTACGTCTGTATTTTCTCAAAATTAATGACGAGGGATTAGGGCACTTGCTTTCGAAATCTTCCGCCTTGGAACAGTTGGAAATCGGTTATTGCGACGAGATAACTTGCCTGAAGATGCCTTGTAAGCTGCAGCAGCTCAAGTTCCTCAGCGTTGTGAGCTGCCAAATGATCCAGTTGGTAGAAATCAATGCTCCAAAGCTCTCCTCGTTTAAGTATCATGGAACCCAGATAGAGATCAATGTCATAGACTCCACACAACTTAAGGATGTAAAATTGTTACATGCCAAACCATTTGGCAATCTCTGTTCTGCTTATGCCAAGCTCCCATCCATCGCGCCAAATGTTGGTTGCCTTACCCTGCTTTCTCGTAACGAGGTACGCCTTGGTTTTACATTTTAGTCAGATTAATTATAGGGATCAATAAACTAGCGAACACTGTTATTACACTTGTGTATATATTGTAAAAAGCATAATTGATCTTGGGACTTGCGTTTTTCAGAATTTCATCACTCCCGTGCTGCATGTCAAGCTCCTTCATCTCAAGAAGATGGAAATCCAACTCTACGGATCATTAGTGGTCTTATGGCCTAGCTGTGATTTCTTTTCTCTGATCCCTTATCTTGATGCGGCTCCTGCCTTGGAATCTTTCATCTTACGTGTAGGTCACTCTCTCAGAATCAGAGCAATACTGTGCACAATAAACCATTGAGCATCTTTGTGCAGTGACATTATAGCACCAGCTTCTTATTAAATAACAATGACATGATTCCTACATACATGTGTGCAGGTAGATCAGAGGTGCGTAGAGTATGATTCTGTTGTTGCGGTTGGAGAGGACGAATTGAGGCGGAAACCAGAGAGCCAGCATCACCGTCTCAGGCAGGTGATCATCACGGGCTTTTGCTCAACTAAAAGCATGGTCGAGTTTACGAGGCACATTCTCCAGCACACACCTTCACTGGAGCGCCTTACGCTGGACACAACTATCGATTGCTGTAAGAGCTTCCAGACCTGGCATGCGATTGGAAAAAACTCCTCCTCAAAAGTAACTCGTGGATGCTGGCCAATGGGTACCACGGCTCTCGCTAAGTCTCAGAGAGCTATGGAAGCTGCTAGCAGATACATCGCGGGGATAGTTCCCACGGCTGTCGAGTACACGATCCTGAAGCCATGTATTCATTGCCATGAAAGCTAACCGGTGACTGGTGGAAATATTCCCTTAAATATCTTTTGTTGTGTTCAAACATTTTCTGCGATTTAATGTAATTTGTGCCTGACAAAACTTCGATGTTCAGTCCTTGCTTAATGTATTCATAAAACTAATAAGACAATTTAAGGTACTCAGGTGACGACTTGGGCTCTTAACATCCTAGACTGCCATTCCGAGCAAATCAACATTGATGTTTGGCGATGCGAAAGCATCAATCAATCTGCAAATTTCCTATGAAATTATTTCAGTACATCATCCAAGAAACGTGTTGACCCTCAGTGGAAAGGCAAGCAAAAAATGGATGAAGGGACGCCAACCAACCATTAGATTAAGCAACCTACGAAAAATTTGTCCAAGCGTGGAAAAAACCAGCACAAGGTAAACTGAAAATAAATACTGATGCTTTCTTCATCACAGTAACTATGACGGCTAGCTGGGCGCAATTATCCGTGACTGTAATGGGATGATTTACTGCTCTGCCTAGGGTCCCATTGGTAGATGTTTGAACGCCGAAGAAGCTGAAGCTATTGCTGCTAGCCTGCAACTGAAGGCCTTCGTCTTGCGGCGACCCTGAATGCTCCTTTGATTTTCGGAAGTGACTGTATCACTATCACAAACGATGTGGCAGCCGGCTCCTGCGACAGGTCAAAGGCTAGCTTTTCTCTTGTGAAGCGATCAAGATTTCTAAATCGATTCCAGACCTATCCATCATAAAGATCCCAAGATCAGCAAATGCCCTGGCTCATGAGCTTGCTGCTTTTAGTCGTAAAGTGATACTAAGAAGTTTGGCACAGTGCCACGCCGCGCCCTTGGCTGTAAGATTGTTGGTTAAATTATTGCAGAAGTACTAAAAATCTGTGTTGATGAAGTATCATAGAGGTGTTGGCGTCGAAGCACGGTTGAAGTAACGTAAAGTGGTGTACTGTAGAGCAATGGTTCATAATTATTTTATTCCCACACGCGTAGATAACCATGAGGCAACAATAAATGGCGTTATACAGACGGGTTATCATGAGACGATGGAAAGAAAAGAGAGGACGGTATTGTTAGATGTATATTTGTATATGTGTTTTTTCCCACCTGTTAGGGGGTTTCCTGCATATTCTCACCTGTACATGTAACTATATGTTGTGGCCTTTGGCCCCCAGGGAATACAATTTGTCTATTCCTAACATGGTATCAGAGCAATAAGTTAGCTCCTCTCCTCGCAGCCGCCGCCGTCGCTCGCCCCGGTTTTCTTTGCCGCCGCGCCCGGCTGCAGCCGCTGCCTCGTCCTCGATCCTCTTCGTCCGTTCTGGTCGTGGTCCTCTCCCAGTTCTTCCGCTCGTCGCCGGAAGCTGCTCCGCCCTCGTCGATCGGATCCCGCCCGGTCGTCGCTCGCTGTCTTCTGTCCAGATCGATCGGATCTGCTCGCATCCAGCGCCGGCCTCGTCCTCGTATCGGGCCAGGTCCCGTCCCTGCTCGCTCCCAGGTCCCGCCCCTGCTCGCTGCCTGGGATTCGGCCGCCACGGGCCAGGTCCCGTCCCCACCAGCTCCTCCGCTCTGCCTGGGATTCGGCCGCCACCAGCTCGCCCCGCCTCCTGCCTTCTCGCCCCGACCTCCTGCTCGGCTCGTCCTCGGTCTGCATCGAGACCGTCCCAGGCCTCGTCCAAGCTCGACGCTCGCCCAGCTCTTCCGCTCGGTTTTTTGCCCAGAATTGGTCAGGGCCAACTGGAATTGACTGCCGGCGGTCTTAGTTCGCCGAAATCTGCAGCTGATTGGGCGAATTTGGCCGCCGACCGCTGCTGCAATCTCTGATCTCTAAAAAAAAAAAATTGATGCTGTTGCCGGGCGTTTCTTTCTCTCACCCGATGACGCCTTCCGCTGCTCCCGTCTTGCACTCGGGTCTTTCTTCGGTCCTTGGTGCTTGTCCGTCGACACCGTGTATGTCGGATTGCCGCTCTACATCACCTTCCGCGGCCTCTTCACGCGGTTATAGCCGCCCTCCGCCGACTACGTCTACGTCGGCTCGCCGCTCTTCGTCGACCTTCGCGGCCTCTTCCCGCTGTTATGGCCGCGCTTCGCCGACCCCGTCTACGTCGGCCTGTCGCTCTACATCGACTTTCGCGGCCTCTTCACGTGGTTATGGTCGCGCTTTGCCGACTCCGTCTCCGTCGGTTTGCCGCTCTACACCGACTTTCGCGGCCTCTTCACGCGGCTATGGCCGCCCTTCGCCGACTTCGTCTACGTCGGCCTGTCGCTCTACATCGACTTTCGCGGCCTCTTCACGTGGTTATGGCCGCGCTTCGCCGACCCCGTCTATGTCGGCTCGCCGCTCGACATCGACTCTTGCGATTTCTTCAGGCGGCTATGACCGTCCTTCGTGGACTCCGTCTTCATCGGCGTGTTGCTCACCGTCGTCACCTTTGGCAGCCTCTGTGTGTGTGGGTGACAGCTCCTCGTCGGCACCTGATTGTACCTCGACCTCTCCAGTCGTGCCCCTTTCTGCGCATGAGATAGCGCAGCTTCGATGCCTGCTTGATGCTTGGGCTTCTTCACCGACAGGTTCTGCTGGTTCTGCGACTGAGTTTTCTGGCATTGAGCGACCACCTCCTCCTTCTCCAGGTACATCCCCATGGCTCCTTGATACTGGAGCTTCTTTTCATATGACTCCTGATTCTTCCTTGTTGCATTCTGTTCGACCTGTCGACCCTCCTATTCGTGTTCTTACTGTCGATGGTACCCCTCACCCAGTCATTAGTCGAGGCATTCTTAGTACTTCCTCGTTTCATGTTTCTTCTGTTGCGCATGTTCCTCAACTTAACATGCAACTCTTTTCTGGTAGTCAGATCGTCGACTCCCGTTGTAGCATCACTCTCGACTTTGATTCCTGTTCTGTTCAGGATCGTCGCACCGGCACTATGCTTGGTGCTGGCCCCCGCCGCCATGATGGCCTCTGGGAGCTTCACTGGCTTCGTCTTCCTTCTGATGCCACCGTCGCCAGTTCCTCGGCATCTGTAGCCGTTGCTACTAGCTCTTTTCAGCAGTGGCATCATCGTCTTGGACATTTATGTGGTTCTCGACTCTCGTCTTTAGTTCATCGAGGTGTTCTGGGGTCTGTCTCCGGAAACGCTTCTTTGGATTGTCAGGGCTGTCGCCTTGGTAAGCAGATTCAGCTACCGTATCCTCACAGTGAGTCTGTGTCCGAGCGTCCTTTTGATCTTGTTCACTCTGATGTTTGGGGTCCAGCTCCCTTCCCGTCGAAAGGAGGTCATCGTTACTATGTTCTCTTTATAGATGATTTTTCTCGTCACACTTGGATATATTTTATGCGCTCTCGCAGTGAGGTGCTTTCCATTTATCAGCGCTTTGCGGCCATGGTCCGCACTCAGTATTCCTCGCCCATTCGTGTGTTCCGTGCTGATTCTGCTGGTGAGTATATCTCTCAGCACCTGCGTGGTGTTCTTGCTGAGCAGGGCACCCTTGCTCAGTTTTCTTGTCCCGGTGCGCATGCTCAAAATGGTGTCGCCGAGCGTAAGCATCGTCATATTCTTGAGACCACCCGTGCTATGATGATTGCTTCTTCTCTTCCGCCGCATTTCTAGGCTGAGGCTGTCGCTACATCGACTTACCTCATTAACATTCAGCCTTCTGCTGCCCTCCAGGGTGGCATCCCTCTCGAGCGTCTCTCTGGTGGTTCTCCAGACTACTCGACTCTTCGTTCGTTTGGTTGCGTTTGCTATGTTCTTCTCCCTCCTCGTGAACGCACCAAACTGACCGCTCAGTCTGTTGAGTGTGTATTTCTCGGCTACAGTGATGATCATAAGGGCTATCGCTGTTGGGACCCTGTTGGTCGTCGGATGCGCATATCTCGTGACGTCACGTTTGATGAGACGCGTCCCTTCTACCCTCGCCCCACCTCTGGTACCTACCCGGTGGATGATATCTCCTTTCTTCTGTTTCCTGATGCACCTCCTTCTGTCCCTATTGTCCCTTCTCCTGGACCTCGTTCTGATGCGCCCTCTTCGTCCCCGGCGCCATCCTCTTCGACTCCGTTGTCCTCCTCCCCACCTAGTTCTCCTCTTTCTGCTCCTCCGCCCACCTCACCGTTGTCTCCTTTTCCCTTTCATTATTCTCGTCGCACTCATGTTCCAGATCCTCCTCCCGATGTCCCTTCTTCTTCTTCTTCTGATATCTCTTCTTCTTCTGACGAGCTTCCCTCTCCTCTTCCGGCGACTCGTCCACGTCGTGCTCCAGACCGTTACTCTCCTAGTCAGTACGGTCTTTCTGTTGTCTCCGAGCCGACTTCTTATCGGGATGCTGAGCGTCATCCTGAATGGCAGCTTGCTATGGCTGAGGAGATTGCTGCGCTTGAGCGCACTGGCACCTGGGATCTTGTCTCTCCCCCTCCCGGTGTTCGTCCTATCACGTGTAAGTGGGTCTATAAAATTAAGACCCGCTCTGATGGATCTCTTGAGCGCTACAAAGCGCGTCTTGTGGCTCGTGGCTTTCAGCAGGAGCACGGCCGTGACTATGATGAGACTTTTGCCCCTGTGGCTCATATGACCACTGTGCGTACTCTTCTTGCTGTCGCTTCTGTTCGACACTGGTCTGTGTCTCAGCTTGATGTTCAGAACGCTTTTCTTAATGGCGAGTTGAGTGAGGAGGTTTACATGCAGCCTCCTCCCGGGTATTCTGTCCCTGATGGGATGGTCTGTCGCCTTCGGCGTTCTCTTTATGGCCTGAAACAGGCCCCTCGTGCCTGGTTTGAGCGTTTTGCCTCTGTGGTGACTGCTGCTGGTTTCTCTCCCAGCGCCCATGATCCAGCGCTGTTCGTTCACACTTCTCCTCGTGGACGCACTCTTCTCCTTCTCTATGTGGATGATATGATCATTACTGGTGATGATCCAGAGTATATTGCCTTTGTTAAGGCTCGTCTTCGTGAGCAGTTTCTTATGACCGATCTTGGTCCTCTCCGCTATTTTCTTGGGATCGAGGTCTCTTCCACTTCTGATGGCTTTTCTATCTCTCAGGAAAAGTATATTCAGGATCTTCTTGCTCGTGCTGCTCTTGGGGATGAGCGCACTGTTGAGACTCCTATGGAGCTTAATGTTAAGCTTCGTCCTACTGATGGTGATCCTCTTCCTGATCCGACGCGTTATCATCATCTTGTTGGGAGTCTTGTTTATCTTGCTGTCACTCGTCCTGATATATCTTATCCTGTTCATATTCTGAGTCAGTTTGTCTCAGCTCCTACCACTGTCCACTATAGTCATCTCCTCCGTGTTCTTCGTTATCTTCGTGGCACGATTACTCGTCGCCTTTTCTTTCCTCGTTCCAGCTCTCTCCAGCTCCAGTGCTACTCGGATGCTACTTGGGCGAGTGATCCTTCGGATCGTCGTTCCCTTTCTGCTTACTGTGTGTTTCTTGGTGGTTCGCTTGTTGCTTGGAAGACGAAGAAACAGGTTGCAGTTTCCCGTTCGAGTGTAGAGGCTGAGTTGCGAGCTATGGCCTTGTTGATTGCTGAGGTGACATGGTTACGGTGGTTGCTTGCAGATTTTGGGGTCTCTGTTACGACACCCACTCCACTTTTGTCTGACAGTACAGGTGCTATCAGTATTGCACGTGATCCGGTCAAGCATGAGCTTACCAAGCATATTGGTGTTGATGCTTTTTATACACGTGCTCAGGTGCAGGCTCAGGTTGTTGCGCTTCAGTATGTGCCTTCAGATTTGCAGTTGGCGGATTTCTTTACAAAGGCATAAACTAGAGCGCAGCATGACTTCTTACTCTCCAAACTCAGTGTTGTGGATCCACCATGAGTTTGAGGGGGGGTGTTAGATGTATATTTGTATATGTGTTTTTTCCCCACCTGTTAGGGGGTTTCCTGCATATTCTCACCTGTACATGTAACTATATGTTGTGGCCTTTGGCCCCCAGGGAATACAATTTGTCTATTCCTAACAGGTATGACAGTAGTACTACACTGCAGCTAGTGGCCGGAATGAGGCTGCTGAAGTCGCTGGAGTGAGGATAGTGAGCACAGGCTTAAAGAGGGGACATGCCGTCGAGCAAAAAAAGAGGCGGTGGACGGTGGAGTATTTTTACTTTCGGAGTTGCTACATAAGAAAGCAGTAGTAATTTTCCGATCTCAGAGAGATAGCGTACAGTAAAGTAAATATTTTTTTCAACATTGCTATAGAGGAAGTTAACAATATTTTTTCCAGGTAAAACAACAGCGGGGGCATGACTTGGGCCACCATGATGCTTTTTGGAGTTCCGCTGCAATGCTTGTTAGACTTTCTCATGGGGGCACCTATCTAGGACTTGGTCATGTGACCATGTGTAAGACATTTTTCCATGTTGTGATTGATGATGCAATTCTGATATCAGTTTAGTTATGTGTTCACAACTTACCAAAAATCGGATCGTGAATGAGAATGTATAATGGGTGTTTTAGATAGCTAGCCCAAAGTCCCCATAGAGACTGGGAACATACCATGAAATATTTTTCATATTGTACTATATGACATAAATTTCCTAGAATTATTGTCTCAAAATTATCGCCTGTGAATTACGCATCATCATTAAAAACTTACTCTTGGGTAATTAACGCTTTTAAATCACTATTCTAAAGATTTGTATATGCAAAATAATGATAGGTAATCTTTGGAAAAAATAATGTAGCACATACTATTTATGTTGTAGAGGAAAACTACTATAAAAACCAATGACAAAAATTATTCTAGTGGGTGCTGTAACAGATTGTTTATCAGTATTATTTTGGTTTATGTTATATCGAGAAACTACTATAAAAATGATGCCACAAATTACTCCAGTGGGTACACTATTCATTAATATTGTTTTGGTTCATGCAGTATCAAGAAAGACTATAAAAAATCAACACCAAAAAAATACAGCAGTGGACACTTTAGCGGACTGTTTATTGGTATTATTATTTTGATTCATGATGTATCATAAAATTATTGTAAAAAATCGACGCCATAAAACTACAGTGACAATCTTTCATCTGTCCTATTTTAGCTGTTGGATCAAAATTTAACAATCCAAGTAATAAGAGGCTGTTCATGTGAATAGTGTCGTGACCGTGGAGCGCCGTGGAGACCCTATATCCCTCAACCATAATATATGTAGTATACCCTGATGTCACTGCATGCTGGAGCTGGTGATGCGTGATTGTAACCAAAACCTTACAATTTAATATATTCTAATACCGTCTAAAAAAGAATGCCACTGAGTAAAGTTAATCAGCATGCAACTAAGTGAAACAACTTTGGTTCTTATATAACATAAGAGAAAAGAAAAGTAGGCTAGATATAATAAAAATATAACTTGGCTCATGTCGCTGATTGAGCAACACCACTAATTACAAATATACATGAGTTTAGAACAAATATTTTGATTCAACAATTTTTTAACATCAGTATCAACGGAGAATTAATGCATTTTACAATATATTTGCACCTACCGACCAAATTTTTGGGCCCACGCGCGGAGACTGAAGATTGGCTGATGCCCTCAGCACAGCGATTGGCGACCACGTTTACAGCTTGTAGTAATTGGCTCTCTCCAGTCATATATGCCAGGTACAACGTCATCACACGAGTTGAAGTTGGCAAGGTCAAGTGTACCCACAGAGGTCTCCTGAGTAGGGATCCGAAGACGCCAACATTGCTATTGAAGATGTCAAGGTGGCTTCTATAACAGTGAGGTAAACAACCACGGCGATTTGCGCCCTTCATCTGATTGGAACGTCCCACCTACTTAAATCTTATGAGCTAATGAATTCATAGAAAAAAATGAATTCATAGAACAGAAAAGCATATGAATAGAAAAAAGCCTAAAAGATTCATGCTATGGCAGAAAATCGTAGGAATAGAAAAGATATAGGATTAAGATATCATATCTGCCTCTTTGATTCATAGAAATTGAAAATCATAGAAATAGCATATGCATAGGAATAAAAAAGGACGACATGTACAAAACTAGCCTAGTTTCTTATGCATAGGAAACAAAGCATGAGGTCTAACTCCATTTTCTTTTTCTGTACGTTTCGGCTTGTAAATGAGATATGAAGGAAAAATTCCTTTAATTTTCCCTTCTATTATTCCTATATGAATCGAAGGAGTTAACAGCATCATCTAGGAAAAAATTCCTAACCCTCTACTTTTTCTTTGTATTTCTTCTAAATCAAAGGAACCCTTAAATCCTATGAAAAGATGAAGTAATCTTGATTGTTGCAAAGAAATTTCCTACAGCTGCGGCGCCATGAACGACTACAACCTTCTCAGAGGAGGGCTTCTCGTCTCGTGTCGCCGCTGCTGCGCTGTCCACACAGGCGACCGCCGCCGACCCCGACGATTTCCGAATCACCCAAACCACCCCGTGCCTACCCATCTACTGCTTACTACCCTCAGCACGCCCCTGCTGCAACTGCCTTCACCCAATCTAACGACTCTGTCTCCGGGGCCGACGACTGGGGCGGGCCGGAGGAGCTGGGAACTCGGGTCCGGCGACGCTACGTGCAGGCTCTGCAGGTAATGCTGCAGCGGCAGTTGAATGTGCTGGTCGAGAGGTGCCGGGTGGGTGCGCTTGTCTGCGTTGTGGCTGCAGCTGCCCGGGTGCGTTGGTTGGCTGCCTCCAAGGTGTTCGACGAAATGATGGTTGCAGAAGGTGCACGCCAAGGACGAGGCTGCGCAGGGACTGAAGCATTCTGCCATTGGAGGTGTCAGTCAGTCAGTCAGTCAGTCAGTCAGTTTGTGCTCTGGTTCAGTTGTTGCCGTTGAAAGAAGCAGAACAAACTTGAACTTTTGTGTGCAAGCGAACAGAAGCCTCAGGAGGTGAATTGTGAGTATGTGACAGGCCGGATGAACCTCGAAAAGACAGGGGATGGTTGAGTTCAACTTTCTGCGCTCTCTGAGGATGCTGCTGCCAGCGTACTCAACATCGTGTCTATGTTTCCAGGCCTGTTATATTTCATAGGAAGCCATTCTACGGACCGACATTTGTAGGTGAACAACGGAAGGTAAGCTTCCTGATGTGGCAGAATTTACCCATGTGGATAAAATTGCTGGGAGCTCTCTAAACCGATACTGTTCTTTGAATGTGAGACAGACAGCTATTTAGGCCAGTCCGAGTGATTGGAGCATGGCAGCTGGAAGCTGCAGCTGGGCCCATAGCGCGAAGAATAGGCTTGCAGCTTCCATCAGTTGATTATATGCTATTGCTCCACGTTACTTGAATGAGTGGTCTTTGCCGATAGAAAGAATCATCCCCCATGCTTGCCACATCAATGAGTGCGTAATGCCTCCAGAACAATGGTTGTCTAGTAATCCTGCTAGGGTCCCTAGTTCCCTACACCAGCCTTTATTATGACTATATTAATAGTGACTCTAAGAGTTCAGTATAACGTTAATGGTCAAGTGATATGGGAGGTGAGTATTCCATATAGGATTAAGTCATGTAAGATCTGCCACAAGTATGATGGACTGAACTTTTTTTTTCTTCAGGAGATTTCTGTGGCAAGGAGAAAGACTGGTGGGTCTAATTCTGTTGAAAATTTACCACCATCTACGAAGCCAAATGGTGGCACCATTGAGGAGTTCAGCTAAGAGAATCTCTATGCACTCTTGCAGGACACAATGACGTTGCAAATGGTAACTTCCAGTGACCATTGCTTCCATCAACATCATTATTGTTCTCGTATGTACACATGCCACTTCTCAACTTCTCATCTTTATATTGTCCATTAGTAGTTTATATACTTACCTGCTCTGCTACTAAATACCTGCTATTCTAGCTTTTAGCACAGCAGCTACCTCATAAGAGAGAATGCCAATATACCATGGTACTATATACTATGGTAGCCATGTCTTGCAATGGTAATTTCCAAATACTGAGGTAGGATGTGAACGCACCATTGTTATAACTGTATTTTAGAAATTTAGGATATTTACTAAGTAATAGGCAAGGCTAGCATAACATTTGTATTTTTTAGAGGAAATAATATGTTGATATATGCATGGAGTTTGTGGCTTTGTTTTCACTATAAATAAGCTTTCACCTTTCCTGGACCTCAACTTCCCCACTTATATATAGAGAACTTTATAATTGTTGCTACTGACTAACACAAGGCTTGAACATTTGGGAGGACTCTGCAGCAGGCAGCATTACAAAAATTAACAAACAATGCATAGGTATCTTCCACCCTAAAATACTTGTTTTCTGCTAGTACCTTTGGATTGTCTAATAAGCATATTCACATGCTTTCTTACACAAGCATGGAGTTCAATAAACTATACTAGAAGGTATCATTGTGTTTTAAACATTCGACCAAGACAAAGCTGCACTTCTTTATTTCTTTTGTATGGATGGTGCTCAGTAACTTCTCTTCAGCATTATAACCAGATTTGTATATCTTAAAGAGAGTACAGAATTACAATAATGTCAAAGTGTATTGGATAAAAAATGTACATGTCATTCTCATCTATCTAATATAGATGTTCATAGTGATATGCATGTTAAATTTATGCTGGTGCAAGTCTGACTGAATGCATTCTAGGGTGGCACTTCTTTTGTTGTGCAGGGTTGGGTTATGTTGCAACGGTCGCACACGGACCAGATCTCACATTTAAGTGAGATCGAACGGCAGGAAAGGTGGACGTGGGCATTTCTATCCCCCGAATATATGTCTAGTGCTGCCCTTTTGTAAGTATACTAGCTTCCTTATTTATTACACAGAGTACATTAGATCAAATAAATTGAAAGAAAAAACAACAAAGAAATGTGATAAAACTAATAGTTATTTCAAGATTTTTCGAAGTCATCATCTCTAGCTTCACATTTGCATCTCTATATTCCACATATGAGTCTGATAAAAAAATGCAGAAGACCAAGCTCTGACAAGCTAAAAAACATCGAAGATTTTCAAAAGCCGCCTGACTGACCCATTCCAATAGGTAATAACCTAAGCTCGTTAAAGACACTGTAGCCAGGACACACACCCTGCAAGGCAAGTTATAGAATTGCTGCTTCGCCGCCATACTATATGTGAAGAAATTTGGGTGTATAAAAATATCAAAAACCAAGAAACTCTGACCAAATCACACCCGACACTTATCATCTCCCCTGCGGCCAAGACAGGTCAAAGTGTCTGATAACAATCGACATGATCGAGGTCGAGGATCGTTGTTCCGCAGGTCCTAAACACCACAAACTCCTGGTGTTGGACTTGCCAGCTAGGACAAGCACACCAGGATGATAGTAGAGCCATGAGACTTTTATTTCACGATGACGCGGCCTTCACCATCCAGAAGTCACCACAAATAGCGATGGCGAAGAGCAACCATTCTGTGGCTTATAGCCCTCCAATGACCAAATTTAGACTATTGATAACCACATATCCTGTTGTTGGTGTTAATCTCTCTAGTAGTGTGTACAAAGAGATGACCAAAAAAGAATAAGATATAAAGCTGTGCTACAGGAGCAAGGAGATAAGAGCTATGTCCATTGACTATGCATGAATTTTATGAAACGTATTTACAACCAAATTGAACTTCTAACGAGGATAGCTTGCCGACAACTGAAATTCTTGCTCTGTACTATATTGTCTGCTACATGCCTGGCTGCTTCTTCCATCTTCCATTGATGAATAAGTGATGCGATCCTTGCCAAATTTCGTCACAACCACATTGCCTAGCTGCTTGGGTGATTGAATAGTTTCCAGTGCCAACTCTACTTGTCTCATGGTTGGCCGATCCTCTCCTCTTAATTTAATGCATGCTATTGCAAGCACTATCACTTCTTTGACTTATTGACCTCCCTCTTCCATGACCTGTGGGTCTAATATCTGTGACAGTTTGCCTTCTCCAAACAAGGAAACAAAATGTGCGACAAGGCCATCACCTTCAGGAGACATATATGAAAATGGCTTTTGTCTAGTCAATATTTCTACAAGCATAACTCCGAAGCCTGAAACATCACTTTTTTCTGTGAGTCGTCCCGTGTAAAAGTACATAGGATCCATGTACCCTATTGTACCTTGCACCATTGTTGTTACTCCTGATTTGTCTATTGGAACGTACCTTGAAGCTCCAAAGTCTGCAACCTTTGCTGTTAAAGTATCATCCAGGAGTACGTATATTAACTGACTTGATATCTCTATGGATGATAGGAACTGAAGCCGTTGAGTGAAGATAGGCTATAGATTTTGATGTTTCAACTGCTATTCGTAGTCTATCGTCCCATGACAATGATCGGGGTCCTTTGACATGAAGATGATCATGAAGGGTTCCGTTGGAGATGAACTCATATACCAACATTGGGACTTCTGTTTCAAGACAACAACCATAGAGCTGTACCACATTCCTATGGTTGATTTGTGATAGTATAGCAACCTCGTTGATAAACTCATCAATCTCTCTCTGAACCACCTTCTTTGGTTTCTTAATGGCTACAACATGGAGGTCGGATAGAATTCCTTTGTACACGGTACCATGCCCTCCTCCACCAAGCTCACGGGATTTATCAAAGTAATTGGTTGCCTTCTCTAGCTCCTCTAATGATATGATCATTCTTTCTGCAATATCAGCTCTTTGCGATACCAATTGTCGCAGCAATAGTCCCTGGTTTTGCTAAAAAAATCTCCTCTTCATCATTTGAGCCCTCTTATATTTTAATTTGTTGGAAATGAAGAATGTAGCAAGGACGAGAAAAATGAGGCCAGCCCCACTGGCAGCTCCTATAACGGCGCTCATACCTGAAAAATACACTATATTAATAATGCCCCATGCAAAGTAATCTTGCACATGTGTCCAATCGTTACTTTCTCAATCAGGGTATACTTGACAAGATAAAATAAATGGAACATCAAACTTATTCAGGTAATTTGTGGCGCCTTTTTGTGCTAACAGAACAAAATGAATCAAGGAAGTTGTTGCAGCTGTGCTCACCTTTAAAGTATTTCCGGTCACCTGGAGGTAAAAAAGATAGCAAAATAAACTTAATTAATCACATGTAGAGATCCCATGCATTCATATACTAGATAACAGCGATGGAAATTAACTGTACATGCACATAGGCATGCTAACCTTTGCATCCATCGATGACATAGGGATTGCCGTGGTAGCCGTCGTTGCAGTGGCACAAATAGCCTCTGATCCCTGGTTTGCAGAGGCTGTGCTTGCTCTTGCAGATGTAGGCTACCTCCACAGGGCAATTGGGAGGATGCTGCGAGCTCTCATTAGCTGGACGTCGTAAGCCAGGTTGCAAGACCTCCCAGTCTAGAACAATTGGAACCTCAAGCGCATCGTATGTTGTCCACCGGCGCTCCCAGCGCACCTTGTTGGAGACCCGGCGCTTGCTGAACCACCCCTCCTCTGTGATTAACGTGTAGGAAGGCAGCAATGTCTTGTCCTCGACATTGTTCTGGTCGATCCACTTGATCCCCAGTTGAGCGGGCATGCCGTCCCTGGACATGGAGATACGTGCTTGGCAGCAGCCTGTGCCGTAGCAGTAGTCGTCGTCGTTGTTGCCGCCGCCAGCTGGTGTGACGGTAGTGGAGGTGCTGCTCTCGTTCGAGGAGGAGCAGAAGGAGGAGCATCCACTGAGGATGGTTGGGTTGCCGTTCCCAAGTAGCACCGCCTGAACACCGCATCCCACGAGGATGAGCTCGTTGCGGACTGATAGCGAGTAGGGCACGTCATCTCGATTTCCTGTGAAGAAACTGTCGAAAGGGTCCATACTATCAAGTATGCCGGCAGAGATATCAACGATTGGGTGTGTGCGGAAGACGCGCACGGTGTTGTTCTGGAGGGAGATCTCAACGACTCGGAGGGTGCCGTCCGTGCCAAGCAGCAGCCGCGGAGGGTCGTTGCTTGTGTCACAGGTGAGGTTAAACCCTGGCAAGTAGCACGTGGCTGGGCCTATGCCAAACGGGTATGGCACGCTCACGTTGCCGCATGACGCGCTGCAGTTACCTGGTGCAAAATGTTGCAACCCCATTATTCGGAGGTATTGCGTTGTTGTAGAGGCTAGGTGTAATTGGTATATTTCGATATTAATATATTCCCTTTATCAAAAAAATAAATTCGGAGGCCGAAATTAGTTGGGTTCTTTTGCAAGCACACAGCTGATCTTGGCTTCTCATGTCCACTTTGAGATTTTGTGTGGCTAGTATGGGAACAATGAAACTCGACTTTACTTTGATTGATTTAGCTTTTCATCAATTGAAAAATAATACAATGTTGTAGGTTTATGTATGAGATTGTCATGTTTGAAAACTATGCACTTTCTGAATAATATTTTGCAATTGATTTTATTCTTTTGTGTCTTGTAGAATGCAAAAATATTTATGTAGATCACAATTTATTGGTTTGTTTTTTCTTGCTAACAAATTAACTTTGTACCTTCATGTGACAATTGTTTTTCATATTTATCTAGCTTAGCATACATATTGTGCGGTCATCTGGTGATAATAAATATGAGCATGCAAGTAACTAACTACCTTTTGTGTTGACAGTTCATGGTAATTATTCTTTTCTAACCATATTTTTTACAATTTTCTAGTTGCTAACATTTTAGTTCCTACTTTTGAGGCTATGTCCACCACATATTATAGATAGATCACTTATAAGACGACCCAACTTACTATTCTAGAGGTAGGAGAGGGACTAGACTTAAGACGTCCACCAAGGTTACGTTGAAAATCTTGTTAAGAAAACTAGCCACCCACTAATTAGGTGCACAAAAAATAGGAAAGTGTCAATCTAGCACATCCATCCTTCTATAAGCTCATACAAAAAAATAGTTTGTCTATTCCATGTGACTGACGCCTTGCAAAAAGTACACATGATATCTAGGATTGAATCACATAACATGGCTATATGTTGCATATACTCTAGTAAAATGTATATAAAAACAAAAAATTATAGTACCTGATTTTTGAATTTCTTGGTTATACGCTAGTATGAAATGTTAAATATGTTACATGCCAGACACTAATGATGGTTTAATAGAATATGATATCTCGGAACGGAAATATTTGATCTGGGCTACAAACAACTCTTGATTAGAGATAAAATGTTTTAAGTGTGTCAAGAGTGCACTATAATAGTTTTAGTATCATTGAAAGGTATACTTTGGCATATGTTTGATAAACTTAGTTTAGAACTTCTTATCACATAATTAATTCTGAATTGAACAAATCAAAAGAAACAATTTTAAAACATTTTACTTGACATTGAGTATACATGCCTATATTAAAGAAGATTTTCTTCTTTCCTTTTATGCACATATTCTTTCCATCTAACTCAGCCAATCGACGGTAAGTAATGATGCGCTAAGTCATCAGTGGCCTTGAAAGATCTATCTTACCTCTTTCCCTCTACACGGTGATAGATCAGACCAGCCATTATACCGAATAGTAAATGGCCGGATGATCTAGAATTGACTGAATTTTTTAGAAGCGTCTTAAAGTTTCTCTATAGAATAAGTCCAATAGTATACAGTTAGCAAGCGCAAAGCTGAGCGTAGGTTATAAGAAAGTGTTGTTGGACAGTCCCCAAAACGAATCCATCAGAGGAATTCAGCTTTAAGAATATATTCTGATTGAACAGCAGCCTGGCAGTTGCATATTTTAACATTTTAGAAGTCAAGTTCAACTAGTTGGTGAATTGCAATTTTCTGAACTTACTAAGTATGTTTGCACTTTATACAAGACTACTTTTTTCAGTATACAACTACTTGGCGCTTTACACCTTTCTAAGCTTAACTAAGTTTCAGTTATATATATTCATCTTATGCAACATTCGATGGTGTGTAGAGTTTAACATAAACCCTATTAAATCTTTTAATGTTTCAGTGCATCCAATTAATACCTGAACTAAATTGCCACTGAAATTGAGAAAGGGAAATTACAATTTGTAATATCCTCCCAAATTGATTTGCGGCGTTGCTCACATACCTGTAAAGGAACTGAAGCAGCCACCAGGCAGGGTGGGGTTGCCATGTGTTCCTGCTGGGCACCGGCAGTCAAACGATCCCATCTTGTTGGTACAACCACCGTAGCACTGTTGCCATTCTATCTCCTTGCACTCGTCAATATCTGCATATGTATGAGTTAACTAGAGCCAACCACAAATGCAAGTAGCATCATGATCGAGAAAATCCTAATTAGAATCATTATAGTTGCTTGTCACATTTAGAAACAAAGAAAGAAAAATAAGATGAAGAGAACATCAAAGTAACATACAAATAATGCATAAATGTAAAGAAAAATTTGGTAATTAATTAGCGGCACCTTGGCAGCCATCTGCGATGTAGGGATTGCCGCTGTAACCCATCTTGCAGTAGCACGTATAGCCACCTCTTGCACCCTTATTGCAGTGGCTGTGGTTGCTCTTGCAGACAATGCTGGCTACATCTGTAGGACAACCAAAAGTTGTGTTGCTATCTGCAGGCTCCGCACCATGGCCAACGTCGAGGACGACCTCCCAATCCAGCGAAACAGGAACTGCCATTGACGTGGACGGGTGCTTTTGCAACAGTTGATGCGAGACATCCTTCTGCTCAAACCACCCGCTCTGCGCGACGAACACACGAGGCGGCCACTGCTGGTCCTCCACACTGTGCAGGTCCCATCCGAACGGCTGGAGCTCCACATCGTAGGACGTGATGTGGGCGAGCTTCCCTCCTTCCGCTAGGGGCAACTCACGGTTAATGACGATGGGCGCCTGGCAGCAGCCTATGCCGGTGCAGAGCATGCTGCTCTCCAGTCTTGACGACAAGTAACCTGAGGTAAATCTGGATGCCTCCCCTTTGTTGCAGAAGGAGGAACAACTGCTCATGGTGATGTTGCCATTCTTGAGCGTCGCCCTCAAGTTGCAGCCCAGCAGGATGAACTCGTTCAGATGGGTTGAGAGCGTATATGGCCCATCGTCATTGAGGCCGCCGCCAAAGGTGCCGTGCCCGTTGCCGTCAGTTTGTATGCCACCTAGGCCGGTGCGCACGACGGTCAGGACGGGCCACCCGGGGGTGATATCTTCGGAGACTTGAAGAGTGTCGTCGCCAAGGAGCAGCCGAGGGGGGGTCGCTTGACCTGTCGCAGGTCAGGTTGAACCCCGGCAAGTAGCACCCTTCAGGGCCCAAGCCGAACGGGTATGGCACACTCATGTTGCCGCAGTTGGTGTCGCAGTTGGGCATCCCTATCGGGGCTGGAGCTGGAGCTGCAGCTGCTCCAGCAGTCGGTGGCAGCAGCACCGTGAGTGCTGCTGCCGCCGTGATCACAGGCGAAAGCACTGCCGCCAAGAATGAGAAGGTTGTGTAGCGCGCCATTGATGGAGGATCCAAACGGGCTTGGTTGCCTGGCTATACCGGGAGAATCGATTATAACCCCCCCAGCTCGTTGCACTTCAATCTTATGCCCCCTTGTTTGTTTGCTTCGATTATAGCCCCCCCAATTCAGCTAAACTTTGCTGATTTCCCCTCTTTACGCTTTTACCTCGTCATTTAGATGTGATGCAGATAATTTAGTGCTAACAATTCCCGAATTGACTAAAGTACCCCTGCCTATCTCTTCCCAGCCGCACGAGACACAGGAGAGCATCCCGACCCGGCCAGCTCGTCGCTTCCTTTTCTTATCCAAACGGTGCGCCCGAGCCCCCACAGGAGCAGCGCCCCGCCGCCCGTCGACCAAGGTCGCGCCGCCGCTGTTCCACACCAGCCGCCGCCCTCCATCGCTGCCTAGAGGTAAGGCAATCTTTCTCCCCACCATGTAATCCCGGATTTTATTCGTTCTTGGTTACTGCGGTTCTAAATCGGGTCAAACCCTAGGTGGTGAGGTCGATTTACATGGGGATTTGAGTGAGACGGGCTGGATTCGCTAAGGGGTGTGATGGATCTGAAAAGGTAACATCATATTCCCTCAATTTAGCCCGATTTATGCATGATTTTTTGGTGTGTGAAATTTCTGATTTTTCTGTCTATATTGAATAGGATCGATGCAATGTCTGTGCATGATTCTAATCAATCAAGTGTGACTAACCTAACCACGGGGTTGATCTCGTGTGCTGAAGTAGAAAATGGTAGCACCATTGTTGACTGGTCAAGTCTTGTGATTGAGCCACATATTGAACCCGAAAATAAATGGGAGGAGAAGGGAATCCCGGATGAAAAGCCGGTGAATGAGAATGCACTGTTTGCTCTGTTGGGTTTAAAAACAGAGGCGAACGAGAGAGAAACTAAGCCGGGTCCTGTTATTGCTCCTACTGCTGATTATGCTTTGCATGATATCAAAGGGGCAGATATTGCTGTCGATGATAAGGCTCCGGAAGAGCCACTTATTGTGTGGGATGAGCGAAAGCCAAAGATGGATATAGGAACTCCTTATCCTGATATGGCTGCATTTAGAAAGGCTATGAAACAGTTTGCTATCAATGGGGAGTTTGAGTATGGCACTAAAAAAAATGAGCCAAAGAGGTTTCGGGCTTTTTGTAAAGGTGAATCAATAAAAGGTGAACCTTGCAAATGGTCCTTAACTGCGGCTTGGCAGAGAGTCGAAAATTGTGTGATGGTAATAATTTTTCTGTGACTTGTATATTTCTTATTTCATTTATTTATCAGTTGTAATAATCAGCACCATTTTTCATTTGTACTAATCTGTAGCATTGTTTGCTATAGGTTGTGAAGCATCAGACAGAGCATATTTGTAGCTCAACAAGTGGCAAAGTGACCAGCATGACTTCCCAATCTTGGGTGGCTGATAAGGCAACAGCTATGCTTAAGAAGGATCCTACAATTGGTGCTGTCAAGATTCTTAAAGAGTTGCAAGATGAGCACCATGTCACTCTAGATTATCAAACAGTGTGCAAAGACTAGAGGACTAGGACATCTCAAGGCCAAAGCATCTGCTGATTTTAGTGGGGAAGTGAGAAACATTAACAGAGATGATGAAAGGCATGTGGTGAACACACTCGCACACGAGTGTACATGTCTACAATGGCAGCACACGGGCAAGCCTTGTGACCATGCACTAGCCTTCATTAATGTTTTGCAAGCTCGAAACTTTGTAAACATGGAAGATTTTGTGCATGAGTACTACTCGGTTAGCAGATTTAGGGCAGCATATGAAGGTGTAATTCAGCCCCTTACGGACAAGAATCAATGGCCCCATGTGGATACCGGTTTTGTGTTGCGTGGACCAATTCCAACAGGCAAGAAAAAGGGTGCCGGAAGAACAAGGAAACAAAGGATAAAGAGTTGGTGGGAAGGTGGATCAAGGAAGGGGTCATTGAACAAATGCAGGAAATGTGGAGAGATAGGACATAGAGAAGCTGGATGTCCTACAAATGGAACAAAGAAAAGGTAAACAAATATATACTTGTTGTTTCTAGTTCTAATAACATGTGGTTCTTGTACATATAATTTTCTAATTGCTTCTTGTAGGGGGAAGAAGAATGCATCGTCATGGTTTGATGTTTCAGTTAGCAACGCAATCCCTTCTACACCAACAAAAAGCAAGAGCATGCCCACAACAAGCAGTCCAGGACCTGTTACAAGGAGCCAAGCTGGCAATACACCAAGCAAGAGCAAGAGCACAGCCACCACTAGTAGTCCAGGACCTGTTACAAGGAGCCAAGCTGCTACTACACCAACAAAACGTCCAGCACAAGAGAAGAAGAAGAAATTGACTCCAAAGAGGAAGAAACTAAGTGATCTGTGATGTATCCGTGAGTTCAATACTCACTTCTTTTGCTGTCATGAACTACTTTAGAACCTGTTGTGTATGTGAGTAGAAAACTCACTTATTTGGCTGTGTGTGAGTACAAAACTCACATATTTTGCTGTCATTGAACTACTTTAGAACTTGTTGAACTCCTGCTCTTGCTATGTTGAAACCATATTATGTGCTGTCATTTTCTGAATGTTCAGATTGCTATATTATGTGTTGTCAGTTTGTGAATGTTCATATTGCAGCAAAATTATAGCCTTTTTTTTATTTGAACGGCAGAAATATTTGCTGTCATTTTTTCTGTCGCTGGAGCAGCACATGTGTTCCTTTTGAGCTCAAGGGTATTTCTGTCTATTCATGTGACCAAATTTAGTTATATGTTGACAATTCTGTCAAAAGGGGTTATAGGGCAAAGTTTAGCTGAATTGGGGGGGCTATAATCGAAGCAGACAAACAAGGGGTATAAGATTGAAGTGCAACGAGCTGGGGGGGTTATAATCGATTCTCCCGGCTATACCTAGCTAAGCTAGCTACTACTCTCCATCAAGCTGGTAGCTACAATCCTCTCCCTTTACTCTAAGCTAACGTTTAGAAATGGTGCGCAAGATTCTGCCCAGACGGCGTGCGGCAGTGTTCAGATCTCAACTACCACGGCCTAAGCTAGCGTAAAACATCCAAAAGACTCCGCCAGCTAGCTGAGGCATGTGGCCGCATTATATTACACTACTAAAACAACAACACCGTCATTGTTAATTCACTGGCAAATCAGCAACAGATATCGTGTTTGTGCCATTTTTTGAAAAACGACTGGTAGGCCGTACGTCACGTTCATTTTGCGTTTTAGTCCTTCCAATAAGTCTAAATCAACCCGCGGTCCACATCTTATCCACAAGGCCCGTCCCTTCTCTCTTCTCTCTCGGCTGTGAACGACAGGAGACACGGCGGCTGAGCAGCTGGCCGGCGGAAGGATGCCGGTTCGGCAAGGAGCCTAGGAGCAGCGTGGCCGGAGGAGAGGGCCAGGAGGGGAGCCACGTGTGAGGAGGATCTCCAGGACGGTGTTCTAAAGAGAAGGGAGGCAGGGGTGGCTCAGGGAGAGAGGGTCGGGAGACGGGGGACTCGGCCGGGAGCAGGTGATTTGCCGCAGGGTCGATTTGCTGCCGCCTCCAAGCTCGCGTGCTCCAAATCGGCCAGACCTGGAGCGGGGACAGCTTTGCTGCAAGCGCCGCCTCCCAGTAGCTCCACACGCCGCCTCCGCCGTCAGGGAATTTGCGAGTCGCCCCATCCCCGACCTACCCTGCTCCGGCCAGCCCCAACCTCTTCCCCCCGGCCGCACCACACGGCTTCCGGCCGCAACCACCTGCGCCGGAATCAGCTATCAGTCGCACTACCGCGGCTCCTCCACCATAATTGATCTGCCGCCGCCCTGGTGGAACTGCGGAGTGCAGGCGTGAAGGCGCATCGGCCCTGTGGTCTCACTGACCCAAACAGCAGAAGTGCAGGCGCATGGGGAGGAGGGCGATGGCGCGCACAAGCGCTGCGATTGCACTCTCTGGGACGAGGTGGGTTCGCGTCATCGCAGGTGAGCTGGGCCGCTAATGCCGCGGTGGGTGGGGTGGGATGTCGTCATGTACATCAACCAGCAGGCTCGTAGCTTGGCTTTCTATCTGCCGTACTGGGAATTGGTCGAGCCCATCGACCATGTGGAGAACTAGAGACCAATTTTTCGGCTGAGCGCAGTTGTCTCCATGGACTATGAAGGTGCTGGCTTCGCTGGTGAAGTAGATAATCCCCTGAGCTTAGTACTGCAGGTGTCGACTTTGCACATGCAGGAGGCCGTAACCTGCATTTTTTGCAGTATAAAATACAGAAATCCTTGGATGGATGTGATGCTAGGTACTCTGGTGTGGTGCCTGTTGTATCTACGACATAAACATTCAGAACTCGCCACCATTTGTTGGTACAATAATTCCGACCTGCGTATATCTCGATGGCAATCCCTAAATCAGATTGTGATAGTTTAACATAACCGTACGATCAGGACTGCTTTGAGAGCTTTTAACTGCACAATGTTATCACTACCTGATGGTAATCATGTCCAAGATGTCGATCACAATGCTGTTCGGACGTACATTTGTACTCACATAATATATAGCCCCTTATCGGTTTAGTCAAAGTCAATGTTTGTAATTTTTGACAAAATATGGACGAAGATTAATAATATTTGAAAATGTAAAATCTATTATACTAGAATTTTCTGAAAGCATATTTTTATATTATATACTCTCTCCGATTGGAAATAAGTATTGGTAATTTTGTACTAACTTAGTTAGCGACACTTAATTTCGATCAGAGTAAGTATGTATTTAGTAATATGGATATATGTTTGTAAAATATTTTGCATTTCTAATTAGTATCTACTTAAAGTATACATTTCGAAAACAATGGTATTGAAGTGATTATGACGGTTTTTGCCACTTGAAAGTCCGTATGGTGGCGCATTAGCATTCTGATCTTATTTGTTAATGTTATGCATTAGTAATTTAAAAGATTGCTAGATTAGGATGCACTAAATAAATTTAAGTGGATAATCGGCACAAGCATGCTAAATGGCTAAAGGCATATATTGTGTATGTTGGCATGTTTTAGTTATATTATACAAAAATCAACCCGTAGCAACGCACGGGTAAATGTGCTAGTAGTTATTAAGCATACACCCGGCCTCTGCATAGCAAAGATACACACGGCCCCACAAGGTCTCAAAATTGTTGAAAAAAGAAAAAGGCAAAATTACATATCATAATGAGCAGTTGTAATCTCGCCTAAGCTGGAGCATCAATCCGTAAGCTATGCGGCCATCCATGTTGGGAGAAAGTATCCCTCGCCGTAGCTTCCAAACGTGCACAGACCTCCATAAAAAGGTCTCGGTCCTCCAAACGCTGAAGAGAAGACCACAAACGGAGAGTACCAATAGCTCTGTAGATAACCTGAAAAATGGAAGAATTTTTATTGTTAAACACAATATCATTTCTACATAGCCATAGCGACCAAATAAAGGCAATCGCTCCCACCCTAATATGCTTTTTAAACTTATTATCAATGCCATTTAACCAGTTCCCAAATATATTGGTGATACTGCATGGTGGAAACAAGGTTGAAGCTAGTTGGATGACTGACCATATAGATCTGGCGAAACAACATTGGAAGAATAAATGTTTTATTGATTCATTCTGATGACAAAAAACACATTTCTTACTTCCATGCCAATTTCGTTTTGCAAGATTATCTTTAGTTAAAATAACTCCTTTACATAGGTACCATCCGAATACCTTTATACGTAACGGAATCTTCAACTTCCAAAGCTTATTACTATTAACTGAATCGATTGGCACATCGGGTAAAATGAGAGTATTGTACATAGAAGCTACTGAAAACTTGCCATTCTCATGCAAGTTCCAACGGAATTCGTCATGTCCAGGTTGCAGTTGGACATTTGCCAAACGCTGGAGTAAGGCATGCCAAGAAACAAGCCTTTGGCCAGACAAATCTCTTCTAAAAGCCATATTCGGAGGAGACGCCTCCATAACTTTGGCTATAGTGTCACCTTTGTGACGTACAATGCTATACAATGATGGATGTTGTTCATGAAGAGTGGCATTACCAAGCCATTTATCTTCCCAGAACCTTATCTCCGACCCATCCTTAATAGAGAAAGAACCTAGGCCAAAGAAAAATTTCTTTGTTGCCATAAGGCCAGCCCAAAAATACGAATCACCCGGCTTCCATAGAACCTGAGATAATGCTTTTGGACCAATGTATTTCCTCTTAAGAATAGATTGCCACATACCTTCCTTAGTAAGCAGCTTAAACAGCCACTTTCCCAGTAGGGCAGTATTCTTGACCTCAAGGTTATGAATACCAAGCCCACCCTGGTCTTTCGGAGAGCACACGACACTCCATTTAGCTAATCGATATTTCTTTTTCTCACTGTCCCCTTGCCAAAAGAATCTAGACCGGTAATAATCCAGCTTATGTAAGACTCCTTTAGGCAAGAGAAAGAATGAAATAATATGCAGTACCATATTAGATAGTACTGAATTAATGAGTATCAGTCTTCCTCCTAGAGACAGCAATTTACCTTTCCAACTACTAAGGCGCTTTTGTAGTCTTTCCTCGACTAGTTTCCATTCGGCAAGTGTAAGTCTCCGATAATGAATCGGAATCCCCAAATACCTCATAGGAAACTGTCCCTGCCCACAACCAAATAATTTGGTGTAGGCATTGACTTCGTCGAGAGCTTCACCAAAGCAAAACAATTCGCTTTTATGGAAATTTATTTTTAGACCAGATAGTTGCTCAAAAGCTGAAAGGATTAATTTTAGATTCTGAGCTTTCTCTATGTCATGTTACATAAAAAGAATCGTGTATTGAAGTATAGAAAGTCCACCATCAACAAGATGGAGAATCACACCTTCAATAAGACTGTCGCTCTTTGCACGCTCAATCATTATGGTAAGCATATCCGCCACTATATTAAATAGCATTGGCGATAACAGATCCCCTTGCCTTAACCCCTTCAGTGTCTGGAAGTACCTACCAACATCGTCATTGACTTTTATGGCAACACTACCTCCAGACACAAAGGAGTAGATCAAAGCACGCCACTCATTAGAAAAACCTTTCATTCTGAGGGTTTGCTGAAGAAAAGACCACTTGACCTTATCATAGGCTTTCTCAAAATCAAGTTTTAAAATAACCCCATTCAGCTTTTGGAATGTAGTTTGTGAACTGTTTCATGCAAGGAGACAACTCCATCAAGGATATTTCGTCCTTGCATGAATGCAGTTTGAGACGGTCGAACTACATGATCCGCAACCGTGTTTAGTCTTAAGGTGGCCACTTTCGTGAAAATTTTGAAACTAACATTAAGAAGACAGATGGGTCTATATTGCTGGATCCTTTCTGCTTCATTAACCTTAGGTAACAAAATTATCTCACCAAAATTAAGACAAAACAAATCTAATTGTCCAGCATGAAGACAGCTGAACAAGTCTAGAAGGTCTCCTTTGATAGTCTCCCAGAAGGTTTGGTAAAACTCTGCTGGAAAGCCATCCGGACCCGGTGCTTTGTTGAGTTCCATTTGGAAAATAGCCTTCCTTACTTCCTCTTCCGAGTACTCAGCTGTAAGGTAGTTGTTCTCCGCATCTGAAACTTGGGGAATATCATCCGTTCGAGACTCATCCATATAGAAGTTACCTTCTTCTGGTGCCCCAAACAGATTTTTGTAATAATTGGTGATATAAGCTTTTAGGTATGTCCAGTCCCACAATCGTTCCTTCATCCTGAACGAGAGAGTGAATTCGTTTCTTCCTATGTTTGCCATTGGCAACACTATGGAAGTAACGAGTATTCGAGTCTCCTTCAAGGATAAACTGACTTTTGGAGCGCTGGTACCATTTTAATTCCTCCTCACGAAGAAGGCTTGCTATCTTAGCATTTGACTGTTTTTTTAATTCAATCTCTTGCGTAGATAGAGGGCCAACCTCAGCCAAGGCTTCCAGATCATCAATGATGGTTGAAAGCCTTAGCTTCTCCTTCCTAAGAACACCAGATACATGTCTCGCCCAACCCCTGAGGTGGCTGCGAAGGGCACGTATCTTATTGTTCCACCTTAGAATTGGAGATGAAGCAGAATTAGGTCGATCCCATACAGACTTGACCATATCGTGAAACCCATCCCGCTGCAACCATCCGAGCTCAAATTTGAACCGATGATTACTTGGCGGTTTTGGTAATCCGGTAGTCAAAAGTATGGGGGCATGGTCTGAGAATCCCTCAATACGCTCGAGAGCACGTACGGACACCATTGGGAATTTATATTCCCAGTCGGCATCCATTAGTACTCTATCAAGTTTCTCATAAGTGGGATCCGGAAGACTATTGGCCCACGTGAATTGTCTTCCGACCATTGAAACCTCTCGCAAATCCAAGCTGTCAATGACAATGTTGAATAGGAACGGCCAATGATCGTCAAACCAGCCCTTACTCTTTTTGTGACGATATCTTAGAAAATTAAAATCCCCCCAATAATCATAGGGTATGGATTATCCTTTGCTAGATTAACCAACTCACGAAGAAAGTCAGCCTTAAATTCATCTTGTGCAGCCCCATAAACAGTAACCAGACTCCATGTGAAATTATCAGCTCTATTACGAATGTGGAGTTTAATATGATAATCTCCACACGAACGAGCTAATATTTCCATAGTGTCCGATCGTACTCCAAGCAGAATGCCCCCCAACCTACCTCGGGGAGGCTGCGAGGTCCACTCAAAATCTGCCCCACCAGAAAGGCGGTCTAGCAAACGTTGAGGGAAATCTCTTCTGCCCGTTTCCGAAATAGCAACAAAATCTAAGTTATGATCAGAAATGCAATGAGCGATATGTAGATGTTTAGCCAAGTCACCAAGACCTCTGCTATTATTGAACATACCATTCATTTAGACACAACTTTTGATTTTGTAGCATTAACCCTCCTGGAGGTTTTATTGTTCAGAGATTTCTTTGATTTTTGTCCAGATGCTTTGAGTTCATGCAAGGAACCAAGCCTGGTTTCATCAAAGTCAATTTCCAAAACAACCCCAACTAAACTAGAGAGCAGCTGACCATCTAATGTGGCATTCGCTTCCTCTTCGTCTAGTTCAGAAATATCCACTACATCTCGAAGCTTAGGGTCAACTGTTAAACGGCCATACTCCATATGCCTCAAAATATTCGCGGATATGAGCACTTCATTATCATTTTTTCCTAGCTTTATACCAACAGTATTCAACTTGAAAGAAATAACAGGAGTAGGTAGAGAAATAAATGAAGAAGGCTTGGAATTCATACCACTATAGTCAAGATTCATGTCGGCCTTGCGCCGCATGGCCTTCTTCATGGTATCCTCATCAGTAGCGACAGAGCCGTCCTCCGCCACCGCGTGCCTGGCGCTACGCCTCGTCGGAGGCACACAAGGGATAACCGGCGGTGGAGACGATGGGGGAATGCGTCTCGCCGGAGATGTCGGGGGTGTATAACACCCAACATCCCGCGAGAAAGGCACCTCCACCGCTGCCGATGATGGTAGTGGTGATGAAGACACCATCTCGGCAGCCGGCTTGACGACGGGAGACGACACCGGTGAGGGCGAGAACGTCGAAGCAGGGCCCCCACCCCTCTCAGCCACGGACGGAGAAGCCAAGCTGGGTACGAACAGAGGCCCAGCAGACGTCACAGCAGGCAGACCACCTGGCAGCCCATCAGCAACATGGACCACACCCAGAGAAGACCTGGATGGCGTGTTGCGGGTCGAAGCGGCGAGACCGACCATCCAGCCTTGTCAGCGCCCAGAGGGCCGAATGCAGCCTCTGGTCGGACCCCAGCAGGCCCGTCAGCAGCAGGAGACGCCCCAGGCGACGGAGGAAGGAAAACAGGTCCAACACTACCCACAGGTGACGGTGCACAAACAACGTATGTCTCCGACGGCTGCATGCAGGGACGCGACCCCTGGGCCGCGACAGAGACGTGCAAAGTCCAAGCCATGGACGCATCAAATTTCGGAGCTGCGATTAATTCCGGCGATTCCAGACGAGCCTTCGCGACAATCTCCTTTCCACGTGGAGTCAAAGGGTTGGGATTCAATGGTGTAAACGCAAAACTCCCCACGGAACCACCGACAGAAACACCCACCGAGCCACCCAAGACGGTCTTGCCATGAGATGAACTGGTCGACGACTGCGGCTGATCAATATCCATACGAGCAGACAAAGAAGAAGCACCACGTCCAGGAGCATGTGAATCATCACTGTCCGGTCCTGGACCCTCCTTGCTAGCGTCGTCGCCCTTTTTCTTCCAGAAGAAAGGCGTGAAGCCGGGATCATGAACGAAATCAGGCTTCTCTCTGAGAAAAAATAAATCATATCCCTTCGACTTGATCGTATCCGTCACCCCAAGACAAGCAGAACCCCGAGCCTCATTAAATTGTTCAAGATATTTGGGGTCCATCATGGCAACGAGGATACGCACGACCCCAAGACTCCGAAGAGAAACCAAGTCAACATCCAGTGTAGTACCAACCAGAGAACCGACTGCCCATAACCCAAGAAAGTGTCTCATAGTGTGTGGTACACCCTCGACGTGAACCCACATCTGTTGAAGCTCGAAGGTATGTGGGACATCTTGAGCATGCCAAACACTGAAGGTCATCTGAGCATTGGAATTAGGTACCCCCAACTGGAAACCATCGACTCTCTGAAGATCCTCGATAGTGGGAAAGCTCACAAGAAAAGCATCATCTCCATGCGGAATCGCTTCCCACTTCCACCTGGAACTCAGTGGGCAAATTCTGGCCAAAACACTCTGAATTTCCTCAATGGAAGCAGTACCACCTGTAATCTTGATTAGAGCAGTAGGCAACCCTTTCGGAGCAAGATGGGCCTTGTACACACTGTCAGGCAACCGCAAACACAAGGACTCCTCGCAAGCAGGACCAGCAGCAAAAGCTTGCGGCTTAGGGAGCTTCAGCGTTGGACAACGTGGAGTCGGGTGAGATGCAGTATCACAAACTAAACAGTAGTGCTGAGCTTTGCAATCCTTAGTAGCATGAGTGTCAACAGAGCATTTCCAACATTTGCCGGGCTTAACAGCCGGCTCATCAGAAGCACCCCCGGTCTGGACAACTGACGGGAGATGATCCATAGAAGGACCAGTCGGAACAAACACGCCTTCAGAAGGAAGTGCAGCAGCGGGCATGAAAGGAAACTGCGTTTGAGCCAGCGGAATCTGCGAAGGAGGCACACCCTGCCCAGGAGGTCCACATTCTTCTTTTTCTTCCGCTTGTTCTTGGCCATAGTAGCATTAGGAGCAGGCGCGGCCGGCTGTTGTGGCGGGAGGCCAGCCGGCTGCTGGTAAGGAACTGCTGAAGGACCATTGAACATTGGAGGAGCATAGAACGGCAGACCCTGCTGATAGGTCGGCTGCTGCTAAGGATACGCAATGGGCATGTACGCCGGCGGACCCGGCTGGCGAGACGGGGCCTGCAGCGGCTGCAGAGGGCGCTGCACCGGCGCGAATGGCACCCCATACATGGGCGGCATCCCGACTGGGAGATGACCAGCAGAGCTCGAGGGCGGAAAAACCTGCCCTTGCGCGGACCTAACTGAACGGCCGGCCGGCTGCGGCGCAGGCATGGGAGTCAGCGGACGCGCCCCCGCCCCTTGGGACGCAGCCACGGAAGGCTGCGGAGGTCTTGACGCACCAGGACCACTCGAAGGCGCCGGCGGCCTCAGCCCTGCCATCCGAGGCGCCGACGAGGCGACGGCGGCGAAAGACCTAGCCGAAAGCAGCGACATAGGCGATGGCGACGCAGAGCTTGACGGAGATCTTGATGGGGACGAGGCGACGAAGGCTGGTCGAGGAAAAGATCATGTCGATGCAGGACGTGGCGGAGACGACGTTGGCGACAAGGACGCAGGTCTTGGCGACGAGGACGCAGGGCTTGGCGGAGATGATGCAGTGCTTGGCGGAGACGATGCAGGGCTTGGCGACGGCGCAGAGACGCACTGGGTATCGGGGGCGAGCGGAACTGAGCGATTCGGATCAACCCTAACTCCTTTCGGGGTCCAGAGGGATCTGAACTGGCGGACGAGATGGCCCCACCCAAATGGATGCACCAGATCCTCCACATGCACGCGATCAACGGCCTCATGCGATAGCGCGCCATCAATGCTCGACGGAGGCGCGTGATTGGCGGCCAGAGGAACCCGATCCGCTAGGTCTAACACCGCCGTTGAGCACCCAACATGCCTGCCGACCTCCAGACCCGACGGCGCCGATGAACCGGCCGCCGAAAAGGATGCCGAAGCCGATGCCTTGTCGAGGAACTGACCAAGGATGGGCATTGGGGTGACTCTCCTGCGAGGAAGAGGACCCCGTCATGGCCCCATCCGAGGAGCACGAGCCAAATGGATCCCGGTCGGAGAAGAGGAAGCTCCTCTACGAGGTGAACCCTCCGTCGGCGAAGCCCCCGGCGAGATCGTCCTCTCCACCGTACCATGCACATCCGCCGACCTGCAAAAAGAAGTAGACAACGTACCTTCCGACGAAGATGCAGGCCGCCGTGAATTCTCCCAGAATCGAGAAGCGGGCGTCGGGTAACCAATTTCACGCCAAAAATCAGTCACCTTCTCCGCATCCGACTTCTTCCTCCGGCTCACCGGAGTCCAGCCGTCATCAGCATCTCCATCCAGCACCTCCCTCGCCACCTGAGCCGGGATACCCTCCTCATCGATCTCAGATCCGCTGGAATCGGACGCGAGATAGGAAAACCTTGACCCATCTAGCGATCTAGACCCCGATGAGGCAGCTACGGGCGCCAGGGTTAACCAGCGCCGGCGACCGGCCATGGCAGCCCGCGTTGATCTCTAGATGGAAGCGGCGACTTCTCCATGTTTGTACCATTTAGCAACTCGTTGTCGTGCATGAGTCCGATAGGAGCAAAAGAATCGCACTTATCTTAAAATGTTTGTTTAAAGGCTCATCATGCTTGCCTCCCTGTGTGAAAAGACTTGCACTTGAGCACGCCAGGAAAAATTAGGTATCAAACCACTTTCCTGCTAGGCGATAGTAATATAACTAAACACGATCGAGACATACACATTGGCTTTACAAAATACAAGCGAGCTAGTGGAGATCGGCATTGGAAATTGATAGCATGTGTCAACCATTTCACATTGTTGCTGTAGAACTACGTATATGGTCCTGAACTTTATTTGAGACAAGACATTGGGCAAAATATAGCAAGATTCTTGTCACACATCCAGCTTCATACATTTTTATGTGTTGATTGAGGACTTGACGAGTACGGGTAGTCGAGCGACATTATGGCCTTTGGATCAATAGAAAAGTATCCGAATTAATTAAAGACCCGAGCTAGCTATGTTTCCTCGTGGTGGAGCGTCATGAATATTATGCTATTGACGTAAACAATAAAACAATATACTTTACCATTAGTCAAGGTGATGATTCACTCATATACATTACGACTATAAGTCAGTTCTCTGATTTCCAAAATGCTATGTGCAAATTCACCCTGACGGCACCCATGCATGCACGCAGCCTACAAGTAATTGCCGCAATATGGCGAATAACGGTTTTGCTATTTCTCAGTAGACTGAGAAATAGCTTATGACTCAGTAGAATTTTAGACCATTAGATTTGCATCGTGATTTGTGCAATTGAGTTGCAAGTTGAGTTGCAACTGAGATTTTTTCAGTTGCAAATGATGTTGCAACTAGGAACCATACATCCGAACCGTATGATTGCTTTGTGATTCGTGTTAATAGTGAGTTGCAACATGAGTTGCAACTAAGATATGATGACGTCATTCTACTGAGCCATAAGCTATTGCTCAGTAGACTGAGCCTTAGACAAACCCGGCGAATAATATCTTATCTCGTATTCTAGGGAAAATATCCTATCTATTGGAACCAATCTCACAGAGCCCTATTCCGAGTGAAAAAAGACCAGAGACAACAGAGGGTAGTAAGTTGTAGAAAGAAGTTTACCATTAAACGGTTTTTCACAAATTGCAGCTCATGACAGAGCGGATGTGGTTTATAGGCTGGATCTTGCGATGGAGTCGCGACAACTATCTTCGGATGAGCACGCACTCCGCTTGTGGCTCAAGCACACTTACCTTGGGCTTGCATTGTTGGAGCGCACTATGGCCCGCCAGAGGGCCAAGGTTGCGTGGTTGTGGGAGGGTGACACCGACACAACCTTCTTCCACCAACATGCCTTGTATAGGCAGCAGAAGAACGTCGTCTGAAGCCTTTAGGTGGACGGCCCGGTGGTCTCAGATCATGCACCTATGGTAGAGGCCGCTTTCCACCACTTCGAGGGGCTCTTAGGCATCTTGGTGGACCGGGAGTTCTCGCTCGATCTAGATTTTCTAGGGTTATGCATGGAGGACCTCTCGGACCTAGAAAGGGAATTCTCCGAGGAGGAGATCAGGGATGTGGTAAGTCACGGGAAGGCGCCAGGACAGACGGGTTCACAGCGGAGCTCTTATAGATTTTTGGGACACGGTGAAGGGCAATGTCATGGCTGCATTCGACAAGCTCTTCACGATGTGTGGGCGAGGATTCGAGGGCCTAAACCGGGCCCTGTTGATATTGCTCCCCAAGTGCCCTGACACGGTTGCTCTGGGTGACTACTGTCCCATTTGCCCGATCCACATCTTTGCCAAACTCGTGGCAAAGATCTTGGCATAAAGGCTGGCCACTCAGCTAGAGTCGCTGGTGGATACTAACTAATGTGCCTTCATTCGAAAGCGTTGCATCCACAACAACTTTATGTTGGTTTAGCGGACGGCTGGTTGTTACATAGCTCAAGGAACCTAGGGTGATGCTCAAATCTGGACATTGCATGCTCCTTCAACTCCTTTTCCTGGGGGATCCTCTTCGAGGTGCTCCGTAAGCTAGGATTCGGTACAAAGTTCTATGAATGGATCGCCATCCTGTTGTCGATTGTGAGCACCAGGGTGATGCATAATGGCAAGCCAGCCCTCTCCCCCATTTGGCATCGGCAGGGCCTGAGACAAGGGGGCCCCTTGTCGCCAATATTATTCGTGTTAGCCATCAACACGCTTAACAGTTTCTGGCGAAGGCTATCGAGTTGGGTATCCTTCGGCCTGGAGCACCATGAGTTGTCTATGTCGGTCTCGCTTTATGCAGACGACGTAGTCATCTTTTGCAACCTAGATGAGCTAGAGCTGCGTGCGGTTCGCGACATGTTGGATCTCTTCGGGCACATGTCGGGGTCGCACACCAACTTCGCCAAATGCTCGGTACCACCCATTGCATGTCTTGAGGATGTGGCCATTGCGACGGCTAGGGTCATGGAATGCCAGCTGGCACCCTACCTAGTCAAGTACTTGGGCATTACTCTAGCTATCACGTGAGTTCCGAGCGAGGCAAACCATCCACTAGTGGATCGGATTGCGGACAAGCTAACTACTCTAAAGCAGGGAGGCTAGCGCTTATCAAGTTGGTACTTGCTGCGATCCTGCTCCACCAACTCATGGTGTTGAGCATGGATTTTTTTTCTTCAGAAGGGAGACATAGCCCGGCCTTGCGTCGATAGATGCATACGGCTTTTATTACTTTATTCAGAGTATTCAGTATCATAGTTTATTACATCATGGGTCGCATAGGGTCGATACGAATATCAACCATCTAAACAGACAAAAGAGCAACATATGATGCCTATACATCAATATGTGAAAAGTAGATCAAAACGCCAGCTGAACTGTATAAATCCTGTGCCACTGATTCTAGCCGGTTGCACCCAAAATCCATTTTCTATCGCTTGTTCGTTGATTGTAGGAAGGACCACACACGGATGCAATGTTTAGCCTGCATACAAGAGTTTTGTTTGGCTCTGTTAAAAATATAATCATTTCGCACATTCCAAAGCGCCCAAAGAAAAGCACAAGCACCAACTCGGATTTGTGCCCACTCATTCTTAACAACCCCCGTGAGCCAATTCCCAAATAGATTCGTAATATTTTTTGGTGGTGCTAAATTGAAAGATAGATGAGCAATCCGCCATACCGCCTTAGCAAGTGGACACTCAAAGAAAAGATGTTGTATTGTCTCATCTTGATCACAATGACAACACTTTTTAGATCCTTCCCATTTTTGTTTTGCTAGATTGTCTTTGGTGAGTAACACCCGCTGATGCAAGAACCACATGAAGATCCTAATTTCCAGTGGCACTTTGATTTTCCAGAGATACTTTCTTATAAAAGGCGTGTGGCCATTCATAGAATTCAGATAGAAAGATTTAACTGTGAATTTCCCTCAAGCTGTAAGCTTCCAAACAAAAGTATCCGGCTGCACCGATAGATTGATATCCATTAGTCTACTAACTAGGTGAAGCCATCGTGCCCCTCTATTCCCCGATAATGCCTGCCGAAAGCCTATATTCTGCGGCACTTGACACAAGACATGTGCAACTGAAACTTATTTTCTTTGCACAATATTACATAAAGAAGGGTACTGTGTTGCTAACGGAGTAGAACCCAGCCTTGTATCTTCCCAGAACCGAGTATCTACCCCATTACCTATGTTAAATTTGCCTCGTTGGAAAAATTCTTCCTTGATTTTCATAATACCTTTCCAGAAAGGAGAATCATTTGGTCTGACTGAAACCTGCGATAAACTTTTTGAGTGCAAATACTTATTGTGAATCAACTCTAGCCAAACCCCCTCTTCATCATTTAAAATTTTAAACAGCCACTTGCTGAGTAAACATTTATTCTTAATCTCCATAACCTCTACCCCAAGACCACCTTGGTCCTTCAGTCGACAAATAATATTCCAGCGTGTAAGCCTATACTTCTTCTTATGACCGTCACTTTGCCAGAAGAAACGAGATCTGAAAAAATCTAGTCATTTTCGAACCCCTTGGGTAACTCAAAAAAGGATAACATGAACATAGGAAGGCTCGTAAGCATCGAATTAACTAGAACTAGTCGGTCTCCATAGGACAACAACTTCCCTATCCAATTAGCTAGTTTTTTCTCAAATCGATCCTCGACGGGTTTCCATTCACCATTTTTTAACTTGCAAAAATGTATAGGGATTCCCAAGTATCTAAAAGGGAAATTGCCTACTTCACACCCAAAGATGTTCCTATACTCCTCTTCATCATCCTTAGCCTTTCCAAAACAAAACAACTCGCTTTTGTTGGAAGTTAATATTTAACCCCGACAATTGCTCAAAAATACACAACACATGTTTCATGTTCAGCGCCTTTTCTAAATCATGTTTCATAAAAATAATCGTGTCATCAGCATATTGTAAAATGGAAACTCCCCCATCAACCAAATGGGGTATCAACCCCTCGACCTGCCCATCTTCCTTTGCTCTAGAAATTAAGATAGCTAACAAATCCGCGATTAGATTGAATAGTATGGGGGATAATGGGTCACCTTGCCTCAACCCTTTCTCTGTTCTAAAATAATGACCTATGTCATCATTAACCTTAATACCCACTGTCCTTCTGGTTACAAAATTATCTATCCAATTACACCATTTGGAATCGAAACCTTTCATACGCAAAACTTGTTGTAAAAAGGGCCATTTGACTTTATCATACGCTTTCTCAAAGTCTATCTTTAGAAGAACACCATCTAATTTGCATAAGAAGAGCATTAAGAAGATTGAGAGGATCTTCTGAGTATTTCTTTGGGTGGGCAGGGCGTTGGCCAATGGCGGTCACTGCCATGTCAATTGGTCCATGGTCTGTAGGCCATTACGTTTCGGGGGTTTGGTTTTACCCGACCTAGGTCATAAGGCGACTAGCCTTCTGGTTTGTTGGCTGTGGGAGATGCGTACCAATCTGTTATGACCTTGGCGCAGGCTCGACATGCATTTTTCCAGGATGTAAAGGCAAATATTTGGTGCGTCCACATGTATGGTTCTCGGCGATGGATGCCCTGTTCTACGAAGACAGGTGGTTGGAGGGGTGCTCTATTCAGGACATGAGGCTGTACTTGGTTGCGCTCATCCCAAGACACCCTAGAGAGTGCCATATGGTTAGGGAGGCGCTGGTGGAGCGCAGATGGATTACAGACATCATAGGGGCCATGAGGGCTCTTGCTCTATATCTAGGTTTGGATCCGATTGCACTATTTAGCTCTCAATGGAGGCGGACAAGTTGGTTTGGCGGTGGATGATGGACGGCCAGTACACCTCCAAGTCCTGCTACAATGCCCTTTTCGAGGGTACGTTGGTATCAAGCTCCTGGAGGCTCAACGGGAAGTCATGGCCGCCCCAAGGGTGAAGTTCTTAATCTGGCTCCCTTGCCTAGACAGATGTTGGACTACGGAGTGGCTTGCGTGTCAGAGATACCACATCCGGGGCATTTCTTTTCTATGCGATCATTCGATGGAGACTATGATGCACTTATTGGTTGCCCCTTCGCCAGGATGATCAGGCACGAGGTGCTGTCTTAGTACGATCAACATCAACCCCCTGTTGCCAGAAATGACATCACTGCCTGGTGGGTTGTGGCGTTGTGCGCCACCCCCAGAGCTCTGCACAAAGGCACCTCATCGGGTTTGAAATCACTGCAGCACAACCATCTTTGACGACACTCATCCGTCTCGCTTCCCTGCTTGATACGATTAAGGCGGAGGCACGATGTATGGGCTAAGGCGGAGGCACGATGTATGGGCTAAGGCGGGGGCCTATGTTGTTTGTCAGCTGCTCCCCTAGGCTAGCTTTTTTGGATTGAGTTATATGACGGGGTGTTCATCCTTTCTAGGGCTTGTACAAAACCTTCTTTTCTATTAATGCATTAAAGTGCAATGCTTATTGCGATTTTGTGAAAATCAAATGTTTTCATCCCCAAACATGAGGTTGTGAAGTTCAGATTCACCCCCTTTTTTCTTTCAAGTTGTGATTCCACTATCTTTGAGGAGATTGGTCCAATCTCTAACTCTTGTGGCTAAAACCTTGTTGTCAACAAACATACTAAAATCTTGATGCATGAGAGCCTCTATCCTTATCTAAAGAAAAACTAGTTGTGTTACATATTTGATAGTTGCGGTACAAAATTTGGGTGGTTTCGACTCATGTGGTTGTTACCCCAACTAGGGGGTTTTCAACATAAAACCAGCTGTCATACTTAAGAGGCCAAGCATTAGCTTGTTCACTCACTAGGGTCTTAAGTGAGTTATTTTATCCATATATGTCGTTGCATTTGTTTACTAGTGTGATGAGCAACTATCGTTGAGCTGGTACACAAGTGTTGCTACAATTATAGTTTGTTCTGCCATAATTTTTCAGATCACCTTAAGTTTCTGCTATAATTCCATGGCATAGTGCTAAACTAAGGTTGCATAGCCCAGTTGACAAGGGTATAGTTAATAGAGCCCGCTAGTTGAGTACCCCTGAGGCCCGATAAGCTAGGCCCAATTGTAATGATAGTCGAATACGAGTTCTTACCGTATGTCGATATTGTAATCTGTATCGTACCCTACCCGATCCTCGAGACCTGGCCACCTATATATAGGGGCCAGGAGGGGACGGTGTAGGTCAGATTGAAAGCAAGCCAGGTTGAACACCCAAGTTTACTTTCGACACACACCTATTTCGACGCCCTATCTCCCCGATCCTAAGTCCTTCATCTAGGACATTTGTCGAGTTAACCCTCGTCAATTGGCGCCGACCGTGGGGACTCTGGGCGTTGGAATCATGAATTCGACGGCTTTTTCACTTCTAGCCAACAGCAGTTCAGAACTCGACGGAACTCAAGAGATGGAGTTAACCATTGGAAGTTTGAGCATCATCATCGGGCCATCGGGTTCGTCTCGCCTTTCGGATTCGACGAAACTAGATCCGCCGGCAAACGAGCCTGAAGCAGAGGAAACATTGGAATCATCAGAGGGCTCTTCCAGTGAGGTAAACTCGCCGGTCAGCTTAGAAAAAGCATCAATCGCAAAAGGCGACAAAATTCGGGAAAATTTCGACTCAGAAGAGAAAGCGTGTCAGACGCACAACAATGGAAAGGACTTTGCCGTGGAAAGCAGCGGCATCTCCAAAGTACATCAGCTATGCGTCATTATCACTGAAGAAGAAGAAGGAAACAACAGCGAAGGAAGTAAAAAGGTCGACAGGCAAGTCGACAAAATGAAAGATCACAACAAAAAGGAAAAGGAGAAGGTCCATGTCTCGGCTGGTGAATGGAGAATGATCAAATCAGCTATTAATCATGGTACAGAAGTACCCGAAAGATCGAGAAGAGAAGTTCTAATGGGATATCAGTATGCATTGTACCAACACAGGAAGAAACTAAGGGAGGAAAGAAACATAATTTTTCAAGACAACAACAGTATATCAAGGGAAGAATACTGGGAAGACTATAGTGAAGATTCAGAATACAGCAGAGAAAGGCGCGGAGACCCAAAACACAACAGAGGGGCGACAGCACGCGACAGAGAGGAAGGGTACTCAAGGAGTCCTACCCCGCATCTAGAAGAGGAGGAAGATGACTTCATACAAAAAATGCCAGAGGCAGCACTAGTAGCAGCGCAAGCGTATTTACTAGCTACAAGACCAGAACCTGGGGACCCACAAGAAGATATGCATCGAGCAGCAATACGAAGCCTCGGAATAGTAGAAGGAAAGATCAGGGAACAAGGTCCAGCGATGAAGTCAACCGGTTCCAAAGGAAGTCAAAAGGAAAAGTTCAGATACAATTTCACAGATGACGAGTATAGTGAATCATCAGAAGAGAAAAAGCGACAGAAAAGGAAGGAGAATGCAAGAAGTATAATAGCACAAGCTCGAGTAAACAAATTGTGACATGCTTGGAGGGAAGAGAATTACGAGGATGACGATAAAGATATGGGTGCGTTGTGCTTTACCCGTAGGGTTCGCAAAACGCGGGTACCCAAAGGATTCAAATTACCACACGACCAGAATAAGTATGACGGGTCGCAAGAACCTACCTTATGGCTATCAGATTATCTGCAGGCAGTACAGATATTAGGGGGAACAAAGGCGACTGCAATGCAAAGTTTGCAATTGCACCTCACCGGCGCCGCACGGTCCTGGTTAAATACCCTACCCGACGAATCCATTGGAAGTTGGGGGGAACTCGAAAGTCAATTCACAAGAAATTTTCGTTCCACCTACAAGCGCCCAGCATCACTGGAGGAAGTTAAAGCATGTGTGCAGAGGAAAGGCGAAACGCTACGTTCTTATATACAACGCTGGAGTATAATCAAAAACTCAGCAGAGGAAATCTCCAACGAACGAGCAATAGATGCCTTTTTGGAAGGACTTCGTCGCTCAGATCTTGTGGAAGAAATAGGAAGAGCAAGACCTATGACAGTAGCCGAGTTAATGGAACAAGCCAACAAATTCGCTGATGGAGAGGACGCGTATAACAACAAAAGAGGACGTTCACCAGAAGTCGACAGAATAAGTAGACAGAGGAGATGACACCGCAGCAGGGATAACCATAGAGGGCGAAATCAGGTAGCCGCGGGTTACGTACTAGAAGAGGAGGAAGGATATGAAAGTAGGAGGTTTCAGGCAAAAGGAGTAGAAAAATCAAGGTACTCTGGTCCTTTGGCCGAGGATATGCTATGCGGACCTTGTCGAATCCACTACGCGTATCTCGACGGGAAAAGGGTCTCAAATCACCAGATGAAGGATTGCAGAACATTCCTAAGGTTGCAAAGCGCCATGGGCGCAAGCAAAGAAGGGAGGCAAGGAGAAAGGCACAGAAATCAAGGATATCAAATGCAAAGGCCAGCAAGACATCTAGAGTCAAAAGTGTACATATCAGCCATGATTCAACCGGTGCCCAAGTCAAAGAAAGAGCGAAAGAGCATATCCAGGCAAGTAAACCAGGCAATATCATCACCGCCAGCTACCACAGAGTACCTACGGTGGTCGGAACAACCAGTCAATTTCAGTAGAGCAGACCACCCAAGGAAAATTCCTAGGCCAGGCCACTCGCCTATGGTCTTAAAAGCGCAAGTAGGAGGCTACAACATCGGAAGAGTGTTCATGGATGCAGGGAGTGGCATAAACTTAATATATGCTAGAACCCTAAAGGCAATGTGCATCTCGCTGACGAGTTTGAAGCCAACAGATTGCTCTTTCCACGGAATAGTACTAGGAGCCGCAAACTACCCTGTGGGAAGGATAGAACTGGATGTCTGTTTTGGCAGTAGTGAAAATTATAGAAGAGAGAAGCTGGAGTTTGAAGTTATGGACTGGCCGTCGCAATATCATGCAATTCTGGGGCGTCCAGCATTTGCAAAATTCATGGCAGTGCCACACTACGCGTATCTGACATTGAAAATTCTAGGGCCCAAAGGAACAATTACAGTACAAGGGAGCTTTGAAGTAGCCAACACATGCGACAGAGAATTCAATAGGATGGCGCAAACCTTCGGCATGACAGCAGAATATGAGAGGTTAAAAGGAGAAACGGATCATAATGTGCTACCCGACGTTGGACGATCCCTGCCAGATCAGGCTTTCGACACAACGCAGGACTCGAAGAAAATTCAGGTCCATCCTACAGATCCAAACAAGACGACATCAATTGCGGTGAACTTGGATCCCGCATAGGAAGGCGCGCTCGTCGAGTTCCTCCATGAGCGCTGGGAAATCTTCGCCTGGTGTCCATCAGACATGCCAGGGGTTCCCAGAGAACTCGTCGAGCACGCACTAAATGTAGATCCCAAGGCAAAACCAGTCAAGCAACCATTGAGGCGATTTTATGAACCTAAAAGGAAGGCGATAGTGTCAGAACTGCACAGGCTAGAAAATGCCAGATTTATCAGAGAAATCAAAACTTTGAGTTGGGTATCGAACCCAGTTATAGTACCCAAGAAGAATATAGACGTGCAAAGAGTATGTGTCGACTACACATCTCTCAATAAGCATTGTCCAAAGGATCCCTTCCCTCTACCCCGCATCGATCAAATAATCAATTCCATAGCGGGATGCGCGAGGCTTTCATTTTTGGACGCATATTCTGGTTACAATCAGATCAAATTGAAGAAAGAGGACGAAGAAAAAACGGCCTTCATCACACCATACAGAGTATTTTGCTACCAAGTAATGCCGTTCGGCCTAAAAAATGCAGGAGCAACTTATCAACGGATGATGCAAAATTGCCTCGGAAGCCAAATAGGACGCAATATCCAAGTCTACATTGATGATGTAGTCATCACGACAAGAGAAGAGAAATCTCTAATCAGCGACTTGGCAGAAACTTTCGACAGCCTGAGCAGGTACAAGCTTAAGCTTAACCCGACAAAGTGTTCCTTCGGCGTATCAGCAGGACAACTTTTGGGGTTCTTGGTATCAGCACGAGGAATAGAGGCAAACCCAGAGAAGATTCAAGCAATCTTAACAATGGGGAAACCCACGAAACTACACGACGTACAGAAACTTGCAGGATGCGTCGCGGCACTAAGTCGCTTCGTTGCTCGGCTAGGGGAGAAGGCGATTCCTTTCTATGCACTTATGAAGAAATCAAAAGATAAATTCGAGTGGACAGAAGAGGCAGACGCAGCGTTTGCACAGTTGAAAAAAGTGCTTTCCACACCACCAGTGCTGGTCGGACCAAAGGAAAAAGAACCACTGCTATTATACATCGCTGCAACCCATCAGGTGGTGAGTACAGTATTAGTAGTCGAAAGAAGCGAAGAAGGAAAAGCCCATGGCGTCCAAAGGCCGGTATATTTCATCAGTGAAGTGTTATCTCCAACAAAACAGAGGTACCCGCACTATCAGAAGTTGGCATACAATGTCTTCACAACCGCACGAAAACTGCGACAATACTTCACAGTGCACCCAATTATAGTGGTCAACGAGGCGCCATTATCGAACATATTGAATAATCCTTCAGCAACAGGACGTGTCTCTTTGTGGGGAATCGAGTTGTCTCCCATGGATATCATGTACGAAAAAAGGAAGGCGATCAAGTCGCAAGTTTTGCCAGATTTTACAGCAGAGTGGTTGGAGCTGCAGAGCACGGAACCACCAGACTTAACCAGTATTTGGACAATGTATTTTGATGGTTCTAAGAGAGTCCAAGGCGCAGGCGCAGGAGTAGTTTTGATATCACCTCATGGCGACAAATTGAAGTACGTCTTAAGGATGAGCTTTCCACATGCTTCTAACAATGAAGCAGAATACGAGGCTTTGTTGCACGGAATGAAGATGGCTAAAGCATGTGGAGCAACTCGCCTAAAAATATTTGAAGATTCCAACCTTGTTGTCCAGCAAGTTATGAACATATGTGACACAATCAATGACAACATGATGGCCTACAAAAATTTGTACCATTATCTGGAAGGAACGTTCGACGGATGCGAAGTCTCGCACATAAGCAGGAACAGCAATGAAGAAGCCGACAATTTAGCAAATATCGGGTCACAGTGTTTACCTGTGCCGTCCGGAGTATTTTGGGAGGAAATAGTGGAAAGATCAATAAAAAGTGGAAAAAGCTCGACTACTACAGCAGGCTCGGGGGCTACATCAGAGCCAGAGGAGGTCATGATGATAGAAGAAATATGGATGCAGCCATATCTTGCATACATGACAAATAAGAAATTACCAGAAGATGCAGTAGAGGCCAAAAGGATAACTCGAAGATCGAAAGCATTTGTCGTGTTGCAGGGGAAACTATACAAGAAAAGTATTACTGGCATTTTGTAGCGTTATGTAACGCCCCAGGAAGGACAAACAATATTAAAAGACATACATGGCGGAGTATGTGGTCATCATGCTAGCAGCAGAGCAATAGCGGCAAAAGCTTTCCGAGCAGGATTCTATTGGCTAACAGCCATCGAGGACGCAAAAGATATAGTTCGAAAGTGTGAAGCATGTCAAAGGTTTGCATCTAGACAGCATGCACCAGCAGCAGAGTTACAAACAATACCATTATCTTGGCCCTTCACGCAATGGGGCCTCGACATGGTGGGAAAGTTGCACAAATCCTGGCCAGGAGGGCATGTCTACATGCTAATGGCAGTCGATAAATTTACCAAGTGGGTGGAAGCAGCCCCGGTAACAACTCAAGATTCTACATCAGCGATCAGCTTCATCAAGTCATTAGTTTTCCGTTTTGGTGTACCATACAGCATCATCACAGATAACAGGACAAATTTCACTTCAAAGGAATTTAAAAGTTACTGCGAAGGATTAGGGATCAAGCTCAAATTCGCATCTGTGGCGCACCCGAAGACAAACGGGCAAGTCGAAAAAGCCAATGGCCTGATATGTAGTGGGATAAAAAAGAGGCTCTTAGCACCTCTCGAGAAAGCCAAGAGCGCTTGGGTAGAAGAATTGCCCTCCGTTCTTTGGAGCTTAAGAACTACACCTAATGCAGCAACTCAAGAAACTCCATTTTTCCTGGTCCATGGCGCGGAAGCCGTGCTTCCAGTCGAAGTTACACACGAGGCTCCAAGAGTGATAGCATATGACGAGACAACGTCAACAGAAGCATTGCAAGACGATGTCGATGCACTAGATGAAGCAAGAGATAAAGCATTAGAAAGGGCTACGCAGTATCAACAGAGCCTGCGAAACTACCATAGTAGTCGAGTTCGTCCACGATCCTTCGTGGTGGGAGACCTAGTTTTGCGACTCAGGCAAGACAGCCATGGCAAATTGGAGTCCCCTTTGGTGGGACCTTATATCATCACCGAAGTAATACCAGGAGGAGCATATCGACTACAAGACAAGAAGACTGGGAAGGACGAGAGCAACCCGTGGAATGCAGAGCAGCTACGGCGTTTCTACGCGTAGAATAAAAATAAGTGTTATCAGCAAATTCGAGTTGACCTTCTGAACCCAGAACATGAGGCCACAGGTCAGGTTCTTTGGGTTGAACTCGACAAAATTGTACAAATATTTTTATTTCTTCGCCTCGGGGGCTTCAACCTTCGGGTCGTACGAAAGGAATTCTTATCGTGACTTGGAAGACTTTTTTCACTATACGGTTGTACAGGCAACCCGATAAATATTGAAGCAACTTGGTTCGCAAAGGAACCCGATATTCTTCTTATAAATTGGTTCGCAAAGAACCCGATAGATGGAAAAGTATGCCGCAGAAACAATGACTTGTTTTCCTGGTACTAGCAAAAACATCGACACCAAGTGCGAATATTCATTACAGATAAACATGGTAGCAAGGACATTATCAAATGAAATTACATAAAAAACAAGTCCTAATGGAAGTGGACTTCAGCTTCGTACTTCTTCTGGCAAAGGGTGCCATCGTAGATCTTCACGTCGAACTTCGACGTGCCGATGTGGAAGTCGAAGGCCATGAAGAAGCCTTGATGGATGTCGTGGTCTTCTGCAAACTGCGACCAGCCGCCCTTAAAGTACTGCTCGCCGTTGCTATCATACCACACCTCCACCTTGTATGGGATGCCACTGCCAGATTGTTCGCGGAGAACCGCCTCTCGCAGTTCGCGGCCATCCATGAACTTGGTAAAATTCAGCGGCAAGCGCTGAATCTCACGGCACTGCGCCATGGCAATGCAGAGGAAGGAAAAGATTTGGGGAGGTGCAGCAGGAGCAGCAGGAGGAGGAGTGATTGGACCTGGAGTAGCGCCAGTCACCTTGGGCTTGTTCTTGCTACCAGGAGGACGGCCAGGACGACGCTTAGCCGGAGCGTCCAAAGAAGTTCCTGCGGCGGTAGGCGTGGTGTTCTTGTTCTTGCTTCCACGAGGGCGACCCCGACCTCGTGGCGCCACCGGGGAGCCAAGGTTCAGACGAGAACCTTCAGCATCAGCCATGAGAACAAAGGAAAAACCTCGGAAAACCCTAGATGGAGAGAGAAGATGATGCGGCGGAGGAGGAATCTGATTAGGGTTTTTTACCTTAATCAGCAGGTGCTTTATTTATAAGCACGTATTATTGGGCCCCCATGCTATAGCAAAGCCCGTAAACGTATTTTACAGCAGCAGTTAAATTTTGCGCACAGCAGACGATAATATCAAAGAAGGAAAAAAAAGGGGAGACTATGGTCGCATGATATGAAAACCTCGACTTGGGCTCGGGGGCTCGCCAACAGTAAGATGTTCACAGAAGAAAGAGGAGCCGAACTTTGAGCCTATGCTTGACGACGAGTAGCCAAACATAGCCTCGGGGGCTACTCCCATCGGGAGCGCTAAGCGCGCACCCGATAGAGGATAAGATAATCAATACTGGAGATGCAGAAGGAGACTACATAGTCGATAGAACTGAAGAGAAATTACTCCCATCGGGAGCGAAGAAGATCAATTTAAAATCCAAAATTCTTTGGTTTTATCAGTCAGAAACTTGGCTGCGAAATATAAGATTCTCGAGTTGCGTTATCGCAACGCGACTCGAATGCCGTGACTTGTCACAAAGGTAAGACCCCGGGATCCGTCCTATGTGGCCTGGTATATGCACATGGATGCGCTCTGCTGGTATGTATCCATGTCTACGACGCGAAGAAAATCCTGGTGGACGCACTGGGTACCCTGAGAACCACTGGGATTCATTCTTTGTAAGTCCTAAATGCGGCAAAAGAGTGGATTTGACCGGTATCCCGAATTCAAGTCCAAGGGGATTGAATTTGAAGTAGGTGACAAGTATCTGTTCCGGTAGTTAACTGGCCTCTTGATCCGTCAGAGTTGTCAGGCTTGCTCATCAAAACCCCTTGCGAAAGAATATCATGAAAATAAGTCGAAAAGACTAAGTCGAAGATTTGAAGATGATAAGAAGTCAAAGAATTGATCAAAGTCGAAGATTTGAAGATTAGATATTCAACCTGAATCTACAATTCTGGTAGAATCTCAGGGGCTACTGACAAGGGTATAGTTAATAGAGCCCGCTAGTTGAGTACCCCTGAGGCCCGATAAGCTAGGCCCAATTGTAATGATAGTCGAATACGAGTTCTTACCGTATGTCGATATTGTAATCTGTATTGTACCCTACCCGATCCTCGAGACCTGGCCACCTATATATAGGGGCCAGGAGGGGACGGTGTAGGTCAGATTGAAAGCAAGCCAGGTTGAACACCCAAGTTTACTTTCGACACACCTATTTCGACTAACTTTACCTTTGAGTTCATCCGACGCCCTATCTCCCTGATCCTAAGTCCTTCATCTAGGACATTTGTCGAGTTAACCCTCGTCACCAGTTGATCAACATCATTTCTATATCTATACCATGATACGTCCCCAACGTATTTATAATTTTTGATTCTCCATGCTTGTTTTTACACCATTTGCTTAGTGTTTTGTTACACTTTGTGGCATTTTTATATATTTTCTGGAACTAACCTATTAACAAGTTGCCACAGTGCCAGTTCCCTATTTTCTGTTGTTTTTGTGTTTCAGAAAAGTTACACAGGAAATATTCTCGGAATTGGACGAAACAAAAGCCAGACGTCCAGATATTTACCGAAGCTTTCAGAGAACCGAAGAGGAGACGGAGAGGAGCCACTGGTGGGCCACACCACTAGGGGGTGCAGCCTAGGGCTGGCCCGCACCCCCCAGTGGTGAGCCCCACAAGGACCAGTTCTGACGACGCCCCTTCGCCTATAAAGACCCCCGACGGGAAAAACCTAAATACCCGATCACTTTTCCAGTATACATCGCGATCCGCCGTCACTGTCGACCCGTGATCGGGAGGGTCCAGAAGCTCTTCCCGGCACCCTGCCGGAGAGGGGAATCGCCACCGGAGGTCTTCTTCATCGCCATGCTTGCCTCTGGCGCGATCAGTGAGTAGTCTACCTTGGACTATGGGTCCATAGCAGTAGCTAGATGGTAGTCTTCTCCACCATGTGCTTCATGTTTAGATCTCGTGAGCTGCTTTACATGATTGAGATCACCGTTATGTAATTCTACATGTTGTATTTGTTGGGATCCGATGAATATTGGTGTTATGATTGAGTTGATGTGCTGAATATTCTCTTATGTTATCTCTATGTTGTTTATGATCTTGCATGCTCTCCGTTGTTAGTAGCAATCTTGGCCGAGTAGTTGCTAGTGACTCCAAGAGGGGGTATTTATGCTCGATAGTGAGTTCATGCCTCTATTTAATCTAGGGGAGTGATAGAAACCTCTAAGGTTGTAGATGTGCTGTTGCTACTAGGGGGAAAACAACATTTATATGCTCAAGGGCATATGCTTTGTTTACATTACACACTTTGCTTAATGGAGTTATCTGTTATTCGCAACTTAATACTTGTGGAGTTCTCGGATTAATTCGCCACAAGTGGATTATTAGTCATAGATGCAGTTGGATGGCGGTCTATGTATCTTGTTGTAATGCCTAGAGTAAATCTCATAGTGATCCTCTCGACGTGCATGTTGTCTTTATTCTATCAATTGCCCAACTGTAATTTGTTTACCCAGCATGTGTTATTATATCTTATGGAGAGACTGAAGGAAATATGCCCTAGAGGCAATAATAATATTGTTATTGTCATATTTCTTGTTCATGATAATGTTTATACTCCATGCTATAATTGTATTAAGCGGAAACATTAATACTTGTGTGGTTTATGAACAACACCGTGTCCCTAGTACGCCTCTACTAGACTAGCTCATTGATTAATGATGGTTAAGGTTTCCTAACCATAGACATGAGTTGTCGATTAATAATGAGATCATATCATTAGGAGAATGATGTGATGGACAGACCCAAATAAAGCAGAGCAATTAGATCGTGTCATCGTGTTCATCTTTGCAAAGCTTTTTCCTATGTCAAGTATTGTATTCCTTAGACCATGAGATAATACAACTCCCTGGTATCGGAAGAAAGCTTTGAGGTCATCAAATGTCATCCTATGTGAGGGTGATCATAAAGGTGTCTCTCAGGTGATCGGAAAGTACTTGTTGGGTTGCATGTATCGAGATGGAATTTGTCCCTCCCGAGTCGGAGAGATATACTTTGGGCCCACTCGGTAATTGATATCAACACCGCTTGCAAGCACATGGTTAAGGAGTTAATCACAAAGTGATATCGGATTGCGGAATGAGTAAAGTACTTGCTGTGAACGAGATTGAACTAGGTATGGCAATACCGACGATCGAATCTCGGGCAAGTAAAATATCGTGTGACGAAGGGAATACATATACGGGATTAATTGAATCCTGGCATCGTGGTTCATCCGATATGATCATCGATGATTATGTGGGAGTCAATATGGGTTTCCAGATCCCGTTGTTGATTATTGATAGAAGATCATGTCTGCATATTCTCAAACCCGTAGGGTCACACACTTAATGTGCATCGACGCTAGGATAGAATGGATAATTGGTTTATGAGTTTTTGGTCGGAGTCTCGGATGAGATCCAGGACATCACGGGAGGTTCCGGAATGGTCCGGAGAATAAGATTCATATAAAGGAAAGCAGTTTTTGGATTTTGGAATCGTTTTGGAGTTTATCGGTATTGTACCAGAAGGTTCTAGAAGGTTCCGAAGAGGGACCAACGTGGGCCCACTTGTCGGAGGCCTATGTGGGCCTAAGGGGAAGTGTCCTGGCCACTTTGGGCCAGGCGCACAAGGCCCCTAAGGCCCAGCCGGCCAGCCCTTAGGGGAAACCCTAAGGGAACCTTCCAGAAGGAAGGGGGGAAACTTGCCCCCCACTCTTCCCCCTAGGCCGTCGCCCTAGGGCTTGGAGGAGGGGCCAAGGCAGCCGGCCAGCCCCCCATATAAGGAGGGGCTGGGGCGCAGCCTCCTCCAACCTCAACCCTAGCCGCCGGCTAACTGCTGCCCTTCAATCTCTCTCTCTCCCGACTGCGTGTAGGCGAAGCCCTGCCGTAGAAACTCTCCACCATAAGCACCACGCCATCGTGCTGCAGATCCAATCTATCTCTCCACCATACTTGCTGGACCAAGGAAGGAGGAGACGTCGCTGCACCGTACGTGTGCATCTCTCGGAGGCGCCGCCACTTGCGGTGTAGGATCGGATCAGATCGGATCGGATCGCGGGGAGCAGACGGCTAGTACGACTACATCATCCACGTTCTGTTGAATGTTTTCGCTGTGCGATTTCTTCAAGGGTATGAAGATCTCATCTACCTCTCTCATTGATTACATCTCCTAGATTAGATCTTGGCTTTCTTGTTCGCAGCCGTAGGAAACTTTTTGATTTACTATGCTGCTAAACCCTTCAGTGGTATCAGAGCTAGATTTATGCGTAGATGTGTTTCACGAGTAGAATGCAACATGCTTGTTGCGGGCGTTGATGTTTTCTGTTGCAAACCTCTTTGTTTTGTATTTCTTATGGCGCGGCATAGTGAGATCGAAGCGGTCCAGGCCAACTTTACGCGACCTCGTTCGCGAGACCGGCTCCGCACTTGACGTGTGGCTTGTTCCACACATGCGGCTGGTGGATGCCAGTTTCTCTCACTATAGTAGTCATGAGATTTACAATGGATGTTAGCAACCATAATATCACCGTTGTGGCTTTTCGTAGGTAAGAATCGTTCTTAACTTGCTACTCCCATAAGCCACATAAAATATGCAACAACAAAGTAGAGGCGTCTAACTTGTTTTTGAAGGGTTCGTAGCATAGAAAACAAAAAATTTCCTACGCATGAACGCATAAACAGGCCAAGATACTCTACGAGGTGGTAGCAACGGATACTCACCCTCGACGACCGTAAGCGGGGATTACGTTCCCGCACAAACGTTGACGATGGAGAGTTGGTGAAGACGCACGTAGTCGACGTAGTTGTTCACTTGACGTAGTCGATGTCGTGGTTCACTTGACGATCACAAGATCGTGTACCCGGCGCCACAAGTGGCAGCGCCCCCGTACTCGCACACACGTGCAGCTTGACGTCGACTCCTCCACGCCCTCGGTCCAGCGGGGCAGCGGAAGAAGGGATCCGCCGGACACTCCTCCACACACTTCTCTAAGTGTATGAACTACGAACTACAATTCTGGCAGAGCTTCGCTAAGCCAAGACGGAAAGTGGGCAGCAACTATGCAAGGGAGGGAGGATCAAGAAGTGTGTATACAAGGGAGAGAGGGGGGGTTTATATAGAGGAGGAGGGCAGCCAAGGGGTGGCCGGCCCAAGGGTCTCCTCCCTCTTCATTGCCCCCTCTTCATTCCCTTTTATGGTGATTACACCCTCATCAACATGAGGTAACCCCCATTTTAATGCATGACATTCATGCTAATTAAAATTCACACTTATTGATTTAATAAAACATTTTTATTTCTTTAATATTTGTTAATTCATTCAATTAACAAACATTAACAAATACACCCTTGAGTTATTTCGATATCCCAAAACAGTTTCGGTGCTTTTCTGAAATAACCCTTATGTTGTCCTGTAATTCGATCGGAGTATCGTATCCACTCAAAAACGACGGCAAACCTTAAGTGTGTCACCCTATGGTTCGTGAATAACGTGGACATGATCGAGACTCCTCTCCGATCAATAATCAACAGCGGGATCTGGAAATCCATGATGACTCCCACTTACTCAACGATGAACTAGTGATCGTGTGAACCAGTAACGAACATAGTTAATTCCTTTTGTCTCGCGATATTATTACTTGTCCAAGATCCGATCATTTGGTATCAACCATACCTAGTTCGATCTCGTTCCCGACAAGTCTCTTTACTCGTTCCGTGATAATGCATTCCTGTGACCTAGTCACATGCTTGCAAGCGATTCTAATGCAATATCACCGAGAAGGGCCCAGAGAATATCTTCCCATCATCGGGTCGGACAAATTCCACTCTTGATCCATGAGCCTCAACTAATACTTTCAGAATACCCAAATCAACCTTTATAATCACCCTGTGACGGTGTGACGTTTGATATCATCAAAGCACTCTTCCGGTATCAGTGATTAACATGATCTCATGGTCTGAGGATTAGAACTATTTCGTATGAGTTTGATATAGCAATGAACTTGATGACTTGATCGTTTTGCTATTCATACTATGGGTGTGAGTGTTCATCATATCAGTCTTCTAATGATATGACCCCGTTATTAACAACATCCAATGTTCATGATCAGGAAACCTTGATCATCAGTTAATCAACGAGCTAGTATAAAAGAGAGGCTTTACTAGGAACCTTTTTAGTTTATTAATCACACAAGTATTAATGTTTCCGATTAATACAATTCTAGCATGAGAAATAAACATTTATCATAAACATGGAATATGATAATAACCACTTTATTATTGCCTCTCGGGCATATTCCCTTCAGTCTCCCACTTGCACTAGAGTCAATAATCTAGTTGATACTTGCGTATATAACACTTATGGCTTTCACGTGTTATCCATACGCGTTGCAGTGATTAATCTGATCTCCAGATCTGACACTTTCAGTTCTGTGTGTATTTGCATGTCTTTGCGTCTCTACGCATCGCTCATTCTCAAATGAGACAGTTGGGTATAAATTTGGTCCTTAGGTGAGACCTTAGTTCCTTTAGCTAAAATTATGTTGTCACTATTGTCGCACAATAGATCTTCACAGTAATAGCCAGCTTGGAACTACACCTAGTTTGATAACAAACTTCTTGACACAAATGCCCTCTTTTGCTACTTCTAAAGCAGCCATATACTCAACCTTTGTTGTAGAATCCATCACAATGTCTTAACTTTGGAACTCATCCAAATCCATCATGGAACTTCCTTCCATTACATTGTGCCACCTAAACATATAGCTAAAATTGAGATAAACTTAATTTGTATCTTGTGACAAACTTAGTATCAATGTAACACTTTATAATGAATTATGTGTCACTTTGTCATACATAATATATATCCTTAGTCCTTCCAAAGCACATAAGGATATCTCCACTATTGTCCAGTGATCATCTTATGACTTTTATCACTCTAGTATATGCTCATAACATTTAGAGCATAGGACATATCTGGATATGTACATATCATGGTATACATGATCGATCAAATCATTCATGTGTCTTCACTCATCAAGTGTCAAAAACACCTGAATCTTGTTTCAACCTCTTCCATGCGGCAAGAACTTTTCTCGTCGTTTCCATATTGAACTTCATTCAATATTTCATCTATGTACTCTGGCACAACCATATTGGCACCTTGATCTATCTACATAGACATCGAGAACCAATATTTTGGTTTTGCCTAAGTCTTTCATTGAAATCTAATTTTAATGAAATTCTTAACCTATGCCAATAAAACATACATCATTTCCAATTAACAATATGTCTTCTACATAATGTACTGAAAATATGTCTCAGTGCTCCCACTTAAGTTCTTGCAAATGCAAGCATATTCATCGTATCTGATGAAACTAAACCTTTTAATTATTTCATCACGGTGAATATTCCAACTCCGCGATGCTTACTTCAACCATTGAAGTTTGCATGCCTTTTAGCATCCTTTGAATTTACAAAACCCATGGACCATGTCATGTACATGTTCTAGGTAACCATTCTATTATAAGAATGTTGTCTTGTTTGTTCAACTAACATATACCAAACTTGGCATATGTAGTGGTTGCTACAGTAATCCGTCCAGACAAAATATCACTATGAAAGATCAAATCTTGTCACAGTCAACTCCTTGAACACAATCGTAAACTCTTTTAACGATGTGTCGACTATTTCATAGATGTTAAACATCCATGTTTGTCTTTATAGATCCTAACACGTTCATTAGGCTTCATGCCTTTTGAGGGTCTTCCAAGTTCATAAACTTGGTTTCTCGTGTATGGAACTATCATGGATTTTATGGCTTCTAGCCATTTGACGGAGTCAGGGCCCATCATCGCTTCTTTGCATGTAGTCGGTTCATCATTGTCAAACAATAATGATCTGTTCTCAAATCTAACTATTTGATTGTTATCCGACTCACGCGGTTCAATAGGAACTTAGATCTATGTGACCACAACCTTTGAGGTACGATAGCCATGCGCATTGTGGCTGCCTCCGGGACACTTCCCAGCGCTGCGCTACTCAGCACATATAGCTTAGGTTCAATAACCTAATCAAAGTTCTATTGTCCTCCCACTTGACTTTTTGCGAAAAATTCCTTCTCAAGAAACTTGACATTTTCAGCGACAAACACTTTTGTCTTAGGTGTTCTGGAGGAATATCCAACATTTACTTTGGGATAACCTACAAAGACGTATTTATCCGACTTTGGTTGTAAACATTTTACATATGCACAGCATACCAAAATTTTAGAAAAGACAACTTGGGTTTTATCCCATGCCATATCTCATATGGTGTCATTTCAACGGATCATGATGGCACTCTTTTCAGTGTAAAAGCGGTAGTCTCTAAAGCTTTATCCTTCAAATATAATGGCAGTCTTATAGATGACACCTTTGATCCAACGATGTCAAACAAAGTTTGATTTCATCTCTCGAACACTCCATACTCCTATGGTGTTTCGGGAAATACAAGTCTATGGAACGATTCCTCAACTTTTAGGTGTTTGCTAAACTTGTAACTCAAATATCTTCCTTTATGATCAAATCATAAATTCTTTATTCTCTTGTTACAATGATTTTCAACTTCATCTAGAAATACTTTGAACAATATTCAAATATTTCATGCTTCTTCCTTATCAAGTAAATATACACATATATCTACTCAAATCATCGGTTAAAGAAAATGAAGTTCAAGAATTCACCACACACGGCTACACATAATGGACTATATACATCAACATGTACAATATCCAATAAGTTAGTCGTCCGTTCTTCTTTGGCCTATGAACGGAGTTTTAATCATCTCTTGAAAATTTTCACAAGCGTCAATTGATTCAAAATCAAAAGACTCCAAAATTCCATCAACATAGAGTTTCTTCATGTTTACTTTCCAATATGATTTAAATGGTGGTATCACTCATAAGTGATCTTCTAATCATTTGTCTTCAGACACTTTTAGCATCAGTGTTATGGACGTGATTTCTCCAACAAGATAAACGTTCATTCATCTTTTATGAATGCGGTAATAATTTGAATAACCATTGTTCTCATAATACCAGAACAAAATAACAATTATTCAAACAAATCTTGAAGGCTAGGTTTAATTCCAACGAAACACAATAACACTTTATTTGTTTTCGATGAGAATCATCCCATATTCATTTGCTAGTTAATTAGGCCATTGTAGTTCTTGTATTGCGTTGTTCTGTATGACAGTTCATACCAACCAATTTAGTATCAAATACCCAAGAACCACATTGTTTTAACAAGCAACGAATACACCCATAACATGTATATCTTCTATATAACTGAGTTGGACATTTCCAGTCTTTTCTTTTCCGCCAGAATAAATTTCGGATTCTCTTTTAGCAATTCTTTTCCTTTTAGAAGAATCTATCAACATCAATAGTGGCGCCATACACATGGCACATAGTTTAAGGCATGATTAGTCAAACACTAATACCCTTGGACTCACACTTTGAAGTAGATCACCATAATCACATATTTGGCGTTCTTCAAAATTCCATTCTTTAGTAATCTATTAATGTAGTAAACATTTTACCTACATTTTTCCATTCATCCTATCATGACAACTTTCATGATCAAGCTACTATAGCTCATGAGGACAAATTGCGAGTATAATATTAGTTCCTAAACCTTTTAGGAGATCTAGACGCCTGGCATCTCTAATCTTCGCAAATTCTCATACAATACGAGAATATGTGTCTTACTAAATTATACTCTATCACTTTGCAAACAAACATTGTTTCAGGTATCACAATATCTTCCACACATGATAGTTTATGAAACAATTCTTTCAACTCCTAGATAACCTTGATACTAAAAACAACTTTTGAATATCAAGGATCATGGAGGCAAGTGTGATACTTAGATACTAACACTGGAATTGTTACTCTTGATTTAATACTACTTATTAAATTTTATCGAGTAACAAGGATTTGCTAAAAGTTTGCAATAGGACTTTAAACTTTAGATTGACATTCAAACAATACGATACCAGTTCGTAAAGTTAACATCCAGAATTCTATAGTTCTATTATCTCAATTATAGCTAAACGCAAGGTAGTAAACGGATGCCAATAACTACAACAACTATGCAAATTCACTTTGATTTAGTTCATGATAAATTGAGTTCTATAATTCAAAATTACTAAATAAACTCCCACTTAAAAACAACATCCCTTTTAGTTTTCTTAAGTGATTACACGAACCAAATTCACTATACCGCAACCAATCATCACGTGCAACGGACATAGTTTCAAAGGCGAACATCACCATGTTCATCATATCAACCATATGACTCATGCTTAACCTTTCGGTTCGTGTTCCGAGGCCATGTCTGTACATGCTAGGCTCGCCAAGTAGAACCATAGCACTCGCGTGTGTAAAACTGTCTTACACCCGTCGTATGTGAACGTAGAGTCTGTCACACCCGATCATCACGTGGTGTCTCGAAACGACGAACTTTCTTGACGGTGCATGCTATGGAAGAACACATTTTTATCTTGATATTTATGTGAGAGGGATCATCTTATAATGCTATCGCGCGATCAAATCTAAGCAGAATAAGATGCATAAAAGGATAAACATCACATGCATATATAATGTGATATGATATGGTCCTTCACGCACTCGATCTCCATCTTGTGCATCATGGCATGATCTCCATCATTCCACCGGCGTAGCACCAAGGTCCATGGCGCGCCACCTTGGTTGTCTTCCTCCATTACAATATATCACTTGGATATATATATACGGCACGCAGGCCATTTAAATATAAAGACAACCATATGGCTCCTGCCGGTTGTTTAATTTATAACTTACAAAAAGGATCATCGCATACAATTTGTAACATAAACAATTTTACCATATCACATCACATGCCCTGCAAAAACAAGTTAGACGTTTCTAATTTGTCTTGCATATTTTACGTGGTTTGGGGCTTTCTAGGAAGAACCGTTCTTACCTACGAACAAGAACCACAACGGTGATAAAAATATTATTAACAACTCTTTGTAAAATAGATCATAACTATAGTGGGAGAAACGTGCACCCGCAAAGCCACATATGCCGAAGCATGTCAAGTGTGGGACAAGTCTCGTGAACGCGGTCACGTAAGGTTAGTCTCGGGCAGCTTCAATCCCACTATGCCACTATGATCCAAAATACAAAATAAATTGCAATAACATGATCATCAACGCCCACATCCACATGTGTTCTAACCGTGCATACCAACTACGCATAGAGATGGCTCTGATACCACTGATGGGTTCGTAGCATAGAAAACAAAAAATTTCCTACGCATGAACGCATAAACAGGCCAAGATACTCTACGAGGTGGTAGCAACGGATACTCACCCTCGACGACCGTAAGCGGGGATTACGTTCCCGCACAAACGTTGATGATGGAGAGTTGGTGAAGACGCACGTAGTCGACGTAGTTGTTCACTTGACGTAGTCGATGTCGTGGTTCACTTGACGATCACAAGATCGTGTACCCGGCGCCACAAGTGGCAGCGCCCCCGTACTCGCACACACGTGTAGCTTGACGTCGACTCCTCCACGCCCTCGGTCCAGCGGGGCAGCGGAAGAAGGGATCCGCCGGACACTCCTCCACACACTTCTCTAAGTGTATGAACTACGAACTACAATTCCGGCAGAGCTTCGCTAAGCCAAGACGGAAAGTGGGCAGCAACTATGCAAGGGAGGGAGGATCAAGAAGTGTGTATACAAGGGAGAGAGGGGGGGTTTATATAGAGGAGGAGGGCAGCCAAGGGGTGGCCGGCCCAAGGGTCTCCTCCCTCTTCATTGCCCCCTCTTCATTCCCTTTTATGGTGATTACACCCTCATCAACATGAGGTAACCCCCATTTTAATGCATGACATTCATGCTAATTAAAATTCACACTTATTGATTTAATAAAACATTTTTATTTCTTTAATATTTGTTAATTCATTCAATTAACAAACATTAACAAATACACCCTTGAGTTATTTCGATATCCCAAAATAGTTTCGGTGCTTTTCTGAAATAACCCTTATGTTGTCCTGTAATTCGATCGGAGTATCGTATCCACTCAAAAACGACGGCAAACCTTAAGTGTGTCACCCTACGGTTCGTGAATAACGTGGACATGATCGAGACTCCTCTCCGATCAGTAATCAACAGCGGGATCTGGAAATCCATGATGACTCCCACTTACTCAACGATGAACTAGTGATCGTGTGAACCAGTAACGAACATAGTTAATTCCTTTTGTCTCGCGATATTATTACTTGTCCGAGATCCGATCATTTGGTATCAACCATACCTAGTTCGATCTCGTTCCCGACAAGTCTCTTTACTCGTTCCGTGATAATGCATTCCTGTGACCTAGTCACATGCTTGCAAGCGATTCTAATGCAATATCACTGAGAAGGGCCCAGAGAATATCTTCCCGTCATCGGGTCGGACAAATTCCACTCTTGATCCATGAGCCTCAACTAATACTTTCAGAATACCCAAATCAACCTTTATAATCACCCTGTGACGGTGTGACGTTTGATATCATCAAAGCACTCTTCCGGTATCAGTGATTAACATGATCTCATGGTCTGAGGATTAGAACTATTTCGTATGAGTTTGATATAGCAATGAACTTGATGACTTGATCGTTTTGCTATTCATACTATGGGTGTGAGTGTTCATCATATCAGTCTTCTAATGATATGACCTCGTTATTAACAACATCCAATGTTCATGATCAGGAAACCTTGATCATCAGTTAATCAACGAGCTAGTATAAAAGAGAGGCTTTACTAGGAACCTTTTTAGTTTATTAATCACACAAGTATTAATGTTTCTGATTAATACAATTCTAGCATGAGAAATAAACATTTATCATAAACATGGAATATGATAATAACCACTTTATTATTGCCTCTCGGGCATATTCCCTTCAGTTTTTGCAGGGAGTGTTTTGTGATATGGTATGGCCACAAGATGTGATGTGATATATGTGATGTATGCGATGATCATGTTTTGTAATATTTCACGACTTGCATGTCGATGAGTTCACAACCGGCAGGAGCCATATGGTTGTCTTTATAATTATGTATGACCTGCGTGTCAACTTCTTATACGCCATGTAATAGCTTTACTTTATCGCTAAGTAGTTAGCAATAGTTGTAGTTGCTATTCGTGGTGGAGGCAATCATGGTGGAGTGATGGAGATCATGCCGGCGCGCACAAGATAGAGATCATTGCGTGGAGATTGGCTATACCATGTCACATAAAATTATATGCATGTGATGTTTATCCTTTTATGTATCTTATTATGCTTTGATCGCGACGGTAGCATTATAAGATGATTCCTCACTTAAAGATCAAGATAAAATTGTGTTCTCCCCTCGTATGCGCCGTTGCGAAAGTTCATCATGTTCAAGCATCTCGTGATGATCGGGTGCTATAAACTCTACGTTCACATACAACGGGTGCAAGCCAGTATTTGCACATGCGGAGATACTTGGGTTTGACTTGACGAGCCTAGCATGTACAGACATGGCCTCGGAACACACGGACCGAAAGGTCAAGCATGAGTCATATGGATGATATGATCAACATGTTGATGTTCACCATTAAAGCTACATCATTCACGTGATGATCGGTCTCAGTGTAGTGAATTTGGATCATGTTCACTAAACAACTTGAGGGATGTTGAATTTAGTGGGAGTTCATCTAGTAATTTGATTAACTTGAACTAATTATCTTGAACTAAATCTTGTTGTATTTGCATAAGTCGTTGTAGTCTTTGGCACCGTTTCCCACTGACACTTAGCTTAATTGAGTTAAAAAAACTATAGAATTCTGGATAATCACTTTTCGGTCTAGTGCCGTTTAGTTAGAATGTCAAGACTAAAGATTAAGTCCTATTGCAAACTTTAGCAAACCTTGCTTGCTCCATACGATTTAATAAATTGTATTAATCTAAGAGCAACGATTCAAGTTTAGTATCTAAAGATCATATGTTTGCCTTCATGATAAATTGATCTTCAAAATTGTTTGAGAATCAAAGTGATCATCGAGCTGAAAGAATTGATTCAGAAACAAATAAGAAGTGAAAGATATTTGATATCTAAGACTTTGATTGTTTGCAAAATGATGAAGTATAATTTAGTAAAAGAACATATGCTCATATTGTATGACTATATGCGAAGATTGAAGATGCTAGGCGTCCCGATCACCCAAAAGTTTGGGAACTAATATTATACTTGCATTCATCCTGATAAGCTATAGTAGTTTCATCATGAAAGATGTCATGATAGGACGAATGAAAAGGTATCGGCTAAATTGTTTTGCTATACCAAAAGAATACTAAAGAATGGAATCTGGAAGAATACCAATCATATGATGATGGCGATCCACGTCAAAGTGCAAAATCCAAGGCTATTAGTATTTGACTAAAAATCCTTTGGACTATGTGTCAAATGATTGACGCCACTATTGATGTCCATAGATTCTTCTAAAAAGAGAGGAAATGCTAAATAGGATCTGTAAAATTATTTGGTAGAAAAAGGAAAAGACTGGAATTGTCCAGCTCAGGTGTATAAATGATATACATGTTATAGATGAATTCTTTTGCTCGTTAACAATGTAATTCTTGGGTATTCGATACGGATTTGTTGGTATGAAATGTCATACAAAGCAACACAATACAAGAAGTACAATGGCCTAAGTAACTAGTAAAAGAATATGGTAATGATGCATGTCGAGATACAAATAAAAGTGTTATTGTGCTTCTCGTCGGCATAAAACCTAGCCTTCTAGATATGTTAAGAACTTAATAATTGTTATTTTGTTCTAGTATTATGAGAGCAATGGTTGTTCAAATTATTACCGTCTTCCATAATCGATAGATAGATTATTATTATCTTGTTGGTGAAATAGACATTTATAACACTAATGCTAAAGGTCGCAAGACAAAAACAAATTTCACTTATATGTGACACCGCCGTTTAAGTCATATTGGAAACAAAACATGAAAGAAATTCTATATTGATAGATTTTCGAGTCATTTGATTTTGAATTGATTGACGCTTGTGAGACTTTTCCTAAAGATGATTAAACTCTATTCGTGGGCCATAGAAAGAACAAGCGACTAACTACATGGAGATTGTACATGTTGATGTATGTAGTTCATGTGTGAAGTCGAGCGTGGTGTATTTTCTATTTCATCAATGACTCGAATAGATGTACGGTATATCTACTTGATGAGATAGAAGTATGAAATTATTCAATTTATGAAGTGAAAATTGTTGTAACAAGAATATTCAAGTTGTATGATTAGATCATAAAGAAGAATATTTGAGTTACAAGTTTAGCAAACATCTAAGAGTTAGAGGAATTGTTCCACAAACTTGCATCATGATAAACACCATAGGAGTATGGAGTTTTCGATGGATGTAATCAAACCTTGTTTGACATGGTTAGATCAATGATGAAATAAACTACCAATATAATTTGTGGATTATGCTTTAGAGACTACCGCTTTTCACTGAATAGAGTGCCATCATAATCTGCCGAAATGACACCATACAAGTTATAGTTGTCTTTTCTTGAATTTTGGTATGCAAGGCATATGTGTAAAATGTTTACAACCAAAATCGGATTAGTAAGTCTTTGTAGGTTATCCCAAAGAATGTCGATGGGTATTCCTTCTATTATGAACCCAAACACATAGTGATTGTCACTAAAAGAAGTGAATTTCTTATGAAGGAGTTTCTCGCGAAAGGTTTAAGTGGGAGGAAGATAGAACTTGATGAGGTTGTTGAATCTGAGCAAGATGATCAGAGTAGCGCAGCACCAGAAAATGTTCTGGAAGCGGCAACTACATTCATAGCTCACGCGTCTACAATATGTTGTAGTCACGACATCGAAGTTCCTATTTAACCAAGTTGGTCGTAATCAAATAGTAAGATTTGAGGACGAGATATTATTAGATAATACTCCCTCCGTTTAAAAATATAAGATGTTTTAGCTTTATGAAGTGAGTGTATCTAGACATCTTTTAGTGTATGCATTCGCTCGAATCTATACACTAAAAGATGTCTAGATACACTCACTTCACAAAGCTAAAACATCTTATATTTCTAAACGGAGGGAGTAGTAACCAACAATATACAAAGAAGCGGTGATGGGCCCTGACTTCGTCATATGAATTATTCTAGCAATAATTACATATTGAGATATGATAGTTGAATAAACGAAACAACGTTCCTCTACCGGAATGCACACCAAGATGTGTACCTGACATGACCCAATGGGTTTTGTTGATTCAAAGGTTGCTAGATATGTATGCAAACTTCTATGGTAGAAGTAAGCATAGCGAAGTTGGAATCTTCAATGATGAAAATGTTAATGTGTTAATTTCATCAAGATATTTGAAGATACTTGTATTACAAGAAAGTAAGTGGGAGCGTGATCCCTTGTTGATGGCGCCCAGAAAATTAGCTGATGGCGTGTGGTTGACATGGGAGCAAACTGTCCTTGTGCGTGGTGGATAACCAGCCCGTTGGGAACCCCAAGAGGAAGGTATGATGAGTATAGCAGCTAGTTTTCCCTCAGTTAGAAACCAAGGTTTAATATCATTCAGGAGAGGAGAGACAATGATGGCTGAAGGTGATGCTTGCTAGTTTGCGACAGCAGCGGACAATTTATATATGGCGCCTCGTCCAAGCTTTGCTTGCTAGCTGCAACGTGGAACCTGCACACACACAAACAAATACTTTGCTCCCAACTTGCGATGAGGTTGTCAATCTCACCGGTTTGCTTGAAACAAAGGTTATGAGTGTATCGAGTGGAAAACAGTAAAAGTATGCGAGTAAAGTAAACAGTGCGAGAAAAGTAAACAGGTGATAGCAATATGATGGAAATAGGACCGGGGTCCACAGTTCACTAGTGGTGTCTCTCCATAGATAAAATAGCACATGCTGGATAAACAAATTACAGTTGGGCAATTGATAGAATAAAGATAACGTGATATGTCAAGAAGATCACTATGAGATTTACTCTAGGCATTACAACAAAATACATAGACCGCCATCCAACTGCATCTATGACTAATAATCCACTCCCGGGGATATCAATCCGAACACCCTAGAAGTATTAAGTTGCGAACAACAGATAATTGCATTAAGCAAAGTGTGTAATGTAAACAAAGCATATGCCCTTGAGCATATGAATGTTGTTTTCTCCCTAGTAGCAACAGCACATCTACCACCTTAGAGGTTTCTGTCACTCCCCCAGGTGAAATAGAGGCATGAACCCACTATCGAGCATAAATACACCCTCTTGGAGTCACTAGCAACTACTCGGCCAAGATAGCCACTAACAACGGAGAGCATGCAAGATCATAAACAACATAGAGATAACAAAAGATAATATTCAGTATAGCAACTTAATCATAAACACCAATATTCATCGGATCCCAACAAACCAAACATGTAGAATTACATAACGGTGATCTCAATCATGTATGGCAGCTCATGAGATCTAAACATGAAGCACATGGTGGAGGAGACAACCATCTAGCTACTGCTATGGACCCATAGTCCAAGGTAGACTACTCACTCATCGCTCCGGAGGCAAGCATGGCGATGAAGAAGACCTCCGGTGGCGATTCCCCTCTCTGGCAGGGTGCCGGGAAGAGCTTCTGGACCCTCCCGATCTTTGGGTCGACGGCGGCGGCGGATCGCGATGTGTTCTGGAAAACTGATCGGGTCCTTAGGTTTTTCTCGTCGGGGGGTATTTATAGGCGAAGGGGCGTCGTCAGAGGAGGGGCCAGGCGCCCTCACACGGGGGTGGCGTGGGCTAGGGGCTGGCTGCGCCGCCCCTGTGTGTGGGCCCCTGGTGCCTCTCCTCCTACTCCTCTTCGGATCTCTGGAAGCTTCCGGGTAAAATAAGACTTCAGGAACTTGTTTCGTCCAATTCCGAGAATATTTCCTGTGTATCACTCTGGAACACAAAAACAGCAGAAAATAGGAAACTGGCACTGTGGCACTTCGTTAATAGGTTAGTTCCGGAAAATGCATAAAAATGCCACTAAGTGTAACGAAACAATAGGCAAATGGTGTAAAAACAAGCATGGAGCATCAAAAATTATAGATATGTTTGAGACGTATCAAGCATCCCCAAGCTTAACTCCTGCTCGTCCTTGAGTAGGTAAGTGATAACAAAAGAATAATTTTTGAGGTGACATGCACCTACACAATCTTGATCATATATGTAAGCATTGGTGAGCTGGGATCAATAGAACTTAAAACATGGGCATGAAGATATAATCATGACAATAAGAACTTAGCAACCATGTTGTAAACATGCAAATGAACACAAACAAAAGATCATGATAATGAAACAATGAAAGTCAAATGTGTGTTCAAATCATAAGGAAAAATATACAAATGGTTTTCAGCTTGTCCTTCAAAGAGAGCAAAACATAAATGCATAGGACACCTTCAAGTTTAAGAGGGCGACTAGATACAAATAATTTAAGAACGAGTGAAACCAACAATATGAGTCAATCAATGAACTTTGGGACAATGCATATCACACTAAGAATGACAACTATGCTCTCTTAATGGTGCATAAAGAAGGAAGGTGGTGACTCAACATAAAAGTAAAAGAAAGGCCCTTCGCAAAGGGAAGCAGTGATTGCAAGTTTTATAACCTTCAAAAATTATGGTACTTACCGGCTTTGAGCTCTCATTGCCCCCATCATAAGCATCTTGAATGGTTAAAGTTAATGCGAGAACAATTATGATGCATATGCTTGACAAATCATAAGTTGAAAACCTCGTGCCCCATGAATACGAGTACCCAAACCTCATGCTACTTTACTTAGAGTCCCAAGCAAGGCTCTTGTCATTGTAAGTATATGCATATCATTGAGAACTGCCAATAGGGTACCTCCGTGCCCGATGACATGGAACAAGCCCACACCAAAATGACAGGACAAGCAGACAATGAACACCTCGACATCTCTTTTATTTGCCTTTTGTTTAGCTTTTTATTATGAGATGCGTCATCGAATGTTCACCATGGGTATGCTGCAAATTTCCACCATGAATTATGCATGGCTTATATTGGCGGCCCGGCATTTCTCTGACATATATACAAACTCCATGATCCCCACAAGATTCCCAATTCATTTCGCACCGCGGGCATCCATAAACAAAAGATCACGATATCAACTCAAATAAGAAGTGCAATGTTGAAAGCTTGCCCCATGACAGCATGGATGGGCTAGAATCCAACTTACAACTTGCAAGCATAACAACTCAACATAAGAGACCACAATGTCAAATTTTTAAGAACAGGAAAAAGTAAAGTGTGCCTTCCGGTTCGTGAGAGCTTTACTAACCAAATTTTGCATAACACTGGTAAGAGTTTAATTTGAAGAGAAAATAAAAGCAAGTCAAATTTACTTGGAATAGCAAATTGCTAGTAGGTATGTATGGTGGACACTTTGGAAAACTTTGGCTTTTAGGAATTGGATGCACGAGTAGAGCTCATACTCAGTACAAGGCGAGGGCCAGCAAAAGACTGGGAGCGACCAACTAAGAGAGCAGTAATGGCCATAATCATGCAAAGCGACAAAGCGACATTAAAAGAAGCATAAGATGGCATCAAAAGTCAAAAACTAAATGATCATGAAGGCTATTGGCGACTTTGTGAGAGTCTAACATGTGTGAGCATGCGCCAAGTCAACCCAAATAAAGCATCAAGGAGAAAACCAAAATAATGCTTCCATACAATAAAAACAACGCATGATTTTTTCAAAGGATCATTAAGCAATCTCAATTGTTTGAGAAAAGTCATGCTACAGTAAAACCACTAAGCATACTATCAAAAAGACATCAAGCATGACATGAAAAAGCCTAAGCCGCAGTCCACACAAGCTCCTTCTTGTACCACTATTTTGCACAAAGCTTTTTCTCTTTTCCAACACCATTTGAAATTTTTAAAGACACCTCTTTTGATGAAAACCAATAAAGATCAGAGGCAAAAATACACCTTGATGAAAAGATATGACAAGATCTGAATGCAAATCAAGGTGAAAACGAAAACCAAAAGCAGTAGCAGAAAAAGAAGAACGCATCGATGAACGATAAGAGTGAAAAACTGAGCGTTCTTTGCAAATGAAAACAAGCAACTTCTCCAAAAGAAATTTGTTGGGGTCCAACCATTTATTGCAGAAAACAAACAAACTAAGAAAACTAAAACAACTGACGCTCCAAGAAAAACACATAGTGCATGAAGCAATAAAAATATAGTGTTTTGAAAGGTGACCTGATTTTTGCCGATGAAGAAGGGGTGCCTCGGGGGCATCCCCAAGCTTTGACGATTGTACTTCTTGGATATTTCTTAGGGTGATGCATGGGCATCCCCAAGCTTGAGCTTTTGTCCATTCTTCAACTCATCTCATCATTCTCCAATCCCTACACTTGAAAACTTCCTTCATACAAAACTAAACGCAATTCTATTAGCAACATTAGTGCAAGCATAACATATAATCAATCGTCTATTTGCTTCAGGTTTCAACTCAAAACTACCACATATATAGCATATACTACTGTAGCAACCTCCCCAAAAGTTCCATGATCAAAAGAACTCAAAAGAAAGCGATAAAGTGGCAAACACAAATATTGGCAGAAATCTGTCAAAACTGAACATCTGACAAAGGTCGAATTTTTTAGGGATTTTCTGTTGCTCAAATCAAAAAGTGTTCAACTAAGAAAAGTTTGGATATAACCTGGGGCATATGACAAGAAATCGCAGGTCCAAAAGATAAACAGAGAATTTTCACGAATTTTTACGGTGCAGCACCAAAAACAGTTTCAGGACAGCAACATCCCCAAATCTTTACCTCACTCAAATTAGAGGCTTCTCTTGGCACAAAAACGAAATAAACAAGAAAAGGAGAGGTCATTACAGTAGTAATGACTTCCAAGACTCAAATAAAAGAAAAAGTACTGAAAAGAAAACATTGGGTTATCTCCCAAGAGTGCTTTTCTTTAACGCCTTTGAGCTAGGCGCAGAAAATTGCGAATCAAGTAATATCAATAGATGAAGTGCTAGTTAACTCAGTAAGCTCTTTGAAGGTTCCCGAAGATGATTCAACCTGCAAGTCACCCTTAGTGGAACTAAGAGTCTTACCAATTTTAAGAACATGTTGAGATTTAAGCGCAGAAACCTTGGGAACATACATAAATTTTTGCTCTTTTCCAACAAACACTTTCTCTTTCTTAAATTTAAGAGAAGAGAAGATTAAGCTAAGAGTTTCCATAGACTCTTCTAGTTTACCAATCCTTAAGTTTTGATTGTCATGAGTAGTGCTAGCCTCTAAAATGGTAATTCTCTTACCGATGTTTTCTATTAATTCATTAACTCGGCTAGCATTTTCTAGGATACTTGGCAAACTTTTCTCTAAAGAGTTGAGCTTTTCTACCACCTCCTCCAGGGTGGTCTCAGTTTTAGCAACATGAATAGGTGGTATTCCCACTAAACTTTCAATTATAGTGCATGCTTCTCCAGCGGGAGTACCCAGAAAATTACCTCCTGTAAGAGTATCAAGAACGTACCTATTCCAACTGGATATACCAACATAAAAATTTCTAAGGAGGATCGTGGTAGAGTGCTTTTTGGTACACCTATGATGAGCATTGTTAATACAGTACCAAGCATCTTTTAAACTTTCTCCCTCTTGTTGCTTAAAACTACGAACTTCTACTTCAGGATTACTCATTTTAACAAAACTAAAAGCAGATATGTAAAAACAACTACCAAGGATTCTAATTTTTTTAGGTTTTTGATATAAAGCAATGCAGGTAAAGTAAAGCAAAACAATAACAAAGTAAAGAATGTGTGTGCGAAGAACTCCCCTCGCAGAAGTCTTCTCTTCCTCCACGGCAACGGCGCCAGAAAATTAGCTGATCCCTTGTTGATGGCGCCCAGAAAATTAGGTGATGGCGTGTGGTTGACGTGGGAGCAAACTGTCCTTGTGAGTGGTGGATAACCAGCCCGTTGGGAACCCCAAGAGGAAGGTATGATGAGTATAGCATCTAGTTTTCCCTCAGTTAGAAACCAAGGTTTAATATCGTTCAGGAGAGGAGAGACAATGACGGCTGAAGGTGATGCTTGCTAGTTTGCGACAGCAGCGGACAATTTATATATGGTGCCTCGTCCAAGCTTTGCTTGCTAGCTACAACGTGGAACCTGCACACACACAAACAAATACTTTGCTCCCAACTTGCGATGAGGTTGTCAATCTCACCGGTTTGCTTGAAACAAAGGTTATGAGTCTATCGAGTGGAAAACAGTAAAAGTATGCGAGTAAAGTAAACAGTGCGAGAAAAGTAAACGAGTGATAGCAATATGATGGAAATAGGACCGGGGTCCACAGTTCACTAGTGGTGTCTCTCCATAGATAAAATAGCACATGCTGGGTAAACAAATTACAGTTGGGCAATTGATAGAATAAAGATAACGTGATATGTCAAGAAGATCACTATGAGATTTACTCTGGGCATTACAACAAAATACATAGACCGCCATCCAACTGCATCTATGACTAATAATCCACTCCCGGGGATATCAATCCGAACACCCTAGAAGTATTAAGTTGCGAACAATAGATAATTGCATTAAGCAAAGTGTGTAATGTAAACAAAGCATATGCCCTTGAGCATATGAATGTTGTTTTCTCCCTAGTAGCAACAGCACATCTACCACCTTAGAGGTTTCTGTCACTCCCCCAGGTGAAATAGAGGCATGAACCCACTATCGAGCATAAATACCCCCTCTTGGAGTCACTAGCAACTACTCGGCCAAGATAGCCACTAACAACGGAGAGCATGCAAGATCATAAACAACATAGAGATAACAAAAGATAATATTCAGTACAGCAACTTAATCATAAACACCAATATTCATCGGATCCCAACAAACCAAACATGTAGAATTACATAACGGTGATCTCAATCATGTATGGCAGCTCATGAGATCTAAACATGAAGCACATGGTGGAGGAGACAACCATCTAGCTACTGCTATGGACCCATAGTCCAAGGTAGACTACTCACTCATCGCTCCGGAGGCAAGCATGGCGATGAAGAAGACCTCCGGTGGCGATTCCCCTCTCCGGCAGGGTGCCGGGAAGAGCTTCTGGACCCTCCCGATCTTCGGGTCGACGGCGGCGGCGGATCGCGATGTGTTCTTGAAAACTGATCGGGTCCTTAGGTTTTTCTCGTCGGGAGGTATTTATAGGCGAAGGGGCGTCGTCAGAGGAGGGGCCATGCGCCCTCACACGGGGGTGGCGCGGGCCAGGGGCTGGCCGCGCCGCCCCTGTGTGTGGGCCCCTGGTGCCTCTCCTCCTACTCCTCTTCGGATCTCTGGAAGCTTCCGGGTAAAATAAGACTTCAGGAACTTGTTTCGTCCAATTTCGAGAATATTTCCCGTGTATCACTCTGGAACACAAAAACAGCAGAAAACAGGAAACTGGCACTGTGGCACTTCGTTAATAGGTTAGTTCCGGAAAATGCATAAAAATGCCACTAAGTGTAACGAAACAATAGGCAAATGGTGTGAAAACAAGCATGGAGCATCAAAAATTATAGATACATTTGAGACGTATCAGAGCGCTCAGACATATTTCTAATACTTTATGTGGATGTCATATCGTTTATTAGAAATAATGTGTTTTTCTTGATATTGTTAAGTTTTCATTAAAATTAGTTTTTTATGAAAGACTTAGGTAAAACCAGAATATTAAGCATCAATGTCTATGCAGATAGATTGAGGCACTAATATAGTTTTGCCAGAGTACATAGATGAAATATTGAATTTGTTCAATATGGAAACAATCCGAATGGTTCTTGTTGCATGGAAGAGGTTGGAGCAAGAATCAATTGTTTTGACACTTGATGAGTGAAACCACAAGAATGATTTTATCAATCTTGTTTACCATGATATGTAGATCCAGATATGTCCAATGCTCTAAAGGTTATAGCATTCATATGATGATCGTTGGACAATAGTAAAGATATTCTTATGCACTTTCAAAGAAGTAAGAATATGTTCTATATGCAGAAGTGACAAATGGTTCATTGCAATGAGTTACATTGGCTTTGTCACACATACAAGTAAAATTTTATCTCATTTTAAGCTATTTGTTTTGAGTTAGAAGGTGGCACAATAAGATGGAAGAAAGTTCCATGATGACTTGGATGAGTTCCAATGTTAACATTGTGGCGGACACTGCAACAAGGACTAAGTATATAATCGCTTTAGAAGCGGCATAGAAGATGCAAAGTGGATAGTGATAATCCAACTTATTTGTGGCACTGTCATCCAGGTCATATTGGCATAAAACGCATAAAGAAACTCCATTCTGATGGACTTTTGGAGTCTCTTGATTTTGAATCATTTGGCACGTGCAAGCCATGCCTCATGGGCAAGATGATCAAAAACCCGTTCTCCGGAATAATGGAGCGAGCAACGAACTTATTGGAAATCATACATACCGATGTGTGCGGACCAATGAGTATTTCGACGCACGGTGGATATCGCTATTTTTCTAAGTGTGCTAGTACTATGTAGTCCTATTGTATGACAATAGTGACAACATAGTCTCGGCCAAGAAACAAAAGGTCTCACCAGAAGACCAAGTTTATACGATGCTATCTCATACAAGATGAGTAATGCGTGCTGACGCAAAAGAATAATCAAATACAAACGGACCTGAAAATGTCAGACCCGTAGATAAGGTTTACCACATGCAACGCGTATGAATAACACCGGAATGTCATAGGTGTTAAAGGCGCAAGTATGACTAGATTATTGACTCAAGTGCAAGTGGGAGACTGAAGGAAATATGCCCTAGAGGCAATAATAATATTGTTATTATCATATTTCTTGTTCATGATAATGTTTATACTCCATTCTATAATTGTATTAAGTGGAAACATTAATACTTGTGTGGTTTATGAACAACACCGTGTCCCTAGTACGCCTCTACTAGACTAGCTCATTGATTAATGATGGTTAAGGTTTCCTAACCATAGACATGAGTTGTCAATTAATAATGAGATCATATCATTAGGAGAATGATGTGATGGACAGACCCAAATAAAGCAGAGCAATTAGATCGTGTCATCGTGTTCATCTTTGCGAAGCTTTTTCCTATGTCAAGTATTGTATTCCTTAGACCATGAGATAATACAACTCCCTGGTATCGGAAGAAAGCTTTGAGGTCATCAAACGTCATCCTATGTGAGGGTGATCATAAAGGTGTCTCTCAGGTGATCGGAAAGTACTTGTTGGGTTGCATGTATCGAGATGGAATTTGTCCCACCCGAGTCGGAGAGATATACTTTGGGCCCACTTGGTAATTGATATCAACACCGCTTGCAAGCACGTGGTTAAGGAGTTAATCACAAGTGATATCGGATTACGGAACGAGTAAAGTACTTGCTGTGAACGAGATTGAACTAGGTATGGCGATACCGACGATCGAATCTCGGGCAAGTAAAATATCGCGTGACGAAGGGAATACATATACGGGATTAATTGAATCCTGGCATCGTGGTTCATCCGATATGATCATCGATGATTATGTGGGAGTCAATATGGGTTTCCAGATCCCGCTGTTGATTATTGATAGAAGATCATGTCTGCATATTCTCGAACCCGTAGGGTCACACACTTAATGTGCATCGACGCTAGGATAGAATGGATAATTGGTTTATGAGTTTTTGATCGGAGTCTCGGATGAGATCCAGGACATCACGAGAGGTTCCGAAATGGTCTAGAGAATAAGATTCATATAAAGGAAAGCAGTTTTTTGATTTCGGAATCATTTTGGAGTTTATCGGTATTGTACCGGAAGGTTCTAGAAGGTTCTGGAGAGGGACCAACATGGGCCCACTTGTCGGAGGCCTATGTGGGCCTAAGGGGAAGTGTCCTGACCACTTTGGGCTAGGCGCACAAGGCCCCTAAGGCCCAGCCGGCCAGCCCTTAGGGGAAACCCTAAGGGAACCTTCCAGAAGGAAGGGGGAAACTTGCCCCCCACTCTTCCCCCTAGGCCACCGCCCTAGGGCTTGGAGGAGGGGCCAAGGCAGCCGGCCAGCCCCCCATATAAGGAGGGGCTGGGGCGCAGCCTCCTCCAACCTCAACCCTAGCCACCGGCTAACTGCTGCCCTCCAATCTCTCTCTCTCCTGACTGCGTGTAGGCGAAGCCCTGCCGTAGAAACTCTCCACCATAAGCACCACGCCGTCGTGCTGCAGATCCAATCTATCTCTCCACCATACTTGCTGGACCAAAGAAGGAGGAGACGTCGCTGCACCGTACGTGTGCATCTCTCGGAGGCGCCGCCACTTGCGGCGTAGGATCGGATCGGATCGCGGGGAGGAGACGGCTAGTACGACTACATCATCCACGTTCTGTTGAACGTTTCCGCTGTGCGATTTCTTCAAGGGTGTGAAGATCTCATCTACCTCTCTTATTGATTACATCTCCTAGATTAGATCTTGGCTTTCTTGTTCGCATCCGTAGGAATTTTTTTGATTTACTATGCTGTGAAACCCTTTAGAGACACCACTAGTGAACTATGGACCCCGGTCCTATTTCCATTATATTGCTATCACCTGCTTACTTTACTCGCACTGTTTACTTTACTTGCATATTACTATTGCTTTCCACTCGATACGCTCATTCCTTTGTTTCAAGCAAACCGGTGAGATTGACAACCTCATCGTAAGTTGGGAGCAAAGTATTTGGTTGTGTTGTGTGCAGGTTCCACGTTGCCGCTCGCAAAGCAAAGCCTGGACGAGGCGCGTTATAAATTGTCTGGAGCTGTCTCTAGGCTAGCAAGCATCACCTTCTGGAGTATTGACTTTTTCCTGGACGATTAAACCTTGGTTTCTTACTGAGGGAAAAACTTGCTGCTATGCTCATCATACCTTCCTCTTGGGGTTCCCAACTGGACGGTGAAAAACTATCAACACCGCGCCGCATCAAGACATTTTTCTGGTGCCGTTGCCGGGGAAAAAGAAGACTTCTGCAAGAGGAGTTTTGCACGCACATCCTTTACTTTGTTTTAAGTTTTGCTTTACTTTATTTTTACTTGCATCATTTTATCAAAAACACAAAAAAAATTAGAATCCTTTGTAGTTGTTTTTACTTGTCTGCTTTTAGTTTGCTAGAATGGCTACTCCTGAAAACACCAAGTTGTGTGACTTTACTAGCACGAATAATAGTGATTTTATCTGCACTCCTATTGCGCCACCTGCTCCTGCTGCAAATTTTTATGAGATTAAGCCTGCTTTGTTGAATCTTGTTATGAAAGAGCAATTTTCTGGTGCTAGTACTGATGATGTTGCAGCTGATCTCAACAATTTTGTTGAGCTATGTGAGATGCAGAAATATAAGGATGTTAAAAGTGATATTATTAAGCTTAAGTTGTTTCCTTTTTCTTTGAGAGGAAAAGCTAAGGATTGGTTGCTGTCTTTGCTGAAAAATAGTATTGATTCTTGGGCTAAGTGTAAGGATGCTTTTATTGGTAGATACTATCCTCCTGCTAAGATTATAGCTTTGCGTAGCAATATTATGAAGTTTAGTCAGTTTGATAATGAACATGTTGCTCAAACCTGGGAAAGAATGAAATCTATGATAAAGAATTGTTCCACTCATGGACTGACTACTTGGATGATTGTTCAAACTTTTTATGCAGGACTGAATTTTTCTTCAAGGAACCTATTTGATTCAGCTGCTGGAGACACTTTTGTGTCCCTTACCTTGGGCGCCGCAACAAAGCTTCTCGACAATATGATGGTAAATTACTCTGAATGGCACACCGAGAGAGCTCCAGAAGGTAAGAAGGTAAATTCTGTTGAGGAAACCTCTTCCTTGAGTGATAAGATTGATGTTATTATGCTTATGCTTTCTAATGATAGGACTCATCTAGATCCTAATAATGTTCCTTTGGCCTCTTTGGTTGCTCAAGAAGAGCATGTTGATGTAAACTTCATTAGAAATAATAATTTTAATAACAATGCTTATAGGAACAATTTTGCTAGTAACAATTATAGACCATTTCCTTCTAATGGTGATAATAACTATCTTGGTAGACCTAAAATGCCTAGTGAAGAAAGAATTTTTGAACTTGAAAAGGCTACCAAGAATTTTATGCAGGCGCAATATGAGCAGAACAGGGCTTTCACCAAGACTATGGAGGAGCAATCGGCTCTGTTGAGGACCATTAGTCATCAATTTGAAAATTTAAACAAGGCTATTCCTGAGTTGCAAGCTAAGGTTTCCAAAGCTGAAACCGATATTTCTTCTTTGTCTAATGTGCAAACTTCTTTGGTTAACAGAATGTCCGCTAAGCCTGATCCTTTTGTCACTGCTAATGCTATCCAAGTTAGAATTGATGAAAATGTTAGGATGCTAGCAGAATTGCATGCCAGGTGGGAAAGAGAAGATGAGATGGCTAGAAAGATGAAGGTATGTACCATTACTACCTCTAATGATGTTATTCCTAATGCTAGCAATCCTCTTACTTTGATTGGTGTAGAGAAAAGTCCTACTCCTAGTGTTAAAAAGCCTAAAACAGCTAAAACTTTTTCTCAAGAGTGCTGAAATTTTTCAGAGTGTAGGAGATGATAGCTCTATTTCCTTTAATGATTTTGATGTTGATGGCTGCAATATATCTGAAGTTATTTTGTTCTTGCAAAAGCTTGCTTTGACTCCCAATTGTTGGAATTATGCCCTAGAGGCAATAATAAAGATGTTATTATTATAATTCTTGTTCATGATAATGTTTATATTCCATGCTAGAATTGTATTAAGTGGAAACTTTAATACTTGTGTGGTTTATGAACAACACCGTGTACCTAGTACGCCTCTATGGACTAGCTCATTGATTAATGATGGTTAAGGTTTCCTAACCATAGACATGAGTTGTCAATTAATAATGAGATCATGTCATTAGGAGAATGATGTGATGGACAGACCCAAATAAAGCAGAGCAATTAGATCGTGTCATTGTGTTCATCTTTGCGAAGCTTTATCTTATGTCAAGTATTGTATTCCTTAGACCATGAGATAATACAACTCCCTGGTATCGGAAGAAAGCTTTGAGGTCATCAAACGTCATCCTATGATAGGGTGATCATAAAGGTATCTCTCAGGTGATCGGAAAGTACTTGTTGGGTTGTATGTATCGAGATGGAATTTGTCCCTCCCGAGTCGGAGAGATATACTTCAGGCCCACTCGGTAATCGATATCAACACCGCTTGCAAGCACGTGGTTAAGGAGTTAATCACAAAGTGATATCGGATTACGAAACGAGTAAAGTACTTGCTGTGAATGAGATTAAACTAGGTATGCCGATACCGACGATCGAATCTCGGGCGAGTAAAATATCGTGTGACGAAGGGAATACATATACGGGATTAATTGAATCCTGGCATCGTGGTTCATCCGATATGATCATCGATGAATATGTGGGAGTTAATATGGGTTTCCAGATCCCGCTGTTGATTATTGATAGAAGATCATGTCTGCATATTCTCGAACCCGTAGGGTCACACACTTAACGTGCATCGACGCTAGGATAGAATGGATAATTGGTTTATGAGTTTTTGATCGGAGTCTCAAATGAGATCCAGGACGTCACGAGAGGTTCCGGAATGGTCCGGAGAATAAGATTCATATAAAGAAAAGCAGTTTTTGGATTCCGGAATCGTTTCGGAGTTTATCGGTATTGTACCGGAAGGTTCTAGAAGGTTCTGGAGTGGGACCAACATGGGCCCACTTGTCGGAGGCCTATGTGGGCCTAAGGGGAAGTGTCCTAGCCACTTTGGGCTAGGCGCACAAGGCCCCTAAGGCCCAGCCGGTGGAGACGTGGATTTTCTCCTTCTCCTTTTTATTGTTGCTCCTTGGTTTGTCGACTTGTGCATAGGTTGCTATATTGTCTGTATCGTTCTTTTCTTCTGCTGCTTGAGTGATGATGACGCATAGTTGGTGTATATTGCTGGAGACGCCGCCGCTTCAGTGAAGTCCTTTTGACTAAGATATGTTTTATCCATTGTTCCTCCTAAGTCGAGGTTTCCCATGGTTTCATCGAGTTCTTCGAATTTTTCTTCTGAATTTTCTGTTGTTGCAAAGCTGACCGGCGAGTTTACCTCGCTGGAAGAGCTCACCGATCATTTTGACATCGACTGTCTTGGTTTCTCTTGTCGACGGATCCATTTCGCTGGATCTGAAAGGCGAATCGAACCCAAAGATCCGACGTGAAAGTTTAGACTTCCGATTGTCAACTCCATCTCCTGGTTTCTATCGATTTCTAGATTGATGTTGGCTAGAAGCGAAAAAGCTATCAAATTCATGATTCCAATGCCCTGGTGTTACAAAAGCGATAGGCAATAATGAAGAATGAAAAGAAATCACAGCACGGAGACACAAGATTTTAACGTGGAAAACCCTCTCCAACAAAGAGAGGTAAAAACCACGGGCGCCAGCCAGCAAAACTTCACTATATCTGGTGTGTGTTTACAAACACCGTGGGCTATCTTATGATGCGATAAACCCTAGCCGGCGGCTTACAAGGAGTATATATAGACGGTGGCAATGATCCAAGCCTCCGGCGACGGGCCTCGCTCCGCTCGTCAGAAGTTGGCCTCTACTTTATAGAATTTGGATCAGAATATAACACCTGGTTCCCCACGGTTGGCGCAAATTGATGAGGGTTAACTCGACAAATGTCCAAGATGAAGGACTTAGGATCGGGGGAATAGGGCGTGTATTGAGAGGTCAGTCAAACAAGGCGTGTATTGAGAGTAAATATGTCGATGAACTTGGCTTAATCTCAATCTGTCCCTGGTCGACCTCTCCTGGCCCCTATATATAGGTGGCCAGGTCTCAAGGAACCGGTCAGGTTCAATACATATTACAGTGTCTGTATACGACATTAACTCGTACTTCGACTATGACTAAACTTGGCCCTAGTTTAATGGGCCTCAGGGGTACACAAATAACGGGCTCTATTAGCTATATCCTTGTCGGTCCTCAACCATTATAGATCATGAACTTTATTCTATCACTAATCCTGATAATAAATCTGGAGGTATAGCTTTCATGGCCATCAATATCTTGATTGCCATTGCCATACGCCATAAGCTCCTTAATGAAATTCTTACGCAGAAGGTCCTATTTTTAAATAAATGGGAACTTGTGTGCTATAAGTGTTTAACATGAAACGTTTATAACTTGTATATCAAATATACCCTTTTTGGATTTGACAATTTCCCTTGCTATTGGCTCTACTTTCATGGCTCTCCATTGAGTCCGTAATCTATGGAAGGTGAACAATTCACCTTGCATGGCATATCCTACGACAATGTCTTTGTAGATGGGAGGAAGTCAACATGACAGCCCATCTATCGCAAATTCATACGTCATCCAGTAGACCTAGTCGGTGAGACACCCATGAATCCTATCATGGCTGTCGTACGACCTTTAAGCAGATGTTCTCTTCCAACTCAATTGAAAGAAACTTTGTGCATTAACCCATACTTTGTAATTCTGGCTTGCAATGCCAAGAGCGCTTCAAGTTCAACAACCATCAAGCATGAGTTGGTGTCTGAAGAATGCTCCCACGATCCAGACTTCGTCGTATGAAGCATGGTGCAATAGACTTTTATAGAATTGTCACCGCGATCACGATAATCACTATTATCATTACTTGATCACAAAACCCCCTGATGTATCCCCTAATGCTTATTATATCACATGGAGCTAGTCATTATTATTTTAGGACAATCCTCATTCGTTGGTGTAAATGATAAACTTTGACCCGACAATATTAAGTTTTATTTATGCATAAAAGGACTAAAATGGATGTGGAATATTCATCTACACAAACTTGCAAAGATATTAAAACTAAGTTCATAAGAGAGTGGATTTGGTGTTCACCTGGGTAGCTACGCACCCCCTGATCACCATTGGATTCTTTCCACCACCGTTGGATTCTTCCAACGACTCACAACCATTTAACGGATCAAAGCATGAGTGGGAATTGAATAAAAATTGATAGATGCTCTACGGTTGTCACTACGTGTGTTGTCATACGAATCTTGCTCCACCATTTTCCATCGACAGTGTATAAAAGTTCAATTGAAGAACTAGCATTGACAACGCTAGGTTTCCCCACTCCACGGATACGACCCAGACGATGGCGCGGCGGGCTAACTAGCAATTAGTAGCGGATAATTAGCATATGACAGTGGAATAACAACTAATTTAGTGACTAATTTAGAGGCTAATTCGTTTCCCATGCCTCGCCGTATAGCAATACAGGTACAGCAGAGAGACCACATCGTGCGTCGAGCCGGTCATCTAGAACTATGGTGTCACTCCGCATGCCAGCGGAGAGGTGGAGGAGGCAACTCCAGGAGACGGTGTTGCCCCACCTCGAGCCGCCTCCTCGCGAGCTCCATACCCACCTCGAGCGCACCTAGCTCTGCCTTCTCGGCGATGTTCATCAGGAGCAGCGACCAAAAGATGGACACAGAGCCTGGGCGCATGGCTGGGCGGCTCGAACACCTCATGGCCACGCCTCACGGTGACGGACATCGGGGAGGCATGGACGAGCCCCTCATGACCCTGCGATAGACCTGGCCGAGCTTTGGAGCCCCAACCCCTCTTCCTCCTCCTCCTCCCCCAGCCCCCGCGGGCGAGGTAGTCTGGCAGCACGCGCCCGCCCCCTCCTCCAGCCCCAGCAGATGGTGCCCACCCCCTCCTCTAGCCGCGCGCCTTCCTTCTCTGAACCACGCGTGGATGGGGTGATACGTCTCAAATGTATCTATAATTTTTGATGCTCCATGCTTGTTTATACACCATTTGTTTTGTGTTTTGTTACACTTCATGGCATTTTTATGCATTTTCTAGAACTAACCTATTAACGAGACGCCACAGTGCTAGTTCCCTATTTCTGCTGTTTTTGTGTTTCAAAAAAGCTACATAGGAAATATTCTCGGAATTGGACAAAACAAAATCCAAAATTCCTATTTTTCCTGAAGCATCACGGAGTCCAAAGGAGAGACGGAGTGGTGCCAGGAGGCGGCCGCACCACCCCATGGCATGGGCCACCACCTGGCCGCGCCGGGGTGTGGTGTGGGCCCCTGGTCCACTTCCTGACGCCGCCCTTCCGCTTATATATTCCCCTCGACGGGAAAACCTAAAACCCCCAATCAATTTTCCACAAAACCTACTGCAAGCCGCCGTCGTCATCGATACGAGATCGGGAGGGTCCAGAAGCTCTTCCCGGCACCATGCCGGAGAGGGGAATCACCGCCGGAGGCCTTCTTCATTACCATGGCCACCTCCGGAGTGATGTGTGAGTAGTCTACCTTGGACTACGGGTCCATAGCAGTAGCTAGATGGTTGTCATCTCCTCCATGTACTTCATGTTTAGATCTTGTGAGCTGCCTATCATGATCAAGATCATCGTTGTGTAATTCTACATGTTGTGTTTGTTGGGATCCCATGAATATTGGTACTATGTCAAGTTGAATTGTTGATTTATCATCTTTATGTTATCTCTATGTTGTTTATGATCTTGTATGCTCTCCGTTGCTAGTAGATATCTTGGCCGAGTAGATGCTAGTGACTCCAAGAGGGAGTATTTATGCTCGATAGTGGGTTCATGCCTCTAGTAATCTGGGGGAGTGACAGAAACCTCTAAGGTTGTAGATGTGCTATTGCTACTAGGGAGAAAACAACAATCTTGTTTTCAAGGACATTTGTATTATTTACATTACACACTTTGCTTAAGGCGATAATTTGTTGCTTGCAACTTAATACCCAATGGTTGCTTGGACGACATCTGGGGGGTGGATTATTAGTCATAGATGCAGTTGGATTATGGTCTATGTATTATGTTGTAATGCCCAAGTGAATCTCATAGTGATCCTCATGACATTAGTATGCTTTCTTTATTCTATCAATTGCCCAACTGTAATTTGTTTACCCAGCATGTTATTTATCTTATGGAGAGACACCACTAGTGAACTATGGACCCCGGTCCATTCTTTTACATTGCTATTACTGTTTACTATTTACCTGTTTTATTTACATTCTTGCAAACTACTATCTTTTACCACTCGATACGCTCAATCCTTTGTTTACAGCAAACCGGTGAGATTGACAACCTCACTATAAGTTGGGACAAAGTACTTGGTTGTGTTTTGTGCAGGTTCCACGTTGCTGCTGGTGCAAAGCTAAGCCCTGGGCGAGGCGCCATACAAATTGTCCGGAGCTGTCATGAAGCTAGCGAGCATCAACCTTCTGAAGTTTGCTTCTTTCTCCTACTGGTTCGATAAACCTTGGTTTCATACTGAGGGAAGACTTGATACTGTGCTCATCACACCTTCTCTTGGGGTTTCCAACTGGGCGGTCATCTACAAAACTCCTACATCAACACCGCACCACCAATAAGTTTTCTAGCATCGTTGCCGGGAAACGAAGAAGAAGAAGCTCCCACATCAACCAAGCGCCAGCAAGTTTTCTGGCGCCGTTGCCGGGGAGAAAGAAGATTTCTGCAAGGGGAGTCTCTCGCTTCCAATCTTTTACTTTGTTATTTTTTTGCTTTATTTTATTTTTGCTTGCATCTTTTTATCAAAAATACAAAAAAATTAGTTCCTTTGATAGCTTGCATTCTGTTACTTTTACTTTTAGTTCGTTATGTTGTTCCCTAAGTATGCTTTGAAGGACCTTACAATAGGTAGTGGTTCTATAATTAGGAAAGGTAACATCGAGGAGTTCTTTAATCATGTTAGTATGAATAAAGATGTTGAGGATAGATCTTTAGCTAAGCTTACTCCTAGTTATGAAGTTGCTGCTGCTTATTTAGTTCACATGTTGGAGGCTAGGTTTGTTAACCTTAATCCTTTTATGCAACAAATGTTTCTTAAGCTTCATGATATCGAAGACTCCGAAAAGAAAGACTTTATTTTGGAGACTTTGCATAGAGAATTTAGAGATGTTGCTATTGAAGCTAGGAAAGTTTTTGAGTGTTTTAATATGCTTGGCTCACGTGTAAATGTTGTTGGTACAACCAAAGAAGACATCAAAGTACCAATACCTTGTAAACTTGTAGGATTGCATGAAGCTTTGGAATTTTTTATTGGATTGTTCCTGAAAACCCTTTTGATGAAAGTAATGAACCCAAGAGTGTTCACAAGGGATCTTCAAAAACTCATTTGGATACAATACAATTCATTGTTGAAATGACTTTTGCAATTTATCTTAATGCTTCATCGCTTAATATTACTTGATTTTCACTTTCTGCGCCTAGCTCAAAGGCGTTAAAGAAAAGCACTCTTGGGAGATAACCCAATGTTTTCTTTTCAGTACTTCTTCTTTTATTTGAGTCTTCGAAGTTATTACTACTATAATGACCACTCCTTATCATTTTTATTTCGTTGTTGTGCCAAGAAGAACCTCTAATTTGAGGGAGGTAAGATTTGGGGAAGTTGCTGTCCTGAAATAGATTTCTGCGCTGCACCGTAAAAATTAGTGAAAATTCTCAGAATATCTTTTTGATCTAAAATTTCTTGAGAATATGCCCCAGATTATATCCAAACTTTCATTAGTTTTGCACTTTTCGATTTGAGTAACAGAAGGTCCTTGAAAAATTGATCTTTGTCAGCTGTTCTGTTTTTACAGATTTCTACCACTATTTGTGTTTGCCTCTCGATCGCTTTCTTTTTTGAGTTCTTTTGATCACGGAAATTTTGAGGAAGTTGCGACAGTAGCTTATGCTTTAATGGATGGTATATTTGAGTTTGAAACTGAACCAAGAGAGTAGATTTACTATCATTCTTACACTAATGTTGCTAATAGAATTGTGTGAAGTTTTGTATGAAGGAAGTTTTCAAGTGTAGGGAAAGGAGAGTGATGAGATGAGATGAAGTATGGACAAAAGCTCAAGCTTGGGGATGCCCATGTCACCCCAATAAATATCCAAGAGGTACAAGCGTCAAAGCTTGGGGATGCCCCGAGGCACCCCTTCTTCATCGGCCAAAATCAGGTTACCTTTCAAGACACTATATTTTTATTGCTTCATGTACTATGCGTTTTTCTTAGAGCGTCTTTACTTTTGCTTTCAGTTTTTTTTTTGCTGCAATAAATGGTCGGATCCCAACAAATTTCTTTTGGAGAAGACACACTCCATTTTTCATTGCCAAGAACACTCTAGTTTTCACTCTTATCATTCAGCGAGTGTTCTCTTTTTCTAGAACTGCGTTTAGCTTTCATTTTTTGCCTTGATTTTAGTTCTGATCTTGTTATATCTTTGCATCAAGGTGTATTTAGACCACTGTTCTATTTTTGTTTTCATCTCAAAGAGTGGTTTCAAAATGGTTGAATGGTGTTGGAAAAGAGAAAAAAGTTTCATGCCAATAGTGGTACAAATGGGAGCTTGTTTAGACTGTGGCTTAGACTTTTGCATGTCATGCTTGATGTTATTTTGAAAGTATGCTTAGTAGCTTTTGATGTAGCATGACTTGTCTCAAATGACTGAGATTGCTTAATGTGCCTTTAAAAAAATCATGCGTTGTTTTTGTTATATGGGAGCATATTATTGTGGTTTTCTCCTTTGATGCTTTATTTGGGTTGACTTGGCGCATGCTTACTACATGTTTGACTCTAACAAGTCACCATAAGCCTTTATGATAATTTGGTTTTTGACTTGTGATACCACTTTAGGCTTCGGTTAATGATGTTTTGTCGCTATGTATGATTATGGCCGTTATTGCTCTCTTAGTTGGTCGCTCCCAGTCTTTTGCTAGCCTTCATTTTGTACTAAGAGGGAATACTTCTCGTGCATCCAACTCCCATAAACCAAAGTTTTCCAATGTGTCCACCATATCTACCTATTAGCAATTTGCTATTCCAAGCACATTCGTCTTGCTTTTATCTATCCTTCAAATTAAACTTTTTGTGTTATGTGAAAATTAGTCAGTAAAGCTCTCACGAACCTGACAGCACACTTTACTTTTCTCGCTTTTAATAAATTTGACATTGTGGATCTCTTATGTTGACATTATGCTTGCAAGTTGTAAGTTGGAAGTTAGCCCAGCCATGCCGTCATGGGGCAAGCTTTCAACATTGCACTTCTTCTCATTTAGTTGATATCATGATCTTTTGTTTATGGATACCTGCAATGTGAAATAAGTTGTAAACTTGTGAGCTCATGGAGTTTGTATATGTGTTAGAGAAATGCCTGGGCCGCTAATCTAAGTCATGCATCATTCATGGTGGAAATTTACAGCATTCCCAAAGTGGACATTCGACGACGCACCTCACAATAAAAAGCTATACCGATGGTAAATAAAAGAGATGTCGAGGTGTCCATTATCTGTTTATTTTGTCATTTTGATGTGGGCTTGTTCCATGTCATCGGGCAAGAGGTACCCCATTGGCATTCTCGATGATACATGTATGCTTACAATGACAAGAACTTGCTTGGGACCTAAGTTGAGTAGCATGAGGTTTGGGTATTCGTACTTCACGGGACACGAGATTTTCAACTTATGATTTGTTAAGCATATGCTTCGTAATTGTACTTGCATTAACCTTGACCATTCAAGATGCCTATGATGGGGGCAATGAGAGCTCAAAGCTAGTAAGTATCATAATTTTTGGAGGTTTATAAAACTTGCAATCACTGCTTCCCTCTGCGAAGGGCCTTTCTTTTACTTTTATGTTGAGTCTCCACCTTCTACCTTTATGCACCGTCTAAGAGAGCATAGTTGTCATTCTGAGTTTAATGTGCATAGTCCAAAAATTTATTATGGATTGATTCATCATTATGGTTTTGCTTATTCTTAAATTATTTGTATCTAGTCACCCTCTCAAACTTGAAGGTGTCCTATGCATTTATGTTTTGCTATTCCATGAAGGACAAGCTAAAAACCACTTTGCGATGTTTTTCTATATGGTTGAAACACACACTTCACTTTCAATGTTTCATTACTCATGATCTTTTGTTTGTGTTACTTTTCATGTTATAACATGGTTGCTAAGTTTTATTGTCAAGATTATGTCTTTTATGCCCATGTTTAGAGTACTTTGATCTCAGCGCTCAATGCTTTACATCATTGATCAAGATTGTGATGGTGCATATCACCTCAAAAATTATTGTTTTGTTATCACTTACCTACTCGAGGACGAGCATGAGTTAAGCTTGGGGATGCTTGATACGTCTCAAACGTATCTATAATTTTTGATGCTCCATGCTTGTTTATACACCGTTTGCTTTGTATTTTGTTACACTTTGTGGTGTTTTTATGTATTTTCTAGAACTAACCTATTAACGAGACGCCATAGTGCCAGTTCCCTGTTTTTGCTATTTTTGTGTTTCAGAAAAGCTACACAGGAAATATTCTTGGAATTGGATGAAACAAAAGCCAAAATTCCTATTTTTCCCAAAGCGTCATGGAGTCCAAAGGAGAGACGGAGTGGTGCCAGGAGGCGGCCGCACCACCCCATGGCGCGGCCCACCCCTGGCCGCGCCAGGGTGTGGTGTGGGCCCCTAGTCCACTTCGTGATGCCGCCCTTCCGCCTATATATTCCCCTTGATGGGAAAACCTAAAACCCCCAATCAATTTTCTACGAAACCTACTGCAAGCCACTGCCATCATCGACGCGAGATTGGGAGGGTCCAGAAGCTCTTCTTGGCAACCTACCGGAGAGGGGAATCGCCGCCAGAGGCCTTCTTCATCACCATGGCCGCCTCCGGAGTGATGTGTGAGTAGTCTACCTTGGACTACGGGTCCATAGCAGTAGCTAGATGGTTATCATCTCCTCCATGTGCTTCATGTTTAGATCTTGTGAGCTGCCTATCATGATCAAGATCATCGTTGTGTAATTCTAGATGTTGTGTTTGTTGGGATCCGATGAATATTGGTACTATGTCAAGTTGAATTGTTGATTTATCATCTTTATGTTATCTCTATGTTGTTTATGATCTTGCATGCTCTCCATTGCTAGTAGATATCTTGGCCGAGCAGATGCTAGTGACTCCAAGAGGGAGTATTTATGCTCGATAGTGGGTTCAAGCCTCTAGTAATCTGGGGGAGTGACAGAAACCTCCAAGGTTGTAGATGTGTTGTTGCTACTATGGAGAAAACAACAATCTTGTGTTCAAGGACATTTGTATTGTTTACATTACACACTTTGCATAAGGCGATAATCTGCTACTTGCAACTTAATACCCAATGGTTGCTCGGACGATATCCGGAGGGTGAATTATTAGTCATAGATGCAGTTGGATTATGGTCTATGTATTATGTTGTAATGCCCAAGTGAATCTCATAGTGATTCTCATGACATTTGTCCGATTTTTTTATTCTATCAATTGCCCAAGTGTAATTTGTTTACCTAGCATGTTATTTATCTTATGGAGAGACATCACTAGTGAACTGTGGACCCCGGTCCATTCTTTTACATTGCTATTATTGTTTAGGGATTTCTATTTTCGTGCCCTCGGGTCCTTAGTTGTGCTCAGTTTTCCCCAGCCGCTTAGTTTTTCCTCAGTTTTGCCCAAGCCCTTGTCTGAAACCCTCACAAGGAGCTCGGATGGGAGGAATCCCGTTTAGTTGATCGTTGGTTGGTGCTGGCAAGTGGGCCGCTGTTGGTGCCCCATAGTGGACACGTCTCCACTTATCTAGATCATTGTGGGACCCACAACTTGTCCATGTTAGCGCGCCAGACCCAAAGCTTACCCAGGTGACCGTTGCAAAATGGGAGCCCGAGCCAGCCCCGCACCCGTGCCCATGCCATTGCTTCCCCTTTCTTTCCCCGTGCCCCATTGTTCTTTTTCTCCGCCAGCGGTAGCCCTTCTCCGGCAGGCAGGTGATGTCTAGTTTCTCTTCGATCTCCCTTCTTCATGGCCGCAGTATGGACCCGTGCCTTTGACAAGATGCCCTGACTGGCCACGCCAGGAGCCTCTGAAGCGGTCGATCTGTAAGACGGATGACAACGGAAACCATGGACGTGAGTTCCTTGCATGCGAGAGCTTGCCATATAGAGAGGGGGATAAGGTTAGATGTCGCTCCAATTGCTCTGTTTTCTCTCAATTTTCTTGTTATTTCCTCGAATTTGGGATTTAGGGTTCACGTTGTTGTTTTCAGATCCTGAATAAATGCAGGTATTTCGAGTGGATCGATGTGTACGTTCAGAGGCTTAAATTGCAGGAATCAATTGGCGCTATTGGGGAGCGCAATTTGGGAGGGGGGACTTGCTGTAGAGAATGTGGCGGAGAGAGGAGCCGTTCCGATTATGCCTAATGCTCCCAATGCAGAACTGGTGGAAGTGAAGGGAGAACTGAAGAAAATGAACAAGCAGTTAAGGTAGCTGATCGAGTTGAAGAAGCAAGCTAATCTGATGGCTGGTTTTTTGTTGTTGTTGTATAATTGCAATCGGATTCTTATCATTGCTCATCAGGCGTTAGAAGTTGTTACAAGGGATCCCTTGTTACAAATCCATTATTCAGTTACATGTACTTGTAGTTGTTTTCAATGTTAGTGTGTGCATACACCGAAATTACCAAAAAAATAAGTATGTCTCATGTTTCTACCAAAATTATACCACTTTTGGGACGTTTCAAATAACCAAAACTATATCCCAAATTATATTCCCTAAAAGAAAAGGAATGCTAAAGAAAGTTGATAATTGTTAGAGGGGTGATAAATAATCCATTCACCAAAATCCCCCAAATATGCCAAATATGTATGTCTCATGTTTCTACCAAAATTATACCACTTTTGGGCCGTTTCAAATTACCAAAACTATATTCCCTAAAAGAAAAGGAATGATAAAGATAGTTGATAATTGTTAGAGGGATGATAAATAATCCATTCACCGAAATCCCCCAAATATGCCAAATATGTATGTCTCATGTTTCTACCAAAATTATACCACTTTTGGGCCGTTTCAAATTACCAAAACTATATCCCCTAAAAGAAAAGGAATGCTAAAGATAGTTGATAATTGTTAGAGGGGTGATAAATAATCCATTCCCCGAAACCCCCCAAATATACCAAATATGTATGTCTCAAGTTTCTACAAAAATTATACCACTTTTGGGCCGTTTCAAATTACCAAAACTATATTCCCTAAAAGAAAAGGAATGCTAAAGATAGTTGATAATTGTTAGAGGGGTGATAAATAATCCATTCACCGAAATCCCTCAAATATGCCAAATATGTATGTCTCATGTTTCTACCAAAAATTATACCACTTTTGGGCCGTTTCAAATTACCAAAACTATATTCCCTAAAAGAAAAGGAATGCTAAAGATAGTTGATAATTGTTAGAGGGGTGATAAATAATCCATTCACCGAAATCCGCAAATATGTATGTCTCTTGTTTACACCAAAATTATACCACTTTTTAGTTTAACATTTTTAAATCGTGGAAAATAATGCATAAATAGAGGGAATATAGTTACGTGGCAAACTCGTTATTGCACATAAATAGAGGCGTGGCACTGTCCACCGACAGAGAGAGAGGGGTGGCCACGAAGAGACAGAGAGAGGTATACTGCCTGTTAGATCAGTGGATCAACGGTTGGTGAAGTCGATCCGTGTGACAACGGCTCAACTGATCAGGATAAGTTTGGGCTTCTGTGAGCATTTGTGACAGTACTTGAGGGCAAAACTGAGTAGTACTAAGAAACCAAGGGCACATAAATAGTAAATAGACTAAGGGATTCAAACAAAAGAATTACAAAATGAAAAATGTGTGTTTTGTACAATATAATTCATATTGGGCTACATCAAATTATTTGCAATTCAAATATACATGAGTGTGACAATTATGACCTCATTTAGACAAACTATGTTTTGGGGAAGATGTTTTGCAAAGTGGGTTGAGTGGAAAACCATGCATCTTCATAGCTACTAGTGATTCTGAGAAGTGGCAATTTGTGGTAAAACTTGATTTATCTATGTTTGTTAAGGTTTTCCAGGTGGCAGGTTGCGTAGGAAGACTCCATGAGTAGGTGCCACTATGTTTTTATTTTTTTTGGATTTTTTGCGCATGAAATGACTCAATTAGCTATGTTAATCTTATTTGTTGACTCTCTGTTAACCAGCTACTTGAGGGTAGAACTGAGTATATTACACTTGCCAGTCTAAGTACTCGAGGGGAAAACTGAGTACAGATGAAATTTCTGTATAAGGCCCGAGGTTAGAACTGAGTACACCAAACGTCACAGGGTTAGCCTCGTGTCGCGATGCACGCTGCAGCCGTGCATAGCGGACGCGTGTTGCAGTACACGCCACCTTCGTCTTTATAGAGCCCCTCTTTCTCTCCCTCGACGCTCGCCCACTCTCTCATTCTCACTGCAATCGCCTCTCCTGTCCCATCATCTTCTCCACTTCGAGTAAAGAAAACCCCAAAGAAAAAACCACGGCGATGGAGAAGAATGAGATGCCCATTGTCGGTGCTTCCGACGTAGCCGTCGGCGCATCAGCCGTCGACGCATCGGCCGTCGCCCCCGTCCAGGCCCCCGTCGCTGCTTCGAATGTAGCTGCCGGCGCATCAGCCGCCGCCCCCGTCCAGGCCCCCGTCACTGCTTCCGGCGTAGCCGTCGGTGCATCAGCCGCCGGTGCATCGGCCACCGCCGTCCCCGTCCAGGCCCCCATCGATTGGGACCAGTACGAAGACTCGTACGAACCAGTGTCGTACGTCGCGCCGGAGAACCCCTACGACACCAGCATCGTTGACGACGAGTCGGAGGTAACCCTTTGTTCCCTTATTCTTATCCCATTTCAATCCTTTTGTGTTAGATCTAGCGTTATTAGGGTTTGTCTATTCCTAGTTCAATCCTTTTGTGTTAGATCTTGCATTATTAGGGTTTGTCTGTTCCTAGTTCAATCCTTTTGTGTTAGATCTTGTGTTATTAGGGTTCATCTGTTCCTAGTTCAATCCTTTTGTGTTAGATCTTGCGTTATTAGGGTTCGTCTATTCCTAGTTCTAGATCTTACGTTATTAGTGTTTATGATTTGCTTTTGTTTAAGATTCGGTTAACTTATGTGAGTAATCAATCCCATCCGGTTAATTTGTACCATGATGATGAATATTTGGGCATAAATTGATTCAGGGTTTGGTCATTGAACAATTGGTGTGTACAAATTTGTTGTGCATGATCTTTGGTTGAGTGACTCAAATCTTGGATATAAGTGTGTCCAATGTAACTGAGGCTACCTCTTTTTTCGTGCCCATATTATCATGCATGATCTTTTGTTCACTCTCTGTTCCATCATCGCTGCAATTGACTCCGTGTTTTTCGATCTTTGGTGCTACGTGACAGGTGCAGAGCAGCGACATTGACAGCGATGACGAGTCCTTCCACACCAAGACTCGTCACGTCCTCAGGAGGCTGCAGTCTAGCCATTACGATGGCCACTTTGCTCGAGGCATTTACAGGTGCCCCTTCTGCAACAGGAGGCTCCGCGCCACCGACTTCAACTGCCTAGTGAACCATGCTGAATCCATTGGCGGCGCTAGAGTTGGAACGACCATGAACGTGAATGCGTTCATAGCCAAACACAAAGCACATGGGATTCACCTGCGCAGCCTCCAAGCATAATCCCATGTAAAATGTAGCTTATGTTATCTGTAGTACTGTTGGATCTGTCGTGAATATATATATATGCTATGTTGGCTGCTGTATGCAGCTTATCCTATATTTTCTCGATTTATTATGCTGCTGTGAATTTATCCTATACTAGCTTCTAGATTTGCTACTAGATTTGTTACCATATTGGGCAAAAAATGAGGGCCAAAAGGCAACAATCATTGAAGAAAGACAGAAATAGAAGCTTCTCTAGATTTGATACTAATTTGGTGAAAAGAGAGAGAACTGTTACAGAGAGAGGGGAAAAAGGCGCTCTAAAAAATGTCAATTTGGGCCGAGAGAGACAGAATCGAGCTCTCACGTACAACCGAACATGGTCTCGTCATGTCCCACGCGGTCCCTTTCTACCAGCCCCACGTGATGCGGTCCCGTCCTGTCCCACGAGGTCCCTTTCTACCAGCCCCACGCAATGCAGCCCCACACGATGCGGCCCCACACGTCAGCATGGAACGGTCAACTAAACGGGAATCCTCCCATCCGGGCTCCTTCCGAGGGTTTCAGACATGGGCTTGGGCAAAACTGAGGAAAAACTAAGCGGCTGGGGAAAACTGAGTACAACTAAGGACCTGAGGGCACGAAAATAGAAATCCCTATTGTTTACTATTTACCTATTTTATTTACATTCTTACAAACTACTATCTTTTACCACTCGATACGCTCAATCCTTTGTTTACAGCAAACCGGTGAGATTGACAACCTCACTGTAAGTTGGGACAAAGTACTTGGTTGTGTTGTGTGCAGGTTCCACGTTGCGGCTGGTGCAAAGCTAAGCCCTGGACGAGGCGCCATACAAATTGTCCGGAGCTGTCGTGAAGCTAGCGAGCATCAACCTTCTGAAATTTGGTTCTTTCTCCTACTGGTTCGATAAACCTTGGTTTCATACTGAGGGAAGACTTGCTGCAGTGCTCATCACACCTTCTCTTGGGGTTTCCAAATGGGCAGACATATACAAAACTCCTACATCAACACCGCACCACCAACAAGTTTTCTGGTGCCGTTGCCGGGGAACAAAGAAGAAGAAGCTCCCATGTCAACCAAGAGCCAGCATGGGGCTGGTCACTGGTGCCGTGTGGGGTTTCTTCGTGGATGGGAAGGCGTTGTTGGTGCTGAATCATGCACTCGATTTGCACCAGGAGGATCGACTGGGCAGAGAAGCTAGGGCTGCCACTCTTTGTTGGCGACGGGGGAGATGCCTCCATGCCTCCTCCTCGCCGGCAGATCGAAGGCCGGCCCACGCCGGTGGCACAAGTCCAGGGCAGGAGCAGGGCAGAGAAGGTGCGAGCGTGGCCGGCGAGGCACAGGCAGGGGATGTCGGGGGCGGTGGTGGGTGGGGGTCAGCTCCACGTGGTGGGGTGACTAGGAGCTCGCCCGCACCTTCGTGCCCGTGACGCCGTCCTGGGCCTCTCTCCCTGCATGCTCAAGCGCGTAGCTCTCTATTGCAGAGCGAAGGACCTTCATGCTCGCGACGCCTAGAGGGAGGCTCCATGCCTACTGGAGCAGCAGCGCTCGAGGAGGTGCGGAGGGCGCCATCCCCTTCCTTCCCCCGCACAGCCGCCTCTTCCTGCCTCGAGCTGCCCAGCCACCGCCCCAACGAGTGTGCCGCCTCCGTGCGGGATGGGGGCTAAAAGACGGCGACATAGGAGGTGTTGCACTCGTGCGCCTTCTCCGCGTCCATCAGGCCGCGTGCTCGCGCTCGAGCCGTCCAGTGATACGTCTCAAACGTATCTATAATTTTTGATGCTCCATGCTTGTTTTTACACCATTTGCCTATTGTTTCGTTACACTTAGTGGTACTTTTATGCATTTTCCGGAACTAACCTATTAACGAGTTGCCACAGTGCCAGTTCCCTATTTTCTGCTGTTTTTGTGTTTTAGAGTGATACACAGGAAATATTCTCGGAATTGGACGAAACAAGTTCCTAAAGTCTTATTTTACCTGGGAGCATCCAGACATCCGAAAGAGAGCCGGAGAGGGGCCAGGGCCTGCCCTCACACAGGGGTGGCGCGGCCCAGGCCCTGGCCGCGCCACCCATGTGTGAGGAGCCCCTGGCTGCCCTCTCGCGACGCACCTTCGCCTATATAAAGCCTCGGGACGGAAAACCCTAAAGGATTCGGCAATTTTCCAGAAGCAGTTCCGTAGCTCCGCCGCCACCGCCGATGAATTTCGGGGGACAGATGTCTCTGTTCTGGCACTCTGCCGGGACGGGGAAGTGCCCCCGGAGCCATCTTCATCGGTCTCCATCGCCGTCTCCGCCGTCTCCATCGACCTCACCGCCATCTCCATCAACCTTGCTGTCTCCTATGATGAGGAGGGAGTAGTTCATCCCCGGGGCTGAGGGCTCTACCGGTAGCTATGTGGTTCACCTCTCTCTCCCATGATGTGATCTTTATGTGATCGTGAGCTTTGTATCATGTTGAACAAGTACATGTTATTATTCAGATATTTTGTGTACTCTAGTGATGTTATTAAAGTAATCTATTCCTCCTGCCTTGGTGTAACGGTGACAGTGCGTGCATCATGGTGGTACTTGGTTTAGGCTATGATTGTGATCTCTTGTGGATTATGAGAATAATTATTGCTATAATAGTTTGAGTGATCTATTCCTCCTTTCATGGTGTAATGTTGACAGTGTGTGCACCGTGTTAGTACTTGGTTTAAGTTGCAATGATTTCTATCTTGAATTGTGATCTGATTTGGGATATCTCTATGAGTGGTGTTTGTCAAGTACTTGATGAACTTTAAGGGGTGCTTCTGTAGCCACTACGCAATGATTAGTGTTATTCAATAGGAGAGTAATTCAGAGTACCTTAGCAAAGTAAAGTTATTTGTTCAGTCATGTTATATTGTTGGGAGTGTGTCTACTAGTGAAAGTATGATCCCTAGGCCTTGTTTCCAAGCATTGCACACCATTTACTTGCTATTTTGTTACTTGTTTACTCGCAGCGATATTTATTTCACATCACGTTTGCTACTTATAATCATCTATACCACTTGTATTTCACTATCTCTTCGCCGAACTAGTGCACCTATACATCTGACAAGTGTATTGGGTGTGTTGGGGACACAAGAGACTTTCTGCATCGTAATTGCAGGGTTGCTTGAGAGGGATAGCTTTGACCTCTAACCTCCCTAAGTTCGATAAAACTTGGGTGATCCACTTAAGGGAAACTTGCTGCTATTCTACAAACCTCTGCACTTGGAGGCCCAACAAGTGTCTACAAGAATAGAAGTGTGTAGACATCATCCAGCCACCGCCGGAACGAGCTCGAGTGGTGTGTGGTGCTTTAGGATAAGGTTTTGAAGAAGAGAGAGTGTGTGAGTGAGTGAGGTGGTGGGTGGGGTTTGAGACCTGGACGGCAGTATTTAACGACGTTAGACACATCTCGACATCTAAGGGGGGGAGTAGCTACCACGGTGCACATAGTTTTGTTTTTGAAGTTCATAATATGAGCTCAATTTGATTATTAATTCAAATTAATGTAAACTAGGTGAACTCCCACTCAAACTAACATCCTTCAAGTTCTTTAGTGATTACATGATCCTAATGCACTACACCACCCCGATCGTCATGGCCAATGGTATAGCTGCAAAGGTAGACTGGGTCTTTTCAATCACAATCAACATGTGACTCATGCTTAACGTTTCGGTCACCATGTTTTCGAGGCCATGTCTGTACATGCTAGGCTCGCCAACATAACCTTAGTGTATGCGCGGCACATACATGGCTTGTACCCACGCCTATATGCGAACTTCGATATGTTTGCCCCCGATCATCACGGACGGCTCCATAACTAAGAACTTTAGTGGTGATTGCTCCACTAAGGGGAAACACTTCCGTTGGGATTTTTCATTGGAGAGATCATCTTAAAATTGCTACCGTCGCTATATTGATTAATATAAGCAGATTTTAAGATTACTTTGACCTTTAGCAAATTTTAAGTTAGACCCTACTACTTAACCTTTGCAAGTTTTACGCGGCTGCTAGGGCTATGCAAGGAAGAAACACTTCTTAACCTATGAGCATGCAACCACAACAGTGATTCGCTAATTGTTTCTTTAACCCCAGATACGTCTCCAACGTATCTATAATTTTTGATGCTCTATGCTTGTTTTTTACACCATTTGCCTATTGTTTCATTACACTTAGTGGCACTTTTATGTATTTTCCGGAACTAACCTATTAACGAGTTGCCACAGTGCCAGTTTCCTATTTTCTGCTGTTTTGTGTTTCAGAAGTGATACACAGGAAATATTCTCGGAATTGGACGAAACAAGTTCCTAAAGTCTTATTTTACCCAGAAGCTTCCAGAGATCCGAAGGAGAGTCGGAGGGGGGCCACCAGGGCCCCACACACAGGGGCGGCGCGGCCAGGCCCCTGGCCGCGTGGGCCCCGCATGAGGGTGCCTGGCTCCCCCTCTGACATCGCCCCTTCGCCTATAAAGACCCCCCGATGGAAAAAACCTAAGTACCCGATCAATTTTCCAGAACACATCGCGATCCGCCGCCACCGTCGACCCGAAGATCGGGAGGGTCCAGAAGCTCTTCCCGGCACCCTGCCGGAGAGGGGAATCGCCACCGGAGGTCTTCTTCATCGCCATGCTTGCCTCCGGAGCGATGAGTGAGTAGTCTACCTTGGACTATGGGTCTATAGCAGTAGCTAGATGGTTGTCTCCTCCACCATGTGCTTCATGTTTAGATCTCATGAGCTGCCCTACATGATTGAGATCACCGTTATATAATTCTACATGTTTGGTTTGTTGGGATCCGATGAATATTGGTGTTTATGATTAAGTTGTTGTACTGAATATTATCTTTTGTTATCTCTATGTTGTTTATGATCTTGCATGCTCTTCGTTGTTAGTGAAAGAGCATTTCCCGCCTAATTGATTTTGGCGTTTGTTAACAATACATTATCTATTAATGTGTGATTATGCTTTGCAGGATTTTATAATATTCTTGCACAAAGATATTGGGTTTTATATGTTATATTTGATAAGTATCTTTATCCAAAGGAAATTGTTGAGGAAATGGTGGAAATAAGCTCCTGGAGAAGTTTCAGACAAAGTTGGGCCAGTCAGGCCGGCTTTAGCCGGTCCCCAGACCGGCTATAGCCGGACTGCATGTTTTCGAGAGGGGTCCTGCGCCTCTGGACTCAACCGGCTTTTTGTCCGGCTATTTCCGGCTGGGCCGGATTTTTCAGGCCGGCTTTAGCCGGTCTGAGGCCGGCTTTAGCCGGTGTGGCCGGCTTTAGCCGGACTTAACTCCGGCTATAGCCGGACCTCCTGGCTGCCAACGGTCAGATATTTTGGGGGGGGTATATATACCCCCCTCTTCTTCTCCAACGTGTAGCCAGCCAAGATTCAAGAACACCACCATTGTTGAGCTCACCAAAGCAAGTAGATCTCCTCCCTCACCCCACCAAAGCTCTTGATCTTTGGAGAATCGAAGGAGAAGACCATCCTCTACATCCTCACCGAAGCGATTTGATTTCCCCTCTCATTTGCTTGAGGGCCCTTGTGTCTTGGGTTCCCTTGTGTCCCAAGACCTTGTTTGTGTATTTGATATATTGCTACTTGTTGTTTCACAACATTGTGTTGTGCTTGGGAGCCTCCAATTCGGTTGTGGATGCGTGCCCCAAGATTGTAAAGGCCGATTCCGCCTTGAGGAATCCCTTAGTGGAAAGTGAGCTAGGCCTTTGTGGCGGAAGCTTGCACCGGAGAATAGGGTGAGCCTTTGTGGCGTTGGTTAGGCCTTTGTGGCAACCACACTCCTCCAACGTAGACGTACTTCCCCTAAAAAGGAAGGAACTACGGGAATTACATCCGTGTCTCCGCGTGCTCCACTCTCGGTTACCTCTATCCTTTATTGCCTTTATATATTGTATCTTGTTTAGCTTGCTAGTTGACATATAGGTAAATTCACCTTAGTTGCATATCTAGAGAATTTACCTTTGTGTCAAGCCTAAATTGAAAAAGAACTAAAATTTGAGTAGCACCTATTCACCCCCCCTCTAGGTGCCCATACGATCCGTTCAATTGGTATCAGAGCCTCGGCTCTTTATTCGGGCTTAACCGCCTAAGAGTATGGACACCTCTCCGAGTGAGGGCTCGGGTCAAGTTTCCATGGGTGAGTTCAAATCTTTGGAATCATCCATGGCTTCCATGACAACTCAAGTAAATGAGTTGCGTGAAATGATAGCGCAACTCTTGCAAGCTAAATCTACTAATGCTCCTCCACCTCCGGAAAAACCCGCTACTCCACAAGTGGAGAATGTGGTAATTGATGTGGAGGGCACCGATAAAAATGGCGATGCTAAGTCTTCCACCAAGGGCGACGGGAAAGGTGAATTCCCTCCTTGGTATTCACCCGACCCGCCGGTTCCTCATCCTCATATTAACAATAGAGGAGATCCACCTAAGCTTGATGCATTAAACTTTGGTCAATGGCAATATCAAATGATCTCTCATATGCGCAGTTCTTGCATCGAGCTTTGGAGGATCGTTGAGGAAGGATTCAAGGCCGTGGATCCCCACAACATGACAAGAAGAGAGACTGTTGATAGCCAACTCAATGCTACCGCTCTTCACATGATTCAAGTCGCCGTGGGATCCAAGGACTTGCCTCACATCCAACACTTCTTCACCGCCAAAGAAGCTTGGCAAGCTCTCTCCGACGTCTTTGTTGGCAATGAGAGCATGAAGAAAACAAGATATATTGCCTTCTCAAATCAAGCGGAGGGTTTCTTCATGATGGATGGTGAGGATCATCAAGAAATGTATAGAAGACTCAAGACCATTGCTACCACCTTCAAGAACCTCGGTGCTCACCATATTGATGATGAGTGGATCAAGATGAAGTACATTCTTGCTCTCACTCCATATGAGCCCGCGGATATAAAGAGTGTTCAAGGAAAGCACAACTTCAATGAGATGACCTCCAATCAAGTGATGCAAGAAATTCAAGCCTACAAGGTTTCCGCACAAAATGCGGAAAATGCTCGTGCCCGTGCCATAGGGATGCAAAGAAGCTCCAATCTTGCATTGAAAGCAAGTGTGGTTGAGAAAGAGGTTCCTCTTCAAGCAAGTATTGAAGCAAGGCTAGAGATGTGTCCCGAGGACATAAGGCATGAGTACAATGAGCACATGGCCTTCTATGGAAAAACCTTTTGGGTTGATCCACACAAGGCCAAAGAAGACAATCAAAGAAGAAGCAAGTCAAGTGGCTATCAAAGGAATGACAACAATGGTCAAAGGGTGAGGACTTGCTACAATTGCAATGATAGATTTCACTTCGTTGCCGAGTGCCCTTATGAGAAGAGAGAAGACCATGGTGGAAAGCTCATACTCAAGAACAAGACAAAGTCACCATCCAAGAAGCCTTTTGTGAAGAAGGGTGGACCAAAGAGGAAGCAACCAAAGTTTGTGTTCTTGACTCAAGAAGAGTACTCCGCAAGTGAGAGTGATGAAGAAGAAACCACAACTAGTGAGATGGCCGCAATGGCAACCACCTCCACTTCCTCCACATCACTCTTTGAATCCCCCAATGAGGACTCTCTTCTCAAGAACGTCAAATGCCTTATGGCCAAGTCTTCCGAGGTATCACCCACATCTTTCTCTTCCTCTAAGACAATTGATGCTTCCTTGAATGATCTTGCTAGTCTTAGAGTAAAGGAAGAAATTATTGCTTTTGATGATTATGTGTCTAGTGTAGATGGTGTTCATAAGATTCACTTTGAACGTCTATTGAGCCAATATGGTAAAACTCTTGAAAAACTAGATGAACAAATGAGGCTTGAAAGAGAATATGCTCAAGATATTGCCTCACTAACCGAGTCTCTTGAAGAAGAGCAAGAGGAACGAGCAACTCTTGAAGAGAAGCTCGATTCCATTGAGGAAGCAAATAATGAAGTGGTTTCCAAACTCACTAAAGAGCGTGACCATGCTCGTGCTAAAGTAAAAATGCTTAAAAAGGAAAAGGTTGAATTTGGTGTTGGTCATGATATACTTGTTAAGGATTTAGAAGATCTTGACAAGGCTCACAAGGCCTTGAAAAGTGAACACTCTATTCTTACCAAGTCACATGAACAACTTCAAATTCAATTGACTAAGAATTATGTGCCTAGTTCTTCTACTTCTACTTGTGATCATGCAAATGTCATTGAAGAAAATGCTAGGTTGAAAGATGAGCTTGCCAAGTCCTTCATTCCCATAGGTGAGAAAAACTTGAATGACCTTTTGAGTAAGCAAAAGGCATTTGGTGATAAAATGGGGATTGGCTATGTCTCAAAGAAGAAGAAGAACAACAAGAAGAAAAAGGCCAAGCCCGCACAAGCAAAGAAGGATCCCATTGTGGGTGGCAAAGCCACTCATGATGATCATGCGGGAATTGCTAACCCTCACTATGTTTTATTTCGTGATTATTATGGTGATGTTTATGCAAAATATGTTGGTCCAAATGATGGTTATGTTGCTTGGTCTATTTGGGTTCCAAAGACCCTTGTTGCTAACAAAAGAGGACCCATTGAAAAATGGGGACCTAAAACCAAGCAATGATCTCTTGTAGGACTATGCTTCCGGTGGTTCAAAATGGGTGCTTGATAGTGGATGCACAAGTCATATGACCGGAAGCAAGAAGATTATGACGGAGATAAGACCAAATGACAATCATATAACCGTCACTTATGGAGACATGTCACAATCCGAGGTATTGGGTCTTGGCAAGGTGGTGGTCGCACCGGATATTTCCCTTGTGGACGTCATGCTTGTTGAGACCCTTGGTTATAATTTACTTTCAGTTCGTGCACTTGGTAAGATGGGCTTTGCCGTCTTCATTGATAATGAAATTGTGGTACTCTTGTGGAGTAAGTCTCTAAAGGTCGCTTTCGTTGGACACACTGAAAATAACTTGTATGTGGTGGACTTTTCGGGGAAAACCACTACAAGTGCAATGTGTTTATTTGGAAAGGCCGATGTGGGTTGGCTTTGGCATCGCCGTTTATCCCATGTCAATATGAGAACTTTGCAAAGCCTTCACAAGGGTGGCCACATACTCGGACTAAGAGAGAATGTTTCTTTTGCCAAAGATCGTGTTTGCAGGGCTTGCGTTCTAGGAAAAATGCATGATTCTCCCCACCCAAGCAAGACTATCATTTCTTCCAAGAGGATCTTGGAGCTCCTTCATGTGGATCTTTTTGGTCCGCCCTCTCATGCAAGTCTTGGTGGGAAGAAATATTGCTTGGTGATTGTTGATGACTATTCAAGATATACATGGGTTTACTTCTTCAAGCATAAGAGTGAGACTCAACAAACCGTCATCGACTTTGCCAAGGAAGTTGAACGTCAACATGGGCAAACTATTTTGGCAATTAGAAGTGACAATGGCTCGGAGTTCAAGAACTACACCTTAAATGGATTTCTTAGTGATGAGGGGATTCGTCATCAATATTCCGCTGCATATACCCCTCAACAAAATGGTGTAGCCGAAAGGAAGAACCGGACTCTTATGGATATGGCTAGGTCCATGTTGGCGGAGTTTAAGTCTCCATACAACTTTTGGGCCGAAGCTATCTCTACGGCTTGTCATTCATCAAACCGGCTCTTCCTCCGCAAAGGCCTAAACAAGACTCCATATGAAATTCTCACCGGAAGCAAGCCCAACATCTCCTACTACCGAGTTTTCGGGTGTAAGTGTTTCTTTAAAAGAAAAGGAGTTCATTTAGGTAAATTTGATCCAAAAGCAATAGAAGGTATTTTTGTTGGTTATGGTGCCGAATCCCACACTTATAGAGTCTTCAACAAGTCCACCGGACGTGTTGAAGAATCTTGTAGTGTGGTATTCGAAGAGAATGATAGCTCCCAAGGGGGGCGAGATGTTGTTTCTTGTGATGTAGATGATGAAATACCTCGAGAAGCCATAGGAAGAATGGGCGTGGGATTTTTCCGCCCCATTGAGGGACACCTTGTGGCCGACCGGGAAGGACTATGCTCTACTCAAGTGGAGCCTTCATCTTCACAAGCTCAACAAGCCTCTCCCAAGGAAGCAACTAATGCACCAACCGAAGAACAAGACAAGGACCTTCATGAAGAAGAAGGGGCACCACCATCCTCTCCGGTTATCTCAACCGCCCCCAATTCTTCACATGACCAAGATCAACCTACTCATGAAGATAATGATGATCAAGGTCAATTTGATGGTCAAGACGGGGACCAAAATGATCAAGATGATCAAGTGACTCCTCCAAGGTCTAATGAGGAGATCGAAGCCCGTCGCAAGAAAAGAGTTGAAAGAGACTTGGAACTTAAAGGTCATACCCTTGAGAGGGTTATTGGAGATTTAAGAAGCAAAGTGTCAACCCGGCGTCAATTGGCACAATTTAGCTCTCATCATGCTTATATCTCCATGGTTGAACCCAAGAAAGTATTTGAAGCACTTGAAGATCCGGATTGGTTGGATGCTATGCATGAAGAACTCAACAACTTCAAGCGCAATAATGTATGGGTGTTAGTAGAGAAGCCAAAGGAGTGCCGCAATGTGATTGGCACAAAGTGGATATTCAAGAACAAGCAAGATGAGCATGGAATTGTTGTGAGGAACAAGGCAAGATTGGTTGCTCAAGGTTTCTCTCAAGTTGAAGGCATTGACTTTGGAGAGACCTATGCTCCCGTGGCTCGTCTTGAGTCCATCCGTATCCTTCTTGCATATGCCACTCATCATAATTTTAAGTTGCAACAAATGGATGTTAAGAGTGCATTTCTTAATGGTCCATTGAAAGAGGAAGTGTATGTTAAGCAACCCCCGGGGTTTGAGGATCTCAACTTTCCTAACCATGTCTACAAACTCCATAAGGCACTCTATGGCCTTAAACAAGCCCCACGTGCGTGGTATGAGCACCTTAGGGAGTTGTTGGTAGACCGTGGGTTTGAAGTTGGGCAAATCGATCCTACTCTTTTTACTAAGAGGGTCAATGGGGAGCTTTTCGTATGCCAACTATATGTTGATGATATTATCTTTGGCTCTACTAACAAAGCTTTTAATGATGAATTTTCAAAGCTTATGACCGATAGGTTCGAGATGTCTATGATGGGCGAAATGAAGTTCTTTCTTGGTTTTGAAATCAAGCAATTGAAAGAAGGGACTTTTATTTATCAAGCTAAATATGTCCAAGACATGCTCAAGAGGTTCAAGATGAAGGAACTAAATGGGGCCGCCACACCAATGGCCACAAAATGTCATCTTGAGCTTGATCCCAATGGTAAAGATGTGGATCAAAAGGTATACCGTTCTATGATCGGTTCTTTGCTTTACCTTTGCGCATCTAGACCCGATACTGTGTTGAGTGTAGGTGTGTGTGCAAGGTATCAAGCCGCTCCTAAAGAAAGCCACCTTATGGCGGTTAAGAGAATCTTTCGATATTTGGTTCATACCCCAACTTATGGGCTTTGGTATCCCAAAGGCTCGGATTTCTCTCTTTGTGGCTTCACGGATTCGGATTGGGCCGGTGACAAGGATGATAGGAAATCAACCTCCGGAGCGTGCCAATTTCTTGGTAGGTCTTTGGTGTGTTGGTCTTCTAAGAAGCAAAATTGTATATCTCTCTCCACCGCCGAAGCCGAATATATTGCCGCCGCAAGTGGATGCACTCAATTATTATGGATGAGGCAAACTTTAAAGGAATATGGTGTCAATTGTGACAAAGTGCCTCTTTTATGTGACAATGAGAGTGCTATCAAGATAGCCTATAATCCGGTGCAACATTCAAGAACCAAGCATATTGAGATCCGGAATCATTTTATTAGGGATCATGTTGCCCGTGGTGATATTGAGCTTGCATATGTAAGCACAAAGGATCAACTTGCCGACATTTTCACGAAGCCCCTTGATGAAGCAAGATTTGGATATTTGAGGAATGAGCTAAATATCATTGATTCAAGGAGTGTGGCTTGAGGATCTTGCAAATACACCTATTTTCAATGCTTGTTTGGTTTAGGTGTGGGCATGGAGATAGGGGGAGTGCGGTCCTAATTAATTGGGCTATCCCTCCCCCCATAATGCCAATAGTGACAAAATTGGTCTCCTTCTATCATTTTTTGTGATATATGAGCTTCAATGACGAGTATTGGTTATGGACCCAAGATATATCTTCGCGGTCCAATGCCATGACACTCATACATGGTGGCCTCGGCCACCGACCTCTTCTTTTCGAAGAGTTAATTCCTTGCAAATCTTATTTGAGTTTCATTGAGCTTTCTTGTCTTTGTCTCTATCCGTGAAATGGGAAGGCACTAGCATTGGTTTCTCAAAGTTTTCTTGTGTTTTGCAATGCCAAGTGCCGAGAACCACTCCGTGCTTGTTTTCTGTCCTAAGCGCACTTATCTAAAGCCAATTCATCCTCTTGTGCATGCCCAGAACTTCCAGAATTCAAAATCATCAACTTTGTGCCATCTAGACCGGCTATAGCCGGTTCTCCACCGGAAATAGCCGGTGTCCGGCTTTAGCCGGTCACCCCGGCTATAGCCGGCCTGGGGATTTCGAGCCCCACTCATTAGGGTGTGGGGGCTGAGGGTTTTCTCTCATTCTCCCCCCACACCTATCTCCTGCTCGTGCTCCCCTCCTTGGACCCGCCGCCGCCGCCATCTCTCACCTTCTCCGGCCACCGGAGCCCTTCCTCTTCGGCCGGACCTCCTCTCCGGCGCTCTCTCAATGGACCAGGGTACCCTCCCTCCTTCACCTCTCTCTCTCTCTCTCCCTAGTTCTTCCTAGGGTTAGGGTTAGTGATTTTTTGGGGACCTTGTGCATCTGAGATTGTCTGGTCATGATTTCCTTCCTACATTGCATAAATTGAAAGTACTAGACTTGTTTTGGTGGCCTACTCCTGTGATTTCGCAGCTTGTTCATCTGGTCCGGCTTTTGCCGGTGTCAGACCGGCTATAGCCGGCCTGACCGGCTAAAGCCGGCCTAAGGCCGGAAATAGCCGGTGTAGATCACCAATTACAGTCCTGTTTTTTCCTTTTATGCTATTGTTCTTTGATCCTCTGGCATGCATGCTTATCCTATATGCTCTCTTCATATGTGCTGTTTGCAGGTGGATCTCGACCCAAGAGGTCAAGATATGTTGATCCCTCACTTGCTCGCCGTCAAGAGCATCAAGATGCTCATGTGGCAGCTGCTCTGAAGAGGAAGAGATTGGAAGAACGTAAGAAGAAATCTCTGTTTGCCAATGTCAGTGATCTCAAGAAGCTGTCCAAGCAAGAATACCGGGAGTTCCGTGAGCAGAAATTCTACTCAATGCCTAGGGACATTGACAGTGCTTCATTCTACCGGTCAGAGCATCAGCGGATCTTTGAGCAGATTTATGCTACCATGAGCACAAAGGTGTGCCCCATGAAGGTCACCAACATTGCAGCCTTGTCCAGGGATGAGTACTTTGAAGATGCTCTTTGGGTCACCGAGAAGCTAGGGTTACACAAGCTGATGGTCTTCAAGCAAGACTACAACCCTCATCTGATTCAGCAGTTCTTTGCCACATTAGAATTTGATACTCAGGATGAGGTTGGTTTCACTTGGATGACAGGTGAAGTGAGGAAGTACTCGACCATGTCTCGGTTTGGGAAGCTTTTGGGCTATAGGTTCGATGGCATTCATCGACCTAGGGGTGCCCGCTTGCATCTTGATACCACGGAGTACAACAAAGGGAAGATCCAGTGCTTGTATGGTCCAGGGGGCAAAGCGGGAGAGACTGCAAATCTCCTTCCCCTCTATGATATTTTGCTCCGGATGTTCCGTGCCAACATTGCTCCAAGTGGGGGCAACAATGATTCTATCAGAGGTGGTCTTGTGCATTTGCTCCACCATGCCCGTCTTGTCTTCGAGGCCGGAAGAGATTGTCAAGGGATGGAGCTCGATGTGATGTACTTCATCTTCATGGAGATGAAGATTGCTATGCTTGATAGGAAGATTCCTCCTTTTGCTCCATTCATCATGAGGCTTATCATTGACAGAGGCATTGAGGGAGACTTTGAGATTGAAGAAGATTTGCTTGATGAAGTGTTGGAAGTGCACAAGCCCAACAAGCTCTACAAGAAGACCGCTCACTTGGTGTCTAGCACGTCAAGTGCTTATCCCTCTTCGAGTGATGTGATGGGTGGCAACATCTATGCTACCGGCTCTAGGAGGAAGAATGCGGATCCACCAAGTGGTGGAATGGCTCAAGAGATGAAGAAGCTAAAGTGGTGGCAAAGGGCTCTCTTTTGCATGAACAATGATGTGCGTCACACTCAGTACAAGGACTATGTGGACCGCAAGCACATCTCAAAGAAGCAAAGAGAGTTGGATACTCGTTTGAGGGCTGTGGAGAAGGGCAAGGGAGCTAGCCATGAAGAAGAGTCCCAAGAGCAAGATCAATCCGAGGACACTTTTTCATTTGGCAAGTGGAATGAGGGCTCAACCTTTAATTGGAAGGAGTTAGCCGAAGTCACCTCCAAGGGCAAGGAAGCCATTGATGAAGAAGAGGAAGAAGGAGATGACGATGATGATGAAGAGGAAGAAGACGATGACCAAGAAGATGATGAAGATGATGAGGACTTTGATGATGTTGATGAGTGATCTCATCTTGTGGTCTCCCTTTTTGGCGTCTTGATGCCAAAGGGGGAGAAAGTCCCATTTGCATGTGTTTCCATTTGGATTTGGTTTTCCATTTGGATTTGGTTGGGTCACAAGCTCTTTGTCGTGCTTACTTGCTTGTGTCCCATGGTTGAACTTATCGTCTCTAGTATGTGTTGAATTATATGACTATATGCTTATGTGTAGTAGACCTTATGATTATCTTGTTATCTACTACTTGCTATATCTTGTCATATTATATGTTTGTTGTTTATGTGCTTTTGAATATTGTTATATATCTTGTGCACATATGGATCACATTATAAAATCTAGGGGGAGTTCTTATTGTTGATGTGTCTTTGTATTCAAATACAAATTCAAAATAAGACACATAGCAAGGGGGAGCTCCGTCTATATTTTATATAGTTTGAAACATGCAAAATTGTGTATTGTCATCAAACACCAAAAAGGGGGAGATTGAAAGAGCATTTCCCGCCTAATTGATTTTGGCGTTTGTTAACAATACATTATCTATTAATGTGTGATTATGCTTTGCAGGATTTTATAATATTCTTGCACAAAGATATTGGGTTTTATATGTTATATTTGATAAGTATCTTTATCCAAAGGAAATTGTTGAGGAAATGGTGGAAATAAGCTCCTGGAGAAGTTTCAGACAAAGTTGGGCCAGTCAGGCCGGCTTTAGCCGGTCCCCAGACCGGCTATAGCCGGACTGCACGTTTTCGAGAGGGGTCCTGCGCCTCTGGACTCAACCGGCTTTTTGTCCGGCTATTTCCGGCTGGGCCGGATTTTTCAGGCCGGCTTTAGCCGGTCTGAGGCCGGCTTTAGCCGGTGTGGCCGGCTTTAGCCGGACTTAACTCCGGCTATAGCCGGACCTCCTGGCTGCCAACGGTCAGATATTTTGGGGGGGTATATATACCACCCTCTTCTTCTCCAACGTGTAGCCAGCCAAGATTCAAGAACACCACCATTGTTGAGCCCCCCAAAGCAAGTAGATCTCCTCCCTCACCCCACCAAAGCTCTTGATCTTTGGAGAATCGAAGGAGAAGACCATCCTCTACATCCTCACCGAAGCGATTTGATTTCCCCTCTCATTTGCTTGAGGGCCCTTGTGTCTTGGGTTCCCTTGTGTCCCAAGACCTTGTTTGTGTATTTGATATATTGCTACTTGTTGTTTCACAGCATTATGTTGTGCTTGGGAGCCTCCAATTCGGTTGTGGATGCGTGCCCCAAGATTGTAAAGGCCGATTCCGCCTTGAGGAATCCCTTAGTGGAAAGTGAGCTAGGCCTTTGTGGCGGAAGCTTGCACCGGAGAATAGGGTGAGCCTTTGTGGCGTTGGTTAGGCCTTTGTGGCAACCACACTCCTCCAACGTAGACGTACTTCCCCTAAAAAGGAAGGAACTACGGGAATTACATCCGTGTCTCCGCGTGCTCCACTCTCGGTTACCTCTATCCTTTATTGCCTTTATATATTGTATCTTGTTTAGCTTGCTAGTTGACATATAGGTAAATTCACCTTAGTTGCATATCTAGAGAATTTACCTTTGTGTCAAGCCTAAATTGAAAAAGAACTAAAATTTGAGTAGCACCTATTCACCCCCCCCCTCTAGGTGCCCATACGATCCGTTCAGTTAGTAGCTATCTTGGCCGAGTAGTTGCTAGTGACTCCAAGAGGGGGTATTTATGCTCGATAGTGGGTTCATGCCTCTATTTCACCTGGGGGAGTGACAGAAACCTCTAAGGTGGTAGATGTGCTGTTGCTACTAGGGAGAAAACAACATTCATATGCTCAAGGGCATATGCTTTGTTTACATTACACACTTTGCTTAAATTCAATTATCTGTTGTTCGCAACTTAATACTCGTGGAGTTCTCGGATTGATTCACCACAAGTGGATTATTAGTCATAGATGCAGTTGGATGGCGGTCTATGTATTTTGTTGTAATGCCCAGAGTAAATCTCATAGTGATCTTCTTGACATATCACGTTTATCTTTATTCTATCAATTGCCCAACTGTAATTTGTTTACCCAGCATGTGTTATTTTATCTATGGAGAGACACCACTAGTGAACTGTGGACCCCGGTCCTATTTACATCATATTGCTATCACCTGTTTATTTTACTTGTACTGTTTACTTTACTCGCATACTATATTGTTTTACACTCGATACGCTCATAACCTTTGTTTCAAGCAAACCGGTGAGATTGACAACCTCATCGCAAGTTGGGAACAAAGTATTTGTTTGTGTGTGTGCAGGTTCCGCATCACCTTCAGTCGTTTGTCTCTCCTCTCCTGACCGATATTAAACCTTGGTTTCTTAACTGAGGGAAAACTAGCTGCTATACTCATCATACCTTCCTCTTGGGGTTCCCAACGGGCTGGTTATCCACCACGCACAAGGACGTCTGCTCCCACGTTGACCACACGCCATCAACCAGTAGCAGCCAATTTTCTGGCGCCGTTGCCGGGGAGGTAAGGTAAAAGGTACTCGCATCCTCCTGTGTGAGTGCTCGGAGTTATTTCCTTTAGATTCTGCAATTACAACTTTTTGTTTCTTGTTTTTATTTTCACTAGTTAGGCTTAATGGAAAACAAAGAGTTCTTTAGTCTTTTTCCTGATTTTAGATTTGAAGAGAAAATTGAAAATTCTTTGGAGCTTATTTCGCATAGCAATGCTATTAGTACGAATGCTTTGAATACCGTTAATGCTAATGCTATAGAAAAGTCTAAGCTTGGGGAAGCTGGTTTTGTTAAGTATGATATTTTTAGTCCCCCAGCTTTAGTGGAGAAAGTTTGCTCTGATGATATTTTATCTCCCATATGTGATGTTTCTAATGATGCTTGTGCTCCTCATCCTTTTAAAATACCTATGAAAATTGTTGATCATGTTAAGAATAACTGCTATTTAGGAGATGGAACTGTCCATCCTGGTGATCATTTGCTTTTTATACATGAATTATATGAGTTGTTCCAGTGTGCAGGTATTTCAATGAACCAAGTTAAGAAGAAGATATTCTCTTTGTCACTGAAAGGCAGAGCTGAGGAATGGTATCGGCTGCTTGAAGATGGTCCATCTATTGCATAGGAGGAAATTGAGTCTCTCTTTTATTCCAAGTTTTATCCTCCAAGTGAAATTCATAAAGATCGTAATCGGATATATAACTTTTAGCATCATGAGGGAGAAAGCATTGCAGACCGTTTACTTGCTATTTTGTTACTTATTTGCTTGCAGCAATATTTATTTCACATCACGTTTGCTATTTATAATCATCTATACCACTTGTATTTCACTATCTCTTCACCGAACTAGTGCACCTATACATCTGACAAGTGTATTGGGTGTGTTGGAGACACAAGAGACTTTCTGTATCATAATTGCAGGGTTGTTTAAGAGGGATAGCTTTGACCTCTTCCTCCCTGAGTTTGATAAACCTTGGGTGATCCACTTAAGGGAAACTTGCTGCTGTTCTACAAACCTCTGCACTTGGAGGCCCAACAAGTGTCTACAAGAATAGAAGTGCGTAGACATCAACCCCCGCTAAGGGCCTTCCATCGCAAAAACCATGTCCACTAAAGAGGAGAAACTGACACCATGCCTAAGCCACTTGTATGATGCAAGTCATACGTCAATCGTGGAACCAGTCTCGCCGAAGCGTAAGGTCGATTTGTGAGGCCGCTTGCAATCCAACAATGCCGCGGACATGAATAGATGCAAATAAAAGGGTAACAATAAATAAATCAATGCCCGCATCCCCGATGCGTTCTATCCGTACCAATACAACTATGCATAGATCGGCTCTGATACCACTATTGGGGTTTGAAGCAGAAAACAAAAATATCTCTATACCCATAGCCCACGATCTATCTACGTAGGGGAATAGTAACGGAATAGCGACAATATTCATACCCTTGAAGACCAAGTGCGCGGGAACGTTCCCACATGAACATTGTCGATGAGACAACCATAGCCGACCTCAAGGTCGTGTAGTTCTACCAGTCAAAGAAGACCAGCACCGCATCAGCATGGCGCCACAGCGCCACGCTGTCACGGCACCATGATGCCACGACACCACGACACCAGTGCAACAACACCGGCACAACGACATAGCACCACACAAGCGGCATCTCTGAAGGATTACACATATATGGTGTATAGACGTCGTCCGGGCTCCGGTCCATCAGAGTAGCGGAAGAAGGTGGATTTATACTGGAAATCCGGCAGTGCGACGGCGTCCGGCAGGAGAGGTTTCCTTCAACCCGCTGTCACAGCTCCAAACATGGGAGCCAAGTCAGGAGGAAGAAAGGAAGGGAGACAAATGAATGAGCCAAGGGGTCCTGGGGGGCCTTTATATAGGCGGAGGGGCTAGGTAGCACCTCCTCGGGGTGAGCCTCCCCCAGGGAGGCGCCCCAAAACCCTAGCTGCCGGCCCTAGGGCGCCCTATGCTTTGGCTTGGCCGGCCACCCTAATGGGACAAGCCCATTAGGGATTTACCCTTTTTTTCTTTTCTTTTATTGATTAATTCTCCTTTAATATTTAATTACTTTAATTAAATACTAAACCTATTAATTAATAAATACCTTGGCATAATTCTTTCACCGATACAACTTCAATAAAGTCTGGAACATTTCCGGTGTCTCCAGAATCTTTCCGATATTGCCCGAAACTTTTCCAGATACCTCCCTGTGATTTCTGATAATTCCAAATCTACCCCTAAGCGTCATATACCCTTAAGTGTGACACCCTACGGGTCGAGGAATACGCCAGACATGATCGAGACCCCTCTCCGATCAATGATCAACAATCAATTATGGAAAACCGTGTTGACCCTTGTGCATTCCCTAAAATTCTTTGTTGATCCGTAAAAGCAGTATTCTATTCCCTTTGTCACACGATACTAGATCTTGTCCGAGGATAGGTCACCGATATCCCCATATCGCGTTCACCCTTGTCTGACAAGTCTTTTCAACTCGTCTCATGACATTGCATACTCCGTGACCTAGTCACATGCTTGCAAGCTCGTATATGCAACTGTCACCGAGTGGGCCTGAAGTATCTATCCGTCATGTGGATGGACAAATCCCGCTCTTGGTGCACACGTCACAACCTACTCCTTTGGCATACCCAAGAGACACCTTTTCAGTCAATCATGTTACGGTAGAGACGGTTGATGCAATCAAAGTAGCCTCCATATATAGTGATTATGTGTGACCTCATGGTCTAAGGAACATGTTACTTTGTTTCTTAGTTAGATGCAATATTGAACTTGTGATTGATCTAGTTGCATTAACAGTACTTTGGGTATGTGTCCATCATGTCCAACATGACCTCGATGATGTTCATTGACGCATTTGCCCATGATCAGGAAATTTTGATCAGCAGATGACACATGAGCTGGTTAGCTAAAGATAACCAGGACCTGTTTGCTTATATGCCACACATGTACTAATGTTTCCGCTTAATACAGTTATAGCATGACATATAATATTATGAATAAATGAGATATGGCAACAAAAATACACTTTATTATTTGCCTCTAGGGCGTATCTCCTTCAATATATAGTCGGTTTTAGATCATGATGAGTCTATGGAGTCCAAGATTGCGTTGAAACAACGCATGAGGCTAGAGTTCGGCCCCACCACAAGGCTAGGGTTGTGGCCCGCGTGGTGGGCTCTCTTTTGGTCCTCGTGGCGTCCCCCATTGACTTCTTCTCACGGTCTTCTATTTTTCTAAAAAATTACGTGACAAAAAGATTGGGTCTGTTTAACGTCTAGAAAGTTCCTGAAAGTCAAAAACATGCAAAAACAAGAAAATCTACTTCACAGTGTTAAAATCAGTGTTAAAATCAAATGAAATGCGATTTTTTAAAAAAAACCCCAAAATCAATGGCAAACAAGTGCAGGTCCTCATAAAACTATGAAATGACTAAGAATATGATCTAGTAAACTAAAAAGATCATGTATATATTTTACATGCATCAGAAAGTACATGTGTGCTCGTAAATGGTAGTGTGGGACGAAGGTCGTGCTCCAAGTTGTAGGCGCCGCTCTGGAGTAAGACTTCTTTAACATTATTAATTAAACTCTGGCAGAAATGGTTGTTGACCAAAGACTACATGAAACGAACATCAAGCTACTGAGAGATCTAGGAATGGCGTTGTTTCGTCTCTCCTGCCCTTCGGGAGGCGATTCGACGATCCCGAATGAGAGAGATTACCCCGATCTGATTTTAGCAGTAAATGAGAGAGATTGTGCAATTTCGCCACAGATCCGTGCCCCAGTGAATGACGCAACCCCCCACGCGTACAATCAGCAATCCCTATTCCCATCCACAGCCTTCAGAGAGAGATTTCGGGAGATCATCTTAAACTCCAAAAATCCCCAGATTTCGCTGCATCGCCTCCGCACAAAGGTCCAAAATTTCATCGATGGGAACCTGCAGATCGCTCCTGTCCCACCACCAGAGCCAATCCCACCCCACGCCAATTCTCTGGAGAAAATCCAGCAAAAGAAAGAAGAATTTGAGGTCGCAGCGGTGACCGCGCCCCTCATGGTAAAGGCTATTCAACGCCCCAACCATGACGGGATTGAAGACGGAGCTAATTGCTCCCCAACGGATCCTTGCAAGACAGCAGCGACATCCCAGGACAGGGAGATAATTGAGGTGACCCCCATGAAGACCCAAATCAAAGCAGAATCAAAGGTAATAATCAACAGCAATGTTTCCAGAAATTTGAAAGCGGCAGGCATCAATTCACCTAGGAGCGGGGCTCATAGGATCCAGGACCCAGGGGGACGTCCTATAAATCAAGGAGAGAGGGGATTGTTCAGGCATAGCCACGCTACAATTCCAACCCCAGCGCGCTCCACCTGCTCGTCCTTGGTCCTGATGGCGTCGAAGGACAAGGGACTCTGCATTGCTGCTGCTGGCCGCTCCACGATCGGGAGTGGTGGTGGAGAGGCAAGCGGTGAAGCAAGAGGCCCTGCCCAGCGGAGGCTGGGAAAGGAGTTGCTGAAGGAGTTCGGCACAACGGAGGAGAAAAAGGCCATGGTCGTCAACATGGCAAGGGCACGGGGAGCAGCACGCAACCGCTTCCTGGTTGTGGGCGTGCTCCTGTCTGTGCTTGCCGTGAGTTCAAGGCAACTCATCGACTCCATGAAGAAAATCTTGAAGATTCGTGGGAACGTTGAAGCACACCAACTTGCTGATCGCCGCTTCGTCCTCGAGTTCTCTGAAGAAGGTGATTTCAACCATGTCACCCGAGGAGGCCCTTGGAGGTTCACACTATAAGAAATGTGTTGACTAGTGACCATCTCATAGTGACCACAGAAAAATTGGTCATAGATTTATGACCAACTCGTATCAAATGCTCGTAAGCCGTTTCGGAGGGTTTAAGGTCTTAATCCTTATGACCAATTTAGTCCAAAAGGTCATAATGCTGAGATACGAAATGGTCATAACCGATATAATCGAATTTAGCACATTATTTTCAATTATTTTTAATTGATTTTCTGCCACTTACGACCAATTTAAATGGTCATACCACTATAACCAATGTGACTTGGCGTCCACCTCAGCAATCCTACATACGTGTCAACGTCTAGGTGTCATCAATGCCTATGTGTCAACGTCTAGGTGGCATTGATGCCTACGTGTCAATGCTCTGATGATTGGGACCCATTATAATATTGACTTATTGACTAATATGACAGATGGGTCCTACCCGCCCCCACCTACAGGTGGGTCCCACCCGCCCCCACCTATAGGTGGGTCCCACCCTACCCCACCTACAGGTGGGTCCCACCCGCCCCCACCCCCACCCCATACATGTGGGTCCCACCCTACCCCACCACCCTACCCCCTACAGGTGGGTCCCACCCGCCCCCACCCCCACCCCCACCCCATACATGTGGGTCCCACCCTACCCCCTACAGGTGGGTCCCACCCACCCCCACCCCCTATAGGTGGGTCCCACCCTACCCCACCACCCTACCCCCACCTACAGGTGGGTCCCACCCGCCCCCATCCCACCCTACCCCCACCTACAGGTGGGTCCCACCCTACCCCCACCCCATACAGGTGGGTCCCACCCGCCCTACCCCACCACCTACAGGTGGGTCCCACCCTACCCCACCACCCTACCCCACCTACAGGTGGGTCCCACCCTACCCCACCACCCTACCCCATACAGGTGGGTCCCACCCTACCCCCACCTACAGGTGGGTCCCACCCTCCCCCACCCCCCTACCCCATACAGGTGGGTCCCACCCTACCCCACCACCCTACCCCATACAGGTGGGTCCCACCCTACCCCACCACCCTACCCCATACAGGTGGGTCCCACCCGCCCTACCCCACCACCTACAGGTGGGTCCCACCCGCCCTACCCCACCACCTACAGGTGGGTCCCACCCTACCCCACCGCCCTACCCCACCTACAGGTGGGTCCCACCCTACCCCACCACCCTACCCCACCTACAGGTGGGTCCCACCCTACCCCACCACCCTACCCCATACAGGTGGGTCCCACCCTACCCCCACCTACAGGTGGGTCCCACCCTACCCCACCACCCTACCCCATACAGGTGGGTCCACCCTACCCCCACCTACAGGTGGGTCCCACCCGCCCTACCACCCTACCCCATACAGGTGGGTCCCACCCTACCCCCACCACCCTACCCCACCACCCTACCCCACCTACAGGTGGGTCCCACCCTACCCCACCACCCTACCCCATACAGGTGGGTCCCACCCTACCCCACCTACAGGTGGGTCCCACCCTACCCCACCACCCTACCCCATACAGGTGGGTCCCACCCTACCCCCACCTACAGGTGGGTCCCACCCGCCCTACCACCCTACCCCATACAGGTGGGTCCCACCCTACCCCCACCCCATACAGGTGGGTCCCACCCGCCCTACCCCACCACCTACAGGTGGGTCCCACCCGCCCTACCCCACCACCTACAGGTGGGTCCCACCCGCCCTACCCCACCACCTACAGGTGGGTCCCACCCGCCCTACCCCACCACCCTACCCCACCTACAGGTGGGTCCCACCCGCCCCCACCCCCACCCCATACATGTGGGTCCCACCCTACCCCACCACCCTACCCCCTACAGGTGGGTCCCACCCGCCCCCACCCCTATAGGTGGGTCCCACCCTACCCCCACCTACAGGTGGGTCCCACCCGCCCCCACCCCCTATAGGTGGGTCCCACCCTACCCCACCACCCTACCCCACCACCCTATAGGTGGGTCCCACCCGCCCTACCCCACCACCTACAGGTGGGTCCCACCCGCCCTACCCCACCACCTACAGGTGGGTCCCACCCTACCCCACCACCCTACCCCACCTACAGGTGGGTCCCACCCTACCCCACCACCCTACCCCACTACAGGTGGGTCCCACCCTCCCCACCACCCTACCCCATACAGGTGGGTCCCACCCTACCCCCACCTACAGGTGGGTCCCACCCTACCCCACCACCCTACCCCATACAGGTGGGTCCCACCCTACCCCCACCTACAGGTGGGTCCCACCCGCCCTACCACCCTACCCCATACAGGTGGGTCCCACCCTACCCCCACCACCCTACCCCACCACCCTACCCCACCTACAGGTGGGTCCCACCCTACCCCACCACCCTACCCATACAGGTGGGTCCCACCCTACCCCCACCTACAGGTGGGTCCCACCCTACCCCACCACCCTACCCCATACAGGTGGGTCCCACCCTACCCCCACCTACAGGTGGGTCCCACCCGCCCTACCACCCTACCCCATACAGGTGGGTCCCACCCTACCCCCACCCCATACAGGTGGGTCCCACCCGCCCTACCCCACCACCTACAGGTGGGTCCCACCCGCCCTACCCCACCACCTACAGGTGGGTCCCACCCGCCCTACCCCACCACCCTACCCCACCTACAGGTGGGTCCCACCCGCCCCCACCCCCACCCCATACATGTGGGTCCCACCCTACCCCACCACCCTACCCCCTACAGGTGGGTCCCACCCGCCCCACCCCCTATAGGTGGGTCCCACCCTACCCCCACCTACAGGTGGGTCCCACCCGCCCCCACCCCCTATAGGTGGGTCCCACCCTACCCCACCACCCTACCCCCACCTACAGGTGGGTCCCACCCGCCCCCATCCCACCCTACCCCCACCTACACCCTACCCCCACCTACAGGTGGGTCCCACCCATCCTACATGCGGGTCCCACTTACAGCAGGGCAAGGAAAATACCTTGCAAAATATGCGCAAGAGGGGATTTGAACTCACAACCTCCAAAGTCCACCTTCTTTTACCACTGGGCTATCTCACCACATGTGTCTAATAATATGTTTGGTTCTATATATTGGTAACCGGATGCTGTTGGGCTTGAGACTATCCCTAACTTGGCCGGCCCAATAACTATTTTCAATAAATAATATGGGCTTCCAAAAAGTTTCAGCCCAAATAGCTTCCTAAAAACAATTCATTATGAATAATTTGGAAACTAATTGAGCAATTGGACCACCAATTTTACATATAAGCTCGGATTGAAATGATCCAAAAATAAAATTTGTTCAATTTGCTTAGGCTCATAATTTTCATATTGGTGAGTTATTAATATATGTGAGTATTCTTTTTATCTTTATTAATTCTCTTATGTTGTTTCGAAATATCTTTAAAATGGTGGGCATGATCACACTTAGCTAGGGGTTTAATCTTGCGAAAATATTTATGGATTTCTATTTAAATAGCAACTTGTGCATCTAAAAATCATTTTTTTAAAAAAATTATGTGAAAACTATTAAGCACTTGTAGTTCAAATTGGGCCCGCTTCCTGCTAAATCGGCAGAAAGTTGTCAGAAAATTAAAATATACCTATAAATGGTTTATTATTCAACCAAGTGCTGAATTTTAAACTCTAAGTGTTCTAATATTTTTTGAGATTGTTTTGGCCCAATTTTCAAATTGAATTTTGGTTGCTCCTTCACTAAAACATCGATTTGCACCGCTTAGAAAATAAAAAAATGAGTTTTTCGTGCAAAGAAAATGAAAACTTCCTTCTGCAACATTGTTTGCCATTCCGAGTCGAACATTTTTGCACAATATAGGATCATTTGAACAAACTATGCCATGATTGTGGCCATGACATTGTTAGTTTAGCTTAAAACTCAAGAATCTTCGTACATGGTAGCTCTTTTGTATATATGGGTGGAATCTTGTAAAACTTTTTGTATATCTCTGATAAAATAGCAACTTGTGCATCTAAAAATATTTTTTTCAAAAAATCATGAGCAAACTATTAAGCACTTATAGTTCAAATTGGGCCCGCTTCCTACTGAATTGGCAGAAAGTTGTCAGAAAATTCAAAAATACCTATAAATGGTTTATTATTCAACCAAGCACTGAATTTTAAACCCTAAGTGTTCTAGTATTTTTGGAGATTGTTTTGGTATAATTTTCAAATTTAATTTTGGTACCTCCTTCACAAAAATATCGATTTGTGGCACTTAGAAAATGAAAAATGAGTTTTTTGTGGAAAGAAAACGAAGACTTCCTTCATCAACATTGTTTGTCATGCCAAGTCGAACACTTTTGCACAATATAGGATCATTTAAACAAACTATGTCATGATTGTGGCCATATCATAGGTAGCTTAGCTCAAAAGCCAAGAATCTTCATACATGATAGCTCTGTTTTGGAAACACTTTTTATAAAAAAGATTAATATTCCAAGTTTGTTATTTTTCCTTGCAACTAGGTCACATAACATGACGAAATGCAGATGTTTTTAATTTTTTTGATTTTTTTTGAATTTTTTATGTCGATTTTAAAAGGCAATCAAAACAGAGGGCGCGACTGTTCCTATATATGGGTGGAATTTTGCGATTTTTTTTGTAGATCTATGAAGAAATAGCAACTTGTGCACTTAAAAATATTTTTTTCAAAAAATCTTGAGCAAACTATGAAGCACTTGTAGTTCAAATTGGACTCGCTTCCTGCTGAATCAGCAGAAAGTTGTCAGAAATTTAAAAAATACCTATAAATGGTTTATTGTTCAACTAAGTGCTGAATTGTAAACCCTAAGTGTTCTAATATTTTTTGAGATTGTTTTGGCCCAATTTTCAAATTGAATTTTGGTAGCTCCTTCACTAAAACGTCGATTTGTGTCACTCAGAAAATGAAAAATGACTTTTTTGTGCAAAAAAAAATGAAAACTTCCTTCAGCAATATTGTTTGTCATTCCGAGTCGAACACTTTTGCACAATATAGGATCATTTGAACAAACTATATCATGATTATGGTCATAATATTGGTAGTTTGGCTTAAAAGTTAGAAATCTTCATACATGATAGCTATGTTTTGGGAACACTTTTTTTGAAAATTTATAATATTCCAAGTTTATTATTTTTCCTTGCAACCATGTCACATAACATGACGCAATGCAAAGAGTTTTTATTTTTTTGATTTTTTTTGAATTTCGTATGTTGATATTAAAAGGTGGTCAAAATGGTGGGAACGATTATTCCCGGATAGTTGTGGATCTTGTGAATTTTTTGTTAGATCTATGATCAAATAGCATGTTGTGTACCTAAAAATCATTTTTGGAAAAAATCATGAGGAAACTATAAAGCACTTGTAGTTCAAATTGGACCCGCTTCCAACTGAATCGGCAGAAAATTGTCCAAAAATTAAAAATACTTACAAATTGGTTATTGTTCAACCAAGTGCTGAATCTGAAACTCTAAGTGGTCTACTATTTTTGGAGATTGTTTTGGTACAATGTTCACATTGTGTTTTGGTAGGCCCTTCACAAAAACATCGATTTGTGGCACTCGGTAAATGAAAAATGAGTTTTTCATGCAAAGAAAATGAAAACTTCCTTCAGCAACATTGTTTGTCATTTCAAGTCGAACACTTCTGCACACTATAGGATCATTTGAACAATTTATGTCATTATTGTGGCCATAAAATTGGTAGTTTTGCTTAAATGCCCCAATTCCATGTATTTTTGAAGGAAAACAAAAAAGCACAAGCCCAATCCAGCTATGCAGCCAATCAGAATCCAGGATCCCGTCCACACGGATCGCTCCTCAAGCCATGTGGACCGTCCACTCGTCATGATCCAACGAACCGAAACGCACCAAGACCTATCCTGATCCAGGTCGAACCCTACCCTCCACATGCCCCGTTCCTCCACCCAGCCGCCGCCGCCACCCCGGTCCACAGATCCATTCGCTAGGTCACAGCAGCACTCCTGTTGTTCCTCTCCCTCCTCTCCCAGCCGCCTATCGTTCCTCTCCTAGTCTCCTCTCCTCCCCCGATTCTCCTCCATGGGCCATGGCACGACGCGACGAGACCGACCACCTCCCGCAGTACTCCGTGGCCTGGAGATCGAGGAGTACTCGGTGGAGGCCATCTGCATCGGGGGCAGGAGATCTGCTTCTTCTCGAGGCTGAGACGCGCTCGATGACGCCAGATCCGGCGCCAGGCGACCTCCAACACACGCAGCCATGCCTGCTGCACGTCTCCCGTACACAGGACACGACCTCGTGGATGCCAAGGCCAAGCCCGATGACTCCAGATCTGCCGCTCCTTAGTTTTTCGTCTCCAACAACGCCCCTACACGCGAGTATCTTGTCCGTCCCTCACTTTTCATCTCTACTTCATCCGCAGGTTGGCCGGCTCATGTTTGGATGCCTCCGTCGCGTCGCTTCATCTCCGGGCCGGGGTTGCCGAGCAGATCGGGCGGCCGGCCGACACGGCGGCCATGGAGGAGGGCGAGCGGGGACGGTCGTGGTACCTCAGCAAGGAGCAGATCGAGCGCGGGTCGCCGTCGAGGCGGGACAGCATGGGCGCCGCCAAGGAGGCCCAGCTCCGGACCACCTACTGCTTCTTCATCCGCGAGGTTGGCCTCAGGCTCCAGCTGTAAGCGCCCACCCTCCGCCCCCTTTCGTTAGCCCAATCTCTGAATCGGATGATTCGGTACCCAGCTTGCTTATATGGTAATCTTCCATTTACTCCATATTATTGAGCCAGCATGCTCAATATCACTAGTGATACGCACATGATGCCGGAGCATGCTGCTCTTTATGGTTAGTTTTCCTAGCACGAATCCGAGATGACGTACCAAAAGCTTCTTCATGTGAGTGCAGTATAGCAGATTTAGAAAATGAACCAGTTTCTTGACGATGTGCCAAGAGAGTTTTCAGTTCAGCCTGGACTAATTTTCTGTTGGACCTACAATAGAGAGTTTTTGGTACGACTTGGGCATTGTGTTCACATTTTTTTCTGTACAAATCAAACTGTAGCTCTGTTGGACATACAAGTAACTGATGTAGTAATATTGATATGCAAAACCTACAAAAGGCGTGGTATACATTTCCTCAACTTTCTAAATTCATGCGCCCTGTTTTGTACATTGATATTTCTGTGATTTGAAAAAACTGAAAACGGGAACTGTCACTGTTTTCTGAACTAAACGCTTACTCATTTGGTTAACATGATGACCTACACTGTCTAATTCATTCCCAAGTTCAGGTGTTTTCATTTTTCTCGTTACTTTGACACAAGATATATATATTGATGTAATTATGTGCAAGTCTGCTACGAAAGCTATGGTTTTTGTTGCAGGCCCTAGATCACAATCGCGACAGGGATCGTGCTCCAACTACCATCCCCTCCTATTCGCCTTCTGCCTCCTCAGCGGCTCCCCCATCTGGACATGAAGAATCTAGGTGAAATGATCCCAAACAGTTACTTTGCTTTTTTATTTTGGTATCCATTCATTATGTTAAATATTTATGCATTAGATAGAAATATAGAGTATGTTACCCAGCTTATGATTTTACTCTTATGCGATTTCTGCTTGAGGCTTTCCTTCTGTAGTTCCGTTACATCTTGAATGTGTCTTTGAAGTTATGAAGTATCTTTAATCAAACTCTATAAGTATTAAATTCTATTTGGTTGGGCCGTGATCCTTATGAGATGTGAAACTAGAGCTGCCATATATTTAATTATTTATAGATTGGCAGGTCTATTGTTTCTTAGCAATGTTTTCAGATTTACTTGAGGTAGTTGACCTGTAGTTGTTCATCTCCTGTTTACTACATTACTATTTTCCAGCAATATTATTGAAACATCTATTCTAAGTACTTTGTGAAGGTCTATTGTTTCAGAAGAATGAATGCTGCAAGATTGATTTCTTCTGCTCTGGGCTTTCATTCTGTTCCTAAGCATTATGCTCTGCGCTGTTCTCTGCAGGACAGGCTCAGCAAGGCGGCAGTCAGTGGGTCTGGTAGAGGCCGCACATCACCGGCTCCCTCGCCTACTACCTCTGGGTCTGGCCCGCGTGTGAGCTCAAGAAGGAGCATGAGGTGACTGATTGCTTTTGTAGATAACATACAGTGACAATTACATCGGTGCTTATAATAAACCAGTGAGAATGGAAATAAAACAATGTATGATTGTTTGCAGACTGAACTTATAATCTAATTTCTTCCAGTACACATGAATTGTACTTTTCTGTTTGATTTCTCCTTGATTAGTTGGTGTCTTGTTTGTTTCTGTGCATGTTTGAGTGGCTATTTGCTAGTGCATGAAGTTGCTTGGACCTGGAGGAGTCAAATGTCGAGGGATCAGGTTCCTGGCTCTTCGTGATGTAATGAACACCTTGGTAGTATGCTGTTTTTTGTCGCTATACTGTGTGATCAAAGTCTTAGCTTGAACAGTGGATGCTCATGTCACTGTTTTATTTCTGCAACAATGTCTAAATTATCCAAACTATATTTGTTTATGAAACATACCACTCTGCATGAAGTCCTTCCTTGATCTATATTTACAGCGTGATCTGAATGCTTGATTTCACTTAATTGTGTCCACATAATCTTCATGGAAGTTCTTTATTTCATAGTGCATTCTTTATGAAATGTACTAGTTGTCTGCCATAATGATCCAAGGTTCTGCAAGTATTTTGATCTTTTTTTGGTTGTTATGTTGCTCTTATAGTTATTTATCTAGTTTTATGGTTCTGCTCATCATGACTCACTTTTTCTTTTGTTGTTAACAGATAATGAGTGGTGTTACTCTCTTTTGCAAAAACTAGAGGCCAATGTTTGACGAAGCCGGAAGTGGCACACAAGAAATGAGATGTATATATTTAGAGCTAAATTTTAGAGCAGCAACACTATGTGATTGATACGAACAATGTAGTGATTGTAATATAAATTGTATTACTGTTATTTGAAAATATTGGCTATTTACAGTCAATTTTGGGAAACTGAAACCTGGAATGTTGGTAATGTGAGAAATTAAAATCTGCCATTGCAATTTAATTCTGATGATTGGGACCCACTGGGAAAGCTATAGCTGACGTGTAGGATCCATTTGGAAAGCTATATCTGAGGTGTGGGACCCATTGTGAAAGCTACAGCTGACATGTGGGACCTATTGGAAGGGCCTGTCTGACATGTGGGACCTATTTTGAATTAAATAAAAACTAAAATGGGCCAAAGAAAATGCAGTGGTACAAATGTATATGGGCTGACATTTTGGGCTTGACCCACTAAATAAATAGATCGTAAAAGAAAAGGTTAGACAAGAAATGCCAGAATTGTTGGGCTTGGCCCATGCAGAGCACCGAAGTGGACTGGGCTAAATTCTAATTACGACCATTTTGTTTGATCACAATTTTGCCACGCAGGATTGGCCACGTAGGATCCGACGTGGCCTGGCCAAATTGGTAGTGACCAATTTTTTGGTCATAATGCTTATGACCATCTATTTTGGTCATAATCGTCTATGACCAATTAGAAAAATTGGTCGTCGTAGGCGGTCAGTGACGCTCAACTGCCGACCAACTGTTTTTGGTCAGAAGAGGGTCATAAGTTGAGCAACAATGACCATCTAGTGACCAAAATGAAGGGTCACTAGTCAACAGATTTCTTGTAGTGTCAGGGATGATGCAGTGCTGATTCAACCCCTGAAGGAAGGTGAGGACCCGGAGAAAGTCGCCTTCACCACCGTGCCCATATGGGTACAATTTCGTGATCTGCCCTTCTACCTCCTCTCCAAAGAACTAGCAAGAGCTCTCGGATGGGAAATTGGTGAGTTAATTTCAATTGATAACAACTCCCGTGGCGATATATGTGAGAAATTTATCAGAGCCCGAGTCCGGTTGCCAATCGAGCGAGCTCTCCGACGCTGGATACCGCTTGTGGACAAGATCGCCGAGGAGGAGGAGGTGGCTGCAGTCTTCTATGAGAGGCTTCCTAGCTTCTGTTTCTTCTATGGCATCATAGGCCACAAGGAAGCAGAGTGCGGCCTCCCAAAGGAGATGAAGAGCGCGAAGTATGGCCCAGAACTGGGCGTTGCCCCGGTTCATCGGGACGACCCACGCTGCTGGTTCCTCCCGGAGATCATGGGGCAGGACCGACAACAACATCCACCTGCCCTACCTTGGAGCTTCACTCGTGAACAAGTTCCACGTGCGACCAAGCCGGCGACTCTGCACCAACAAGCCCTCATCGCACAGGTCGCAAGCGGAGTCAACAGGCTCACTGTTGAGGAGCAACAGACTGAGGCCGACACTACTGTCAAGGCCACAAGCGGAGCTGCAGCAAAACCTGCATCTTCATCGACTTCAAAGCAGCTACAAGTAGCTGCATTGGCCTGCACCCATGCTGAGCCCCTTCCTAGCACCATGGTGGCTGATCCTGCAAAGCTAACGTGGAATGGGGAGGCTCACCAGGGCATAATGGAGGCGACTGCTGCCATGGCGCCAAAGAAGAAAACCACATGGAAGCGAACACCAAGACTTGAAGATGAAGCTGAAAGTGCTCAGGTAAAGGCGCTGTCAACCCAGGATGTAAACCTGGGGGCTCCGCGTGAACGGCCACCTCTGGACAAAGAAGATGAAATAATGTAGCCACTCGCAAAACGAACCTTCCAGGTTCCTTCGCTGGAAGCCTGCCTGGGAAAAGAGAACCTTCGTCGGCTTAGAGAGGAAGAAGAACAAGCCTCTGAAGGTGGACAAGGAAATGGCTATGCTGGGGTAGAGTATAGTAGTGATTCCTTAGATATACTGTTAGGTAGTGGCAAGGAGTTAAATCATGTAAAAGGAAAAGAACTCAGGATAGAGATAGGAAAAGCAGGGGAAAAGGAGCGGGATAGTGGGGAGGGAAATGCTGCGATGAAGCTGTAGATAGGACAGAGTGGTGGAATGGATGCGACCGGCCCAGGGGCAGCCGTCAAACTGTCGGGCGCTGATGAGAGCGCCTGGCAGGAGACATGAGGATCCTAGCTTGGAACTGCCGAGGTCTTGGACAGCCTCGGACAGTTCAGGAACTCATCCGCTTAGTGCGGGAATTCTGTCCTGGTTTGGTCTTCGTTTCCGAAGCGAGGCAAAATAAAGAAATAATTCAGAGTTTGTGTTTGCGTTTGGGTCTGAATTTTTGTCTCCCCGTCTGCCTCCAAGGAAAAGGGGGAGGACTGGCTCTATTCTGGAGCGATGAAATCCAGGTAAACCTGATAAACTACAGCAACCACCATATTGATGTCAAAATAGTGGACTCAGATGGTCTGAACTGGAGATGCACTTTTGTGTACGGAGAACCAAGGGCGCAAGACAGGCCAGAAATGTGGAAACTATTACGAAGGATAAAAAGTCATGTTAAGGAGCCCTGGCTGATGGTAGGGGACTTCAATGAAGCTATGTGGCAGCATGAGCATCTATCGGCCACAAAAAGGAACGAACGTCAGATGCAAGCTTTCAGAGATGCACTCTCGGATTGCAACCTCTATGACTTAGGCTATTCGGGCCTCCCATGGACATACAACAACAAGCAGAAGGGACACAAGAATGTGAGAGTAAGATTAGATAGAGCTGTGGCATGCCCAAGATGGTCTAGTAATTTCCCAGAGGCCGAAGTGAAACACCTAATCTCTTCAAGGTCTGACCACTGCCCAATCTTAGTCAGCCTGGACAAGCTTGCTGTTTTGGTGAAGCCACCAAGAATAGCCCGGTACGAAATAATGTGGGAGAGAGAGGCCTCGCTTGAGGAGGAAATTGATGCAGCATGGAGTGGACATGTTGCGGCTGGGAGCCTACAGAATGTTCACCACAAACTGAACTCCACAATGAAGTGTTTAACAAGCTGGAGCAGAAAACATTTTGGGGAAGTTTCAAAGGAAATCAACAAACTAAAGAAACTTTTAGAGAATCTGCAAGCAAATCAGGCCTGGAAAAACACAAAAGAAATTGATTTGGTAAACAGAAGACTTGATGAGATGCTCTTGAGAGAGGAGATGATGTGGCGGCAAAGATCAAGAGTTACTTGGCTAAAACATGGTGACCAGAACACCAAATACTTCCATCGGAAAGCCTCCTGGAGAGCAAAAAAGAACAAAATCAAGAAGCTAAAGAAGGAGGATGGTCAGGTGGTGCAGAACCGAACTAGAAAATTTGGCAAAACAGTATTTCACTGAAATGTACACCAAAGACAATCTAGTTGTCCCTGACCTCATAGAAGAACTCATTGAACAAAAAGTGGACCCTGAAATGAACGAGAGGCTGACAAAGGAGTTCTCTGATGATGAGATCAGCGATGCCCTTTTCCAAATCGGCCCCCTAAAAGCTCCTGGAGCGGATGGCTTCCCAGCCCGCTTTTTCCAGAGAAATTGGGGTCTGCTAAAAAAGGAAATCATTGCTGCTGTCAGAATGTTCTTCAAGGATGGAAACATGCCAACAGAGGTCAATGAGACGATTATTGTCCTAATTCAAAAGAACAATGACCCTGAAACTCTTAAGGATTTCAGGCCGATCTCACTTTACAACGTGATTTATAAAGTGGTGGCAAAATGCATCGTGAACAGACTAAGACCAATGCTTGATGGGTTGATCTCGGATACCCAAAGCGCGTTTATTCCCGGGAGGCTTATCACGGATAATGCTTTGATTGCCTTTGAATGCTTCCATGCCATCCAGAAAAACAAGAAAATCGATGGAGGCTTTTGTGCTTATAAGCTAGACCTCTCCAAGGCCTACGAGAGAGTTGATTGGCGCTACCTACAGATGATTCTCACAAAAATTGGGTTTGATCCAAAATTTGTGGGATGGATCATGAGCTGCATCTCTTCAGTACAATACAAGGTCAGAATCAATGGAAGACTAACGCAAGGCTTCAACCCCACACGGGGTATTAGGCAAGGGGACCCTTTGTCCCCTTACCTTTTCCTGTTTGTTGCCGAAGGACTCTCAAAGGTGCTGGAAAGAGCGGTACACCTTCAAGAACTCCATGAACTGAAACTGAGTCGACATGGACCGGGTGTTTCGCATCTTCTCTTCGCTGATGACAGTTTACTGTTCCTCAAAGCTAACACAACACAAGCAGGAGTGATTAAGGCTGCAATTGGCATATTTGAAGTAGGATCAGGTCAAATCATAAATCCAGCCAAATGCTCGGTACTTTTTAGTGAAGGTTGCCCGGAAGAGACACAAAATAATATCAAAGCTATTTTAGAGGTGGAGCATAGCACATTCGAAGAGAAATATCTTCGTTTCCCAACACCGGAAGGGAGTGATGGGTTCGTAGCATAGAAAACAAAAATTTTCCTACGCGTGAACGCATAAACTGGCCAAGAAACTCTACGAGATGGTAGCAACGGATACTCACCCTCGACGACCGTGAGCGGGGATTATGTTCCCGCACAAACGTTGACGATGGAGAGTTGGTGAAGACGCACGTAGTCGACATAGTTGTTCACTTGATGTAGTCGACGTCGTGGTTCACTTGACGATCACAAGATCGTGTAGCCGGCGCCACAAGTGGCAGCGCCCCCGTACTCGCACACACATGCAGCTCGACGTCGACTCCTCCACGCCCTCGGTCCAGCGGGGCAGCGGAAGAAGGGATCCGCCGGACACTCCTCCACACACTTCTCCAAGTGTGTGAACTACGAACTACTATTCCGGCAGAGCTTCGCTAAGCCAAGACGGAAAGTGGGCAGCAACTATGCAAAGGAGGGAGGATCAAGAAGTGTGTTTCAAAGGAGAGAAGGGGGGGGGGGTTTATATAGAGGAGGAGGGGCAGCCAAGGGGTGGCCGGCCAAGGTGCCCCCTCCTCTTCATTTCCCCTTCTTCATTCCCATTATGGTGATTACACCCTCATCAACATGAGGTAACCCCCATTTCAATGCATGACATTCATGCCAATTAAAATTCACACTTATTGATTTAATAAAACATTTTTATTTCTTTAATATTTGTTAATTCATTCAATTAACAAACATTAACAAATACACCCTTGAGTTATTTCGATATCCCGAAACAGTTTCGGTACTTTTCTGAAACAACCCTTATGCTGTCCTGTAATTCGATCGGAGTATCGTATCCACTCAAAAACGACAACGAGCCTTAAGTGTGTCACCCTACGGTTCGTGAATAACGTGGACATGATCGAGACTCCTCTCCGATCAATAATCAACAGCGGGATCTGGAAATCCATGATGACTCCCACTTACTCAACGATGAACTAGTGATCGTGTGAACCGGTAACGAACATAGTTAATTCCTTTTGTCTCGCGATATTATTACTTGTCCGAGATCCGATCATTTGGTATCAACCATACCTAGTTCGATCTCGTTCCCGACAAGTCTCTTTACTCGTTCCGTGATAATGCATTCCTGTGACCTAGTCACATGCTTGCAAGCGATTCCAATGCAATATCACCGAGAAGGGCCCAGAGAATATCTTTCCGTCATCCGGATGGACAAATCCCACTCTTGATCCATGAGCCTCAACTAATACTTTCAGAGTACCCAAATCAACCTTTATAATCACCCTATTACGGTGTGACGTTTGATATCATCAAAGTACCCTTCCGGTATCAGTGATTAACATGATCTCATGGTCTAAGGATTAGAAGTACTTCGCATGAGTTTGATATAGCAATGAACTTGATGACTTGATCGTATTGCTATTCGTTCTGTGGGTGTGTGTGTTCATCACATCATTCCTCTAATGATATGACCCCGTTATTAACAACATCCAATGTTCATGATCAGGAAACCTTGATCATCAGTTAATCAACGAGCTAGTATAAAAGAGAGGCTTTACTAGGAACCCTTTTAGTTTATTAATCACACAAGTATTAATGTTTCCGATTAATACAATTCTAGCATGAAAAATAAACATCTATTATGAACACGGAATAATATAATAACAACTTTATTATTGCCTCTCGGGCATATTCCTTTCAGTCTCCCACTTGCACTAGAGTCAATAATCTAGATTACATAGTGATGAATCTAACACCCATTGAGTTCTGGTGCTGATCATGTTTTGCCTTGGGGAGAGCTTTAGTCAACGGGTCTGCCACATTCAGATCCGTGTGCACTTTGCAAATCTTTACATCACCATCCGCGACATGTTCACGGATGGAGTGAAATCGGCGCTTTACATGCTTGAATTTCTTGTGAGACCTTGGCTCCTGAGTATTGGCTATGGCACCATTGTTGTCACAATAGATAACCATTGGATCCAATGCACTCGGAACCACACCCAGTTCGGATATGAACTCCTTCATCCAAACTGCTTCTTCTGCCGCTTCTGAAGCAGCAATGTATTCCGCCTCTGTAGTCGATCTCGCTACCACGCTTTGCTTGGAACTCCTCCAGCTTACCGCTCCTCCATTCATAACAAATACGTACCCGGATTGAGACTTAGAGTCATCCGGATCAGTGTCGAAGCTAGCATCGACGTAACAACTTGCGACGAGCTCTTCTTCACCGCCATATACGAGAAACATATCCTTAGTCCTTCGTAAGTACTTAAGGATATTCTTAACCGCCGTCCAGTGTTCCAAACCTGGATCAGATTGGTACCTACTAGTCAAACTAATAGCATGTGCCACATCTGGTCTTGTACATAACATGGCATACATGATAGAGCCTATGGCAGAGGCATAGGGAATCTTATTCATTTCTTCTCTATCTTCAGCTGTAGCCGGACCTTGAGTCTTACTCAAGATCTTTCCTTGCAACATAGGTAAGAACCCTTTCTTACTATCTTCCATTCTAAACTTCTTTAGAATCTTGTCAAGGTATGTACTTTGCGATAGCCCAATTAAGCGTCTCGATCTATCTCTATAGATTTTGATGCATAAAATATACGCCGCTTCACCAAGGTCTTTCATTGAAAACTTACTGTTTAAGTAATCTTTTACGCTCTTCAAAAGTTCCGTATCATTTCCAATCAGTAATATGTCATCCACATATAATATTAGAAATGCTACAGAGCTCCCACTCACTTTCTTGTAAATACAAGTTTCTCCATAAGTTTTGACAAATCCAAACCCTTTGATAACTTCGTCAAAACGGAGATTCCAACTCCGGGATGCTTGCTTCAGTCCATAAATGGATCGCTGAAGCTTGCATACCTTGTCAGCATCCTTAGGATCAACAAAACCCTTGGGCTGTACCATGTACAACTCTTCCTCAATGTTACCATTAAGGAACGCGGTTTTCACATCCATCTGCCAAATTTCATAATCGAAAAATGCAGCAATTGCTAACATAATCCTAACAGACTTTAGCATCGCTACGGGTGAGAAAGTCTCATCGTAGTCAATTCCTTGAATTTGTCGGAAACCTTTTGCGACAAGTCGTGCTTTATAGACGGTCACATTACCATCAGCGTCTGTTTTCTTCTTGAAAATCCATTTATTCTCAACGGCCTTTCGGTCATTGGGAAGTTCCACCAAAGTCCATACTTGGTTTTCATACATGGATTCCATTTCGGATTTCATGGCTTCATGTCATTTGTTGGAATCTGGGCTCATCGTCGCTTCATCATACGTCGCAGGGTCATCGTTCTCAACAATGGCATTTACGACAAGATCACCGTACCATTCAGGAGCAGCGCGTGTTCTTGTCGACCTACGAGGTTCGGTAGTATCCTCTTTTGGAGTTTCATGATCTTTATCATTAGCTCCCACTTCATTTGGTGAAGTCACCACCGGAACGGTTTCCGGCGCTGCGCCACTCGCCAATTCATGAAGAGGAGGTTCAATAACCTCATCGAGTTCTACCTTCCTACTATTCACACCTTTCGAGAGAAACTCTTTCTCCAAAAAGGATCCGTTCTTAGCAACAAACACTTTGCCTTCGGATCTGTGATAGAAGGTGTACCCAATTGTTTCTTTAGGGTATCCTATGAAGACACATTTTTCCGCTTTGGGTTCGAGTTTATCAGGCTGAAGTTTCTTCACATAAACATCGCATCCCCAAACTTTTAGAAATGACAGCTTAGGTTTGTTTCCAAACCATAATTCATACGGTGTCGTTTCAACGGATTTAGATGGAGCCCTATTTAAAGTGAAAGCGGCTGTTTCTAGCGCATAACCCCAAAAAGATAGTGGCAGATCGGTAAGAGACATCATAGACCGAACCATATCCAATAAAGTACGGTTACGATGTTCGGATACACCATTTCGTTGTGGCGTTCCAGCGGGAGTGAGTTGTGAAACTATTCCACATTCTCTCATATGTGCGCCAAACTCTTAACTAAGATATTCTCCTCCACGATCGGATCGTAGAAATTTAATCTTTCTGTTACGATGATTTTCTACTTCACTCTGAAATTCTTTGAACTTTTCAAACGTTTCAGACTTGTGTTTCATTAAGTAAATATACCCATATCTACTTAAGTCATCAGTGAAAGTAACAAAATAACGATATCCACCACGCGCCGGCACACTCATAGGTCCACATACATCGGTATGTATGATTTCCAATAAGTCTGTCGCCCGTTCCATTGAACCGGAAAACGGCGTTCTAGTCATCTTGCCCATAAGGCATGGCTCGCATGTTTCAAATGATTCATAATCAAGTGATTCCAGAAGTCCATCCGAATGAAGTTTCTTCATGCGTTTAACACCAATATGACCTAAACGGCAGTGCCACATGTATGCGGCTATATCATCATTTGACTTAATTCTTTTGGCATTCACATTATGAATATGTGTTTCATTACTATCAAGATTCAAAAGAAATAAACCTTTCTTCTCAGGTGCATGTCCATAAAAGATATTATTCATATAAATCGAACAACCATTGTTCTCAGACTGAAATGAATAATTGTCTCGCATTAAACAAGATCCGGATATAATGTTCATGCTCAACGCAGGCACCAAATAACATTTATTCAGGTTTAAAACTAATCCAGATGGTAAATGTAGAGGCAGCATCCCGACGGCGATCACATCAACTTTTGATCCATTGCCGACGCACATCGTGACCTCATCCTTCGCAAGTTGCCGCCTATTCCTTAGCCCCTGTTTCGAGTTACATATGTGAGCAACCGAACCGGTATCAAATACCCAGGTGCTATTGCGACTACTAGTAAGGTACACATCAATAACATGTATATCATATATACCTTTGTTAATCTTCCCGTTCTTCTTATCCGCCAGATACTTTGGGCAGTTGCGCTTCCAGTGCCCCGTTTCCTTGCAGTAGAAACACTCAGTTTGAGGTTTAGGACCAGCCTTGGGTTTCCTCTCAGAACCGGCAACAGATTTGCCGTCCTTCTTGTTTCTACCCTTGGACTTATTATCCTTTCTACCTCTCTTGAAACTAGTGGTCTTATTGACCATCAACACTTGATGTTCCTTTTTAATCTCCACTTCTGCAGTCTTAAGCATTGAGAGAAGCTCGGGGAGAGACTTCCTCATGCCCTGCATGTTGTAGTTCATCACAAAGCTCTTGAAGCTAGGTGGGAGAGATTGGAGAACCCGATGTATTCCCAACTCATTGGGAATCGTTATTCCCAAGGAGATGAGCTTATCGGCGTACCCAGACATTTTGAGTACGTGCTCACTAACGGAGCTGTTCTCTTCCATCATGCAGCTAAAGAACTTTTCTGAAGCATCATAACTCTCTACGGCAGTATGGGAGTCGAAGATCAGTTTCAACTCTCCCATTGTATCATAAGCGTTGCTGTTCTCGAAACGTTTTCGCAGCTCCGGCTCAAGTCCATACAGTATGCCGCAATGAACTAAACTGTGGTCCTCCTTACGAGTCAGAAAAACATTTTTCTCTTCATTGGGAGCATCTTCTGCAGGCGGGTTACCTAGCGGTGCCTCAAGCACATAGCCCTTTTGAGAGGCATTGAGGAGGATCCTCAAGTTAAGTGCCCAGTTGGTGAAGTTGCTACCGTTGGTGGCTAGTTTTTCTTTCTCCATGAACGCATTGAAATTCAGAGCAGGTGGTGCCATGATCTACAAATTATTTGCAAAGTTAACTTAGACTAAGTTCATAATAGAATGAGTTCAGGTTAAATCAAATTCTACGTGAACTCCCACTTAAAAACAACATCCCTCCTAGTTTTCTTAAGTGATTACACGAACCAAATCCACTATACCGCAACCGATCATCACGTGCAACGGTATAGTTTCAAAGGCGAACATCGCCATGTTCATCATATCAACCATATGACTCATGCTTAACCTTTCGGTTCGTGTTCCGAGGCCATGTCTGTACATGCTAGGCTCGCCAAGTAGAACCATAACATTTGCGTGTGTAAAACTGTCTTACACCCGTCATATGTGAACGTAGAGTCTATCACACCCGATCATCACGAGGTGTCTCAAAACGACGAACTTTTGTGACGGTGCATGTTATGGGAGAACACATTTTATCTTGATATTTATGTGAGAGGGATCATCTTATAATGCTACCGCGCGATCAAATCTAAGCAGAATAAGATGCATAAAAGGATAAACATCACATGCATATATAATGTGATATGATATGGTCCTTCACGCACTCGATCTCCATCTTGTGCGTCATGGCATGATCTCCATCATTCCACCGGCGTAGCACCAAGGTCCATGGTGCGCCAACTTGGTTGTCTTCCTCCATTACAATATATCACTTGGATATATATATATACGGCACGCAGGCCATTTAAATGTAAAGACAACCATATGGCTCCTGCCGGTTGTTTATATCTTACAAAAAGGATCATCGCATACAATTTGTAACATAAACAACTTGACCATATCACATCACATGCCCCTGCAAAAACAAGTTAGACGTTTCTAATTTGTCTTGCATATTTTACGTGGCTTGGGGCTTTCTAGGAAGAACCGTTCTTACCTACGAACAAGAACCACAACGGTGATAAAAATATTATTAACAACTCTTTGTAAAATAGATCATAACTATAGTGGGAGAAACGTGCACTCGCAAAGCCACATATGCCGAAGCATGTCAAGTGTGGGACAAGTCTCGTGAACGTGGTCACGTAAGGTTAGTCTCGGGCAGCTTCAATCCCACTATGCCACTATGATCCAAAATACCAAAAAATTGCAATAACATGATCATCAACGCTCACATCCACATGTGTTCTAACCGTGCATACCAACTACGCATAGAGATGGCTCTGATACCACTGATGGGTTCGTAGCATAGAAAACAAAAATTTTCCTACGCGTGAACGCATAAACTGGCCAAGAAACTCTACGAGATGGTAGCAACGGATACTCACCCTCGACGACCGTGAGCGGGGATTACATTCCCGCACAAACGTTGACGATGGAGAGTTGGTGAAGACGCACGTAGTCGACGTAGTTGTTCACTTGATGTAGTCGACGTCGTGGTTCACTTGACGATCACAAGATCGTGTAGCCGGCGCCACAAGTGGCAGCGCCCCCGTACTCGCACACACGTGCAGCTCGACGTCGACTCCTCCACGCCCTCGGTCCAGCGGGGCAGCGGAAGAAGGGATCCGCCGGACACTCCTCCACACACTTCTCCAAGTGTGTGAACTACGAACTACTATTCCGGCAGAGCTTCGCTAAGCCAAGACGGAAAGTGGGCAGCAACTATGCAAAGGAGGGAGGATCAAGAAGTGTGTTTCAAAGGAGAGAAGGGGGGGGGGGGTTTATATAGAGGAGGAGGGGCAGCCAAGGGGTGGCCGGCCAAGGTGCCCCCTCCTCTTCATTTCCCCTTCTTCATTCCCATTATGGTGATTACACCCTCATCAACATGAGGTAACCCCCATTTCAATGCATGACATTCATGCCAATTAAAATTCACACTTATTGATTTAATAAAACATTTTTATTTCTTTAATATTTGTTAATTCATTCAATTAACAAACATTAACAAATACACCCTTGAGTTATTTCGATATCCCGAAACAGTTTCGGTACTTTTCTGAAACAACCCTTATGCTGTCCTGTAATTCGATCGGAGTATCGTATCCACTCAAAAACGACAACGAGCCTTAAGTGTGTCACCCTACGGTTCGTGAATAACGTGGACATGATCGAGACTCCTCTCCGATCAATAATCAACAGCGGGATCTGGAAATCCATGATGACTCCCACTTACTCAACGATGAACTAGTGATCGTGTGAACCGGTAACGAACATAGTTAATTCCTTTTGTCTCGCGATATTATTACTTGTCCGAGATCCGATCATTTGGTATCAACCATACCTAGTTCGATCTCGTTCCCGACAAGTCTCTTTACTCGTTCCGTGATAATGCATTCCTGTGACCTAGTCACATGCTTGCAAGCGATTCCAATGCAATATCACCGAGAAGGGCCCAGAGAATATCTTTCCGTCATCCGGATGGACAAATCCCACTCTTGATCCATGAGCCTCAACTAATACTTTCAGAGTACCCAAATCAACCTTTATAATCACCCTATTATGGTGTGACGTTTGATATCATCAAAGTACCCTTCCGGTATTAGTGATTAACATGATCTCATGGTCTAAGGATTAGAACTACTTCGCATGAGTTTGATATAGCAATGAACTTGATGACTTGATCGTATTGCTATTCGTACTGTGGGTGTGTGTGTTCATCACATCATTCCTCTAATGATATGACCCCGTTATTAACAACATCCAATGTTCATGATCAGGAAACCTTGATCATCAGTTAATCAACGAGCTAGTATAAAAGAGAGGCTTTACTAGGAACCCTTTTAGTTTATTAATCACACAAGTATTAATGTTTCCGATTAATACAATTCTAGCATGAAAAATAAACATCTATTATGAACACGGAATAATATAATAACAACTTTATTATTGCCTCTCGGGCATATTCCTTTCAGGGAGAATGAAGGCTTCTAGATTTCAACCAAATAAAGAGAGATTTAGGAAGAGGCTCAACATCTGGTCAGAGAAGTTTATGGCCATGGCTGCAAAGGAAATTTTGATCAAATCGGTCGCCCACGCGCTTACAACCCATGTCATGGGAGTTTTCAAAATGCCAGTCAGCTTTCATGAAGATTATATGCAGATGATAAGAAGGTTTTGGTGGGGAGAGGATGAAGATGAAAGGAAAGTACATTGGGCTTCCTGGGAGGTCTTGATAGAAGCAAAATGCAATGGTGCATGGGATTTCGAGACATGAAGCTGTTCAATCAAGCCTTGCTGGCCAGGCAAGCTTGGAGATTATTAGTAAAGCCAAATTCTTTGTGCGCCCGACTGCTGAAATCCAAATACTACCCCAACGGTAACTTACTAGACACAGTTTTTCCTAGCGACACCTCAACCAGTTGGAAAGGAGTGGAATATGGTCTGGAGCTTCTGAAAAAGGGAGTTATCTGGCGTATTGGAGATGGAGAAAAAATCCAGATCTCGAGAGATAATTGGATTAGGAGAGATGGTGGCCTGAAGATCACAGGCAGGAAAATTTTCACAAGGATGAAATGGGTAAAAAACTTGTTTGGAAGTGGACCAAATGGTTGGAATGATGAGCTTGTGCATAAGACTTTTCTACCACATGACGCAGAGCAGATTTTAAAAATAAAGATTCCTTCTCATAGCACATCTGATACTATTGCTTGGCACTATGAGCAAAATGGCGTGTTCAGTGTTAAGAGCGCTTACAAACTAGCTTATTCTTTAAGCAGGGGAAACCAGGCTGCCACAAGTAATGCTCCTAATGGAGACATGAAAATTTGGCAAAACATTTGGGCAGCCCCAGTGCCGAATAAAGTGCGCATATTCAGCTGGAGAGTTGCCTGTGATAATTTGCCTACTCAGATGAATAAATGGCGAAGAACTTTAGAGCTCCAAAATACTTGCACCATATGTGGAAACGGAACGGAAGACAGTTTTCATGCTGTCGTTGAATGTACAAAGGCAAAGACGTTGCGCCATAGCATGAGAGCGCACTGGAACCTGCCAGAGGAGGAGTTGTTCAGCAGAACAGGAAAGGACTGGCTGCTCGTCCTGCTTGACAACACAAAAAAGGGCATGCACCAGGCCATCCTACTTACACTCTGGAGATCCTGGGAATTAAGAAATGATATCTACCACAAAAATGGAAAATCCACTATTGACCAATCAGTCAGGTTTCTCATTTCTTATGCTAATACTTGGAACTCTAACCCATCGTCTACTGGACAACTTGTTTTAACAGATGAGAAAGGAAAGACGCCAATTATCGACATCGACAAAGCTGGAAATTGTAAAAAGAAAAAGGAAGATGAAAGAAAAAGTTGCTGGGAGCCACCGCCTCATGGATGGCTGAAGGTAAACGTCGATGGATCTTTCATTGCTGATACAGAAATAGGTTCAACGGGAGTGGTCATCCGTGACCACTCTGGGCACGCCGTCCTGGCTGGTGGTGATGTTCTCAGAAGTTGTTCTAGTGCGGAAGAGACGGAAGCTATTGCCCTCCTTGAAGGTGCTCGCATGGCAATAAATTGGACAAGAGCACCTGTCATCTTTGAATCAGACTGTGCTGCCGTTGTGAAAGCAATCAAAGAGAAGAAAGAAGCCTTTTCTTTTTTGCGTGGTGTCTACTCAGATTTCTATCAGCTTACTTCATCTCTTCCAGATTGGAGATGTGTGTTAGCAAAAAGAGCCCAGAATGTTGTGGCGCATGAGTGCGCAGCCTATGCTAGGCGGTTAGGAACTGGGTGTCTCTGGAACAATGCTTTCCCAGACCAGATTGCTAGAGTGTTGGAAAATGACTGTAACGTGAACCTCTGTATTATGAATTAACTAGTAATCAAGCACGTGCACATGCACGTTTCATATAAAACCCATATTTAATGTCTACTCCGCACATTCACCATTGTAAGACTTTTAAGCAAACTTTCATCATCTTAAACGCAGTTCACCAAAATATCCGAGTTTCCATTTTTTTTACCTCAGTATCTATCCTGTCTCATTCCCATCTCTCCTCGCTTGCGTCGCATTTTGTCTCTCCTCTCCGCTTGCTAACAGGATCCATTCACTTTCATTGGTCGCCCTTTACACTGCAGCTATATAGGGAGGACACGTCATGGACGCATCATGGAGACAATATCTTCCTTCAAAATGCCAGCTGGTGAATGGCTAGACACAGTTACATCAAGCTCCTTGCATATATGGCTATAACTTGGCAAATCATGAGAATTTAAAACCCTTAGTCATCCTGAACATGAAATGTTTCTGAAGATCAAATCAACAAATCCTGTTAAATAATTCATTTACAGTCAGCTAGGCATAAGCACATAAAGCAACATGACCGAACTACATGGAGAAATGTTCAAAGGAAAAACTCCTTGTTAGTCAATCTCTAGCACACCTTTGCATAAGAAGATCCCTTTCTTACCAAACAACGACGAATAATTAAGGATAGAGTATCATTGTAGTGGCCATCAAATATAGTCAGTTAACCTAGTAAAGATCATGTACAATAAAAATCTGTCAAGCGCCCCACTGAAAATAGAAAGAAATATGAACTGTACATCTTGCTTTCATCCAGCCCTCTACAAATTAGTGCTGCAAACAAAGATCTATCAATGGAAGATTGAGGAAGCATGGTACCTTATTCATGCTCATGCCGTAGAATGGTGCTCGGTAACTCATGCATAAGTAATATCTTACATCGTTGGCTTAATATCGTCCCTGGCATCTTTAGTAAGTTCCTCACAAACTTCCAGAAGGGCTTTCCTGATAAGAGAAGGTTAGCAATCAGTTATTTGAACGTCTTCTAAAATTCCAAAGACCGTATTTATTCGACATATTGAACTTTGCCATTCCTTGTTTCAATTCAAAAGCTTGAGGGTCATCCATGGTTCTAGCAACAAATGCAAAGCCCATGGTTGTTGGGCATCCTGTTTGACAGCATAAGGAGAATTAGATTGAGAAGAATTGTATTAACATGAAAAAACACTATTACAAAATAATGATAGGGATATATCAATGAAGAGTTAGGAAATAGTCAAATTGGTATCATACCTGCAGTTGACGGCGACTGAAGTGTGAACTTCAATTGAGCATTCAGTTCCTTCATGCACATCAATACATTTATTGGCCAAATTTATCTTACGCTCAATAGAATCGGGGTGGCTTCCCAGTGTAAGGTTGGTGTACCAACCATGTCGTACGTTGGTGGACATTCAGTCGTTTTAAGAGAAAGGTACGTTTCCATCCATCTCGAAAGCAAAAACCCAGGCGACCACATGAGCACATCAGGTATATGAGATAGAATAGGAGAGAAGTTTACCATCGAGATGGATGCCGTGTCCGGTGGTCGTGTAGTGGGCGTTGGTATCGGGACAGGACAGTCCGTACCTATCGAATTAAGACGCACACACACTTGTGATTCCCAGTAACAAATGGATACAATTGATACTGTTATAATTCAGAAATGATTTATACAGGCAAGGAAAGTAGTAGGGGCGAGTGTCACTAAGGTAAACTAATTGAACTAGTAATCAAGCACGTGCACATGCACGTTATTTATAATTGTATGCATCGTTTTCTTTTCAGAAAAATACTCCACAATAACCGAGGTCTTTATTTATTTTTCTTCTAGGATGAAACATGAGTAACTCTTCATCAAATATGAACTGAGTTGTTGCATGACTGCTAACTTCGTTTTACTCTGAATCAGGGTCAATTTTAGAATTCTAGGCAAAGCAAGTTGATCTTTCAGCAATCTGATAACCTATCAATTTATTAATAAATTTAATACCTTCACAATTTTTAATTTTACAAACCCATATTCTGATAGAGTAAAGAAATTAAACGACACTCTGCAGCATGATCATTCTTCATTTCAAGCACGGAAATTAATAAATCATATTCCTATTTCACTATGTGAATAGTAGTTTATATTCACAAGTGGGGGGGGGGGGTGAAAGGGGGCAAAAGCTTTGCCCCATTCATTAATTAAGAAGGAGTTTAGAAAGTTTTACATCCGAGCAAAGCTCGGGATACAACGCCTCACTCGCGCGGCAATATTGAGCTCAAGTTTTTTGCCCCCGCTAAGCTCCATAGAGCCGCTTCCCCCCTAATTTTTTCGACCACAACATTGGGAAGCATAGCGATGTTCCGGAACACCCTAGCATTGCGTTCATTCCAAATTTCCCAAGAGACAAGCATGATAAGGGAGACAAGAGATTTCCTTCGCACGCCATTGGAGTAGATGAAGCTCATCCACCATTCCTTCACGGAGTCATGGTTTGCCCGAGTCGCGGTGCTCACCGAGGTGATCCCAAGCCAATGAAAGATGGAGTTCCAAATTCTCAAGGAGTAGCGACACTTGAAGAGGATGTGGGCCGCCGTTTCGGGCACCCGCTTGCAAAGTTGGCAATTCCCGCAATTTGGCCAACCCCGCTTTTGTAGCCGGTCGGCCGACCACACACGATTTTGCAAGATGAGCCAAGCGAAGAGCTTGCACTTGGGCGTAGCCCAACTCTTCCAAACCGCCTCCATCATGAACGAGTTGACCATGCCCTCAAATTGGGCGCTATAGGCCGAGGCCGCCGTGTATTCTCCATTGGCGGTGAATTTCCACTTGATGTCATCTTTGGTGTCCTCATCAAGGTTTATCTCATTGACCAAAGCCCAAAGCTCAACGAACTCACCAATATGATTTGGTGTGGAGATCTTATGGGAGTCTAACTTGTTGATCCAAAAGTCTTGTTGTAACCCTTCCCATACCGTGAAGTTTTTGCGCTTGGAGATGGCGAAGATGGATGGGGCGATTTCTTTGGGCTTTCTGCCTTGAAGCCATGGTGTGTGCCAAAAATTTGCCGTTTTTCCATCCCCAATGGTGATTATGGTTGCCGCATAGAAAAACTCCATGTCCGCCTCGTTGCACGGGTGCTCATTTCCAATCCAAGCCTTGGAGGGGTCTTTCCAACGAAGCCATGGCCATCTTAGCCTTGGAGGGGTCTTTCCAACGAAGCCATGACCATTATGCAAGGCTTGCCGATCCAACGCACGACTTTCCCGATCAAGTACCTTGGATTGCCTCTCTCCCATAGAAGCATAAAGAATGTTGATGCTCAACCGTTGGTGGACAAGGCGGCGTCCAAGCTTGTCCCTTGGCATGGGAAGAACATTGCGGCCGCCGGAAGATGCACTCTCATCAAATCCGTCATCACCTCTCAAGCCATCTTCCACATCACACCGTTCTACCTACCTCCCGGCACTCTTCTAGCCATCAACAAGATTGAAAGGGCTTTCTTTTGGGCGGCAACGGACAAAGTTTCCGGAGGAAAATGTAAGGTGAAGTGGAGCATTGTTTGTAGGCCTAAGGAGAAGGGGGGTCTCGGAATTCTTGACCTTGACAAGTGGAAGTAAAATAAAAACACCTTTGCCTGTATTCTTTAATGTAATTATAGAAATTAACTTGCTATACTGAACCTAGATAGAAACGGTGGATGGACGAGATAGGCGAGTGCAGCTGTATGGGTGCTCAGCCACGCTTTTCCCAACCTAGATAACAGCTACACCTCATATACCCAAGTAACCAAATTTACCTTGTCAGGTGGTTCCAGAAGCGCAACTTGATGAACCCCTGAAACGAAAAGTAAGCTCCATGTGAGCATTCCTAAACAGTTCCTGCTATCTGCAGTTGGTTACTCATATCTTCCTTTTCTCTACATGCATCCAAGACTTAACATGATTTTCCTAGATGGAGGTCTCCAGGGAAGAAATCTGGTTGCCGTCTAAAAAATACACTACTGCATGCATGTCGCACAAAATTCACAATCTGGCTGCCCTCTAAAAAATACAATACTTCACTATATAAATCGGATTGCCCTCTCAATCCCAGTTAAAAATACACAAACAGGATTTGTATTCTTACCCACGTTAACATCCCCGCAGCGGTGGTGGGCACTTTGCTTCCTCCATGGCAGACGTGGCTAAGCTCTCAGATGGACCATATCTGAATCTTGATCATGTTCTCCTTATATAGCTTTGCTTCAACACTTAGTTCTGCACTGCTCATCAAACTTGGTGACCACTGACCACCGGCCACACATCTCTAGTTTTGCAAATCTCGTTGCTAGGATAGATATCAGTGTCAGTTCAGTTTTGCACTGGCTGTTTTCATTATCTAATTAGGGAATCATGAATGGGTGTCATTGTTGCAGCCTTTCCCCATGGCATCTTCAACAAATGCAAGTTTGAGACAACATAGATGTAAACCACTGCAGCTATACCCTGGTCATTTTTCAAAGAAACATTCAGTTTAGTTGCCTTTGCACTTGAGCTGACGGAGATGAATGCAAGTATGCAAACCGGCTATATCTACAGGAACTTCAGTGACATCTTGTAGAGCATAATTTTTTAATTAATATCATGTAGCTCCTATTGAGCATGTAGGCTTCTATTTCAAAAATTGTTTGTCTACAATAGATGTGTGCAACTGTTGTTGCTCCTATAGAGAATGTTCAGGAAGTAATAGACAATAAGCATGACTAAACCTCTTGCTGCTATCATACTTAGGCCTTAACGAAATCAATTAAATTTCCAACCGCTCATGTCTAAGAATCTGCAGAAGTAATGTGCCTTAACGACAATTTTCTATTACCTCCTGAACCAGCACAAGGAAGCGGATCCGAGCACCAGGTTGCGGATGCAGAAATCCGCAGGGTACCTTGGAGGCGCCTCGGATGAATACACTGAGCCAGAACCATCGCCTCCACCTGCAATACACGAATCGATCAATTAAATTGGTCAAGAATGTTGATTTCACACATCTATTGAGCTCGAAATTATGAAATCAGTACACCATTTTTTACATATACACTGAACTGAAGAACAGAGCAGCAGAAGAGAATAACAGAGCACCAGTGATGCAGCAGGCGTTGCCTTACAATGATGCAGCGCGCTAGTCCACGGAAGAGAACGACGTCTGTCGGAGCTCATCAACTGCGCGAGTCTGATGGGGCGGCCCTACGTAGTGGGATGAACGACGGCGGTGAAGCGCGACGCCGACGATGGTCTGGCGACTCCGGCGATCCCGCGCGGACGGCGACGCCCGAGATGTGGGGAGGACGGTGGTTGGCCTAGGCGGCGACTACGGCGATGCATCGTGGACAGCGGTTTGGGCGTGCGTCTCCCACTCTCCCAGGCGGTGAATGCAGCGAAGCGTAGTGGACTGCGGTTGGGCGTTCGTCTCCCAAACGCAGAGTGGAAGCGGTGATTTTTTTCCCTGATTAGCGTGGGGATGCACATCATACAACATTGGGAGCATCTGGAACGTTGGATTTAGCCTTGTGTACGGTTCAGATCCTCCGGATCTGACAGACTGTGTCTTTTTATATTAGTGGAGATGGAGATAAGAGCTTGACCAATTTCATGTTGCCATGGTTGATGGATATAACAAGATATGAACTGCAAAATTGTTTCCTGAATTATACAGAGTCATGTAGTTGTGTATTCAACCAGTACACTTGTGAGCACAGTCATGAATTCTCACATATTTTCCCATAGATGGAAATGCTAGAAGCTTCGATGATAGATGGAAACTGCTATTTTGATAAATGGCATACCAGCAAAACGAATTCAGACCAAGAGAGGTCTACGGTAAGGTAAGGGGATCTGATGTCGCCTTTACTGTTTAATGTGCTGGTGGATGTTTTGCAACAGGCTATAAAATATGTTGTACAGGGCACTCAGGCACCCTATCCTCGATGACCAACCCGTGCCCAGTGCTATAATACAGTGATGAAACTTGTGATCCTTATTCAAAGGGATGTTTAGCAAGCAAAAAAATTGAAGCAAATTTTGGATGATTCTGCCAATACCACTGGTCTCAAAATTAACTTCACAAAATTTGAAGCAGAAGAAGGAGCTGATATGACTGCAATTGACCTTCAATTCAGTTCATTTGCTGAGAGACTTACTTGTTGCGGGTCAGCAATTGAGAGTCAATTCAGCTGCTCTGTTTCTGAGTTGATGTGTGTTGATGGAGAGCGGGGAGTGGGATGTGCGGGCCCAGCGTCCGAGCGTGCGCGCTGGGGCGATGGCGGCCTGGCGTGCTTGCTGGGAGGCGTGGTCGGCGGCGGCCCTCGCGTGCGTGCTGGGGCGAGGTGCTTGGCGGCTGCTGGTCGGCGGAGCTTGCCCGCGACGTGTTGGGCGGAAGTCCTGGGCGGCGACGTGCTGGGCGAAAGTCGTAGGCGGCGTGCTGCCGTGCTAAGCGGCGGCGAACTGCGCGGCTGCGTGCTGGTCGACGGCGAGCTGTGCGGCTGCGAGCTGGGCGGCTGCGTGCTGGGCGACGGCGTGCGCGGTGGGCGTCGGAGTTTGTGCGTGCGTTATGGGCAGGGCAGTCTGTGCGTGCGTCGTGGGGGAAACCGTCTGAGGATTAGCGATGTGGGGATTAGCGCGCTGAGTCTAGTGCACATCATACAACATCTGACGAATCTAGTACGTTTATATTGACGTCTGAACGGTTCAGATCCTTCAGTCTGGGCTGTTTTATATTAGTAGAGATGAATATCTTTAGCCTAAAAAAAAAAACTCTGGCAGAAATGGTTTTTTATCTAAAAAAATTAAGTTTGCACCTGCACCGGGAATGATCACAAACCCCTCACGACCTCACGTGGACGGCGCCTCCTGGGAGATATTTCCAGATCAGAAAAGGACAAGTAGCGGAGATATCCCCATCTCATTCCCCTCTCCGGCCAACTCCGCCGAATTCCGGCGATGAACCCTCCCGTCTTCTACATCGAGAAGGCCGCACACCTCCGATACCTCCACATCGTCGACCCATCGGCGAATGTCTTCGTATCTCGGATCGAAGAGCTGAGCCGGTCCAGGGAGGTGGGGCTCCTCCTCAAGTCCGGCGCCGACGACTACGGCTGGACGCCGATCAACCTTCACCAAGTGAACGACGCCAGGGAGATCGACTACTGCCTGTGCGCGCTGCAGCAAACGCTCGAGAGGATCTTGGGGAGGACGCGGTGGCAGTGGCGGTGGCGGTGGAAGAGGAGGAGAAGGCGCTCGACCTCTTCTCCACGCGCCTCTCCGTCGACAGGTGCGTCTGCGACGACGAGGGCGTCCGTGCGGTCGTCAACGCGGTGCGCGGCGTCGTCCGCGCCGCCCGGTCTCCCTCCCCGTGCGTCGAGGACGACCAGGCTGTGGCCGAGGCCGACCTCCCCCGCGCCGTCACAGCGGTGCGCGGCGTCGCCCGCGCGGTCCTCAACGCGGTGCGCGGCATCGTCCGCACCGCCCCCTCGCCGCGCGACGACGACGACAGCGACTCCGGGGCCGACCTCGTCCGCGCCGCCTGCTCGCCGCGCATCCACGACCTCGTCCGCGCCGCCCTTGGCGAGGTGCGGGCCGCGAGGGCACGCCCGGTGCAACTCCAGGACGACCGCGTCCCGCTGCACGTCACCTCCCTCCAGGAGGTCCAGGAGGTACTCGCCGCCGGGCCGCCGCACCCACGCGGCGTCTGGAGCACGGCCCGTGTGCTCCACGTGCGCTTCCTCCAGCATCTGAGCGGCGCCTACAACTTGGAGCACGACCTTCGTCGCTGCTCCAGGCTTGGCTGGAGGATTCCATCGCTGGAGAGGCTCGGCCAAGTCCGCAGGCTGGATTGCCAGCTCGTTTTACTCTATTTCAAGCTGAAGACAGTCTTCGATGGTAGCATTGCAGGCGATGATGTCAGTCTTCATAAGGAATCCGTCGACAATCGAGCCAAAGAACTGGTGAGGGTATGCACAGATGAGGTGATGTTATTCCAGGCTGAGATTGCTACTATCCCAGACGTAATCTCAGAGTTGTTGAGCGCAGATGGTATGGAGCAGGTTCGTGGAAGCGCAAACAGAGCGATGGCAATTATTCGGAGGATACGCACTGAGGAGGTGAAGCTGTAGATCATGAGTGAGCAGCAACTTCGCTTTTGTTTCTGAACCGTGATGGGAGGGATACGTTTTTGATCCTCGCACTCGTAATGACATAGTTATATTGCAAATTAGCTCCTTCTTTCGATAACTTGCTGAACTACTTTGTATGTCGACGATTTGATAGTGATGGTAAACTGATTGGTGACTTGCTGGGTACACTTTTTGATTGTGCAACCTTAGAGAAACTCCAGATGTACGTGTTGCTGCCAGTGAAAGCATTCTGCTTACACTGGAATACATGATGCATCTCCAATCTGTCAATATAGTTTTGGTGATGAATAATGAATTCACATACGTTCAGTTAAAATTTTCAATGAGACCTTTTTTTAAAATATCATGGATGTTTCCACAAGAAATTTAGTGACTCCCTGTGCTATGTAAATCCACTGGCATCAGTTACGTAAACTTAGCTCCATCGATCTCACTGTTTTCACAAATTGCAGGTCTGGATAGCTAACAGGCTATACATTGCGGTCAACAACTTGCTACAATCTAACTGTTGAACTTGTCAACCTTGGTTCTGCAGGACATCTTTCATCATATAAATTCTCATCTGCTCGTGCTGCCTGTGTGTCTCGTGTATTTCTGCGTTCCTGGAGATGCTATTCAGACCTCATACTCTGTCACCAGACACTTGGTCTGACTGGGAACTTTTGAGGAAGATGCCCTGAGACAAAATCCTGTTGTTGGAGACCACTGAGAAGTACCGGAGGCGCAATCCGGAGTGCTGGCATAACAGCCTCAGGCAGGTGGCTTCTTCTGTTCAGCCGAGAGTTTGGTTGAGCTCACGATCCACATCAGAGGATAGCAATTTGTCTTCCCTGTCCTGTTACGCACTGTTCCTTCATTCAAGTTCTGAACTGATGGATTAATCAGGTCAAACTCCAAGATTTGCTGATCCAGTGCTAGAATTGCCATGCTATTACCTACATGGTTTACCTTTGGATTATGTCAAGCTGTGCTAAAACTGAGTGTGGTGTGACCTGCAATTTGGTTCAGGTGACTGAAACTGTAGATTGCGAATTGCTAGGACATGATGAAATTGAGATAACCAACTCAGATTGTCAGTTACGTGTCAAGTGCAGTTCAGTTTTGGGAAGGTATCTGGAAGAGCATGATCATGGTGAGGGATAGATATGCTGTTCCCTGGAGAATCTAGCTATCATCTGTATGGTCATTGTTAACTGACCTCAATTTTGTTTTGTCTAGGGCTATGGAAGGAAAAAAAGGGAGAAATAGTTTAGCAATATATTATCTTATTTATGTTATTATTCCAGAAAAGGTCATTACTTTCCATCTGTCTATATGTATGTCTTTGGTATGTGCATTGCACAACAGGTTATTTAGTTCTACTGCCTATGATATACGAGCCCGAAGGATCAGTACTTTCCGTTTTGGTCTATATGTATAAGTAGAATGCTTGCTTATTGTAACAGGATATTGGATATTTCTTTTTTGCACTTGCTTCCCTCCTAATATGCTTGTCTTAGATTTCTGCATTGCTGGGCAATGTTGCGATGCTAAGTTTCTTTCATTAGGTCTTCTTTTCCGTACATTTTTTAATTATAGTCACTGGAGGGGCAAAGTCCCCACCTGAATTTTTGTATATATTATGTTGCCGAAAGACCCAAAACGGTCACAGTTAACAGCGAGGGCAGGGGAGAAAAACAGGGGGTTTGGGGAGAGAAAATCAGAGCGTGCCCTCAGACAGGCAGAGCAACCACCGCGGCCAGTTCCTGGTCGCCGGCAAGGCGGCAAACAAGCTCGCCCAAACCGAGCCTCTTGTCGACACATTTGCAGCAGCAGCAGCAAGGGGAGGTACAGCAGCCGCTGCTCCCGAAGGACAAGAACGTCTCTATGCTTTCAGAGGTTCCATAGGCCGAGGAGAGTGAAGGTCGATGTAGAGCCGGCGGGCACGACAGGGGGAGCGGCATATTCATTCATGCAGCAACTTGACGTCGTCGGCATCACCTGGGATTGGGAAGCAAAAGCCGACTGCGTCCCTCAAACGCCGCACGAACGGGCGGTCCAGGAAGATGTCTCACCACGGCACCCACCAGCTCGAGGAGGGCAGGCAGCTTGCGCTCGCTCGCTCGGGGACGAGGGATTGCCTCAGACCAGCGGTTAGCACGGATCGAACAGTGGCTTGGCGGTCAAGGGCGTGCGATAGGAGGACCGGCGAGCGGCTGCCGATGGCGCCGCCGCCGGACACCTACCACGACCTCCTATATATATAGAGGGACAAGAGCGGAGAGATGATGCTTCTAGCGGTGCCCAGGCGCGGCGTGACCAGCGGGCAGCGGCGGAGTTCCATGCCCAACGAGGCCACGGGACGTCAACTCTGGCGCGCAGACGGTGGACAAGTTTCAGCTGCAGGCACTCATTTCTTCGTCGTGAGGCACTTGATGCGCAGCGCAGCCCACCTTCCTGTTTGGGGCGCCACACGGTGTCCCATGAGGCCATGACACAAGGCACGCTTGGCACCAGACGCCCTGTCAATGGGCAGTGGCGTTCCAGAGGAATACGCGCCGGTGCAGCGCGTCCATGGCAAGCTGTGGGAAGGGCGTCCAAAGCAGCATTCAGCAAGACAACGCGCCCTCGCAAGGAGAGCAAGATTGCACACACCGCAGTGAGGTGAGGATCTTTTTCTTCAGAAGCGCGCAACGCACCGACCGATGAGATTCCCAATTCTTCCGCTTCGAACATGCGATAAGTTTTTGTTATAGATTTCATTACAAGCTTCAGTTGGACTCAACGCAGATTTAGGTGGTTAGGTGCTCAAACGCGTTTAGGGGGAAGCTAGTTTCCCATAACCTGCTTATCCAAACAAAGGGGGAAAAAAGAATGAACAGGCCGGAAACGACGGCTAGTTCGCCTTTTACGGAAGATTCCTCTGTCAATCCTTTGGCTCGCACGATGGATGAGATAACCATGTCCCCCGGTGGCACACCGCAACCGCATCGGCATCCAGGGCCTGCTCAATCCGCGGCCATCCATGCCGCCGGCGCTGTGCCTGTGCGCACGAGCACGACACGGCATCGGCCAGGCAAACTCCGCCGTACTCCGGCAGGTATATATATATATATATATATGCTGCGTCTCGATTCTTCTGCTTTAGGCGACAAATTGATCTCGTTGTTGCATCGTTTTGGGAAGGCTTAATTAGCTTCCAACGCCAAAGTTTAGACTGAAAGCACAACTAAGCTACTGCTCTATCTAAGAGTTCAGAGAAACACCAATTTTCAGATTAAGGACCTCTTCCTACCCAGACTGACGGTTTCGGCTTTCGTGCACTAAGTCTATATCTTCCCCTGTTCAGTGTTCAAGCATCTCTCTGGTTCTTTAGATTTCATATATATACAGTTCCCTCTTGCAAATACGTCCCAATTTTTTTTTTGAAACGGATACGTCCCAAATTTTAACTGTATATAATATGAGCAATACCAAGGCATACTTACAAGCTCTGCTAGCTGCCATTGCAGATACTGTATCACTGCTTTCATCAGCTGGAACGAGCGGTGGCACTTGCCAAGAAGGTGATATTTCTCACGGTGCCCAATATACCAGAGAGGAACTTCCTTTTGAGAAACTCCCAGAGGTATGTGTTGCTGGCAGTGAAAGCATTCTACTTATAAATTAAATATTACCGTGACTTGGAATACGTGATGCATCTGCAGCCTGTCCATAGAGTTTTGGTGATGAATTCACATATGTTCAGTAGAATTTCTCAATGTGATCTTATGTAAATTTTAATCATGCATTTTTTTCCATAAGAAACTAGTGGCTTCCCGTGCAATGTAAATCCCCGGCATCAGTTTACACAAACATAGCTCCATCGATGTCACTGTTTTCACCAGTTGCAGCTCATGATTGTAAAGTACATGCAATGGTTAGCTAACATTGCAGTCAGCTACTCACTAGTACAATCTAACTGCCGAACTTGTCAACCGTGATTCTGCAGGACATCGTACATCATATACACTCTCTTCTGCATGTGCGAGATGCTGCTCGAGCTGCCTGCGTGTCTCGTGTATTTCTGCGTTCCTGGAGATGCTACTCGAGCCTTATGCTCGGTGACTCTACACTTGGGTTGACTGACAAAAATTTGGAGGAAAGAGAAATCTACCTCATCGACAAAGTTGACAAAATTCTTGAAAACCATCACGCCAATGGGGTTAAGGTGAAAACACTTCTCCTTGATCTTTACGATTACAAGAAGATCAATGACTCCTACCTAGACAGGTGGCTCCAAATCTCTGTTAAATCTGGGATCAAAGAACTTGACTTAATATTGTGTCCTGTCGTGGATGGTAACTACTACAGCTTCCCGTGCTCTGTTTTGTCTGATAAGGCAGCTGCAAGTTCGATTGAGACTATTTTCCTCTTTTATTGCGCTTTCCCTTTCACATCAACAATTGGCTGCTTGAAAAGACTGAAGAGTTTAGATCTGTCAATGGTCCACATTACAGAGGAAGGACTAGGGCACTTGCTCTCAAAATGTTTCGCGCTAGAGCGGCTGGTGGTGAATGGATGCACTCGCATAGTTTTCTTGAGAATACCTTGTACGCTCCAGCAGCTCAAGCTCCTATATATTAAAACGTGCGAGATGATGCAGGTAGTAGAGATCGATGCTCCAAACCTTTGCACTTTGTATTATACTGGGGGTCCCCCATTAGAAATCTCTGTCAGAAATTCTTCGGAACTTAAGAGTGTAGATTTGTGGTCTTACTACTTGTCTGCACCTGGCATTCTATCTTATGCTCGTGCCCGGCTTCCATCCATCGCACCAAATGTTGAGAGCCTTACCCTGCGCTCTCATAAAGAGGTATGTCGTTGTTCTAACATCTTAATAATCGAATTATTGGGAACATCTTAATAGTGAATAGTGACATGTATATAACACTTGTATGTTGGAAGAACAATGGCAAGATTAATCTTAAGATTTATTCCTCAGATTACCGACACTCCAATGCTGTCCTCCAAGCTCATCAACCTCAAGAAGTTGGACATTGGAGTCCTCGGATCTCCAGAGGCCTTCTCCCCGAGTTACGATGTCTTCTCTCTTGTTTCTTTTCTTGATGCTTCTCCAGTATTGGAGTCTTTCACCCTGTGGGTAAGTCACTGCCCACATCTCTCGGCCCTATCTTTGATAATAATTTACCTCACTCATTTACTTGAACGCTGACATTAGTACTGATCCTACATTATCTATATGCAGGTAGAGCAAGATGCCCTGAGAAAACATCCTGTTGTTAGAGACGATGAGAAGTACCCGAGACGCAAGCCGAAGTGCCGGCATAACAAACTCAGGCAGGTGATGATCACGGGATTCTGTTCAGCCAAAAGCCTAGTTGATCTCACGGTTCACATCCTTGAGGGCGCATCTTTGCTCGAACGCCTCACACTAGACACAACCCGTGGTTGCAGTAAGAGTTCTAGATTCCCTGCCTCGGTGAGGACTGGCCAATGTTTGCCGATGAGCAAGACAGCTCTCACAGAAGCTCACAAGGCTATAGAGGTTGCAGGCAGATACATCGCAGGAAGAGTTCCCACGGGTGTTGAATTCCACGTCCTGGAGCCCTGTAGTCGATGTCATAGTGGCAAATCCATAGATCAATGCAATTGTGATTTCGGGGAGTCCTATCTATAGAAAATGTCCATCTCATTACAAATGATATAGAACATCATTTTAAGGGTATAAACTATAGCTAACACTAAGAGAACCACTAATATTCAATCATAGTATTCCCATCCAAATGAAGATATCTGTGTTGATTTGGTCCTTTTAAATCTTCCTCCTAGTTGTCTTTCGGCTGTTGGGTACTCTTGCTGCTGCCATATAAAGCTATGTCTTCATTTCTTTAGTCCAAACAATATACACTTTTATATTTCTTTCCATGCATGTAACACATGCATATGATCGATGGCAATTCTGACCACAAATAACCAGTCAGAGGCATTGGAATATAGATAGTAAGTCCATTGATATGCAAATCAATTTTCATGCTGCGGATTTTTGCAACCGATTATGCTTTAATTTTTTCTCAAGAATTCCAGGCGATTATTCCCAACCATTTGTTATATTACTTCGAATCGACTTGGCAGTTAGTCAACTACAAAGATCTCTGATACAAGGAGGGGAGGAGGGGGGGGGGGGGGGGGGTTATAGTAGGAGAAACAAAACAAGAGAGCACATTACATATTTTGTGAGAGCAACGAGGACCGTAGCATGTTCAGGAGAGAGTGATCTTAGTTTGAAAGCCTCAAGCCCTCCAAATCGCTGGAAGGAAGTCGAAGAAATCGAGTCATCGAGGTCCTAGCCGGAATATCGGCGGAACCAATCTTTCCAAGGAATATGCCGGTGGAGATCCCTAATGTCGAAGCCACCTTCCTGTTTAGACATCGAAACTTTGTCCCAAGCAATTAGGCATCACGAGCACCCGAACAAGAGTAATTAGCGGTCCAAAAGAAAGTGCAACGCCTTTATTGATACCATATATCACACCCTGGGAAAGCAAATTGGAGCACATATAGTAATTAGCGAGATTATTAAGCACGACACGCGTCTTCGAGTGTTCATCAACTTGGAGGGTGCTTGACCTTGTGTCTTGTGGATGATGAGGTCACTCTAGACATTGGTCATTGGCGTGTCGGGTACCACTTCTACGGCATGGTCTTCTGGATCCATGCTTCTTTATCTTTGTGGGAGCTTGCAAGGTCTACTCCTCCCGTAGCATGCACGACTTCTTCCTTCGATAGTGGTGAGAGACCAGTCAGTTTGGGCATGTGGTTGGTGTCCTTTTGTGCTCTCTGATGTGTTCTTGGCGATAGTGGGCATGACATGTTGTGTTGACGATAGTGGGCATGACTTGTTGTGTTGGTGTTCGGATAGGTTCATCCTTCTATTTGTATCGATTTTTTGTCCGATTTTTCTAGGTAGGTCACATAATTATTTTAATACCATGTGGGTAAGGTCTTAAACTTAAAACCTTTTAGCTACGATACCTAACTGACCTAAGCTTGTGAACCCGTAGAAAGGGCTAAACAATATATTTTAACAAACACTTTCTTTCTTAATAAATGAATATCGTTTAGAACTATATCAAAAAAATGAATATCGTTTATAGAAATAAAAATAAAAAACTAGTGAAGTTCTACATTGCGGGGAGAATCATCCCGAATTTCCCAAGAGAAGAAACCCCTCGAGCCAAAAGCAAACCCAAAGAGACCGGAACAAGTAGCACGGCTTCGGATAGTTCTCTTTTACGGCGGATTCCTCTGTCAATCCGCAGGGTAGCCGGCGAGATCGCCATGTCCCAGGGCAGCGCATCTGAAATTCGGCACCCCGAGCCTCCTCGATCCCCATCTCAATCCACGGAGATCGATGCCGCCGGCGCCGTGCGCACGGTAGGGGAACCGCCAAGGAAACGCCGCCCTACTCCTGCAGGTATGTATACTCGTCTCGATCGGTTCCTCTGCTTTATTTTAGCGGCAATCGACGGCGTTGCATCGTTTTCAGACGGTTGCCAAACGCCCCTCTCGCTAGTCGCTAGCTCTTCTAAATCGTGGGCAAGACATAGTTAACTACAAGCTGCGCTGCCATTGCAGGTTGTGGATCAAAGGCATCGTCGGCTGAAACAGGCGGTGCCGCCTGCCAACAATGCGATGTTTCTCAAGCTGACCAGAATACGAGAGTAGATGAACTTGCTTTTGAGAATCTCCCGGAGGTATGTGTTGTTGGCAGTGAAAGTATCCTGGTTGCAAGTGAAATTTTGTAGCAACTGTAGGTTTTGTGGGACGAATTAATCCACATACAGTCGATTATAAAAGCAATGAACAGACCAGCTTGCATTTGACGAATTTCACAATGTGATCGATGTCCTGTAAACATGGATGCTTCCATAAGAAATCTGTGGTTTGAGCGCATCGTAAACCAAACAGATGCAAAGTATATGATTTTTTTTCTTGCAACCAGCTACTAGCTACAATCTAACCGTTTAACTTGTCTGCCTTGGTTATGCAGGAAATCGTACATAGCATACATTCCCTTTTGCCACTACGAGATGCTGCTCGCGCCGCCTGCGCGTCTCGTGTATTTCTGCGTTCTTGGAGATGCTATTCCAACCTCTTACTCAACGAGGGTACGCTTGGGTTGAACACTAAGAAAACATTGGAGGAAAGAGCAGTCAAACTCGTCGACAAAGTTAACCAAATTATCGAAAACCATTACCGCAATGGGGTGGAGGTGAAAACACTTGACCTTAGTATTTTTCCCTACAAAGATAGCAGTGCCTCCTACCTGGACAGGTGGCTCCAAATCACTGTTAAATATGGGATCGTAAAACTTAATTTAAAGCTGTATCCACTCATCGGGGAAAAGTACTACAGTTTCCCCTGTTCTGTTTTGTCTCATCAGGCAGCTGCAAGTTCGATTCAGTCTCTTCACCTCTCGTGTTGCGTTTTCCATCCCACAGCTGCACTCGGCTGCTTGACAAGATTGAAGAGGTTAGAACTGTCTATGGTAAAAATTACCGAGGAAGTATTAGGACACTTGCTCTCAAAATCTTTCACCCTGGAGCAGCTGGTGATGTTCTCATGTAGTGGCATAATTTTCTTGAGAATACCTTGTACGCTCCAGAAACTCAAGATCCTCCATGTTACAACATACGAGATGATGCAGGTGGTAGAGATTGATGCTCCAAACCTATGCTCTTTTCATTATAAAGGGAGCCCCTTGGTAGAAATCTCGGTCAGAAATTCTCCACAGCTTAAGAAAATATGTTTCTCGTCTGTCAATTCGTCTACACCTGGCATATTGTCTTATGCTCGTGCCAGGCTTCCATTGATCGCACCAAATGTTGAGAGCCTTACCCTGTTATCTGCTAATGAGGTATGTTTCTGTTTAAAACTTAATAATCAAATTATAGTGACAAGTTAAATATAAAGTGAGTAGTGATATGTACATGACACTTGAATATTAATCTTGGGATTTATCCTATTTCAGAATGTCGACGCTCCAATGCTGCCATCCAAACTCTTCCACCTCAAGAACTTGGAAATTGCAATCCTCACACCTGCCTTCTGCCCGAGCTATGATGTCTTCTCTCTTGTTTCTTTTCTTAATGCTTCTCCTGTCCTGGATTCTTTCATCCTGAGGGTAAGTCATCATCGACATATCTCATACCTTTATATAGTATTATTGTATACCGATCCTACATTATGTATATGCAGGTTCAGAAAGATGCCATAAGGCTGGATCCTATTGTTCGAGACAACGAGAAGTACCCGGGACGCAAGCCGGAGTGCCGGCATAACAGCCTCAGGCAGGTGAAAATCGTGGGCTTTTGTTCATCAAAAAGCCTGGTTGCGCTCACGGTCCACATCCTTGAGAGCGCACCTTCGCTCGAGCGCCTCACACTGGACATGGCCTATGGCTACGATACATGGTCCAGATGTTGTGCTTCAAGAGAAGTTAGCCAATGCTTGCCGATGAGCAAGACAGCTCTCACTGAAGATCACAAGGCTATAGAGGTTGCAAGCAGATACATCGCAGGGAAAGTTCCCACGGGTGTTGAATTCCATGTCCTGGAGCCCTGTAGTCGATGCCATAGTGGCCATCCGTAGATCAAGGCCACTGTGGTTTATCTTCTCTTCTAGAGTTGCGGGAGTTCCGGCTACATCAAATATGAACAACTTTTTAAAGCGTACTAGGAAGTTAGGCGCGGCGGCACGCCGCGCCCGTCGGCTGGTTGGGCAGGCAATACATGGTATTTCACCAAGTAACATGCCATTCCACAAACGAATAGGCAAAAGAAGAAAACAACAGAGCTAGCATATCTTCACATATTATTGAACATTCAAAACATGATAGTTTGGAAGCTAGTTTCACCAAACAACAGGAAAGGAAAGTGAACAGATCGGCCACCAACACCACAAAAAAACTTCAGTGCAGGGTATAACTTTTTTGTAGCATATCATAAATATATAGCTGAGTATACTTGGGAGAAGAAATGTAGGATCATCATCTGGAAGGAGCAAATAAACATTCTTGTGAGCGGCTACCCATAAATTCTGAAAACATATGGAACTATTTCCAATATTAACTCTCCTGCCAAGCGGAACACAGAGATGTAAAAGAAATCATGCAATGAGTGACACTAAGAATTTATATAATTAGTGTAAAATCCTGAAGTTCTTTTTCTTCTCTCAGAACACAAATACTGAAAGCTCCTGACATCCAGAAATAATTAGAAGTGTCGTTTGTGGGTACAAAGATGGCAAAGTACGAAACAAAAACATCACTCGTTGTGAGAATCAAGCACAACTAATCCTACAGTCCTTTCGTTTTTTGGTTGCAAATTTGTCTGAGAGAAAAAGTGTGTACCTGGGAAGAGTTAATAAATCTCAACCTGGCATTTTATTAGAGCTGCATGGTAGCGATACTCAATACTTCAGATGGTATAAGAGTAAATAAGCATAGTTGTAATGAACCCTTCATATAGACAGACGCAGGAAGAGCGCTGCAATCAGGATGTCATCCAGCAGGACACTGCACAACACGCATTATGCAAAAAAGGAGAAAAACCATTACCACCGGCAGACCCAGCCGGCTGCTTTCCTTTTTGCAAAATCCTGTTTCTGACTGGAAAACATTTGGTTACCATAAAATCCCATTTTAAATATTTACACGCTTGTGATTTTTTATTATGGAAAAAGAAAAGCATGCAATTTTAGTTCATAGATTTCTGATGCACCCGGACTTACAATTGGCAAGCAATAGCATATACAGATTCTCAATAGAATTTCCAAACTGCAAATACATTATTAGTGTCAAATACTTAATGCAATGGTCTGCCTAAAGGAAAAAATAGAATATTGATGCACATTGGGCTATAAAGTGTAATACCATGGAAGGATTGTGCAAAGATTAACATCAGAATGTGGACCAAGTAGAACAAACCATATGTCTGTGAAAATAATGTAAGAGCACTAAGAGCAAATATATTATTAGTGTCAAAATACTTAATGCAATGTTCTGCTTAAAGGAAAAAATAGAATATTGATGCACATTGGGCTATAACGTGTAAGACAATGGAAGGATTGTGCAAAGATTAACATCAGAATGTGGATCAAGTAGAACAAACCATTTGTCTGTGAAAATAATGTAAGAGCACTAAGAAGAGAGATCATCACAAGAAAATTTAAGTTAGCAAAGAAAAATAAGACACTGAAGATTACAAAAATAGAATGGTTCTAAAATCAGGCATACATAGGAGAAATTTTACAGGTAAATATACCCAGCAGACCTGCAGGAGCAAGATTTTCTTCTCCGATTTTTAATGGGATCATATCGGAAGCCTTCGAGGCATAATTCTTCTACTTTTATCATTTGAATGGCCAATACAATACTTAGTGTGACAAAAACTGAACTTGATCAGTGAATAGGCTATCCAAAAATAACTTATGTTCTGGAGCCATCAGAAAATCAAATATAGCTATCAGTAACCAATGGTTAACGGGTTTATAACTTCACGCACATAATAATCTGGGATCTCGACTACTGAGTTATAAGAGTTTTCAGCATGTTGGTTAACGCACAACTGCTCATTCCTTGCCATAACTGAGGAAAATTGTGTGCAAAAATGTCACATGCTGAAGTGCTAGCATACCTTCTCATATGGAAATTATATTCCTTATCTATCATGTTAGACAAACACAAACACGAAGAGAAGACCAAATATACATCGTCCAATATCAAAAAACCCCATATCCTATATATTTAAGTCATACATTCCCTTTTTTCTAAGTAGAGATGACAATCTGATGACTAACAACTATTGACTAATCGTAGTATGGACATCTAATTACCAAGTCAGTTCATAGCATATATTATTGCTGAGTGACAGGCCACAATGAAGCATTATTTCTTGGAGCCTATTTATTGCTATTTGTTCACACCTGACAATATGCTGACAATCTAGTGGCCTCATAGGAGCCAAACTGGCATTGTATCACCAAATTATCATCGAACTTCAAAGTCATTTAGGGAATATGTGATCATACCATGGAAAAAGACTTGCATGAGAATCAAACATTGCCCATTTGACTGGATATGTGTGAAAGCACTAACCAAAATAAATTTTTGGCTGCTGCCGCTTGGCCAGCAGCATCCAATCTGTCATAGAAATTCAACTTAGTTTGATGACAATAGTTAACGTGCAGATATTTGTTTTGTCGCTGTCAAGGTAGTAGTCAAATTATGTAGTTCAGTTTCAGATTTCGTTTCAGCGCAGCAGAAATTTACTTTCACCATATAGTCTTACAGTAATTGCTCAAGAAATAGAAGCATACCAGTCAGCTGATGAATCTGCTTGCATTGCTTGGAGTAGTCGCTTCAATCATTTTAGCCCAAATTGCGTTCTGAGACGAAGAGCTACTGCGAGTCCAGCAGTGTATGGGTGCCCTTCATCTTCGACCCCATCCTCTCCTTATCCATCTGGAGTGACAGCTCTAGCCTGCGTTCCTCCATCCTCAGGAACTCTCCCCGACGGCCTGCAGCGCCGATGTCACCTCCACCGTGGCCTCTGCCTCCGGGTCCCCCTCCTCACCCCTATGCGGGTCTGCGCTTCCGAGGCACCAACGGCTTCGTGCGCGCCATTAGAGATCAGGCCGAGCAGGCTCCTGCTCCGCCCGACGTCATTGGACGAAGGGGACCAGACAGGGGAAGGAGACGTAGGGGCTGCGCCGGCGGCGTTCCCCCTAGGCTTGATCTTGATGATGGGGTTGGGGCTGGGGTCGGGCGCCCCGCCGCCGGGGAGATCATGCAGGAGCGGGAAGAAGGGCCACTTGGGCCCCTTGGAGCGGCCCATGGAGCGCGACCGCTCGGCGCCGTACCTCTTCCAGAGCGCTGGACGCCGGACTTGTAGGCGGCGGTGGGGAACCTCCCGCATCGGGCGGTGACACGTCGGCGACCGCGTCTTAGTCCGCCGACCGCCGCCCATAGGTTCCCCTTCTTGAGCGCCTCCCACTTTGTCGGCCTCGATGAGCACCGGCGTCTCCTCATGCGTCCAGCACGGCGGGGGCAGAGGTCGACTTGGGCACGGACGACGCTGATATCGAGGCAGATCCGGACGGCAGCCGCCAGACGACCACGGGGTCGGCACGACATAGACGGTGGGGTAGGGGCGGGGTGGCGGTGTGAGACGAAAAAATAAAGCGGTGGAGTCCTTGATTGTTCGGCACCGTTTGACGAATGGAGATGGTACTGTTCATCCTGCGAGTTTCAACAGTAAAATCATGACGTGTCGACGCTCGGTTGGCTAAAACCGTCCATCAACAGTAATTTAGAAATCTCTGAGAGACGCTGATCCCAAAAATTAACAGAACCATAAACTGTTTCAACTTAATATATGTATGTATATGATCTGTAGCTAGCACTTTTTTTAAAACAGAAAGCTGTAGCTAGCACTAACAAATCAACTATGCAGTCTACGGGCTATACCTCCTCCAACTTCCCCGTCCTCATCTAAACTATGAGTATTGTGATTTTAGTGACTTAAGAATATCCCAGAATATCACAACTGTGAACAAGGTATAGCAGAGTCTGCTGCAATTCTCTTCTTTATATATCCATCTTTGTATAGATAGCATTTTATTATAAATTTTTAGGAAAACAATCAAATATAATTAAAATTTGCTTTTGCATTTCGATTAAATGCTGCATGGTTACTGGTACAATTTGGTACGTGGGTTAATCGTAGAGTTAGGTATGCAGGTACTTCTAGTAGATTTTTTTTTGTTGAAATGGGGGAGCCGCAGCTTCTACATCAATTGATGCAGACGACCTCTTATTTTACTATTAAAAGTATAAGTTTACAACTTATTGCAAATCATGGGTTGAATAGTCTTAACATGCATGGATCAACCATCTAAAATAAAGTAACATGTACCGTCTTTGTATCAAGAGATAATAACACTGGACATGCAACAACTTGTCCACTAGGTGCAAATTCATACAACAAGTTGAAAATTGGGCTAAACTGGTACATAAACTTGAAATGCATGTGCAAACCGGTACAATGTCGCTCTGTGACTGACACGTAGCATTTCTATTTTTACAAAAAAAGTGCCTACATCTATTTCTATAGCAAATGAAATGTGTTCCTCTTTCCCCAAATCCACCAGGACGGGGAGCACGCTATCCTCACGTCGAGAACGAGAGCTCGCCGGCGAGGCCCATGCGATAAGGCTGATGGCGAACGCGCGACCTTTGGGCGGCGGCGTGCACGAGAGAGAGCATGACGCGGCGGAGTTTGCGACGGACCGGACGCCCAGCTCGTTCGTCCACGAGTACGACACCGACGGCGGAGCTGTTCGTGGCCTACACACACGGTAGAACCGCGCGGGACCGCGGGTCCGCGGCACACCTACTCCACATCCTCCGCGCCGCTGGTCTTGAGCTTGACCCGGCGGCAAGATTAGCTCCCTGGAGCCCCCGGGAGTAGGGGAGCCGGCAGCGTCCTGAACTTCGCTCGAGATGTGGCTGCCCGTGACGGAGAAGACGCGTAGCTCCTGGCCTTGAGCAGCCGCACGGGCAGGAGGGTGGGTTGGTGTCTATTCTCAGAAAGGTCGAGGTGGTTGTGTTGTGGCTCAGGTGTTCGACCCAGGCCAGGTCGGCGCCTCGGCGGGCATCAACCTGTGAAGCTGCGAGCTATGAGTTAGGAAAGACCAGGCCAGTGGAACCGTCGGGAGACAAAGATGGCTAGTGCGAGGAAGGCCGACACCATGGCGGTGATCACGGCATGTCATCAATGACATTTGTGGTTCGTGTTCGGAAGACGCTGTCCGTGCCACCCTAGGAACACCATGGAATCGCAGTTCGAGGCCAACCAATTCGCTCCTTCCTTACCGCCTCCATGAACGTCGATGTGGAGACGGACGCAGGGACATGCGCGGGTACGGCGTCGCGGGCACGGGACTGGCACGGGTTGGGTGCGACTTTGCGAAGCGGCCTTCACTGGCATGACGAAAGGCAAGGGGAGGATGGCTGCGGCGACATCTACACCTCTTCCGACTGCCGCTCCCCGCTCCCACACCCCGGAGTTCGTACTTCGCGACGTGGCCATGGCGCGCGTCTTCTTATCGATGGTGCTTGTGGCCGCGGTCAAACTGCCTTCTCGATAATGCATAAGCGGCACGACGCGCACACTAGCATGAGCTGGCACGCGAAGAGCCAGACGCCATGGGGGCATGGGGCACCGTGGAGTGACGCGAGCGCAACGCGAGAACGACGTACTCCCGATGGATTTGGGAAAAGAGTAGCAGGTCTCATTTGCTTTAGAAAATTATGTATGGGCTTTTTTGTAAAAATAGAAGTGCTACGTGTCAGTTACCGAATGACTTTGTACCAATTTGCACATACATTGCAAGTTTTTGTATGGGTTCACCACGATTTTCAAGTTGTTGTATGAACTTGCACGCAGTGAACAAGTTGTTGTATGTCTAGTGTTATTAACTCTTGTATCAACATGATAATCGCTGATCAAACGGCTAGCCGGTACGGCTTATTAAGTCTCATGCAACCGTTGCATCTATTCATAGCTCGGTGCTCCTCTACAGGTTGTAGAAAAGAGCACATGTAGATCCAGTGTGTAGCCAAATAGATAACGTGTAGAAAATATGGAAAATTAAAATTATTTCAGATATTTCAAATAGCCCATAACAAAGTGCACACACCCAATGTGGATTTTATCTTTTTTTACTACACCATTCGGCCAGTTTCCAAACAAGTTTGTAATATTAGCTGGTTGAGCAATATGTAAAGCCATATGAACAACTCTCCATAAAATCTTTGCAAATGGACATGATATGAATAGATGTTGTATTGTGTCCTCTTGATGACAAAAACAACATTTTGTGCATCCTTGCCAATTACGTTTAACTATGTTGTTTTATTTAATATTATCTTTCTATGTAGAAACCACATAAAATCCTTATTTTAAGTGGTACCTTAAGCTTCCAAATATATTTTCATAAATATATGATATGTTCATTAAGCAAGTCCAAATACATTGATTTGATAGTAAAAAGACACAATGTGTTTAAGTTCCATTTAAAAACATGCCTCATGTACATATAGCTGAACTAGCATCAGTCTATATACCAAACGAATCAATCTTTCTCATTTCTTCCCTGTCAACGTCCTTCTAAAACCTATGTTCAGGTTGATATTGAACGTCCCAGCAACTTGGCCATCCTCTTTACCACAAGCAATAAGAACGGCTAACATGTCTGCGATGATATTAAAAAGGACTAGAGATAACAGATCACCTTGACATAACCCTTTTTGAGGTTGAAAGTAAAGGCCTATATCATCGTTTACCCGAATCCTCACACTTCCTCTCTCCACAAACTTTTTTATCCACTTGCACCATTTAAAGTCAAAACCCTTTGTCCGTAAAGCTTGTTGTAAGAATGACAACTTAATTTTATGGTACACTTTTTAAAAATCTATTGTGAACAGAACCCCATCCATTTTATTTGTATGAAGTTCATAGATAGTTTTGTGAAGGATTACAACACCTTCTAAAATATGTCTTTCAGGCATAAGAGATGTTTTAGTAGGCCGAGCCGGACTATTGTGTCCGCAATAATGGTAACATGATTTTCACCTACTTTAGAAAAGATTTTGAAATAATCACATTTACCTTTTTTGGAAGTAAGATAATTGTTCCATAATATATGCGGAATAGAGGTAGCTCTCCATTTTGAAAGCTAACAACCATATCCATCAAATCCTCTGAAAACCTGTCTAATCCCAAATTTTTTATAGCAATCAGCTGGAAACCCGTCTGGTCCCGATGCCTTGTTATTTTCCATTTGCATAAAGGCATCATGCACCTCCTTCTCGATAAAGTCAGCCATTAATTAATATAGCATTTTCAACATTGGATAGCTGCGATCTATTTTGGTTAACTGATTCAATAAGCCCACAATTGTTTTGGGGTGGCGTGCCAATTTTTTTTTGTAGTATTCTAAAATGTATGCTTTTAGATTCTCGTGTCCTACTATCGTTACTTCATCCTGTTCAAGCTGAACTTTTTTCTTCTATGTTTGCCGTTTGCAACTAGGTGGAAATATTTAGTGTAGCACCTCTTTTCTGAATATGTTTAATCTTTGCACGTTGCACCCATTTGGACTCATCCTCGCGTCTCATTTTAGCAACTTCATCAACCATCGTTAGCATCGCGTATTGTTTTTTGTTCGGCTTCATTTAATGGTACTTCTAGTAGATGGACTCCGTGCTTGTTGTTCACCCACACAGTTTAGAATAAAGCAGATGATTTGGTTAAACTAACTATATGCGAAAACATGTAAACTCACAACTAAATATGTGCTAATCATTTTTTATCTTTAAGAGACGCACATGATTCAGATAGCCCAAACCGTGTGTAAAGTTGTCATTCGTAGACGATTCATTTTCGGTAATGGTGCGCGGTAAAGGACCCTTTCAAACATGATGTTCACTGGTGGAAAAAAGGGTCTATGGTCCCGGTTCATTTGGGCCATTGGTCCCGGTTGCTGAACCGGGATCCATTACTCGGGACCAATGCCGGTCCCGGTTCCAGTACGAACCGGGACCGATAGGTCTCCACTGTGGACGCGCTGCAGGGGCGATCCCCCTGGGTCAATGGTCCCGGTTCGTAGCACGAACCGGGATCGTTGATCTCAGGGTTTTTTTATTTTTTTTATTCAGGGATTAGGGTTTTATTTGGTGTGTATTGTATTCAATTTAATGGTGCTATATATATACAGCAATAATGAAGGAACCACATTATATATATGTATATTACACATCATGGTCACGAATATATTATTAATATTCACCGTCTCATCCGTCGTGCTTGGTCGCTATTACAAACGGTAACTCACACAAATTTGATTTTACATCTTTTTTACACTTCCTTCTAAATGAACCGGGTAATAGTATTCTCCTTTCGGATCTATGACTTGTTCTAATAAGAATCCGGCAATTTCCTCTTGAATTGCTTGCACGCGTTCCCGTGGTAGAAGACCGTCCCGCATCCGTTCGATATAATTTAAAGAAGGGGATCAATATATATGAATGAAACTAAACATAGTTGATGGTAATAAAATAAATTTGAGATTATTGTTTATCGTACTCCAAGTTTTTTGAAGTTTCGGTCTGCGCCCTTCTCTTTGGTCATCTGGCGAATGAACTCGCAGACATAGTATCCACATAAGTTATTCCCAGCTTCCTGCCTCAAGCACTTTACGAGAACGAAGTTCAATCAAAATAAGAATCAAGCATGATAATTGTATTGAAACTAGAATCAAAGAGATGCGCGGATCTAGCAAGTAGTACTTACATTCAATGGTTGAAATTTAAGCTCTGGCTTCCAAACACCCCTAGTGTTGGCGGTGAACCGTTTCCAAGCCTTCTGGAGGCATTCCTGCATGTTCGCCCAGTTTCCTAAAGGTGTGCGTTTTGAGTCCATGACTTTGACTACTCCTTCGTCAACACTAATGATTAACATAATAAAGTGGAAGCTGCATAGACATAACGAGTCAAATATACGCTTAACATCGAGTAAAGCAAAAACAGAATGTGTACAAGACAGTAACACTCACTCGAAGTTGTAAGGAAATAGTATTTCCCTTCTGTTGCTGAAATACTTCAACGATTGTACCAAGTTATCCTCTGTCTCTTTGGGTTTTTTTTAGAGTATCTTCATGAACGAAATTGCAGTCAACGAACCCAAGGTCAAAGATTCCTCCTCGGTCGCATTCGAGAATCTTCATTCTGCATATATAATTAGTATAATGATGAGTAAGATTATACAAGCAACGAATAAGCTGAGCTAGAAAGACTTAATAATACTTACAGATAATAGGCACTGACGATAGTTTTGTCGAGGGCGTCTTGCTGGTAAAACTGAAATAATTCTAGAAATTCAATCAGTAAGAAGCCATCTCCATGACCGTAATGGTGGTGTTTATATCCAGCATAGATCCAGTTTGTGGATTCAGCACAGGCTTGCATGTACCAATTATGCAATCTCCGCATTTTTGTTGGTAGATCTTTGACTAACTCGGGTTTGACGAGAGGATCCCCGTATCGGTATTTGTACGCTATTTGCTGGTACCCCTCGAACTCATCCAGACGGCTCATGTACTCAGCAATAGACAGTCCATATAACTTGGCCTTTTCTCCGTAGAGTTGAATAAACTCCGGATCAATGTTCGGATCATGCCGCTCCTGGGCTCTCCACTCATTAGTATCGTACACTTTGAGCGGTTCGATCGATTGATTTTTCTGTTGCCCGAGCTAGGCAACTTCTTTCCCGACTCTCCGCTCTTTTGCCTCAGCCGACTTGGTAATAGAGCGATTATAGTCAGGTGTGAGCGCTATGGGTTGGTGAAGCTGAATCTTAAGCGTGGCTGCTTTGGCTTTATCTTCTGTGGTGACCGGGAAGATTAATGGCTCCATCGGCTTTGGCTTTTTCTTGTTAGCCATGTCAGTCTTCCACTGTTGATAATGGGCATCTGCGGCCGCAGCAATTTCCTCATCTGTCTTCTCGTAAGGAAGCTTCTTCATATTCTGATGAGGTACTCTTGGGAGGGGCGATAGCTTACGTTTCGGTGATCGGAACGTGCTCTTGCTGCTGCTGGTGGTGCTGCCCCTCTTAGTATACTTCCGCTTTAGTCTCTGAGGCTCAGGAGACGGAGACGGCTGACGCGGCGGCGGAGACGGCTGAGGCGGCGGTGGAGACGGCTGCACTGAGTGGTGAGGCGGTGAAGGCGACGGTTGCGCTGGAGAATGGTGAGGTGGCGGCGAAGGTGGACTGCTGCTCTGAGGAGTGGGTGGCCTTGGCGGGACATAATTTGGAAGCACGATGTGCTCCTTTGGCCATACAACAGTCCCCCATTTGGCTTCTCCTAGTTCAGTCAGGTCCCTATCTTCCCATGCAGGGTGGTCCAGCTTCAGCTCCTCAAAATCTTGCTTGACATCATCCACCGTGACGACTGCGTACCCTTTTGGAACCGGTCTGCAATGCCAAGTTCCGTTAGGCGCAGTTGGTACGGCCATGCCGACCGCCGCCGTCACCCTTAAGTTCATAACTTGCACCTTTAGCTCACAAGCTGTGCTCTCCGTGATATCATCCACTGGGTAGCGTTTAGGAGGAGCCGTCGTCAGTGCATCATCATCACCATCCTGGAGCTGGGTGGAAGCGACGCTGCTTTTCTTATTCGATAGGGCGCCGGTACCATCGAATGCAGCTTCTACCATGTGCCGCTGAGATTGGCCGCTGATACCTTGCTGGCTAAGTCTGTCGAGTTGATCCTGCTGCCGCTTTAATGCTTCTTCTACATTACGCAGCCGGTCTGCAGCTGCCGCTTTCTCAGCTGCCTTCCTTTCCTTTCTCCTCTAATGACTTTTATCGGGATATCTCTTCATTTCCGCGGGGAAGGCAACATTCCACGGCTTGGAGCCTGGTGTGCCTCGTGCTCGTCCTTTGTGTTCATCATTTTTAAGGGCGCGTGTGAGCTCGTCGTTCTCTCTATCAGGAACGAACCGTCTCGCTTCAACATCTTGTACTACACTTCTAATATCTTCGATGGGCAGTAGGGGATGATCTTTGTGTTTCTGAGTATATATTGCCCTCCCTTCTTGGTCCAACGTGCCCCCATGGCCGTAAAACCAGTTTCTCGCCCGTGGTGTCCATGTTGTGGGCTCTGGTCTGATCCCGGCAGCAATATACTTGACCTCAAGTGCATCCCACTTAGGCATGCAACCGGCGTAGCCAGCAGACCCCATATTATGGTGGTACACTTTCTTAGCAGCGTTCTCCTTATTTATTCTTGACCTTTCCAAAGCTTTCTCCGATGTCTTGTACTTCACAAAATCATCCCACTGGTGTCTTAACTTAGCATAGCTGGCTTGATTGAAATCCGGAGTCTTGTCTAACTTGACAAACTTAAGGTACAGTTTCTTCTTCCAGTTCTTGAATGCCTCGGCCATCTTGATCAGAGCAAACTTCTTGACTCTTTTCATGAGCTCCTTATTTGCTCTCGCCTCCTCATCTGGATTCACATCTGGCCTCGGCCGGAGGAAATTAATCATGAGCTTGTCAAAAAGCTTATCTTTGGCAACGTCGCCGACATACGGGACTCCACCACTGCTTGGCCGATTCCATTCTTGAACGATGATCGGGATGTAGTCCCTCACAAGAACTCCGCATTGCTTGACAAATTTTTTTGCAACATCCTCAGGAGCTGTCGGTTCGCCGTCTACACCGACCACTTCGATCCTATATCTCACAGTGTTATCCAACTTTTTTGTTGGGCCTCGTTTCGTTCTGACGGAAGAAGTGCTCGATCCAGAGGGCTAAAATAAGAAAGAGTGTTAATATATGCATGTATATATATAGACAGTCGGGCATTACAAAAAAACATATATACACCTCGCCGGAGTTTCCGAGATTTAAGGTTCGGCCGGAGCTGTTGCCTTCTCCCTCGTCGCCTTCTCCCTCATCGCCTTCTCCCTCGTCGGCTTCTCCCTCATCGGCTTCTCCCTTGTCGGCTTCTCCCTCACCGGCTTCTCCCCCGTCCCAGGCTTCTACCTCACCGGAGTCGTCTCCTCGGTTGAGAGATTCATCTCCCTCACCAGAATCGTTCAGAAACGTCCTGGTGACATCGATATCTGCATTTTCTCGGATCATTCCTTGGAAGAAGTATTCATCATCTTGACTTTTTCTATGTGCTGGATCCATAGTTTCTGCAATATACCGACATTTGTTAGTTAGAATGCACGCTATATATTCAAAATGCACGCTAAAACTAATTTTAACTAATTCTAATTCTAACTAACAAACTAACCCTAACTTCTAACTAATATTAACAAAAATCTAACCTAATACTAACTAATACTAACAAACAAATACTAACTAATACTAACCTAATACTAAGTAATATTGATTCCTATTTCTATAATGTGCTAAGTAATATACTAACTACTACAATGTACTAAGTAATATTGATTCCTATTTCTATAATGTGCTAACTAATATACTAACTACTACAATGTACTAAGTAATATTGATTCCTATTCCTATTTCTATATTGATTCCTATTTCTACAATGTGCTAAGTAATATACAAATACTACCTAATACTAACTTCTAACTAAGTACTAAGTAATATACTAACTACAATCTAACCTAACTAACTAACTAACTAAGGGCATCTCCAGCGGGCCGACCCAAACGGACACCGCGGGTCCGTTTCTGTCCGATCGGACAAACAGGCTGAAAAAACAGCACCCAGCGGGCCGACCCAAACGTGTCCGGGGGGAGGACACACCCATCTGCGGCCCAAATTTGGGGCAGCGATGGGTCTGCGCGGACACGCGCGGACCGGGCACGCGTCATCCCCTGGTCCACCTGTCATCGACCCGCGTCGATACGTCTTCTCCAACGCGACGCGTCCGCCCGCATCAGTGCGTCCCGTCGCCTCGAGTCAGAGCGCATGCGCATCGGGCGCCCCGCCCTCAACGGCCGCCTTCAATGCCTGCCGCGGCATCAACGCCGGTGTGGCGTGCCGCTCTGGCTGCCGCGCGCAGGCATTCATGGCGGCCGCTGGACGCCCGGCGACTGGCCCCTTTAAAAGGAGGCCACAACAGAGCCGCAGCCACCACAGCCTCCATCGCCACAGCCACCGCAGCCGCCACAGCCACCGCAGCAGCCACCACAGCCCAGCCACCACAGCCCAGCCATGGGGTTCTGGAAGAAGGGCAGCCACGACCACGAGGCCAGCGGGTCTCGGCGCCGGCATTCGCCACCTCGACGCCGGTCTCCACCGCGCCGCGCCAGGACGGCCTCGCCGCAGCCACCGCGCCAGCGTGATCGTCGGTACATTCCGGTGACTCACTGCCAGGCGCTGTACCGGTGCGGCCAGAGCGTCGACTGGCCGGACTGCAGCTTCCCCGGCGGGTGGCACCTGAACAGCCGGCGCGTGCCGGTCCCGCCGGTGCCGCGCTACGGCCCGGACCGGGTGACCGAGATCCGCCGCCGCCGCGCGCTGATGCCGGCGCGCCTCCACGCCGATCCCGCCTTTGGCTACGATAGCCAATGGTGGAACAACTTCGGGCCGCGGGAGCGCGACCTGGTGCGGCGGGCGGCCTTCCTAGGGGAGGCCGACCCCAGCCCCTTCGCCAGCGTATACATGCTGGAGCCGGGGCCAGAGCCACCGCAGCGGGAACCCTTCATCGAGGAGATGGAGGAGGACGACGACGAGGAGGAGGTGCCGTCGGAGGTCCACGTCAAGCAGGAGGTGGGCGGCGACGACATCCCTGGCGAGGAGCCCAGGGACGACACAGAGGACTTCTGCTACAGCGTCGCCTACGGCATCCTCGACGCAATGGAGCGCGGCGAGGCGCCGCCGTCCCCGCCACCGCTGACCGAGGAGGAGCAACTCCGGGTCGCCCTCCTCGTCTCCGAGGAGGAGGAGAAGAGGCGGTGGACCGGCTACGAGACTGCGCTGGCCATTTCAGTGCACCAGCAGCACGGCCGGCCACCATCGCCGCCACCGCAGCGTGCCGCGACGCCACCGCCGCCTCCTCCTCCAGGCCCGCCGCCGCCGCCACCTGCTGCCCCTCGTCCTCCTCCACCGGCTGCGGCCAACTGGCCGTGGCCGCAGCCGACCTTCATCGACCTCGCCGACGAGGACGACGAGTAGACCGCGGCGAGGACGACGACGCCGCCGCCCCCTGTGCCCCCAAAGCCCTTGCTAGGGCTTTGTATGTTTTTTTATTTTCTATGTTTTTTTTAATTTTCTATGTATTATATAAGTAATAATTTTTTTTTTTGCGTCGGGCCGCTGGGTGCACCCCACGACCCATCCGGACAAAGCCGGACTGGCTGTCCGCAGACCGACCCATACGGACCAAATTGGACCGATTCGGTGTCCGAAATGGGTCGGCCCGCTGGAGATGCCCTAAGTACTAAGTCATATTAGAGGTGGCCATATTAACCCTAATGTGCGAACGTCAATTTAAATGAGTTTACAAAATGTAATAAGATTTCATAAATATTATTTTGCAATAAGATTTACTGCAAATAACAATAAGATTTCATAAATATTATTTTGCAATAAGATTATATTGAGTTTACAAATAATGTGCGAACGTCAGTTTAAATGAGTTTACAAAATGCAATAAGATTTAACCCTAATGTGCGAACGTCAATTTAAATGAGTTTACAAAATGCAATAAGATTTCATAAAAAATTGGCCAAAGGGCCGGCCGGCCGGGCCGGGAAGCTCCCTCCCGAGGAGGTCACCGTCGAAGGGGGGCGGCGGCGCAGGGGGGCGGGGCGGCCGCAGGGGGGCGTCGGGGCGGCGCTGGGGGCGCGGGGCGGGCGCACGGGGCCGGGCATCGCGGCGGCGCTGGGGGGCGACGGCGCAGGGGGCACCTGCAGAGAGAGAAGGTAATGAGCGGCGGCGCTGGGGGAAAAGGGAGAGGTCGCGGCGGCGGCGCTCACCGAGGACGGCGGCGGCGGAGACGGGCAGCCTACCGGCGCCAAATCGCTCCGCGCGCAATTTCCTTAGCCGTTTTCGCGTGATTGAGGGGGAAGTGGGGAAGAAGAAGCTGGCAGCTATATTTTACGGGGTCATTGGTCCCGGTTCGTGGCATCAACCGGGACCAATGGATCAACGGTCCCGGTTGATGCCACGAACCGGGACCAATGACCTGGGTGGGGGGCGCTGCTGAGCCGCCACGTGCCTAGGATCATTGGTCCCGGTTCGTGGCATCAACCGGGACCGTTGATCCATTGGTCCCGGTTGATGCCACGAACCGGGACCAATGTTTTTCTTTTTTGTTTTTCTATTTTAACTTTCTATTTTCATTTTAACAGGAAAAAACTTTCTTTTATTTGAAATTTGAAAAAACTTTCAACAGGAAAAGTGTTTCAATTTAAATAACTAATCCAAAACCATTTTCTGTTTTCAAAATTATTAATTCTAACTAAACAATTTTACTATTTTTAATTACAAATGCATTAACATATATTTATTGCATAGTTTGGAATTTGAAAAAACTTTCAGCAGGAAAAGTGCTTCAATTTAAATAACTAATCCCAAAATATTTTCTGTTTTCAAAATTATTTATTCTAACCATACAAACTATTAACAATTTTACCATTTTCAATTAAAATGCACTAACGCGTTTGAAACGGGCATAAGAAATTCAAAAATGATCCAAACAATGTGAAACCTTCGCGTGGTGTCATATTATGTGTCATAGTTGCAAGGAAAAATATTGAACTTTGAAAATTGCAAACGTCATAAAAAATCCTTCACAAAATGACCTATCATATTCGAGGTTTCATGGCATTTAGGTCAAACCACCAATGTTATGGCTAGAATCAGGGCATAGTTTGTGATAATGTGCCCATATTGTGCACACATGTGCATCTTGGGATGGCTTACGATGTTGCAGGAGGAAGTTTTCCTTTTCGACGCACGAAATAGCCAATTTCTATTTTTGAGGTGCCGAAATTGGGGTGTTCTATGAAGGAACCACCAAATTAAAGTTTGGCATTGGCACCAACCCATTTTTCAAAAATAATAGACCACCTTAGATGGACCAATTCCCAACCGGTGTATCAGAAACCTTACCGTCCATCCCTCATGAAAAAGACAAATTCCTGCCGATTCGATAGGAGGGTGCCCAGATTTCAACTACAAGTACAGGATATAATGCTTGTGAATTTTTTTAAAAATCATTTATAGGTTCACAACATGCTATTTCACCAGAGATCTACTTCAAGTTTAGCGAGGCTCAGCCCCGGGCTAAGAAGTTTCATGCCCGCCGTTTTGAATATAGTTTGAAACGGGCATAAGAAATTCAAAAATGATCCAAACAATGTGAAACCTTCACGTGGTGTCATATTATGTGTCATAGTTGCAAGGAAAAATATTGAAATTGGAAAATTGCAAACGTCATAAAAAATCCTTCACAAAATGACCTATCATGTTCGAGGTTTCATGGCATTTAGGTCAAACCACCAATGTTATGGCTAGAATCAGGGCATAGTTTGTGATAATGTGCCCATATTGTGCACACATGTGCATCTTGGAATGGCTTACGATGTTGCAGGAGGAAGTTTTCCTTTTCGACGCACGAAATAGCCTAAACAGTGTTCGAGGAGATGGAGTCTTTCACGGGCTTGCATGGAAATTTTTCCGAGGCGGAGCTTTCGAAGATGCCGTAGGGCGTGAGCACCAACGACATCTTCGAGAAGCTCCGCCACGGGAGATTTCCCAACCCTTTACCCAACATACTATTAGAGGAGATGGAGTCTTTCACGGGCTTGCAGGGAAATTTTTCCGAGGCGGAGCTTCCGAAGATACCGTACGGCGTGAGCACCAACGACATCTTCGAGAACCTCCGCCATGGGAGATTTCCCAACCCTGTCCTCCATCTATGGGGATGAAACTCTCCCTACCTTCTAGGTTGGCTTGTTGAGCTGCTTGCCATGGCATATTGATGCTCCTTTTATAGGCACGACGCCGCTTCTACTTTGTCGTGTTCCTCCGACAGGGGCGTCGTGCGCTACATGCTTTATCTCATCGAGCAGTGCATCCACCCATGCGTCCTTATCCTGCCGACAGCTTTAGTCCCGGTTGTGTCCACCAACCGGGACTAAAGGTTACCCACACGTCCTTATCCCACCGACAGTTTTGTTAGATGACACAAAAACCACCTTTAGTCCCGGTTGTACCCATCAGCCGGGACTAAAGGTTAGATGGTTTCCCGTGCCACTGTGTTCCCGCCTATTTTCTTCCCGCGCTTTCCACCTTTTCCCGCCTCCGTCTTCCCGCCATTTTTTCACTATATATATGTAGGCTTGGCCTCCATTTACATATCACATCTAGACTCATATCTACAAACCTCATCACTCTCTTCCATGGCCTCCATCGTATCTCTAACCCCCCGGGAGGCGGAGGCGCTTTGCGCCTCAAACTACCCATGCCCGCCGGGCTACCGCGTCCCCACCGGCTGGATGCTGAGCGTCGGAGGCGTACCGGTCCCTCCTGTCCCTCTAGGTGTGGCGCGTCAGATGGCCATCACGAACCACTACTACTTCGAGCTCACGCCAGAGCAGCGGAGGAATCCCCAGTGGCATCCCGACTACAGCCCGACTTGGGACGCCTTCTTCATCAATCAGCGTGAGAGTGCGCTTGCCAGGCACGAGGAGGACGACCCACCTTGTTCGAACTTCAACGAGGCCGGCCGTCGGCTGTGGTGGCGCGGCCGGACTCTCCAGAGCGTCATAGCCTATCGTGGCCCCCGCCTGCGCTACCCTCAGTCTCAGCCCATGCGTGCTCACCCGCCGAGGTTCGACTACCGCGACTCCGATGCCAGCGACGACAACGTCAGCGACTACGATGACTACAATGGCGATGTTTATAGGGCTAGGCACGACTATGACTGAATCACTCCAATATTATGTGTCATAGCTGCAAGGAAAAATATTGAACTTGGATAATTGCAAACATCATAAAAAATCCTTCATAAAATGACGTGTCATAGTTTTCATACATTACATAGATTTACATAGGGTTTAGGGTAAGAATCCTTCGTCGCGTATGTCGATCCCTTGCCTATGATCGCTTCTTAGGCCGTAACCATGGAGCATCTTCATTATTTAACGGGATGCAAGGGTCAGTTTTCACGGTGAAGGGCGGAATTTCTTCAAACTTATCATAATCTGCTGACATGTCTGTCTTGTCCTCGACTCCCGCGATGTTTCTTTTCCCTGAAAGAACTATGTGACGCCTGGGCTCATCGTCTGATGTATTCGTTTCCTTATTTTTTCTTTTTTTGGTCTGGAGGACATGTCCTTCACATAGAAAACCTGAGCCACATCATTGGCTAGGACGAATGGTTCGTCTCTGTAACCTAGATTCTTGAGATCCACTGTTGTCATTCCGTACAGCTGGTCCACCTTTACCCCTTCTCCATTCATGTTGACCCAACTGCACCGAAACAAAGGGACCTTAAAAGTAGGTCCATAGTCAAGTTCCCATATCTCCTCTATGTAACCATAGTATGCGTCCTTTTTCCCATTGTCACATGTTGCATCAAAGCAGACACCACTGTTTTGGTTAGTGCTCTTTTTATCTTGGGAGATCGTGTAAAATGTATTCCCATTTATCTCGTACCCTTGGAAAGTCAATACAGTCGCAGATGGTGTCGTGGCCAACAAGTAGAGCTGATCTCCAATAGTGGTGTCATTCATGAGATGTAATTGCAACCAAGTGCCAAAAGTCTCCATGTGATTTTCTTTAATCCAGTAGTCATCCTTCCCCGGGAACTTGGAGCGTACAACATTCATGTGTTCCTTGATATACGGAGCCACGAAGGTAGAACTTTGTAGAACTGTGTAGTGTGCTTGATTCAAAGAATGCCCGTCCCTAAATATCATTGCTTTCTTTCCTAGCATGCCTTTTCCATTCAGTCTCCCCTCATACCATGATTCAGGAACACCAATCGGCTTAAGATCAGGAAGAAAGTCAACACAGAACCCAATGACCTCTGTTCCATAGCCCTTGGAGATGCTTCCTTATGGCCTTGCACGACTACGAACATATTTCTTTAAGACTCCCATGAACCTCTCGAAGGGGAACATATTGTGCAGAAATACAGGACCGAGAATGGAAATCTCATCGACTAGGTGAACTAAGAGATGCGTCATAATATTGAAGAAGGACGGGGGGAACACCAACTCAAAACTGACAAGACATTGGACCACATCCTTTTGTAGCCTTTCCAGACTTTCTCGATCGATCACCTTCTGAGATATTGCATTGAGGAATGCACATAGCTTCACAATGGGTACTCGAACATTTTCCGGTAGAAGCCCCCTCAATGCAACCGGAAACAACTGCGTCATAATCACGTGACAATCATGAGACTTCAGGTTCTGGAATTTTTTCTCTGCCATATTTATTATTCCCTTTATATTTGACGAGAACCCAGCCGGGACCTTGATACTGTTCAGGCATTCAAAAAAGATTTCCTTCTCTGCTTTGGTAAGAGCGTAGCTGCTTAAGTATTGACGGCCTTTATCAGTATGCTTGTTGTATGGGTCTTTGATACGTTGCTGGTCCTCCCGTGCTTCTGGTGTATCTTTTGTCTTCCCATACACGCCTAGGAAGCCTAGCAGGTTCACGCAAAGATTCTTCGTCACGTGCATCACATCGATTGAAGAACGGACATCTAGGTCTTTCCAATACTCAAGCTCCCAAAATATAGATTTCTTCTTCTACATGGCCGTGTGTCTGGTAATGGGGTCTTTCGGAACAGATTGACCGCCAGAACCCTTTCCAAATATTACTTCTAGGTCCTTCACCATACCAAATACATCAGCACCTTTAGGGAGCTTAGGCTTCTTCCGGTGATCTGCCTCACCGTTGAAATGCTTGCCTTTTTTTCTTACTTGATGATTGGTCGGAAGAAATTTATGACACTCCAGGTACACAACCTTCTTACATTTATCCAAATATGTACCTTTAGTCTTATCTAAACAGTGCGTGCATGCATTGTATCCCTTGTTTGACTGTCCTGAAATGTTACTAAGAGCAGGCCAATCATTGATGGTTACGAACAGCAACGCTCGTAGGTCAAATGGCTCCTGTTTGTGCTCATCCCACACCTTTACACCTGGTTCTGCCCACAGCTGCAATAGTTCATCGACTAATGGCCTTAGGTACACATCAATGTCGTTGTCGGGTTGCTTCGGTCCTTGGATGAGCACTGGCATCATAATGAACTTCCGCTTCATGCACAACCAAGGAGGAAGGTTGTAGATACATAGAGTCACGGGCCAGGTGCTGTGACTGCAGCTCTGCTCCCCAAAAGGATTCATGCCGTCTGTACTTAGACCAAACCATAAGTTCCTTGCGTCACCTGCAAAGTTCGAGTACTTTCTCTCGATGTTTCTCCACTGCGACCCATCGGCGGGGTGTCTCAGTTTCCCGTCTTTCTTACGCTCTTCTTTGTGCCATCGCAACAACCTGACATGCTCTTTGTTTCTGAACAGACGTTTCAACCGTGGTATTATAGGAGCATATTTCATAACCTTAGCAGGAACCTTCTTCCTGGGTGGCTCGTCATCGCCCTCAACATCACCAGGGTCATCTTGTCTGATCTTGTACCGACATGCAGTGCATACCGGACATTTATCCATATTCTCGTACTTCTCACCGCGGTACAGGATGCAGTCACCTGCATGTATCTTCTCCACATCTAATCCTAGAGGGCAGATAGTCTTCTTTGCTTCGTACGTTGTCTCGGGCAGCTCGTTATCCTTTGGAAGCTTCGGCTTCATTATTTTCAGTAACTTCTCAAATCCCTTGTCAGATAAACCAACCTCTGCCTTCCATTTCAGCAGTTCAAGTGTGGTACCGAGCTTTGTGCTGCCATCTTCGCAATTTGGGTACAACAACTTTTTGTGATCCTTTTGCATGGCCTCCAACTTCAGCTTCTCCCTTTCTGTATCGCATTGTTGCTTTGCATCAGAAATGACCCGACCAAGACTATCAGCGGGCTCAACCGATGCCCGTTGTTCTTCTTCATTGCCGCCTCCCTCTTCTTCATTGTCTTCCATTGCAGTATCACCGTATTCTTCAGGCGACATAGGATAGCTGTCATCATCCTCTTCTTCATTTTCTTCCAGCCTAACCCCTCTTTCTCCGTGCATGGCCCAACAATAATATCCGGGCATGAAACCTCTCCGAAGCAGATGGCTTTGAAGGATTCTCGGGGCAGAGTGCTCCGTCACATTCCGACAGTCGACGCAGGGACAAGGCATAAAATTATCCACTTTATTTGCCTTAGCCACATCGATAAATTTATGTAGGCCTGCAATAAAATCAGAATCGCGTCGGTCGCCGTACATCCATCGCATCCGCGCATCGATCTGCGTTATAATAATTAACTATTACAATAACATCATAAATAGTGAAATGACCACCCGCATGGACACATATGCAAGATTTTTGTATCAGTTACAGATGAAGAAGATAAGGTTGCTACCCTCGGCGGAGGATACCGTGTTGTGCGAACTTAAATATGGCATGGACATTTCGTCAAACAACTTGTGTGCAATCAAAGGAAAAAAAAAGCTAGCACCCACACCTCACACACAATCCAGCAAATTTTTGTGGCAAAGGGCAAAGGGCTGGGTATCAATTTATAGCCAGGGGAGGGTCTTTGATCCCGGTTCTTGCCATGAACCGGGACCAATGCTCCGCAGAGAGCCACGTGCCATGCTGGGGAGGCATTGGTCCCGGTTCATGCCACAAACCGGGACCGATTCCCCGAAATGAACCGCGACCGGCCCCCAAACGGCACGAACCGGGACCAATGCCTGTCATTGGTCCCCATTGGCGAGCCGAACCGTGACAGATAACATTTGGGTGCTGGACCAAAGACCCTTTTTCTACTAGTGGTTTTTAATTGTGCGCGATAGGCCTTGTGTGATGGCTCGATCTGGACTAGTGTATGCAAGTATGTAGCCAACCCACGTTCAGGTGTCTTGGATTCCGTGGGGCGTGCAAGTCGTTTTTTCTAAGAAAATAAAGTAAATTCCACCTTTTATTCCATATTATGATGGTGTTTACCCCATTTGATCTGTTGTGCCATGCTTTACCCTGAATTTATGACTATGTGTCAAGTTTTACCCCAATTATCCCTTTCCCCACGATCTGAGTGGAGAAAAAATTATTGTGCATCTAAAAGCACCGAAGAGTAGAAAAACAACACCCATGAGCTGAAACCACTCGTCAGCTTGATAACGTATCTCAGGCTCGAAGCTTGGATTTTCTTAGTCCACTCGTGCGAAACGCGCGTACCTTACAGTTAGAGATCGATGGCGACCGCGGCAGCGACGACTTGCTTGCTAGCTACCTCCACCGAGTACGCACGTACGTCACTCTCCTGGGCCATCGAAGTCGATCGCCTGGGACACAAAGGCCATGGATTCTTAACTCCGAAACAATGATCGGTTAGATGATTTGAGCCTTCGTTAAATCCAGGTTCGCCCAGCTAGCTAATGTTTGGTCAGAAACGAAGCACGGCTAGCACGAGCTCACGACACGTCTACGTCGCCAAGGATGTTCCGAGCAATGCGCCTCCTTCTCAGGTACGATCGATCGAGATTGGGTTTTGTGTGATCTTGTAGCTGGGGAAAAGTCTACCGGCCGCCATTGATGTTCTGCAGCTGGGTTTGCTCTTTGAGAGTGCAGCGCGGCGAAGATTGGAGCCGCGGGAAGGGCGAGGTCAGGCGCGTCTCGCCTGCTTTCCGCGTCCTCGGGCTCTGGGAGGCTGGCCGGGAAGGTGGCAATCATCACCGGCGCGGCCATCGGCATCGGGAAGGCGACCGCCGCCGAGTTCGTCCGGAACGGTGCCAAGGTCATACTCGCGGACGTCCAGGACGACCTCGGGCGCGCCGTGGCGGCCGAGCTCGGCGGCCCGGACACGGCCTGCTACGCCCGCTGCGACGTGACCGACGAGGCGCAGGTGGCGGCCGCCGTGGACCTCGCCGTGGCGCGGCACGGCCGCCTCGACGTGATGTTCAACAACGCCGGCATCACGGGCGGCAGCTACGCGGGCGGACCCATCGAGTGCATGGACATGGCCGACTTCGACCGGGTCATGGCCGTCAACCTCCGGGGCGTGGCGGCCGGCATCAAGCACGCGGCGCGCGCTATGGTGCCGCGCGGCGAGGGGTGCATCCTGTGCACGTCAAGCACGGCGGGCGCGCTGGGCGGGTCGGGCCCCCACGCGTACAGCGTCTCCAAGACGGCTGTCGTCGGCATGGTGCGGTCGGCGGCGGCGGAGCTCGCTGCGCGCGGCGTCAGGGTGAACGCCATCTCGCCGTACGCCATCGCGACGTCCATGGGGACCCGGTCCGTGAGGGAGATGCTGGGGCTCCCGCCAGTGGGGGCTGGCGCCGGCGACGAGGAGGCGGAGGAGGCGGTCCGGCGGGTGTTCGAGGTGGACTTCAACGAGATGGGCGGCGGCGTGGTGCTGCGCGCGGAGGACGTGGCGAGGGCGGCCGTGTTTCTGGCGTCCGAAGACGCAAGGTACATCACCGGACATAATCTAATGGTGGACGGCGGGTTCTCCGTGGGGAAGCCGCTCAACGTCCCGGCGCGTTGAAGACAGCGGGATGTCGTGTCCGGTTACAGGAAAATTGCCGTTGTATTACCGCCATTTCTAAATACGTACCAGATGTTTTGGTAGGTTTGTGAATGCTCTAAAAAATCACTGTACTTCGGTTTGAGCAGCAGCATCAGATATAGGTCTGCAAAGCTCCGTGTTCGTTGGTGCATTTTTATCAGTGCATTGTTAACTCCAAGAAAGTGTTTGGTTCAGTTTTGTAATATGACGGGTGATAATGGTAACGAAAATGAATAAACAAGATCTTTTTTCTCTACCGTGCCTTCGCATCTTTCAACACCGTCATCCAAGAACCACAACAAATGGGATCTGGAGCGGATCCATGTGTGAGCTGTGTAGTCAATTGACTACACCGCTTTTTGAGTATATAAGCAAAAATTATGCGAAATCACATGTAGACATGAAACACGAAACACACAAGTTACGACTCCTGGGCCGCTCCCGCTCGAGCGGCTCTGGAGGACACGGCCGTTCCTGCTCGAGGACCTCCCGGCCGGCGCGTCCCTGGCCGCTGTCGTCGCCGACGCTGGCGGCGGTGGCGGCGCCCGGCCCGCCAAATGGCGGAGGACAGACGGCGGAGGAGGGCTACTACACAGACGCATTTGGGCGGAGAGGTGGCGGCTATTAGGGCACAGGCGGCAAAGATGGTGGAGCGGCCGGGATTGAGCATGGGGCGACGGCGACGACCTCGTGGCAGAGCGATGCGGGTGCCCCAGGTTGGTGGCGGCGCACGGCTCATTTGGGCCTTTTTGGGCCTAGATCTAGGCAGGCAGGTCCACCAGTGGCTTCCGTCGGATGCATCTGGGGATGTTGTCTTGGTGGTATCAGTACTGCTGCTATAAGGAATTAATTACTGTAGTGTGACTTTTATTTTTGTAATTCTTCTTCTCTTTTATTTGGTTTTGTGCATTCGTATTGCCGCTAGGGTAATACGTTGTTGCAGAGGCAAAATGTAATTAGTATTTTCTTGATATTAATATATGCTCCATATCGAAAAAGGCAAAAAATATACAAAACATTATATAAAATTATATAAAATATGTATTTGACTACACAACTTTATCTCGACTACACAAGCTTGATATCTAGGCTCCACCAGGGGATCGACGACTGGCTCTGCTCCTTGCGTGACATTCCTCTTGGTGAAGTAGAGGAAACATATCCAAGGAACGGATAAGTAAAATAAATCAGAGGAAATGTTGTACATGATCAGTTTACTTATACTCCCAATCCCTAGAGGAAATGTTGTATAGAGTTTGCAATTTTCCTTACTTTGTTTCATGATGTTTTGGTCCCTTGAGAAACAATGTGTCTTGAACTGTGTGGCCTCATGTTTCTTATATCACCATTTGATTCTAAATATCTTGGAATATTCTACTGAGTGGATCATATCTACCCAAATTTATTCTCTCAAGCCACTATTTTCTGGGGTATGAACACATAGTTTTAATGTTATTTAATAACTAACAAAGTGCTCCTTATCAAGCATATAGATTATCCTAGACTATTAAACTTGATCGTTATTAGGGTAGTTGATCCCCATAACTAGTAACGTAGGCGCTCAGAGGTTGGTTATATTTTTTTCACTTGTGCAAATCACACTTGGCTCCTCTCTACGATGAAAAAATCTTCTTGTGTGAGGGGTTATGGACCATTTTTTTAAAATGGGGAAGCCCCAACCTCTGTATCAAAGTGATGCATATAACTTTTATTTAATTACTAAGTGTCCGTAGACAACAGTAATTTTTTTATTACAATTCAGAGGTCGCATAAAGCGACGACATGGATCAACCATCGAAAGGTGAAAAACATATATGAAGGCAAGTTTGTGTGCCATTCCGTTAAAATTTGTGTGATAGACTTGTTTCTTTCTTATTATGATAATAGAACCGAAATACTATGCTTCATAAATTCAACCACACGCTCTGACCACTTTTATTTGAATAATCGCAAGAGTGAAATAAGGTGGATGGGAGAAAGGAAGAAATTAGAGGGAAAATATTTTTCAATGCATCATACCCTGGAGAAACACCTATGAGATATTATCCTACACTATAAGCCTCTATATCATTTGTCAAAATTTTACACTTCATAGCACTCTACCAATATAGAGGATTAGAGGTGAGGACACATAATCACACTATAGAAATTAAGAGTATAATTAAGCAATGTTAAGAGTATAATTGTGTATATATGGTTCTTCAACTTTATGCTTGTGATTGAAATATTGTAGGCGTACCATACTTGATGAGATTATGTAAAAGGTTTGTACTATTTTGTGCTTTTGGATGCATGCTAAATTCTACATTTTTTCGTGATTTGGATGATAAATTATCCATGGTCTCTTAGGTAGTTATTTGACTACATTTGATAACATAATATGCAAAATTCCGCATATTCAATATCTCCTCATCATTTTGAGGGTACATAATAACATATCGAGATTAAATAGATTAATTATTTGAATTTGAGTTTTTTAATAATGTGACGATGTACGTGAGTTTTGCAATTATCCGCAAAAAGTACCATTTTTCATGTCATGTTACAATTTTCTTGAATTAGTTGGGCCACTATTCCATAGAAAGTAGCTTATTGATTATTTTCCCTATGATTGCATAAACAAAAGGCACACTAGGTCTAGTCCATGAGAAAATTTACAAGCAGCAGCAAACTACAACACCAACACCATTAAAGCCTTTTTTAAAACCAAGTTAGGGTAGGCTATATCTGAAACAAAACAGAAACATAAGGAAACCGAAACGAGAAGGAGAGAGAGAAAAGTAAACAAGAAACGGATAAACTAAGGTTTTGTCACATGGATTGCTGGTTTCCATGCAGTCCTATCAAGAGCCAACTCTCCGGATACATTCCAATACTTTAAAATTCAAAAAAAAAATCATTCCAATACTTTGAGTCTCTTTTTACTATCTCCACTCATATTAACTTTGGTTGTTCTGTGTCCCTCCTAGTATTTTCTACACTCTTTAGAATACCATAGTTAATTGACGCTTCTGGAGGCCTCCATCGGATATGCACAAGCCAACTTAGTCGGTATTGGACTAGCTTCTCGTCGGTGCCACCGCTACCCTATCACGTATTACGTCGTTTCTAATTTAGTCTCGTATGGCCACATATCAACCGTAGCATGCGTATCTTCGTAACATCAAGTGATTTGGATATGGTGCACTTGTATTGTAAAATAAAAATATCAATTCTAATTTTTAATTTTGAAATTCGAGATGGGCCTAACCCCAGTCAGTTTTTTTGGACCCGCCAAGGGACCCAGAGACTCAAGGTCTTTTAGGGACCCACAGACTCAAGGTGCTTTTATACCAAACCTTATACTTAGAGCTATGGTAGGAAGATGAAGCCCCTGTTTTTCTTCTTCTGAGAATCCTTATAAACAATATAATATTTTTTGGTAATTAATAAAACCCGCATCAAAGTCCCACCTCTTCTTTAAAAATAGATCCATACAATCTCATGAATTAAACATTAGGGTTTTGTGACTTTTTCTAGTTATTTTTATCATAGTTAATTTTTTCATTGCTTGATCTTTTTTGGCATCATGACTAATTGGATACACATAATTGGATATTTCCAAACAATATATCACTATGGCATGGGGACTACAGGTCAATTGAGATGATGGCTATCAGCTCCTCGTTATTGTTGTTGTCAATAATCAAGACACGACTATGAAGTATAGGGTGCATAGTTGAGAAATGTACATGACATATTTGATGATATCCTGTTGTCTATTTTCCATTTCGATGTGACATCGGTCACCCATAAGCTCCTATTGCCTACATTTGGTTTCACGGCGTATAGTACATCTTGCTGATGGGATGGGATGTAACCTGAAAAGGTTATAAAATTGACATTATAAAAGGTTAATTTTTCGTTGTTTGCAAAGAAAGGTAAACTCCTCATGCTTATGTTCAAACTACCAATATGTGGATTATCTATAGAAAATCTACCTAAAATCAAGCAAATAAAAAATGTAAGAAAGATAAGGTTTGGGCCAACCCAGCCACAGCCTCTCCCTCGCCGCGCACCATCGTTCCGACCTCAGCGGGGCTTGTATCCTCCTTTCCTCGCCGGCGCCGCCGCTCCTCCCACTCGGCTGCCCCCATGCTCCTCTCAGTGCGCCGCCTTCCTGCGACTCCTTCCCGCCAAGCCGCCAACCCGCACATCTCCCCTTCGCCGTCCACCCTTCGACTCCGGCGACAACATGGTCGAGTAGCAGTGGCGATGGCGAGGACGACGTCAACGGCACCTGTGGTATGCCGCTCCTGCTCTTAGAATCGAACATCAAATCAGTGGAGGGTGAAAATCTGGTCCGAGCGAATCCGCTTTCTTTGTCTCCAGCTGTGTGCAAATAAGCCGCCCACAACCAAAATCAGTCCTGGCAAACCTTAAATTTAAATTAGATGCATGCTGTATATGACACGTTTGAAAGATCGTTGAACACAAGAGTGGAAGGGATCCTTCATAAATTTTATTATGACTTATATAATACTAGCCTCAGATAATTCACCGACAGGAATAGTGAATGTAATTGTCCATAAAGCACAAGATTTCATTCATTATCCATACACACATATTATATATTATAGACTATAGAGAATGCAATTGTATTAAATAACTCGAGGGGGCATCGGGTCGAATACTTACTGCACAAGTAAAAACAATTTCCTCCAAAAGATCTTTGCAATGTTTCATCTCTCCTATGAGTTAAGCACTTGATCAACTGCCTTATGTACATATCTGATTTTCATTACATCACATTGACTCTGTAAACTGTAAATTTCCAAGTATAACTGTATAAGTATGTGCTAGACCATGTCGTCTAGTGACTTTGTGAACAAATCGAAGCGTGCACGAATTTAAGCTCCATTACAATGACCTTGACTGAAGGTGGTCTAGCGACTTTGTGAACAAGTCGAAATGTGCACGAATTTAAGATCCATCACAGTGACCGTGATTGAGGTTCTGTTAATTTAAATTATGGTATTCCAAACTGAAGTTATTTGTGATGCCATTCTGCTTTTTATGAGTAGCTTAAATTTTTACATAATGATGACATTGTATAGATAAATCCACATATCTTCTCGGCGCCCCTTACAACAAAATTCAGGCTCCGCCGCCAACCAAATGTCAAGAGATTTAAGTGCAATGTCATACGGAGTAACCTCTTTGATAGATTAACTAGGGTTGCCAGGGTGAGTGATACTTCCAATTATTACGTCATTATGCATTATCAAAGTTCTGTATTTAACTAAGAGCTCCATGACCTCCTGGTTATCTAGTCCTATGCAAATGCAGTTATTAGTTCATTTGAAGACCCTGAGAAGATCCTAGATCAGGCGGTTTTGGAGATGAATGATGATTTAATAAAGATGCGGCAAGCCACTGCACAGGTTTGTTGTATATATATTACTTAATCACAAAATTTCATCATTGAGAACATATGCTCCTTTTAAACTTTATGCTCTGTTATCTCAAACATTCCCCAGTGCACGTCTTTATGTTGTTGAAGCTTATTTGGTTAGCTTCCTCTCATTTACTATATTTGTGTATGTTTGTTGGATCTCTCTGTATACATCATATGTTAATGGAAATATAAGCTACTATACTGTTCCATTGCATTCTACCTGCTAACTGAGATTCTTTTTGTTTTGAAAGGTCTTGGCATCTCAAAAGCGGCTTGAGAACAAGTACAAAGCTGCTGAACAAGCTGATGCTGATTGGTAATGTTATGGGTAATTGTAAGCTTACTTTGAGCCCTGCCATCTGTTTTTCTACACTCGATGACATTTTTCTTACAAGTGTAGGTATCGGAGGGCTCAACTTGCTCTTCAAAAGGGCGATGAGGAGCTTGCCCGTGAAGCCCTTAAACGGCGTAAATCATATGCTGTAGGTACCATGTAGATCTTGAGCTCTGGTTCAAATGTCTGCCTAGCCACACTATTTAGCTATATTACAGTCTATAACGTCCAATTAGAAAATCTAATTTAATTCCTCCTGATAGTGGGTATTGCATTATACTCCCTCTGTCTATAAAAAGATGTCTTAGATTTGTCTAAAGTTGGATGCATGCGTCCAACTTTAGACAAATCTAAAACATCCTTTTATGTACGGAGGGAGTAGTACATTTATGCCCTTTTATTACTTTGATTGGCAGTAAACCTGTAACCTGTATGTTTGTCTATAGGTCTTACACGTTTTTCTTAAGCAAAGGTCTTACATGTAACTTAAGTTAGCTTAATATTTTGAACTCCTTATTATGTCTATATTTCTGTGCTTAGGACAACGCAAGCTCCTTAAAGTCCCAGCTCGATCAGCAGAAGAGTGTCGTTGAAAATCTTGTTTCAAATACCAAGGTGTGATTATTTAATTCAAGTTTCAACTGCTGGGTTGGTCTTTTTGTTATATGCATTATACATGTCAATACAGATCTTTATCTTTCTGGGACCCTGGTCAGCACAGGTTGAACACTACTGCATATTAACATTTACTAGTGGTTTGTTGTGCACATTTGATAACATGTAGAATATGTTATTATGTAGCTTCTTGAGAGCAAGATAGCAGAGGCCAGGCAGAAAAAGGATACTCTAAAAGCCCGTGCTCAATCAGCCAAGTATGCATCTTTCTTTTTGTTGATTATTTCGCCGTCTGCTACGTATGCTCTGAGCTTGATAATTTGCTTTCTTTTTCTTCAGGACTGCAACTAAAGTGAGTGAAATGTTGGGGAACGTAAATACAAGTAGTGCCCTGTCGGCATTTGAGAAAATGGAGGAAAAAGGTACTCTCTTCATGTCTGTTTTTCTCCCACCAGCATTATTTCTTTTCTTACTTAAATTACTATGTTCCTATTTTCTCAGTGCTATGACACACTGATTTTGGTTAAGCCAGAGTTCATGTTGTATGTTGAACATAGATAGCTTTGACTTGTCCATCAATGGGATACTATACCACCTTGTTATGGTTTAAGTCGAAGCGTCTCAAATAGACAGCTGCAAGCTGCCATATTTAAGCAATCGACACTAGTGGCTTGAACCTACAAATGTTGCAAATTAATATCAGGTGCAAAATATTTAAAATGCAGCATGAAGCAATTAGAGCAAGCTCTTTTTCTAGATGGTTACATTTATAATTTTCTAGCAGTGAAAATTTCAGCCACTTGCACACAGGCTGATAACTCAGAATTTGTTGTTTTTACGTTGGAGATTTTGATTGGTGCATGGTGAGATTTCCCACTTGAGTTGTTATTAGCATGGTCTTCGCAAACTGTGCCTTAAGTTCATCTTTCTTCTGTATGCTGAAGGTTATATGACTTTTATTGGCTGGAATGGCACGTGCTGCTAGCCTCTCTTACTGGTTGTGGTCATCAGCAACCAGTGATACTCGTTGTAAATTAGTTGAGCATTGTTTTCTTACAAATAGTTACAATTTAATGCTCTCAGTTATGACGATGGAATCCCAAGCTGAGGCACTTGGTCAGTTAGGAGCTGATGATCTAGAAGGAAAGGTAATTGGACACTGATATATACTATTAATGATATTCCTTTTTGTAACAAGATCTGATCACTGCATTTATTTGTGGGCAGTTCGCAATGCTTGAGACTACATCAGTTGATGACGATCTTGCACAATTGAGAAAAGAACTGTCTGGGAGCTCTTTGGTATGTGTGCCTTTTTTGGACTTAAACCATAATTTTTTTCAAATTTAAAAAAATGCGTGCTTTAGAATTTTCTATGATGACAAAATGTGATTGCACTCTGGTAGTGCTCATCATTGTAGAAATTGAATAGATTACACATAAGTGGATCATAAGCTGGCTAGCCAACTAAAAACACGAAAACGATTCTAGTATCTCTTGTTCATTCCATACTGCATGACTGTAATTTCATGTCACCTACAGAAAGGTGAACTTCCTGAAGGTAGAACCGGGGCGGGTAGCCCTTCCCGAGACAGGGACATTGAGAACGAATTAAATGAGCTGCGGAAGAAGGCCAACGAATATTAACTTTTACAGGACATGTCTGTGAGCCAAGCTCGAGGAAATTCCTCACCTGACAAGGCGCTGAAGAGAGTATAGCCTACAGATTTTTCTCCAACGCACATTTCATCCTCTAGTGCGCTTTTTAGGTGAAGGTACGGAGGTATCTATACTAGGAAAATACTATGCATTTTTCCTGTGAATGATATTGTACAGTTAACCATTGCCTCACTGTAAATCGCTACTCGTTATAGAGCTTAGCCGAGACCCTTTGGTTGGTGCAATAACATGTATTCCCTCCGATCGAAAATAACTGTCGGTGATCTAGTACAAACCTTGTACTAAGGTAATGCAAAATCACCGACACTTATTTCCGATCGGAGGGAGTATGAAATTTTGAGCCAGCACTGGATCCAATTGAGTTCTTGTGCTGCAGCACAAGTGATGTCTTCAGTATCCACGAAGGAAAGGGTCTCAATTCGTACCTATGATACTTATTTCATCTATGGCTGTCTTATTTGGTGTGGTGGCTCACTGTGACTGGCTTAACGAGACTGATGGTACTCAAGAACGGCTCAGGGATACAAAAGTGATGCAACAAGCTGTATCTTATGATTAACATGTTTGAAGTGTGTTGTAGGGGATTATATATCAGGATCCTAAAAAATCTGGTTTTAGATGGGATATCATAAAAATATCCCTCACAAGCCCCCCCCCCCCCCCCCCCAATTTTTTGTGTAGATTTCGCCGTACTAATGAATCGGGATGGAAAAAGATTTGACATGATTGCATGAAAGAAAGGGCTTCTTGAATCCTCAGTCCTTTTGAGGATAAAATTAGACACCGACTTCCCAAGTAAGACAGCCATAGATGAAATAAGATCCTCAGTAGTAAACAAGGCATCGCGAGTTTGGGGGTGTGAATCAGCTTCCCCACCGTGTACCGGCCGTCGACAACAAGGTTGTGCCTGTTGACCTACTTGTCTCGTCGGACGTCGGGTATGTGGAGGCTGGCGCGATGTCCTCCACCTCCAGCACCATACTTCTTCTCTACGCAACAAGCCTGGTCCTCTTGAAAAAGACGCAACGAATCGATCGGATGGGCAGGTTGCACAACTGCAAAATCGCCATGTGCTTGTTGCGTTTTTATCGCTACCTGCTAAGCGAGGAATGGGTTGACCTGAGATGAGGCTCTGTTGAAGGACGTTTTTGGTTCGTGTCACATTATCCCAAGATCATCGTGGATGTGGTGCACACATGCAGTCACATGATTGCTTTGAACTTTGCATTGTACTAGTACGCCCTCCGTCTAAAAAATGTAAGAGCATCTCCACTCGCCCCTAAAGGCTCCCCAAACGCTATTTGGGAGCGCCGGCGCAGAAATCTCGCACAGTCGCGCCCCTTAAATATTTTTTTCCATCCGGTGCGACGCATGTTATCATCTGGCGCACCCGATCCAAACCCTATCCACAGGGGGGAGGGGGAGGGGGGGGGGGGGGGAGCGGGGCCGCCGGCTGGGCGCGTGTTTCGCCGCGTGGCCCACTGTCAGCGACACCACCGATGCTTCATCGTCTCCACTCGCCCGTCTACTCGCCTCTCGCACCGAATAACTGCACTGGCGGCAGCTTTGCGCAGCGACGCAGCGAGCCGTCGCGTCGGAACACGGGCTGGCATAAATGCGCGCCACACGTGCACACCCGCAGCTCGCCGCACCTATAAAATCCTGTCCCAGACGACCTGGAGGAGTTCCCCGGCCAGAGGGCGGCGGGCAATGAGGTCCAGTCGAGGACCTTGGAGTTCGCCCTCGCCTGGTCTAGGCAAGACGCGAAGAGGGCCGAGGCAGAGCGCACACGCCGCCTCGGTCTCTGCGTCAACCTGGAGGAAGACGACGCCGGTCCGAGCCAGTGGCGCCGTCCGGCGATGGCCAGGGCTGCAGCACCTAGGCGGCCAAGGATGAGCGGCCGTCGAACGACGATGACGGCGACAAAGACTATGACGTCTTCTACCGCCGCCTCTGCATGAATTAGTTTAGGTTTATGTTTTTAGTTAAATTTTGACTATCTTTGTAAAATTCACTGTGTTTTTATAAATTTCGTCTGTTTTAAAATTTGGAATGTGGGGCGCGGCTGGGAAACCGCCACCCCTCATACGGAATTCAGCGCCGGCGCCCCCCCCCCCAACGGCCTCAAAATCGCTTGCGTCAGTCGCCGTTTGGGGAGGGGGGGCGAGTGAAGATGCTCTAAGGCGTGTAAGTTTAGTCAAAAGTCAAATCTTACCAAGTTTGGCCAAATATTTATGAAAAATATGTTAACATATAAAATATTAAATAAACATACTAAAAAATATACTTTATGATGAATCTATTGATATTAATTTAGTATTATAGTGTTCATATTTTTTATAAATTTGGTCAAACTTATAAGATGTTGACTTTTGACTAAATGTATACGCCGTATATTTTGGGACGGAGGGAGTACTTCAGTAGAGGCGGCTGGCTACCCGCAAGGAATGAAGCCAACCGTTACTTTATTTGTAAGTTCCCTTTTTAGATATATCAAACTATCCATTTTTTGTAAATTCTCATTTTTTTCAACTTTCCACTTTTTGGTAAATTCTCATTTTTGTCAACTTTCCATTTTTGTTAAATTTCAGAAGTCCGAGCACCAACTCTAAAAAAAACCCAACTTTGAGAATTTGAAATATTGAAAAACCTTGTAGAAACTTGAGACAAATGGAATTTTGAACTATGAAAATGTAAAATTAACACTATCCACCAAGAATGAAGCAGTAGGGCACCTGTACATGTGATTTTTAGACAAAAAACCAAGCGGCCGTTCTTGACCTTTTTTTGCGGCGAATATGGAGAACTTTATTCAACTAAGGGCATGTACAATGGTATGCTCCAGAGGTGCTGCCTCACAACTTTAGCTAGGTTCGGATAGTCAAACTTAAGCTTGGATGATTACTTTTAAAGAGGCAGTCTCTTCTGCAGGAGGCTGCCTCTTCAACACTAAAAGTAAAGAGGAAGGGAAAAAGGTGAGAGAGAAGGAGTGAAACGAAAGCTGCTTTTGAGGAGAGAGAAAATGTTATGGATTGGACCAATATTTTTCACACCTATTGCTCCGTTTACTTTTTACGTTCGTGATTACGTGGGGCAGTAGCATACCACTACCCCCATTGCTCATGCCCTAAGGGCATGTACAATGCATAGCCTCAGGGGTGCTGCCTCGCAGCTTTAGCTAGGTTCGGGTGGTCCAATTTAGATTTGAATGATATACTTTTGGAGAGGCTGTCTCTTCTGCAGGAGGCTGCCTCTTCAACACAAAAACTGAAGAGGGAGGGAAAAGGTGAGAGAAAAAGAGAGAAACTAAAGCAGCTTTTGAGGGAGAGAGAAAGTGTCATAGATTGGACCAATATTCTTCACACCTATTGCTCCATTTACTTTTTAGGTTCGTGCTTACGTGGAGCAGTAGCATACCACCGCCCCCATTGCTCATGCCCTGAGGGCATGTACAATGCATAGCCCTAGGGGTGCTGCTTCGCAGCTTTAGTTAGGTTCGGGTGGTCCAATTTAGGTTTGGATGATGCACTTTTAAAAAGGCAGTCTCTTCTGCAGGAGGCAGCCTCTTCAACACTAAAAGTGAAGAGGGAGGGGAAAAGATGAGAGAAAAAAAAGAAAAACTAAAGCAGCTTTTAAGAGAGAAAGGAAGTATCATGGGTTGGGCCAATATTCTTCACACCCCTTGCCTCATCTACTTTTTAGGTCCATACTTACATGGGACAGTGGCATACTACTGCGTCCATTGCTCATGCCCTAAGAGCCCGATCTATCAGCCAAGAGACACGACCGGAAAGTCTAGGATAAAATCAAGCCAGCTGCTCGTCAACACCAGCGTGCTAGAAGCTTTGCACAGAGGTGAGCCCGATAGTTTGCTGAACACATTACATGCATGCTGAATAATAAAAGAAGAGACGCCCTGAGGGACTACCTAAAACTTTGGAGCGCCGTGCATAACGTGCCCGCGAGGGGGGTCGGCGTGGAGGATTCTTTTCGATGGAAGTGGACGCCAAATGGCCGCTTCTCATCTAAGTCGGCCTACCATGTCCTCTTCCATGGGAGAACGGCGTTGCCCGGCGCGGCTAACGTGTGGAACGCCTTTGCCCCCCTGAAGTTTAAGTTGCATGCCTGGCTCGCACTTCGTCGGCGGTGTTGGACGGCGGACCGACGACGTAGGAGAGGCCTCCGCACACACTACATGTGCCCCTTGTGTGGCTCTCAGCAGGAAACCATCGACCACATCACGCTCCAATGCCCCTATGCGATGGCGGTGTGGATTGGGGCCGTCACTCGGCTTGGTCTGCCCAACATTGTGCCTTCGGAGCACGCGCAGCTGGGTGATTGGTGGCCGGAGGCGGTGGCTCGGTTTGGGGCGGTGGACAGGAGGGCGGCCAATTCCTTCATCATGCTAACCATGCGAGCGCTGTGGATTGAGCGGAATGCGCGGGTCTTCAACCGCGAATCCACCACGGCGAAATCCTTGCTGCATCTTCTTCTTGATGATTGGAAGGCTTGGGTGACTTGTAGGAGTGGAAATAGGGGTGAGATTGAGTAGTTGCTCTCTGTGTGGGTGGGCACCATTGTTGGTGCGCGTTGTTTGCCTCTTCTTGCTTCGGCTTTGTACTCGGCCTTTGGTTGTTTCCCCTCAAACTTAATACAATGGCGCGCAGATCTTCTGCGGGTTCTCAAAAAATAAAAGAAGAGAAATTTGAAACTAGTTCTCCTATTTCTTGAAACGTTATTAGAGGGGGGATATTGCGGATATGAGTTTTTCGAGGAGAAGGGCGACCACATTACATACACGGAATTATGGTTTCCATTGGATGCTCAATAATCCGGAATGGGGGAGTAGATAGCCTATCAAAGTTTCCTTGAGAAGAGGGGATCATACTGGCATCAACATGTAAAAGCGAAAAAACTTTTAGTGGGCATGTGGGCGCCAATGACAAGTGCTAAAAACAAAGTATCTTTCAATATACAGAAATAAGGGGTGCAATAAAGGTTAACGATGAGTCAATGACACTGGATCCTTTGTTGCACCTTGAAGTTGAATGATGTGTTGCCAGCGTTTTTAAGGAATGGCAAGCCTCCCGATCACTGCATTCTTCAATGCACATATACATAACTTTATTGAAAATATGCAAGAATCAAGACCGATCGGCTTAGCAGAAGGGAAATTAAACAAGATTAACATCCGTTGCCATGTACTATGACGGTGAATCCGCACTAGGTCTTGGTCAGCTTGCTGACTGTGTACCCACCGTCGACGACAAGGTTATGCCCATTCACGTACTTGGCCTCGTCGGACGCGAGGTACACAGCCGCCCTGGCGATGTCCTCCACCTCCAGCACCGTCCCGCCGCCCATCTCGTTCATTCCCTTCTCCATCAGCCGCCTCAGATCCTCCTCGCTCGCCTGTGGGAGCAGCTCCGCCAGCCCGCCCAGCCCAAACTGCGTAGCGATGGCGTGCGGAGAGATGGCGTTCACGCGCACGCCGTGGCGGCCCAGCTCGCCGGCCAGCGCCCGCACGGCGCCAATGACGGCGGCTTTGGAGATGCTGTACGGGGGCGCGATGATGCCGCCGATCACCCCCGCGGAGCTCGCGGTGCAGATGATGCAGCCGGTCTTGCGCGGCACCATCACGCGCGCCGCGTGCTTAATCCCGGCGACGACCGACCGGGCGTTGAAGGCCATGGTGCGGTCATAGTGGGCGAGATCGAGGGACGTGATGGAGTCCATGGCCATGGGCCCCGTGATGCCTGCATGGTTGTACATGACGTCGAGCCGGCCGTGGCGCGCAACCGCGAGGTCTACGGCAGCGGCGATCTGAACCTCGTCCGTGACGTCGCAGCGGGTGTAGGCCGCGTCCGGCCCGAGCTCAGCCGCGACGGCGCGGCCGAGGTCGTCCTGGATGTCGGTGAGGATGACCTTGGCTCCGTTCTTGACGAACTCCGTGGCGGTTGCCTTACCGATGCCGCTGGCAGCACCAGTGATAATGGCCACCTTTCCGGCCAACCTTTGGGTGTTTGAGGCCGTGGAGTAGCCGCAGTAGTGGCTAACGGAGCCAGCCAGCGCCGCCGGTGCAGCTCCGCTCATCTTCCCCCTGCAACACACGCATAGAATTTCGAACATAACAGAAAACAATCCAAGGAGACGCGCAGGGCCTAGATATAATTGCTCTTCTTGGGAATGCATACCTTAGCAGGACCTTCATGGCGCGAAACATCCTGTTTATCTTATCTGCTCTCCTCTGCGCTGCGGCTTCTCCTTCGAGTCGATGCGCGATGCTGAAGCGAAACAGCTAGGACAGAGCTGCCGTTAAATAACATGGAAGATATCGCGCCATCGAAGCTCTGGATCGTTGACATTAGCTCACCCATGTGCTAGTTGCGTTACTTGCGTTTTCTTTTTCTCGGCCAGCTCGAGGTTGACCCGAGGTGAGGGTGAGAACCTGGAAAATTGGTGGAACCAGTCTGTTCAGCTCTTCAAGGTGATCACAATTCTTTCATATATATTGTTAACTGCATGGTGCATTTTTTGGAGAGAAAGGAACGGAAGAGTATTGTAGCCCTATTGGCAAGGATTTTGGTGATAAGCTCCAAATGAATGTTGAGCAACGAGATGGGCCTAAAATCATTAGGACCAAAGTGATGAAATAATCATTGATACTCTGCAAATTGACAGTACAATCCCAAAATTCTTGGCACAATCGATAAAATCATATTTAACAACAGGCCAATAACCTTGAGAAATAGACCAAAAAATCCATCAGGCCCGGGGGATCCATCACCTCATATGTGCGCCACAGCCTGGTCAATCTCATCCTGAGTGAAAGGACGAGATAAATCATCTAAAATTTCCAATGGGGGTGAAGAACTGAGTGAAATCAAAAGTTGGTGAGATCGGAAAAGAGACACCTAGTCTTTGTTTGAAAGAATGCCATAGAAGTCCAGTTTTTTCATGATGCTCCACAGAAATTGAACCATCTTCACGAGTAAGTGAGAAGATATTATTCTTAATGTACCTTATGGTATCCATCAAATAAAAAAGGAGGTATTCTGATCACCTAGCCGAGCCCAGCGAGTTGTACACCTTTTCCTCCAATAGTCTGATTTGCAAAGAAGTAGATAATGTTGTAGTATTCCACTATGTAATGTGTAAGTTTATCTATTATTCCAAGATGTCTACTCTCATGATTACATCATTGCAATTATTGATCATCACATTTAGCACCTCAAAACTCAAACTCCACTATTTAAGCCCTTTTTTTGTAGAAGTTTTAGCTTGGCCGATAAACTTTTTGCACCATCACCAGGGCAATGGATATCCCAAATCGTTTCAGTTTCCACAAATCCAAGGTGGATTAGTACCTTTGAGATGCTAGACTTGCCTTAGACACCTAGGGATAGGATGAAGGGGAACTTGTGTCTGCTCACGTACATTATGTGCCTAGCGTTGTGACATAAGGAGTAGTTTTAGGATATTATATTGTATTGAACACAGCCTAGAACAGCCGGTCAGGGGTATAAATTGGGGGAAAGTGGATTTCTTGCACACATGGATACCTACACACCCTCCCCGTCAACTTTTGATTCAAGACGTATTAATCCATTTTAGCTTATTTTCCTAGTAGAACACGGGATTCTGGTGTACAAAAGTGATTTCAGAATTTGGTTTGAATTTTTTTCATCAAAGTCAACTCACAAATGGATTTTTGTTGACTTTTTGATTTTTTGAGTTGACTTTGACCAAAAAAAGTTCATACAAAAAATTTGAAACCACTTTTGCACAACAGTATTTCGTGTTCTACTAGAAAACCAAGCTAAAATGGGTTAATACGTCTTAAATCAAAAGTTGACGGGGGGTGTATGTACCCATGTGTGCAAAGTCTTTTTTGTATATTAGGGTATTACAAGGAGAGTCCTAGTCTAATACAAATTAGGGTATAGCTCGGTTTACGTCATGCCATACCGTATATATACAGTTTATCACCCTCCCTCAATCTCAACCAGACCATGAAGGTTGAGATTGTGCTTACAAGTAGTGAATAATGGAAGCGGGAGAGGCTTGGTGAAAATATCAGCTAACTGATCCTTGGAGGAGATAAATCGAATCTAGAGCAACTCGTTCTCGAACAAAATAAAAATCAACTTTATATATTTCGTACGAGTATGAAATACTGGATTAGATGAGAGATATATTTCTCAGATATTATCACACCATAATATAGGTGGACGTCTCTGAGCGACTCCAAGTTCACCAAAAAGAGCTTGTACCCAAATAAGCTCGACAGTCGAATTAGCAAGTGCCTTGTATTCTAATTAGTGAAAAATAGTAGCTTGTTTTCAAGCACTCCAAGAAATAAGATTACCACCATAAAACATGGCAAAACCCCCCGTTGATCGCTGATCATCAGAATTTCCAACCTAGTCAGCATCAGAAAAAGTAGACAAAAGATCTGGTGAGGTAGCAGCAGGTCAAAGTAACAACCCATGAGAGAGAGTACCATGAACATAACATAAAATACATCTAATAGCTGACCAATGAGTACACCACGGAGCACTAAGATATTGGCACACTTTATTCACCGCAAAATACAAATCTAGGCGAGTCATAATAAGATACTTAATACCTCCAACAATACTGTGATAGCGAGTAGACTCATCAGTAGAGAGAAGTTTACCATGTTCAGTTGATAGTTTGTCTAACGAAGACATAGGAGTGGAGACAGGCATACACTTGAGCATCCCAGCTCGCTGTAGCAACTTAGAAGCATATTTTCGCTGATTCAGAAGCAAACCACGGCCCTATGTTTGTACCTAAACGCCAACAAAGTAGTGTAATGGGCCAAGACCTTTGAGAGAAAAAATAGTTCCAAGTTGATGAATAAGGCGATCAGTTGCAGTAGTAGAAGAGCTCATCACAACAATAAAGTCATCAACATAAACAAGGATATAAATAGTAATATCCTTGCGATGAAGTATGAACGATGAGGTATCAGCAGTAGAAGCAGTAAAGCCAAGACCCGCAAGAGCATAACTCAGACGAGCATGCCATGCACGAATACCTTGCTTAGTCCATATAGATCCTTCTCAAGATGACAAAGATAGAGGATCCTCAAAACCAGAAGGTTGACATATAAAAACATCTTCAAGCAGTCCATGGAGAAAAGCATTTTGTATGTCAAGATGACAAAGATGCCATCCCTGAGTAAGAGTCATAGACATTAACAGATGAATAGTAGTACTCTTGACAATAGTACTAAGAGTACCCTCATAGTCAAGTCCATATCTTTGCTTGAACCCCTTTTCAACAAGACGTGCCTTATAATGCTCAATAGAACCATCAACATTTTGCTTAATTTTGAAGACTCACTTGTAGTCAATAATATTTACTCTAGAACTTGGAGGTACGAGATGCCAAGTCTTGTTGAGTTGAAGAGCACTGAATTTAGTCTCTATTGCAGTACGCCAGTGTGACAAAGAAAGAGTTGTACGATAGTCACAATGCTCCGTATGAGTAAGAGTAGGATCAACAGGTGCATGAGCAACACTCCATGCTACAGTACCATTGGTGCGAGTATTTACTTTGCGTATATCATGCTGAAGACGTGTAGTAACACCAGGTGGATCAGCAGCTGCCGGTGGAGAGGTAGGCGTGGCAGCTTGAGATGGCGAGGGCTGGGCCGGCATAGTAGAAGACGTGGAAGAACCAGGGGGAAGTGGCCCAGCTGAGGGTGGCATGATGCTAACTGGACCAGGAAATCCGACCCATCGGAGGACAAGGCTACACCGCAGAGCGAGACTAGCAGAGACGAACCAACGTCGGCCTTATGTGCATGAGTATCAACAGTACCATGCAGATTATTAGCGTTATCAGCTGAACTAGACACAATAGGGGACATCGACTCATCATCAAGTAATTCAAGACGAGCCCCACGTCTGACCTGCATCATGATTAGCCAAAAGCAAAGCAGTATATGCAGCATTAACAAATTTGTTAGAATGTAAAGTAATAGTGGGTGATATGTTAGGTGTAAAATTAGATGTAGTTGGAGAGAAAGGAAAAAAACGTCTCATAAAAAACAACAACTCAGGAAATGCGTGGCGCATTTGCCATATGCGCCACGCATATTTGACCTATTAGTGGCGCATATTGGCAGAAAGTGGCGCATAAAGTGGCAAACACAATTATTGGCAGAAATCTATCAAAACTGAACAGCTGATAAAGGTCGAATTTTTGAGGGATTTTATGTTGCTCAAATCAAAAAGTGTTCAACTAAGAAAAGTTTGGATATAACCTGGGTCATATGCACAAGAAATCGCAGGTCCAAAAGATAAACAGAGAATTTTCACGAATTTTTACGGTGCAGCACCGAAAACAGTTTCAGGACAGCAACATCCACAAATCTTTACCTCACTCAAATTAGAGGCTTCTCTTGGCACAAAAACGAAATAAACAAGATAAGGAGCAGTCATTACAGTAGTAATGACTTCCAAGACTCAAATAAAATAAAAAGTACTGAAAGAAAACATTGGGTTATCTCCCAAGAGTGCTTTTCTTTAACGCCTTTGAGCTAGGCGCAGAAAATTGCGAATCAAGTAATATCAAGTGATGAAGTGCTAGGATCAGCACGTGCCTTACGTCTCCCTTTCTTACCTTTGCTCTTGACTCTAGGAAAGACATGGTTATTGCAAGGTGGAGAGGTAAATGTTATATTGCCTTTTTCCACATCGATAACGGCGCCCAGGAGCTTCAGAATGGATCTTCCAAGTGTGATTTGTCCTTTTCCTACACATTCAATAACAAGATAATCAGTAGATATCATTCTTCCTAGGATTTTTGTAAAGACTCCTTCAGCTATTCCAAGGGGAAATATGGTGGCATTATTAGTAAGAAAAATTTCTTCTCCTATTCGGATGTAACTTTTCGTTCTGATACTTTTTCATATAAAAAACTTTTTAATCCGACTTCGTATGCAAAAGTTATGGCCGTTTTACCGAGACATAAAGTTTTTTTGTAAAAAATATCAAAATTTATTTTTATTATTTTTATTACTTACTAGATCACATAACATAACTAAATCTGATTTTTTGAATTTTTTTCAAACCTTTTAACATTTTCCTTTATTTTTTAAAAGACTAAAAAGGCGACCCACGGGGGGGGGGGGGGGGGGGGGGGGTGGCGGGTGAAAAAAATTCCTCCAGTTATGCGTGGCGCATTTGCCATATGCACCACGCATATTTGACCTATTAGTGGCGCATATTGTAATATGCGCCACTAATAGGTCAAATATGCGTGTCGCATATGGCAAATGCCCGACCTATTAGTGGCGCATATTGTAATATGCGCCACTAATAGGTCAAATATGCGTGTCGCATATGGCAAATGCGCCACGCATAACTGGAGGATATTTTGTCGACGACCTTTTTGGTGGGTCCCGCCAGTTATGCATGGCGCATTTTAAACAATATGCGCCATTAGTAAGAAAATTATTAGTGGAGCATATTTGCAAATGCGCCACTAGTAAATACTAGTGGCGCATATTAAATAATATGCTCCACTAATAACACATCTATCTATAAGCCTTTTTCCACTAGTGTAAGCAATCTCGGTTATTTGAGACAAGTCATGCTACAGCAAAACCACTAAGCATACTATCAAAAGGATATCAAGCATGACATGAAAAAGCCTAAGCCGCAGTCTACACAAGCTCCTTCTTGTACCACTATTTTGCATAAAGCTTTTTCTCTTTTCCAACACCATTTGAAATTTTTATAAACACCTCTTTTGATGAAAACCAATAAAGATCAGAGGCAAAAATACACCTTGATGAAAAGATATGACAAGATCTGAACGCAAATCAAGGCGAAAATGAAAACCAAAAGCAGTAGCAGAAAAAGAAGAACGCTCGATAAACGATAAGAGTGAAAAACTGAGCGTTCTTTGCAAATGAAAACAAGCAACTTCTCCAAAAGAAATTTGTTGGGGTCCAACCATTTATTGCAGCAAACAAACAAACTAAACCAACTAAGAAAACTAAAACAACTGACGCTCCAAGAAAAACACATAGTGCATGAAGCAATAAAAATATAGTGTTTTGAAAGGTGACCTGATTTTTGCCGATGAAGAAGGGGTGCCTCGGGGGCATCCCCAAGCTTTGACGCTTGTACTTATTGGATATTTCTTGGGGTGATGCATGGGCATCCCCAAGCTTGAGCTTTTGTCCATTCTTCAACTCATCTCATCATTCTCCAATCCCTACACTTGAAAACTTCCTTCATACAAAACTAAACACAATTCTATTAGCAACATTAGTGCAAGCATAAAATATAATCAATCCTCTATTTGCTTCAGGTTTCAACTCAAAACCACCACATATATAGCAAATACTACTGTAGCAACTCCCCAAAAAGTTCCATGATCAAAAGAACTCAAAAGAAAGCGATAAAGTGGCAAACACAATTATTGGCAGAAATCTATCAAAACTGAACAGCTGATAAAGGTCGAATTTTTGAGGGATTTTATGTTGCTCAAATCAAAAAGTGTTCAACTAAGAAAAGTTTGGATATAACCTGGGTCATATGCACAAGAAATCGCAGGTCCAAAAGATAAACAGAGAATTTTCACGAATTTTTACGGTGCAGCACCAAAAACAGTTTCAGGACAGCAACATCCCCAAATCTTTACCTCACTCAAATTAGAGGCTTCTCTTGGCACAAAAACGAAATAAACAAGATAAGGAGCGGTCATTACAGTAGTAATGACTTCCAAGACTCAAATAAAATAAAAAGTACTGAAAGAAAACATTGGGTTATCTCCCAAGAGTGCTTTTCTTTAACGCCTTTGAGCTAGGCGCAGAAAATTGCGAATCAAGTAATATCAAGTGATGAAGTGCTAGGATCAGCACGTGCCTTACGTCTCCCTTTCTTACCTTTGCTCTTGACTCTAGGAAAGACATGGTTATTGCAAGGTGGAGAGGTAAATGTTATATTGCCTTTTCCCACATCGATAACGGCGCCCAGGAGCTTCAGAATGGATCTTCCAAGTGTGATTTGTCCTTTTCCTACACATTCAATAACAAGATAATCAGTAGATATCATTCTTCCTAGGATTTTTGTAAAGAATCCTTCAGCTATTCCAAGGGGAAATATGGTGGCATTATTAGTAAGAAAAATTTCTTCTCCTACCTCAGAAAGCTTCCAAAGGCTCAAAGATTCATAAACATCCTTTGGCATGAGACAAAATTCAGACATAATATCACAACGAGCATGAAAAGTTTCACCACTAATGGTGATTTTTATTGTAGGATACCAAATCGAAGGTTCAGTATTTGTTGGCACATAATCAAAATGCTGGCGCAAAGTATTGTGGCAAGAATTCAAACTAGCAGTGTGAGTCTCAAGAGTATTAAGTCTATTAAAAATGCTCACAAGAGAGGAATCAAAATAGGTTGGCATGCTATAAATTGTAATCAACTCTTTAATAATATTGAAGGCTTGATCTCCATCACAATGAAGGAAATCTCCTTCTGCAGTAGCATCCAGAGCATATCTATAACGAAGAGAAAGTCCAAAGTAAAAGCTACTAAGAAGCAAACTCAAAGTCATTTTAGGTTCAGTTTTTCCATGCCAATCATAAATTCTAGACCAAGCTTCTTTAAAGCTTTCCTTATCTTTCTGCTTAAAAGTAAAAATCATGTCCTCGGGGGACATTGTAGTAGCAACTGAACTAGACATAATAAACTAAAAGCAAAGAAATAACAACTACCAAGGATTCTAATTTTTTTTGGGTTTTTGATATAAAAAGCAATGCAGGTAAAATAAAATAAAGTAAAGCAAAACAAATAACAAAGTAAAGAATGTGTGTGCGAAGAACTCCCCTCGCAGAAGTGTTCTCTTCCTCCCCGGCAACGGCGCCAGAAAAGAAGCTGCTACTTGGTGATGACGCTAGAAAAGAGCTGTGGCATGTAGTTGACGTGGGAGCAGTAAGTCCTTGTGCGTGGTGATGACCAGCCCGTTGGGAACCCCAAGAGGAAGGTATGATGAGTGTAGCGGCAAGTTTTCCCCCAGTTAAGAAACCAAGGTTTAGTATCGTTCAGGAGAGGAGAGACAATGACGACTGAAGGTGTTTGTGGAACCTGCACACACACAAACAAATACTTTGTTCCCAACTTGTGATGAGGTTGTCAATCTCACCGGTTTGCTTGAAACAAAGGTTATGAGCGTATGGAGTGGAAAACAATATAATATGCGAGTAAAGTAAACAGTACGAGAAAAGTAAACAGGTGATAGCAATATGATGTAAATAGGACCGGGGTCCACTGTTCACTAGTGGTGTCTCTCCATAGATAAAATAACACATGCTGGGTAAACAAATTACAGTTGGGCAATTGATAGAATAAAGATAACGTGATATGTCAAGAAGATCACTATGAGATTTACTCTGGGCATTACAAGAAAATACATAGACCGCCATCCAACTGCATCTATGACTAATAATCCACTCCCGGGGATATCAATCCGAACACCCTAGTAGTATTAAGTTGCGAACAACAGATAATTGCATTAAGCAAAGTGTGTAATGTAAACAAAGCATATGCCCTTGAGCATATGAATGTTGTTTTCTCCCTAGTAGCAACAACACATCTACCACCTTAGAGGTTTCTGTCACTCCCCCAGGTGAAATAGAGACATGAACCCACTATCGAGCATAAATACCCCCTCTTGGAGTCACTAGCAACTACTTGGCCAAGATAGCTACTAACAACGGAGAGCATGCAAGATCATAAACAACATAGAGATAACAAAAGATATAATTCAGTACAGCAACTTAATCATAAACACCAATATTCATCGGATCCCAACAAACCAAACATGTAGAATTACATAACGGTGATCTCAATCATGTATGGCAGCTCATGAGATCTAAACATGAAGCACATAGTGGAGAAGACAACCATCTAGCTACTGCTATGGACCCATAGTCCAAGGTAGACTACTCACTCATCGCTCCGGAGGCAAGCATGGCGATGAAGAAGACCTCTGGTGGCGATTCCCCTCTCCGGCAGGGTGCCGGGAAGAGCTTCTGGACCCTCCCGATCTTCGGGTCGACGGCGGCGGCGTATCGCGATGTGTTCTGGAAATCTGATCGGGCCCTTAGGTTTTTCTCGTCGGGGGGTATTTATAGGCGAAGGGGCATCGTCAGAAGAGGGGCCAGGCGGCCTGCTACTTGGTGATGACGCCAGAAAAGAGCTGTGGCATGTAGTTGACGTGGGAGCAGTAAGTCCTTGTGCGTGGTGATGACCAGCCCGTTGGGAACCCCAAGAGGAAGGTATGATGAGTGTAGCGGCAAGTTTTCCCTTAGTTAAGAAACCAAGGTTTAATATCATTCAGGAGAGGAGAGACAATGACGACTGAAGGTGTTTGTGGAACCTGCACACACACAAACAAATACTTTGTTCCCAACTTGCGATGAGGTTGTAAATCTCACCGGTTTGCTTGAAACAAAGATTATGAGCGTATCGAGTGGAAAACAATATAATATGCGAGTAAAGTAAACAGTACGAGTAAAGTAAACAGGTGATTGCAATATGATGTAAATAGGACTGGGGTCCACAGTTCACTAGTGGTGTCTCTCCATAGATAAAATAACACATGCTGGGTAAACAAATTACAGTTGGGCAATTGATAGAATAAAGATAACGTGATATGTCAAGAAGATCACTATGAGATTTACTCTGGGCATTACAACAAAATACATAGACCGCCATCCAACTGCATTTATGACTAATAATCCACTCCCGGGGATATCAATCCGAACACCCTAGTAGTATTAAGTTGCGAACAACAGATAATTGCATTAAGCAAAGTGTGTAATGTAAACAAAGCATATGCCCTTGAGCATATGAATGTTGTTTTCTCCCTAGTAGCAACAGCACATCTACCACCTTAGAGGTTTCTGTCACTCCCCCAGGTGAAATAGAGACATGAACCCACTATCGAGCATAAATACCCCCTCTTGGAGTCACTAGCAACTACTTGGCCAAGATAGCTACTAACAACGGAGAGCATGCAAGATCATAAACAACATAGAGATAACAAAAGATATAATTTAGTACAGCAACTTAATCATAAACACCAATATTCATCGGATCCCAACAAACCAAACATGTAGAATTACATAACGGTGATCTCAATCATGTATGGCAGCTCATGAGATCTAAACATGAAGCACATAGTGGAGAAGACAACCATCTAGCTACTTCTATGGACCCATAGTCCAAGGTAGACTACTCACTCATCGCTCCGGAGGCAAGCATGGCGATGAACAAGACCTTCGGTGGCGATTCCCCTCTCCGGCAGGGTGCCGGGAAGAGCTTCTGGACCCTCCCGATCTTTGGGTCGACGGCGGCGGCGTATCGCGATGTGTTCTGTAAATCTGATCGGGCACTTAGGTTTTTCTCGTCGGGGGGTATTTATATGCGAAGGGGCGTCGTCAGAAGAGGGGCCAGGTGGCCTCACAAGGTGGTGGCGCGGGCCAGGGGCTGGCCGCGCCACCCCTGTGTGTGGGCCCCTGGTCCCTCACCTCCTACTCTCCTTCGGATCTCTGGAAGCTTCCGAGTAAAATAAGACTTCAGGAACTTGTTTCGTCCAATTCCGAGAATATTTCCTGTGTATCACTTCTAAAACACAAAAACAACAGAAAACAGGAAACTGGCACTGTGGCACTTCGTTAATAGGTTAGTTCCGGAAAATGCATAAAAATGCCACTAAGTGTAATGAAACAATAAGCAAATGGTGTAAAAACAAGCATGGAGCATCAAAAATTATAGATACGTTTGAGACGTATCAAGCATCCCCAAGCTTAACTCCTGCTCGTCCTCGAGTAGGTAAGTGATAACAAAAGAATAATTTTTGAGGTGACATGCACCTACATAATCTTGATCATATATGTAAGCATTGGTGAGCTGAGATCAATAGAACTTAAAACATGGGCATGAAGATATAATCATGACAATAAGAACTTAGCAACCATGTTGTAAACATGCAAATGAACACAAACAAAAGATCATGAAAATGAAACAATGAAAGTCAAACGTGTGTTCAAATCATAAGGAAAACATACAAAAGGTTTTCAGCTTGTCCTTCAAAGAGAGCAAAACATAAATGCATAGGACACCTCAAAGTTTAAGGGGGCGACTAGATACAAATAATTTAAGAGCAAGTGAAACCAACAATATGAATCAATCAATGAACTTTGGGACAATGCATATCACACTAAGAATGACAACTATGCTCTCTTAACGGTGCATAAAGAAAGAAGGTGGTGACTCAACATAAAAGTAAAAGAAAGGCCCTTCGCAGAGGGAAGCAGTGATTGCAAGTTTTATAACCTTCAAAAATTATGGTACTTACCGGCTTTGAGCTCTCATTGCCCCCATCATAAGCATCTTGAATGGTTAAAGTTAATGCGAGAACAATTATGATGCATATGCTTGACAAATCATAAGTTGAAAACCTCGTGCCCCGTGAATACGAGTACCCAAACCTCATGCTACTTTACTTAGAGTCCCAAGCAAGGCTCTTGTCATTGTAAGTATATGCATATCATTGAGAACCGCCAATGGGGTACCTCCGTGCCCGTTGACATGGAACAAGCCCACACCAAAATGACAGGACAAGCAGACAATGAACACCTCGACATCTCTTTTATTTGCTATATTGTTTATCTTTTTATTGTGAGATGCGTCGTCGAATGTTCACCATGGGTATGCTGCAAATTTCCACTATGAATTATGCATGGCTTAGATTGGCGGCCCGGCGTTTCCCTAACACATATACAAACTCCATGATCTCCACAAGATTCCCAATTCATTTCACACCGCGGGCATCCATAAACAAAAGATCACGATATCAACTCAAAAAGAAGTGCAATGTTGAAAGCTTGCCCCATGACAGCATGGATGGGCTAGAATCCAACTTACAACTTGCAAGCATAACAACTCAACATAAGAGACCACAATGTCAAATTTTTAAGAACAGGAAAAAGTAAAGTGTGCCTTCCGGTTCGTGAGAGCTTTACTAACCGAATTTCGCATAACACTGGTAAGAGTTTAATTTGAAGAGAAAATAAAAGCAAGTCAAATTTACTTGGAATAGCAAATTGCTAGTAGGTATGTATGGTGGACACTTTGGAAAACTTTGGCTTTTAGGAGTTGGATGCACGAGTAGAGCTCATACTCAGTACAAGGTGAGGGCTAGCAAAAGACTGGGAGCGACCAACTAAGAGAGCAATAATGGCCATAATCATGCAAAGCGATATTAAAAGAAGCATAAGATGGCATCAAAAGTCAAAAACTAAATGATCATGAAGGCTATTGGCGACTTTGTAAGAGTCTAACATGTGTGAGCATGCGCCAAGTCAACCCAAATAAAGCATCAAGGAGAAAACCAAAATAATGCTTCCATACAATAAAAACAACGCATGATTTTTTCAAAGGCTCATTAAGCAATCTCAGTTATTTGAGACAAGTCATGCTACAGCAAAACCACTAAGCATACTATCAAAAAGACATCAAGCATGACATGAAAAAACCTAAGCCGCAGTCTACACAAGCTCCTTCTTGTACCACTATTTTACATAAAGCTTTTTCTCTTTTCCAACACCATTTGAAATTTTTAAAGACACCTCTTTTGATGAAAACCAATAAAGATTAGAGGCAAAAATACACCTTGATGAAAAGATATGACAAGATCTGAACGCAAATCAAGGCGAAAACGAAAACCAAAAGCAGTAGCGGAAAAAGTAGAACACTCGATTTTTAATAAGAGTGAAAACTAGAGCGTTCTTGGCAAATGAAAACGAGTAACTTCTCCAAAAGAAATTTGTTGGGGTCCAACCATTTATTGCAGCAACCAAACAAACTAAACCAACTAAGAAAACTAAAACAACTGACGCTCCAAGAAAAACACATAGTGCATGAAGCAATAAAAATATAGTGTTTTGAAAGGTGACCTGATTTTTGCCGATGAAGAAGGGGTGCCTCGGGGGCATCCCCAAGCTTTGACGCTTGTACTTCTTGGATATTTCTTGGGGTGATGCATGGGCATCCCCAAGCTTGAGCTTTTGTCCATTCTTCAACTCATCTCATCATTCTCCAATCCCTACACTTGAAAACTTCCTTCATACAAAACTAAACACAATTCTATTAGCAACATTAGTGCAAGCATAAAATATATTCAACCTCTTTTAGCTTCAGGTTTCAACTCAAAACCACCACATATATAGCAAATACTACTGTAGCAACTCCCCAAAAAGTTCCATGATCAAAAGAACTCAAAAGAAAGCGATAAAGTGGCAAACACAAATATTGGCAGAAATCTGTCAAAACTGAACAGCTGACAATGGTCGAATTTTTGAGGGATTTTCTGTTGCTCAAATCAAAAAGTGTTCAACTAAGAAAAGTTTGGATGTAACCTGGGGCATATGCACAAGAAATCGCAGGTCCAAAAGATAAACAGAGAATTTATATGAATTTTTACGGTGCAGCACCGAAAACAGTTCCAGGACAGCAACATCCCCAAATCTTTACCTCACTCAAATTAGAGGCTTCTCTTGGCACAAAAACGAAATAAACAAGATAAGGAGCGGTCATTACAGTAGTAATGACTTCCAAGACTCAAATAAAAGAAAAAGTACTGAAAGAAAACATTGGGTTATCTCCCAGGAGTGCTTTTCTTTAACGCCTTTGAGCTAGGCGCAGAAAATTGCGAATCAAGTAAAAATGAAAGGGGGATCAGGATCCACAATAGGGATAAAGGAACGAATTCTATCCAATTGAGGTTTTGCATATCCCTTGAAATCACGCTTTGGTACACTATTTTCATAAAAAAGATTTTCAGGACAAATCCAACTAGTATTAGCTACCAAGGCATTATGAATTCCTACAAGCTTACAAGGTATTGGCAATTTAGATTCTTCATTGGGTGTACCAACAATTTCAACAGGCGAGCCAAGCTTATTAAACTTCTTAAAAACTTTCCTAGCTTCAATTGCAACATCTCTAAATTCTATGCGCAAAGTTTCTAAGATAAAAGCTTTCTTTTCGGGATCGTCAATTTCATGAAGCTTAAGGAACATGTATTGCATAAAAGGATTAACACTAGCAAACCTAGCTTCTAACATGTGAACTAAATGAGCAGAAGCAACTTCATAGCTAGGAGCTAACTCAACCAAAGACTTTTCCTCAACTTCCTCATGCATGCTAATGTGATTAAAGAACTCCTCAATGTTACTTTTTCCAATAATTGAACCACTACCTACTGAGAGGTCCTCTAGAACGTACTTAGGGAACAACATGATAAACTAAAGTAAAGAAATAACAACTACCAAGGATTCTAATTTTTTTGGGTTTTTGATATAAAAAAAGCAATGCAGGTAAAATAAATAAAGTAAAGCAAAACAAATAACAAAGTAAAGAATGTGTGTGCGAAGAACTCCCCTCGCAGAAGTCTTCTCTTCCTCCCCGGCAACGGCGCCAGAAAAGAAGCTGCTACTTGGTGATGACGCCAGAAAAGAGCTGTGGCATGTAGTTGATGTGGGAGCAGTAAGTCCTTGTGCGTGGTGATGACCAGCCCGTTGGGAACCCCAAGAAGAAGGTATGATGAGTGTAGCGGCAAGTTTTCCCTCAGTTAAGAAACCAAGGTTTAATATCGTTCAGGAGAGGAGAGACAATGACGACTGAAGGTGTTTGTGGAACCTGCACACACACAAACAAATACTTTGTTCCCAACTTGCGATGAGGTTGTCTATCTCACCGGTTTGCTTGAAACAAAGATTATGAGCGTATCGAGTGGAAAACAATATAATATGCGAGTAAAGTAAACAGTACGAGAAAAGTAAATAGGTGATTGCAATATGATGTAAATAGGACCGGGGTCCACAGTTCACTAGTGGTGTCTCTCCATAGATAAAATAATACATGCTGGGTAAACAAATTACAGTTGGGCAATTGATAGAATAAAGATAACGTGATATGTCAAGAAGATCACTATGAGATTTACTCTGGGCATTACAACAAAATACATAGACCGCCATCCAACTGCATCTATGACTAATAATCCACTCCCGGGGATATCATTCCGAACACCCTTGTAGTATTAAGTTGCGAACAACAGATAATTGCATTAAGCAAAGTGTGTAATGTAAACAAAGCATATGCCCTTGAGCATATGAATGTTGTTTTCTCCCTAGTAGCAACAGCACATCTACCACCTTAGAGGTTTCTGTCACTCCCCCAGGTGAAATAGAGACATGAACCCACTATCGAGCATAAATACCCCCTCTTGGAGTCACTAGCAACTACTTGGCCAAGATAGCTACTAACAACGGAGAGCATGCAAGATCATAAACAACATAGAGATAACAAAAGATATAATTCAGTATAGCAACTTAATCATAAACACCAATATTCATCGGATCCCAACAAACCAAACATGTAGAATTACATAACGGTGATCTCAATCATGTATGGCAGCTCATGAGATCTAAACATGCAGCACATAGTGGAGAAGACAACCATCTAGCTACTGCTATGGACCCATAGTCCAAGGTAGACTACTCACTCATCGCTCCGGAGGCAAGCATGGCGATGAAGAAGACCTCCGGTGGCGATTCCCCTCTCCGGTAGGGTGCCGGGAAGAGCTTCTGGACCCTCCCGATCTTCGGGTCGACGGCGGCGGCGTATCGTGATGTGTTCTAGAAATCTGATCGGGCACTTAGGTTTTTCTCGTCGGGGGGTATTTATAGGCGAAGGGGCGTCGTCAGAAGAGGGGTCAGGTGGCCTCACAAGGCGGTGGCGCGGGCCAGGGGCTGGCCGCGCCACCCCTGTGTGTGGGCCCCTGGTCCCTCACCTCCTACTCTCCTTCGGATCTCTAGAAGCTTCCGGGTAAAATAAGACTTCAGGAACTTGTTTCGTCCAATTTCGAGAATATTTCCTGTGTATCACTTCTGAAACACAAAAATAGCAGAAAACAGGAAACTGGCACTGTGGCACTTCGTTAATAGGTTAGTTCCGGAAAATGCATAAAAATGCCACTAAGTGTAACGAAACAATAGGCAAATGGTGTAAAAACAAGCATGGAGCATCAAAAATTATAGATATGTTTGAGACGTATCACGGCCTCACAAGGCGGTGGCGCAGGCCAGGGGCTGGCCACGCCATCCCTGTGTGTGGGCCCCTGGTCCCTCACCTCCTACTCTCCTTCTGATCTCTGGAAGCTTCCGGGTAAAATAAGACTTCAGGAACTTGTTTCATCCAATTCCGAGAATATTTCCTGTGTATCACTTCTGAAACACAAAAACATCAGAAAACAGGAAACTGGCACTGTGGCACTTCGTTAATAGGTTAGTTCCAGAAAATGCATAAAAATGCCACTAAGTGTAACGAAACAATAGGCAAATGGTGTAAAAACAAGCATGGAGCATCAAAAATTATAGATACGTTTGAGACGTATCAGCCTGTTACACCTGGCAGCTCTCTAGGATCTCTAGACTATCCCCACAGACCAACACTAGTCTTTTCTGTGCACTTTGTCCTCACTCATGCTCACCCGGGAAAGACTTCCCGGTCGGTCTCCCATCATCAAATCGCTCCAGGCCAAGCACGCTTAACCTGGAGTTCTTTTCAGATAAGCTTCCAGAAAAGAAGGTATACCTTATTGATATGAATATCCTATCAATCCTATTAAGCCCTGGCCAGGATGTCACACACTCACCCCTTAGAAGACCGACGTCCTCGTCGGTCAACCCGAGTCCAGGAACTTCCCTTATTGGACACGTCTGTGCGTCCAGTGCCGACCCATGTGCCACGACGGGCCACATGTCCGCACACCTGACCCGCACACGCCCATGTTACCGCAAGGGTCGGCTCTGATACCAAATGTAACACCCCAGCCACCCCATGGCATGGGCCTGTTATGCCTGGCAGCTCTCTAGGATCTCTAGACTATCCCCACAGACCAACACTAGTCTTTTTTGCGCACTTTGTCCTCACTCATGCTCACCCGGGAAAGACTTCCCGGCCGGTCACACATCGTCAAGTTGCTCCAGGCCTAGCACGCTTAACCTGGAGTTCTTTTCAGATGAGCTTCCAGAAAAGAAGGTATACCTTGTTGATATGAGTATCCTATCAATCCTATTAAGCCCTGGCCAGGATGTCACACATCTCCCTTCCGCCTATATATTGCCCCTGATCCACGAAAAGTTCTGCAGTGTTGCCGCCATCGAAGACAAGTTTCGGGGGACAAAAGTCTCTGTTCCGACACCCTGCCGAGATGGGTAATTGCCCTGGAGTCATCTCCATCAATGTTGCTGACTCCCATGATGAGGAGGGAGTAGTTCTCCCCTGAGGCAGAGGGCTCTACCGGTAGCTATGTGGTTTATCTCTCTCTCTCACATGGTGTGATCTCTATGTGATCAAGAGCTTTGTAATCTAGTTGAATAAGTAGATGCTACTCTTCATCTATTGTGCTACTCAAGTTCTTTTATTAATGTGATCTCCGGAGACACCTTGTCCCACGATGTGAAGGTGACAGTGTGCGCATTGTGTGTGGCTCTTAGGCTAAAGATTACAATAATACTTATCATGAGTTATAATTTGAGTTGGATGTCTTTATGAAATTATGGTGTTTGTCTGGAAACATCTAGGCCACGCGCTCAAGGTGACAGTGCGGGGTTAACTAGATGGGGAATGGAAACTTTAAGGAGTGCTTTTATAGCCCTACGCAGTGAATTGGTGTTTGTTATCCAACCGAAGAGTAGTTCAGGGTAGCATAATGAAGAAATATATTTATGTGTTCAATTATGATATCATTGTTGAGAGTGTCCACTAGTGAAAGTAAATCCCTAGGCCTTGTTTCTAAGCATTGAAACACCGTTTACAACCAGTTCTGCTACATGTTTGCTTGCTGCCATTTTTATTTCAGATTGCAATTACCACTTATAATCATCCATATTACTTGTATTTCACTATCTCTTTGCCGAACTAGTGCACCTATACATCTGACAAGTGTATTGGGTGTGTTGGGGACATAAGAGACTTCTTGTATCTTAATTGCAGGGTTACTTAAGAGGGATATCTTTGACCTCTAACCTCCCTGAGTTTGATAAACCTTGGGTGATTCACTTAAGGGAAACTTGCTGCTGTTCTACAAACCTCTGCACTTGGAGGCCCAACACTGTCTATAAGAATAGAAGCGTGCGTAGACATCACTAGCATGTTCTTATTTTAACTTCATGTCATTGTGCTTAATGCTATGCTCTGAGTTTTTCTTAATATCGAGATGACTAGATTAAATTCCCATCTTGGTGGAGTATGAGAGAGATGAATAACCAAAACATCTCTATATAGGACGTGATGCCCATATGAATTCATCTAATGTGAACTTTGTTACAATCTTTTATGTTAATTGTATGATCTTTTGTCCGTCATATCTTTTATGAGAGAGTGCATTAGTGAACCAATGAACCCCGGTCCACTTTTTATTATAAGAAACAACTTTCCATTCACTTTATCGCTGTTTTTATTTTTAGTCATTATTAATTTCGAAAATACAAAAACATTTCCTTTATTGCATTTCACAAACCAAAATGCTACAACTATACCTTTTACTGTTTACCATTACATTGCATGTTACTTTAGTTTGCATATTCCCGCGGCACAGGATTTTCTGGCACCGTCGCATTTGCATATTTATTTATTTATATTGCATATTTACTTTCAGTTTTGTATACTTACACACACCTTGTGCTTGACAACCACTTGGTGAGGTTGAGGGCACAAAGCAAATTTATTTTACCTTGCAGGTTGTTAGAAGAGGGACAGGAAGGATCCTTATACACACAATTCCCTGAGAGTTCGATATAAACCCTCGAGTCACCTTCGTGGGGAAAATATAGCTTCCCTATGCTCAGCACTCTGCACTTGGAGTCTCAACCTAGCGAAGCATCACTCCCCCCTTGCAATTGAACATACAAGCCACCCTAGCTTGTTCCTGAGGGACACTCCCGTAACTATGACTTCAGACTTTAAGAAATTAATCTTCAAGCCGAGAGAATCTCAAAACAAATCAAGATGAGCTTCAGATTAGCGATAGCAAGGTCGTCAAGCTCCATGAACATGATAGTATCCTCCGCATACTGTAGAAGCGTGATTCCTTCAAGAATAAGATGGGAAAACACTCCTTTAATGTGCCCACCCGCACTGGCACGATCCAAAATAATAGCAAGCGCATCCTCTATAAAATCAAACAGCATACTGGGTCACCCTGACAAACTCCCCTTTTATTCCTAAAGTATGGGCCAACTTCCCCATTCATGGAGATTGCGGTCTGGCCATTCGAGACTAGTTGCATCAGACAATGAACAACCCCAGAATCAAACCCCCTTGCGGATAAGAACATCCCTCAGAAAAGCCCAGATGACTCCGTCGTACACTTTTTCAAAGTCAAGCTTAAAGATCACCGCTCAGGTTTTCTTGACTCGCAGCTCATGCACAATCTCATGGAGAGCCAAAGCTCCATCATGGATGTGTCTCCCCTTAATGAAAGCAGTCTGGAGTGAGAAATAATTCGATGGGCAATTGGAGACAATCTAATGGGGTAGGCCTTGGTGATCAGTTTAAAGACGATGTTAATCAGAGCAATAGGGCGGAATTGTTTTATATTATCCGCCCCAGAAACCATAGGAATAAGCGATAAAACACCGAAATTGAGACGAGACATATCTACCATCCCAAGAGCAAAAGCATTCAAGATCTGTAAAATCAAAGCCTTAAGAAGGTGCCAGAAAGATTTGAAAAAGCAAACTGGGAAGCCATCCGGCCTCGGCGCCGTGTCAACCTTAGTTTCCTTTAAAACCTCCTCCAACTCCTAAATTACAAAGGAACGAAGCAGGAGATCATTTTCCGTCGGTGAGGCGCGCTGCCCCAGAGGCCAAATGCTGTGAGCCAGGGAGATAGGGTAGATCTCCTCTACACCCATCAGGTTTTTGTAAAACTCGTAGACATGCCGTTGAATGTTGTCTTTGTCAGTGATGGCACTGATACGTCTCAAACGTATCTATAATTTTTGATGCTCCATGCTTGTTTTTACACCATTTGCCTATTGTTTCGTTACACTTAGTGGTACTTTTATACATTTTCCGGAACTAACCTATTAACGAAGAGCCACAGTGCCAGTTTCCTGTTTTCTGCTGTTTTTGTGTTTCAGAAGTGATACACAGGAAATATTCTCGGAATTGGACGAAACAAGTTCCTGAAGTCATATTTCACCGGGGAGCTCCCAAACATCCGAAGACCTGACGGAGGGGGGCCACGTGGCTCCACCTCTGACAGCCCCCTTTCGCCTACATATACCCCCTGACGAGAAAAACCTAAGGCCCGATCAGTTTTCCAGAATACATCGCGATCCGCCACCGCCGTCGACCCGAAGATCGGGAGGGTCCAGAAGCTCTTCCCGGCACCCTGCCGGAGAGGGGAATCGCCACCGGAGGTCTTCTTCATCGCCATGCTTGCCTCCGGAGCGATGAGTGAGTAGTCTACCCTGGACTATGGGTCCATAGCAGTAGCTAGATGGTTGTCTTCTCCACCATGTGCTTCATGTTTAGATCTCATGAGCTGCCCTACATGATTGAGATCACCGTTATGTAATACTATGATGTTGGTTTGTTGGGATCCGATGAATATTGGTGTTTATGATTAAGTTGCTGTACTGAATTATATCTTTTGTTATCTCTATGTTGTTTATGATCTTGCATGCTCTCCGTTGTTAGTAGCTATCTTGGCCGAGTAGTTGCTAGTGACTCCAAGAGGGGGTATTTATGCTCGATAGTGGGTTCATGTCTCTATTTCACCTGGGGGAGTGACAGAAACCTCTAAGGTGGTAGATGTGCTGTTGCTACTAGGGAGAAAACAACATTCATATGCTCAAGGGCATATGCTTTGTTTACATTACACACTTTGCTTAATGCAATTATCTGTTATTCGCAACTTAATACTTCTAGGGTGTTCGGATGATATCCCCGGGGGTGGATTATTAGTCATAGATGCAGTTGGATGGCGGTCTATGTATTTTGTTGTAATGCCCAGAGTGAATCTCATAGTGATCTTCTTGACATATCACGTTATCTTTATTCTATCAATTGCCCAACTGTAATTTGTTTACCCAGCATGCTATTTATCTATGGAGAGACACCACTAGTGAACTGTGGACCCCGGTCCTATTTTAATCATATTGCAATCACCTGTTTACTTTTCCCGCATTGTTTACTTTACTCGCATATACTCTACTGTTTTCCACTCGATACACTCATAACCTTTGTTTCAAGTAAACCGGTGAGATTGACAACCTCATCGCAAGTTGGGAACAAAGTATTTGTCTGTGTGTGTGCAGGTTCCGCAAACACCTTCAGTCGTCATCGTCTCCCTTCTCCTGTTCGATAAACCTTGGTTTCTTAACTGAGGGAAAACTTGCTGCTGCACTCATCATACCTTCCTCTTGGGGTTCCCAACGGGCTGGTCATTCACCACGCACAAGGACTGTCTGTTGCTGCATTCACCGGGAGCATCAACCTCTTTTCTGGCGCCGTTGCCGGGGAAGGAAGAGAAGACTTCTGCGAGGGGAGTTCTTCGCACACACATACTTTACTTTGTTATTTGTTTTGCTTTACTTTATTTTATTTTACCTGCACTGCTTTTTATATCAAAAACCCAAAAAAATTAGAATCCTTGGTAGTTGTTATTTCTTTACTTTAGTTTATCATGCTGTTCCCTAAGTTCGTTCTGGAGGACCTCTCTGTAGGGAGTGGTTCAATTATTGGCAAAAGTAACATCGAGGAGTTCTTTAATCACATTAGTATGCATGATGAAGATAAGGAAAAGTCTTGGGTTGAGCTTGCTCCTAGTATTGAAGTTGCTTCTGCTTATTTGGTTCACATGTTAGAAACTAGGTTTGCTAGTCTTAATCCTTTTATGCAATATATGTTCCTTAAGCTTCATGAAATTGAGGACCCCGAAAAGAAAGCTTTTATCTTGGAAACTTTGCGTTTAGAATTTAAGGATGTCGTTATTGAAACTAGGAAGGTTCTTAAACGTTTTAATAAACTCGGTTCACCTATAACGGTTATTGATACACATGATGGGGAGGCCGAGATACCTATACCTTGCAAGCTTTTGGGATTGAATGATGCTTTCGAAAACAATTTTGCCTGGATTTGCCCTGAAAATCTTTTTGATGAGAATAGTGTACCAAAGCATGATCACCAAGGGTCTTCAAAAACTTATGTGGATGAAATACAATGCCTTATTGATAAGACCTCTTCTGTTGATCTTAATGCTTTTTCCGAAGGTACTTGATTCGCAATTTTCTGCGCCTAGCTCAAAGGCGTTAAAGAAAAGCACTCTTGGGAGATAACCCATTGTTTACTTTTCAGTACTTTTTCTTTTATTTGAGTCTTGGAAGTCATTACTACTGTAATGACCGCTCCTTATCTTGTTTATTTCGTTTTTGTGCCAAGAGAAGCCTCTAATTTGAGTGAGGTAAAGATTTGGGGTTATTGCTGTCCTGAAACTGTTTTCGGTGCAGCACCGTAAAAATTCGTGAAAATTCTCTGTATATCTTTTGGAGCTGCGATTTCTTGTGCATATGCCCCAGGTTATATCCAAACTTTTCTTAGTTGAACACTTTTTGATTTGAGCAACAGAAAATCCCTCAAAAATTCGTCCATTATCAGCTGTCCAGTTTTGACAGATTTCTGCCAATATTTGTTTTTGCCACTTTATCGCTTTCTTTTGAGTTCTTTTTTATCATGGAACTCTTGTGGAAGTTGCTACAGTAGTATATACTTTATATGTGGTAGTTTTGGGTTGAAACCTGAAGCTAAAAGAGGTTGAATATATTTTATGCTTACACTAATGTTGCTAATAGAATTGTGTTTAGTTTTGTATGAAGGAAGTTTTCAAGTGTAGGGATTGGAGAATGATGAGATGAGTTGAAGAATGGACAAAAGCTCAAGCTTGGGGATGCCCATGCATCACCCCAAGAAATATCCAAGAAGTACAAGCGTCAAAGCTTGGGGATGCCCCCGAGGCACCCCTTCTTCATCGGCAAAAATCAGGTCACCTTTCAAAACACTATATTTTTATTGCTTCATGCACTATGTGTTTTTCTTGGAGCGTCAGTTGTTTTAGTTTTCTTAGGATGTTTAGTTTGTTTGTTTGCTGCAATAAATGGTTGGACCCCAACAAATTTCCTTTGGAGGAGATGTACTCGTTTTCATTTGCAAAGAATGCTCTAGTTTTCACTCTTATTAATCGAGCATTCTAGTTTTTCTGCTACTGCTTTTGGTTTTCGTTTTCGCCTTGATATGCGTTCAGATCTTGTCATATCTTTTCATCAAGGTGTATTTTTCCCTCTGAACTTTATTGGTTTTCATCAAAAGAGGTTGTTATAAAAATTTCAAATGGTGTTGGAAAAGAGAAAAAGCTTTGTGCAAAATAGTGGTACAAGAAGGAGCTTGTGTAGACTGCGGCTTAGGCTTTTTCATGTCATGCTTGATGTCTTTTTGATAGTATGCTTAGTGGTTTTGCTGTAGCATGACTTGTCTCAAATATCTGAGATTGCTTAATGAGCCTTTGAAAAAATCATGCGTTGTTTTTATTGTATGGAAGCATTATTTTGGTTTTCTCCTTGATGCTTTATTTGGGTTGACTTGGCGCATGCTCACACATGTTAGACTCTTACAAAGTCGCCATTAGCCTTCATGATCATTTAGTTTTTGACTTTTGATGCCATCGTATGCTTCTTTTAATGTCGCTTTGTCGCTTTGCATGATTATGGCCATTATTGCTATCTTAGTTGGTCGCTCCCAGTCTTTTGCTAGCCCTCACCTTGTACTGAGTATGAGCTCTACTCGTGCATCCAACTCCTAAAAACCAAAGTTTTCCATTGTGTCCACCATACATACCTACTAGCAATTTGCTATTCCAAGTAAATTTGACTTGCTTTTATATTCTCTTCAAATTAAACTCTTACCAGTGTTATGCGAAATTCGGTCAGTAAAGCTCTCACGAACCGGAAGGCACACTTTACCTTTTCCTGTTCTAAAAATTTGACATTGTGGTCTTTTATGTTGAGTTGTTATGCTTGCAAGTTGTAAGTTGGATTCTAGCCCAACCATGCCGTCATGGGGCAAGCTTTCAACATTGCACTTCTTTTTGAGTTGATATCGTGATCTTTTGTTTATGGATGCCCGCTGTGTGAAATGAATTGGGAATCTTGTGAGGATCATGGAGTTTTTATATGTGTTAGGGAAACGCCGGGCCGCCAATCTAAGCCATGCATAATTCATGGTGGAAATTTGCAGCATACCCATGGTGAACATTCGACGACGCATCTCACAATAAAAAGCTAAACAATATAGCAAATAAAAGAGATGTCGAGGTGTTCATCGTCTGCTTGTCCTGTCATTTTGGTGTGGGCTTGTTCCATGTCATCGGGCACGGAGGTACCCCATTGGCGGTTCTCAATGATATGCATATACTTACAATGACAAGAGCCTTGCTCGGGACTCTAAGTAAACTAGCATGGTTTGGGTACTTGTATTCACGGGACACGAGGTTTTCAACTTATGATTTGTCAAGCATATGCATCATAATTGTTCTCGCATTAACTTTAACCATTCAAGATGCTTATGATGGGGGCAATGAGAGCTCAAAGCCGGTAAGTACCATAATTTTTGAAGGTTATAAAACTTGCAATCACTGCTTCCCTCTGCGAAGGGCCTTTCTTTTACTTTTGTGTTGAGTCACCACCTTCTTTCTTTATGCACCATTAAGAGAGCATAGTTGTCATTCTTAGTGTGATATGCATTGTCCCAAGGTTCATTGATTGACTCATATTGTTGGTTTCACTTGTTCTTAAATTATTTGTATCTAGTCGCCCTCTTAAACTTTGAGGTGTCCTATGCATTTATGTTTTGCTCTCTTTGAAGGACAAGCTGAAAACCATTTGTATGTTTTTCCTTATGATTAGAACACACGTTTGACTTTCATTGTTTCATTATCATGATCTTTATTTGTGTTCATTTGCATGTTTACAACATGGTTGCTAAGTTCTTATTGTCATGATTATATCTTTCATGCCCATGTTTTAAGTTCTATTGATCCCAGCTCATCAATGCTTACATATATGATCAAGATTGTGTAGGTGCATGTCGCCTCAAAAATTATTCTTTTGTTATCACTTACCTACTCGAGGACGAGCAGGAGTTAAGCTTGGGGATGCTTGATACGTCTCAAACGTATCTATAATTTTTGATGCTCCATGCTTGTTTTTACACCATTTGCCTATTGTTTCGTTACACTTAGTGGTACTTTTATACATTTTCCGGAACTAACCTATTAACGAAGAGCCACAGTGCCAGTTTCCTGTTTTCTGCTATTTTTGTGTTTCAGAAGTGATACACATGAAATATTCTCAGAATTGGACGAAACAAGTTCCTGAAGTCATATTTCACCGGGGAGCTCCCAAACATCCGAAGACCTGACGGAGGGGGGCCACGTGGCCCCCACACACAGGGGCGGCGCGGCCTGGCCCCTGGCCGCGCCACCCCCTTGTGAGGCCGCATGGCTCCACCTCTGACAGCCCCCTTTCGCCTACATATACCCCCTGACGAGAAAAACCTAAGGCCCGATCAATTTTCCAGAATACATCGCGATCCGCCGCCGCCGTCGACCCGAAGATCGGGAGGGTCCAGAAGCTCTTCCCGGCACCCTGCCGGAGAGGGGAATCGCCACCGGAGGTCTTCTTCATCGCCATGCTTGCCTCTGGAGCGATGAGTGAGTAGTCTACCTTGGACTATGGGTCCATAGCAGTAGCTAGATGGTTGTCTTCTCCACCATGTGCTTCATGTTTAGATCTCATGAGCTGCCCTACATGATTGAGATCACCGTTATGTAATACTATGATGTTGGTTTGTTGGGATCCGATGAATATTGGTGTTTATGATTAAGTTGCTGTACTAAATTATATCTTTTGTTATCTCTATGTTGTTTATGATCTTGCATGCTCTCCGTTGTTAGTAGCTATCTTGGCCGAGTAGTTGCTAGTGACTCCAAGAGGGGGTATTTATGCTCGATAGTGGGTTCATGTCTCTATTTCACCTGGGGAAGTGACAGAAACCTCTAAGGTGGTAGATGTGCTGTTGCTACTAGGGAGAAAACAACATTCATATGCTCAAGGGCATATGCTTTGTTTACATTACACACTTTGCTTAATGCAATTATCTGTTGTTCGCAACTTAATACTTCTAGGGTGTTCGGATGATATCCCCGGGGGTGGATTATTAGTCATAGATGCAGTTGGATGGCGGTCTATGTATTTTGTTGTAATGCCCAGAGTGAATCTCATAGTGATCTTCTTGACATATCACGTTATCTTTATTCTATCAATTGCCCAACTGTAATTTGTTTACCCAGCATGCTATTTATCTATGGAGAGACACCACTAGTGAACTGTGGACCCCGGTCCTATTTTAATCATATTGCAATCACCTGTTTACTTTTCCCGCATTGTTTACTTTACTCGCATATACTCTACTGTTTTCCACTCGATACACTCATAACCTTTGTTTCAAGCAAACCGGTGAGATTGACAACCTCATCGCAAGTTGGGAACAAAGTATTTGTCTGTGTGTGTGCAGGTTCCGCAAACACCTTCAGTCGTCATCGTCTCCCTTCTCCTGTTCGATAAACCTTGGTTTCTTAACTGAGGGAAAACTTGCTGCTGCACTCATCATACCTTCCTCTTGGGGTTCCCAACGGGCTGGTCATTCACCACGCACAAGGACTGTCTGTTGCTGCATTCACCGGGAGCATCAGGCACCAGCAGACGAGTTGAGCGCAAAAATAGAACACTTACGCCTTCTTCCATTCGCCACTGTGTGGAAATACTTGGTATTAGCGTCTCCTTGTAATGTCCACTTAATTTGACCCCTCTGCCTCCAGTACTCTTCCTTAGTCTGGTAAATGTTGATAATGGCATCTTCCAGGTGATAGCGCAATGCCCAATCGTCCTTAGACAGCCTTCCCAGGTCAGCAGCATTATCAAGATCTTGGATTTGGCGAAGAATCCGCGCCTTCTCGTCTCTCTTGTCACGCCCTAGGTTAGCACCCCAGTCCTTGAGGTGCCATCTGAGGCCATCTGCTTGCCGTTGCCAAACCTCCATAGGGTCTCTACAGCAACCAGGGCTATCGAGGATAGACCTCCATTTGGCAGAGAGCATCTTAGGGAAACCATTTAGCCGCAACCAACCTTTTTCAAAGAAGAATCTATTTGATCTAATAGGAGACTCATCCCCTGAGTCCAAGATTAAAGGGGTATGGTCTGACCCGATTCTTGTTTCAGCACATAGCGAGACCAAAGGAAACTTAGCCTCCCAGCATGGGGAGACCAAGACCCTATCTAACACACTCTGGATAGGGTTTGCCTGTTTGTTGGACCATGTAAACCTAGCACCTGTTCTATGAATTTCCCCAAGTCCCATTCTAGCTATGGAGTCATTGAAGAGGTGCACCCTTGGACAATTAATGTTTCAGTTATTCTTGTCCTCGCTACCACGAATCAGGTTGAAATCTCCCGCCACCACCACTGGGTACTATGAGGAGGCAACTTTGCATTCCAACTCCTGAAGGAACTCCTGGGATCTAGAGTGATCAGCTGGGCCATAGACACCCACAAACTCAAAGATTATTTAGCACTAAGGAAAAAGACCCCCTTGTCAGTGGAGCCCACTTCAAAGGTACTGTCTCGCAAGCCTAAGACCGCTGGGAGCCATGTCCAGAAGAATTTATCTCCCATCTCAAAACCTTCCAGCTCTTGGAGGTTGAAATCCCGTCTAATTGTTTCTTGCAGGAAAATAATATCAACCTTGTATTTCCTGAGGTAGTCTTTTAGCTGATTCCGGTGTCCTCTATTGCCAAAACCACGAAAGTTCCAAATGAGCGCTCTCATTAGACCCCAAGGTTTAAAACCCGTGCTTGGCGGGTTGGAGTTGTCCGTAGGTTAGGCCTAGGCCCAAAGGTGGTTTAACAATATTCTTCCCACATTTCTTCCACATCGGAGAAGGCTTGGAGGTGGTCACCGTCTCCTCTGAGGGCGCCACCTGAGGCAATAGCTGGGCGGGAGCCGCACTGACTTCCCCCCACTGGCGGGAACCTGAGGAGGGCCCTCCTCTATAGGCCCCAGAGTTTTTTTCCTGGCAGAGGCCTCAACAAGAATGGCTTGCGCAATTTCTTTAGCTCGAACAAGAGATAGAAGTTCCTCGGTCATTCCCAAGACCCACATCCGAAACCACAAAAAGCAAATGCGAATCGGAGCGAGATGGAAGCACAACAAAATCTGAAGAAATTAAGGATGGACAGGAGGACAAACCTGGCGCATTCTTCTACACTGTGACATGAACCGCCTTCTGCAATATGGTCTCAAACTTGGAGCCTTGCGCACGGGCACTATGTTGCACCGAGGAGGAGGGGGTCACCACTTGCTTGGATGGAGAAGGATCCGACATGGAGTTCTTGGTCGACAGGGAAGAAATCTTGGAAGGAGACCCCTACATCAGGGTCGCGGCAGAGCTTTTCCCTTTGTCCTGTGAGAAGGCAGCTGCTTCAGCTATAAGGCCTTGCTTCCTAGCATCGGACAGAGGGGGAAGCGGGCAGCAAAGATTCAACTTCTCGATGCGGCACGGTGTTAATGATGTAAATCACCGTCCAGTTGGGAACCCCAAGAGGAAGGTATGATGAGCACAACAGCAAGTTTTTTCCTCAGTAAGAAACCAAGGTTTATCGAATCCAGGAAAAAGCCAAACTCCAGAAGGTGATGCTTGCTAGCTTAGTGACACTCCAACAAGGGCGCCGTTAACGATACTTGTTAGCGCATCTTCAACTAGTAGCAATGCGGATACTGCACACAACACAACCAAGAACTTTGCTCCCAACTTACGATGAGGTTGTCAATCTCACCGGTTTGCTGTAAACAAAGGAATGAGCGTATCGAGTGGAAAGCAATAGTAGTATGCAAGAAAGTAAACAGTGCGAGTAAAGTAAACAGGTGATAGCAATGTAAAGGAAATTAGACCGGGGTCCACAGTTCACTAGTGGTATCTCTCCATAAGATAAATAACAACATGCTGGGTAAACAAATTACAGTTGGGCAATTGATAGAATAAAGATAACGTGCATATGTCAGGAGGATCACTATGATATTTACTCTGGGCATTACAACAAAATACACAGACCGCCATCCAACTGCATCTATGACTAATAATCCACTCGCGGGGAATCATCCGAGGACCCCTTGAGTATTAAGTTGCGAACAACAGATAATTGCTTTAAGCAAAGTGTGTAATGTAAACAAAGCATATGCCCTTGGACATAAGAATGTTGTTTTCCCCCTAGTGGCAATAGCACATCTACAACCTTATAGGTTTCTGTCACTCCCCTAGATTAAATAGAGGTATGAACCCAACTATCGAGCATAAATACCCCCTCTTGGAGTCACTAGTATCTACTCGGCCAAGATAGCTAGTAACAACGGAGAGCATGCAAGATCATAAACAACATAGAGATAACATAAGATAATATTCAACACATCAACTCAATCATAACACCAATATTCATCGGATCCCAACAAACACAACATGTAGAATTACATAACGGTGATCTCGATCATGTAGGGCAGCTCACGAGATCTAAACATGAAGCACATGGTGGAGAAGACAACCAACTAGCTACTGCTATGGACCCATAGTCCAAGGTAGACTACTCACTCATCGCGCCGGAGGCAAGCAAGGCGATGAAGAAGACCTCCTGTGGTGATTCCCCTCTCCGACATGGTGTCGGGAAGAGCTTCTGGACCCTCCCGATCTCGGGTCGACGACGGCGGCGGATCGCGATGTGTTTCTAGAAAAGTGATTGGGTACTTAGGTTTTTCCCGTCGGGAGGTCTTTATAGGCGAATAGGCAGCGTCAGAAGTGGACCGATGCGGTCACACACGTAGGAGGCGCGGCAAGGGCCTGGGCTGCGCTGCCCTACTGTGTGGCCGGCTTGTGGCCCCTCTCTGTCTCCTCTTCGGTCTTCTGGAAGCTTCATTAAATATCTGGATGTTCGGCTTTTGTTTCTTCCAATTCCGAGAATATTTCCTGTGTAACTTTTCTAAAACACAAAAATAGCAGAAAACAGGGAACTGGCACTATGGCATCTTGTTAATAGGTTAGTTCTGAAAAATGCATAAAAATGCCACGAAGTGTAACGAAACACTAAGCAAATGGTGTAAAAACAAGCATGGAGCATCAAAAATTATAGATACGTTCGAGACGTATCACTTCTTTCATTTCTCGGCCAAGGTCTCATTTTCAAAGTCCCAATCATCAGGGCTATCCCAACCGATCTCCTCACGCGAAGTCAGATAGCTTTGAGGTCTTTCTAGCAGTGTACGAGACAGTATCGGCCTCTTCACCCTCCTCCTGGGACGAAATCATGATGAGTGAAATCGGACCCTTAGACATGGGAGTGGAGGACTGGGGAGCTGGCGAGACCGCTGCTGCAAGCTTGGCCCCAAAGGTAGGCGAGCAGGACAGGTTTGAACCATATTCATTTAACCTAGGGAGCTTGGAGGAGGCCAAAGTGGGGGTCATAGGTGCACCAGGTGCCGCCAAGGCTCTAGAGAAAGATGAATCCTTTGGTGGTTTCCCTCTAGGCACTATCATCTTACGGTTTTTCCCCTAGATTTTTCTTTTCCTGAACCCTGCAGAATCTTCTCAGTTTCCTTGCTTGGATCCTGAGCAGAGGTATTTGCTGATTTGCGGTGCTTCAAGTGCACGTCTGAGCCACCTTGTCCTTCAGTATCTTCATCCTTCTCACGGTCATCTTTGTTCTCTGGGCCCCTAGGAGGTGGCGGAGGAGGAATCGAGTCTGCAAAGCCAAACTTCAGAGCTTCTAGGACAACATCCACCCGAGCACCCTGCCCATTGACATACATAGTGACCGTCATTCTCATCTTCTAGGGAACCAGCATCGCAAACTTCATATGGACCTTTGTGGGCTCTTTGACCAGAGACAGATCGTCCACATGCAGAGGTTTGGCAATCATGGTAGTGGCTGCCAAGAGGCGGCTTGCTTCGAGGAGGTTAGCTGGCAGGCCAAGCAGGCGAACCCAAACCTCCGTAAGCCCAGGAGGCGCCCGGAGCGGGTGCTGAATCTCGTCCAGGATAACCACCCGCATCTTGGAGATAGGCAGCATCAGATCGGTCACGTTCCTATAGAGCCGCAGACTGTCAGCGTTAGGGAAAATCAGTGGGAAATCTATCTCGGTTAAGCGCATCACTTGCCAATTCCAATCCTCGCACACCAGCTTGCGGAATTCTTCCTCAATCAGCCTCTCAGTCACTTTGGGGTTATCGACCAGCACAAAAGCCATGTTCTCAAAGCGATTCACCTACAACAGAGCAACACCATCCATGGCGCAACACCATTTGCGGCCAGACCAAACAACTTCATCTCCGGGGGCTTGTTGGAGCGCGGGCACATCGCCAACGTGTGACCATCCACGTCGCATAGAGCACAGTGGGCAGGGAAGGTGCACGTTGACTGGTAATGGCTGGCCTTGGAGCAGTTGAAGCAGGTAATCTTTTGTTTTGGGTCTTGGGGAACAATGTCACCCAGATCTGCTTGAGACGAGCCCCCAGCCGACAGCGGCGGCGCTGAGGAGGTTGGAGCCTGCAGGGGGGAGTGGTGAAGGTTCTCTGCTTCTTGCGCGCAAAGTTTGAAGGACCAACACCGTCCCCACCCTGGGGCCGACGGTAGTAGTTAGCTTGGCCACTGGTGGGGTAGCGCTCTGCCCCGCACCTATGCGAGGAGTCCAGTTGCCGCCCTGGCGATCGCTCCCACAGACACTCCCTCCTGTGGTCGGCATCGAAGGTGCGCGCCTCCAGGATCTCCCGCAGATCCTCCTCTGAGTAGTCGTGGATTGAGCGGTGCTCGCTTGGAGCCGCCGCCGGAAAGGGGCGCTTGGAGGAACCCCGACCATCGCGGCCATCACGGCGATCCCGGTCCATGGAGGGAGTGAAGGGAGGAGCGAAGCGAGAGCGAGGGATGAAGGAGGATTTACCGCCACCAGCAAAGCAGAGATCTGGAAAGGAGGTGGGGAGAGGAGAGAGTGGTCTAGGGTTCTGACCGGGCGCCAGAACCAGTTAAGTAGATATCGGTTAATGGGCTTGGGCCATTGACGATTCAAGGAGGGCCTTGGCGCACCAACGGGCCTAGTGCCCACCACGGGCGGAGGGGGGCGCGTCCACTCTCGAAGTAGGTGGGGCCTGGCACATAGACACCCTAGGGGCCCCAACCGACGGCTGCACCTACAGCGGCGGGGACACCCCCGCCGGACAACCCAACGGCGGGCGAACCTCATCGGCAAGCGCCGAGATCAACACTTGACCAACCTGGAGCGATGAAACGACTGCCACCGCTGGACAGGGGGGAGCCACCGAACACAGCGGCGAGAAGTTGCGCAAACCCAGGTCGCCCACTCGATCTGGACCTGGGACTGGAGCAGCCGACGTCGCCGGCGCCGGAGGAGGGCTGTGAGGGCGACCACCAGCCCGCACCGACGAACCACGGCAGCCTCTAGATATCCTAGTCCAGCCCGGTGAGCCCAACGCCCGATCAATGAAGGCGCCGACAGTGACCGGGGCGCACACTCCCGCAGCTCCATGGCCGCCCGCGTGAGGGATATCCTCCTCTAAGGAGAGCTCGTCCGCGTCAGATCCCGCCTCGCTCTGAGACGGGGCCCAAAAGCGGGAGCCTGCTGGCGGCAACGGGGAGACTGGCGAGGAGGGTCGGGGAAGAGGGGGCGCGGCGGCCCCCGCACCGGGCGCGTCGCCTACCAGGTCGCCCCAGACACAAGACATGGAACAGACTCTCCTGGCTGCTGACTAGCTTGCTGAGGTCCCTGCGTCAACAAGGTAAGATCGCACGTTGGCTGCTGTCTAGAGCCTGAATAGTTTTTCATACTGCAAGTTTTTAAGCTTTTCATTATTTCATATGTATTGTTGTACTACAAGTTTTTTGAAGCTTTTCATATGTATACTGATGTACTACAAGTTTTTCCAAGAAACGCATCAATCAAACCTACCTAGTCATGTTAAAATTTAATGTTAATTTATTTCAATAAACACGTGAGGGTTGATGTTTTTTGGTGGATAATGAGGTTCGTTTATTACTTTAGTGCTATATTTATTATTTTCTAATGAATACTTGATATTTTTTAGAACATTGTACCGAATAGCACATTATGAAGTTATATAATAAAGTGAAATTTTATTTTACTAATTACTATGTTTAAAAAAATTAAGGACCATTTTATAAGTCACACCGGGCCCCCAAATCCTGGAGACGGGCCTGATTTTCGGGGCTTCCCTTACCGTATTCCTTTAAAAAAATAAAATTGTGCACACATAATTAAATTTTATTATAATGTTAAAAGTGTATGACACACATGAATAATGGAAGTTGATATAATTCAAATCAATAAGCAAAAAAATCATTTACATAGTAAAACGAGGATGACGCCGGGGTCAATTCTTCGTGTGAATCACTAACTCATGTGGTCCGATGGAAGATAGAATCTAAAGGTATAATTGGTGCATAGCCAATGGAGCTTCACAGCGATTAGCAATTCTGGACCGTCGGATCGCTGCCCCGGGAGCATCTCGGCCGTCCATCCGCGATCAGTTTTTTTACTGCGCGCTACAGTATTTCTTTGTGTACCAGCCATTTTTGCATTTAGGTCGCTGATGGGTGGGACGCGCGCTCGGGGGCCCAGTGATCAGAGGGCGGCGCTCTTCCCACTTGCAAGCTTAGCAGGTACCCACTTGCCCGCCCACTTGCGCGCTACTTTTTCCTGTAAAACAAAATTGATACGTCTCAAACGTATCTATAATTTTAGATGCTCCATGCTTATTTATACACCATTTGCTTTGTGTTTTGTTACACTTCGTGGCGTTTTTATGCATTTTCTGGAACTAACCTATTAACAAGATGCCACAGTGTCAGTTCCTTGTTTTCTGCTGTTTTGTGTTTCAAAAAAGTTACACAGGAAATATTCTCGGAATTGGACGAAACAAAAGCCGATCCTCCTATTTTTACCGAAGCTTCGCAAAGACCGAAGATGACACGGAGGGGGGATAGGGACCAACCTCACCACTAGGGGGCGCGGCCCAGCCCCTGGTCGCATCCACCTGTGGTGAGACCGCCTGGTCCACCTCCTGACGCTGCCCCTTCGCCTATAAGTTCCCGTCGACGGGAAAAACCTAAAGGACAGATCTTTTTTTTCACGAAACATACTGCAAGCCGCCGTCGTCGCCGTTGCAAGATCGGGAGGATCCAGGAGCTCTTCCCGGCACCCTGCCGGAGAGGGGAATCCCTGCCGGAGGCCTTCTACACCACCATGGTCGCCTCCGTAGTAATGTGTGAGTAGTCTACCTTGGACTATGGGTTCATAGCAGTAGCTAGATAGTTGTCTCCTCCACCATGTGCTTCATGTTTAGATCTTGTGAGCTGCCCTACATAATCAGGATCATCTTTATGTAATCATACATGTTGTGTTTGTTGGGGTCCGATGAGTATTGGTACTATGTGATCTTGATGTGCTAAATATTATATCTTATGTTATCTCTATGTTGTTTATGATCTTGCATGCTTTCCGTTGCTAGTAGCTATCTTGGCCGAGTAGATGCTAGTAACTCCAAGAAGGAGTATTTATGCTCGATAGTTGGGTTCATGCCTCTATTTAATCTGGGGGAGTGACAGAAACCTCTAAGGTTGTAGATGTGATGTTGCCACTGGGGAGAAAACAACATTCTTGTGTCCAAGGACATTCGCTTTGTTTACATTACGCACTTTGCTTAATGCGATTATCTGTTGTCCGTGATGCTCCTAGTTGATGTGGGAGATCGAAGGTCCTTGTGCGTGGTGAATGACCAGCCCGTTGGGAACCCCAAGAGGAAGGTGTGATGAGTATAGCAGCTGGTTTTCCCTCAGTTAAGAAACCAAGGTTTAATCGTTCTTGGAGAGGAGAGACAAACGACTGAAGGTGATGCTTGCTAGTTTGCGACAGCTTCGGACAATTTATATATGGCGCCTCGTCCAAGCTTTGCTTGCTAGCTGCAACGCGGAACCTGCACACAACACAACCAAGTACTTTGTTCCCAACTTGCGATGAGGTTGTCAATCTCACCGGTTTGCTTGAAACAAAGGTTATGAGCGTATCGAGTGGAAAACAGTAGAGTATGCGAGTAAAGTAAACAGTGCGAGTAAAGTAAACAGGTGATAGCAATATGATGGAAATAGGACCGGGGTCCACAGTTCACTAGTGGTGTCTCTCCATAAGATAAATAACACATGCTGGGTAAACAAATTACAGTTGGGCAATTGATAGAATAAAGATAAACGTGATATGTCAAGAAGATCACTATGAGATTTACTCTGGGCATTACAACAAAATACATAGACCGCCATCCAACTGCATCTATAACTAATAATCCACTTGTGGCGAATCAATCCGAGAACTCCACAAGTATTAAGTTGTGAACAACAGATAATTACATTAAGCAAAGTGTGTAATGTAAACAAAGCATATGCCCTTGAGCATATGAATGTTGTTTTCTCCCTAGTAGCAACAGCACATCTACAACCTTAGAGGTTTCTGTCACTCCCCCAGGTTAAATAGAGCCATGAACCCACTATCGAGCATAAATACCCCCTCATGGAGTCACTAGCAACTACTCGGCCAAGATAGCTACTAACAACGGAGAGCATGCAAGATCATAAACAACATAGAGATAACAAAAGATATATTTCAGTACAGCAACTCAATCATAACACCAATATTCATCGGATCCCAACAAAACAAACATGTAGAATTACATAACGGTGATCTCAATCATGTAGGGCAGCTCATGAGATCTAAACATGAAGCACATGGTGGAGAAGACAACCATCTAGCTACTGCTATGGACCCATAGTCCAAGGTAGACTACTCACTCATCGCTCCGGAGGCAAGCATGGCGATGAAGAAGACCTCCGGTGGCGATTCCCCTCTCCGGCAGGGTGTTGGGAAGAGCTTCTGGACCCTCCCGATCTTCGGGTCGACGGCGGCGGCAGATCGCGATGTGTTCTGGAAAAGTGATCGGGTTCTTAGGTTTTTTCCGTCGGGGGGTCTTTATAGGCGAAGGGGCGATGTCAGAGGTGGAGCCAGGTGGCCTCACAACTGGCTGGCGCGGCCCAGGCCCTGGCCGCACCGGCTGGTGTGTGGGGCCCCTATGGCCCCCCTCCTACTCCTCTTTGGATCTCTGGAAGCTTCCGGGTAAAATAAGACTTCAGGAACTTGTTTCGTCCAATTCCGAGAATATTTCCTGTGTATCACTTCTGAAACACAAAAATAGCAGAAAACAGGGAACTGGCACTGTGGCAACTTGTTAATAGGTTAGTTCCGGAAAATGCATAAAAGTGCCACGAAGTGTAACAAAACATTAGGCAAATGGTGTAAAAACAAGCATGGAGCATCAAAAATTATAGATACGTTTGAGACGTATCAAGCATCCCCAAGCTTAACTCCTGCTCGTCCTCGAGTAGGTAAGTGATAACAAAAGAATAATTTTTGAGGTGACATGCACCTACACAATCTTGATCATATATGTAAGAATTTGTGAGCTGGGATCATAAGAACTTAAAACATGGGCATGAAGATATAATCATGACAATAAGAAACTTAGCAACCATGTCGTAAACATGCAAATGAACACAAACAAAAGATCATGAAAATGAAACAATGAAAGTCAAACATGTGTTCAAATCATAAGGAAAAACATACAAATGGTTTTCAGCTTGTCCTTCATAGAGAGCAAAACATAAATGCATAGGACACCTTCAAGTTTAAGAGGGCGACTAGATACAAATAATTTGAGAACAAGTGAAACCAACAATATGAATCAATCAATGAAAACTTTGGGACAATGCACATTATACTAAGAATGACAACTATGCTCTCTTAATGGTGCATAAAGAAAGAAGGTGGTGACTCAACATAAAAGTAGAAGAAAGGCCCTTCGCAGAGGGAAGCAGTGATTGCAAGTTTTATAACCTTCAAAAATTATGGAACTTACCGGCTTTGAGCTCTCATTGCCCCCCATCATAAGCATCTTGAATGGTTAAAGTTAATGCGAGAACAATTATGATGCATATGCTTGACAAATCATCAGTTGAAAACCTCGTGTCCCGTGAATACGAGTACCCAAACCTCATGCTACTTTACTTAGAGTCCCAAGCAAGGCTCTTGTCATTGTAAATATATGCATATCATTGAGAACCGCCAATGGGGTACCTCCGTGCCCGATGATATGGAACAAGCCCACACCAAAATGACAGGACAAGCAGACAATGAACACCTCGACATCTCTTTTATTTGCCATTTGTTTAGCTTTTTATTGTGAGATGCGTCGTCGAATGTTCACCATGGGTATGCTGCAAATTTCCACCATGAATTATGCATGGCTTAGATTAGCGGCCCGGTGTTTCCCTAACACATATAAAAACTCCATGATCCCCACAAGATTCCCAATTCATTTCACACCACGGGCATCCATAAACAAAAGATCACGATATCAACTCAAATAAGAAGTGCAATGTTGAAAGCTTGCCCATGACTGCATGGCTGGGCTAGTATCCAACTAACAACTTGCAAGCATAACAACTCAACATAAGAGACCACAATGTCAAATTTTTAAGAACAGGAAAAAGTAAAGTGTGCCTTCCGGTTCGTGAGAGCTTTACTGGCCGAATTTCGCATAACACTGGTAAGAGTTTAATTTGAAGAGAAAATAAAAGCAAGTCAAATTTACTTGGAATAGCAAATTGCTAGTAGGTATGTATGGTGGACACTTTGGAAAACTTTGGCTTTTAGGAGTTGGATGCACGAGTAGAGCTCATACTCAGTACAAGGCGAGGGCTAGCAAAAGACTGGGAGCGACCAACTAAGAGAGCAATAATGGCCATAATCATCCAAAGCGACAAAGCGACAATAAAAGAAGCATAAGATGGCATCAAAAGTCAAAAACTAAATGATCATGAAGGCTATTGGTGACTTTGTAAGAGTCTGACATGTGTGAGCATGCGCCAAGTCAACCCAAATAAAGCATCAAGGAGAAAACCAAAATAATGCTTCCAAATAATTAAAAACAACGCATGATTTTTGCAAAGGCTCATTAAGCAATCTCAGTTATTTGAGACAAGTCATGCTACAGCAAAACCACTAAGCATACTATCAAAAAGACATCAAGCATGACATGAAAAAGCCTAAGCCGCAGTCTACACAAGATCCTTCTTGTACCACTTTTTTGCATAAAGCTTTTTCTCTTTTCCAACACCATTTGAAATTTTTTAAAGACACCTCTTTTGATGAAAACCAATAAAGATCAGAGGCAAAAATACACCTTGATGAAGAGATATGACAAGGTCTGAATGCAAATCAAGGCGAAAACAAAAACTAAAAGCAGTAGCGGAAAAAGA